>CAWUFW010002526.1:725729-1451459 GCA_963921515.1 Calotriton arnoldi
AATGACAGTTATGTTACGCTCATGTTTGAATGCAAATCTAATAGGCGGTGAGTTTAACCAGATTGTAGACCCTTTATTGGATAGAAAATCCCAAGTTAAATATGTTCCTAACAAAATGCAGAAAGATGGCACTTCAACAATAGTTTATTGAAAGATAAAGAATTTGTGCAGAATTTTTTTTTTTTTATTTAAAACATTTTTCCGATTTTTTTACAGCACAGCAGAGCAACGATCATGATAATTATAGAAAAACATAACCATTTAGAAAAAGAAAAGAAAAATAATACAACAGGAAGTAACCCATCATAAAGAATTATTCTAGAGCATTCGACGACATAAAGAAAGAGATAAAAAAAACAAAAAAAAACATTTCATAACCATACATTTCTTAACCATACATTTCAATCATCATTACTACCCAGTTTTCCACCTCGAGATGGGTTCCCAGATCCGTTCCCCAAGTTTTCTCCCCCTTTTCCCCTTCCTCCCGTAAATCCCTTTTTCCAAATTATAAGCAGAGAGTAACCTGGCCAGCCATTGTTGGAACGTTGGTGGTAGTTTGTCCCGCCATGCCGATGCTACACACATACGTAATACTGACATGGCCATAAATATGAAAAACTGAAAGGGGGATTGCCTATCGTTATTATCTAGCCCTAGTAATATTATTGATGGTGTCAAAACGATCTTAACCCCCAATGTTCTATCTAAAAAGGATTCTATAGCACTCCGGAGGCCCTGTAGGCAGGGACAAGATGCAAATACACGTATTATTTCAGCCTCTGTACTATCGCAGCGTGGGCATCTTGTACCTGCATCGCCCGCCCATTGCGCTATCCTTGCGGGGGTATAATACAGAGAGTAAATTGTTTTATAATGCTGGGCTTGGAGTCCAGCAGAACACAAAATAGTTTGTCCTAATTCTAAAGAGAGGTGGAAACACTCTTGATCAATCCCTAATTTACCTGCCCACTTCTCTCCATACTTTTCAAGATCGTCACTTTTTAATACTAACAGCTCTGCATAAAATCTGCGTATAGTGCAATCTTCACCACCCTCTATAATATCCAGTAGTTTATTTTTTATCAAAGCCTGTTGGACCCCCTTTCTTATTTCCTAAGAAACTCCTAATTTGCAAATACTTATAAAAATTCCTTTTATCAATGCCAAAAATAGACTGCATTTCCACAAACTGCTTAACACCATTTGCTCCAAACAAATCTCCTATTTTCTGAATTCCACGACATCCCCACTCTGTCAATACAGAATCTGCAAATATTTCCGTAGGGAGAGTTGGGTTTCTAGACAGTCGGGTGTAAGCATTCAGCCTACCCAATCCAGTTTTCTTTCGAAAAGATGCCCAAACCTTAAAAGCCGCAGACAGAGTCTTAAATAAGCCTGGGCGTAGTTCGCGAAGTAGCGCTACGCGAAGCTACGCAAAGTGCAGTTCGCACTACGCGAGCTACGCGTAGCACTACGCGAACTGCGTAGTGCACTGTTCACAATGATTGCACAGTGCCGGATGCTTGTCTGCACTGTGCAATCATTGAAAACGGCATCTTGCACAGTGCGAGCTGTCTTTTACTGCCGCTCAAGTAGATTTTTACTCGAGCGGCAGCTTTTTCAACGCGGACTGGTAGTTTCTCATCGCGAGCGGTCGCGAGCATACGCGACCACTCGCAATGAGAAACCTGACCTCCCCGCGTTGAGAATCTCGCCGGGAGGTTTATTTTCCACGCTCGCGATCGGCAACTTGATGTTGCTGATCGCGAACGAGGAAAAAGTCTCGCCGGGATGTCATTTTGCTTGCTCGCGGTCGCCAACTTGACGTTGAGGACCGCGAGCAAGCAAAAAATGACCGCTGCACTACGCTACGCGTGTTTGCACTGTGCTACGTGCAATTCGCGTTGTGCGAAGTAGCGCAAACTTCGCAAACTACGCGAGCGTAGCGTAGTGCTTTGCCCAGGGTTAGTCTTAAACCTAGTTCTTTTGTAGTATGAAGAGTCAGTATATTTCAAAAAACAGTTCTCCGCCTCCCCCTCCAATCAGCATAGAATACATATCTATGGATCCTATTTGATCCTGTGGATCCGATGGATCCCCTCCCAGGAGACCACGTATGTGTTGAAAAACTGCCGCCCAATAATATAATTTAAAATCAGGAACCGCCCAGCCACCCTTTGCCCTAGGTTAAGCCATAAAACGGAGAGCCCTCCTAGTTTTCCCATGGGCCCATATAAATCTGTTTACCAGTTGTTCTAATATTGTAAACCATTTTGCCTCGAATTCTAGTGGAATTGCCCGGAAAAGGTAGAGAATTTTTGGCAATACTATCATCTTTATCACGTTACAGCGTCCTACAAGAGAGAGGTGAAGATTGTGCATTCTGTCGAGATCTTTCTTAACTTTCGATATTATCGGATTAATATTACTTTCCACTATATTGTCCAAATTTGGCGAGATATTAATCCCAAGGTAAGTTGCAGCTTCAACCACCCGGATATCATTACAAACAGCTCCCTCATTCTTAATTATCTGCGTTTTAAGCTTATTTAGTACATACCCTGACACCTGCCCGAAAACCAGAGCCTCTAGTTCAACTATAGGAATAGCAGTTCCTGGTGATGATGTCACTAGGGCGATGTCATCTGCATACTCAAGAGTATTATATTCTGCTCCATAAACCCTTATCGGAGAGATCGCGCCATTTATTTCCAGCCTGCGAATAAACGGGTCAATATATATTGCGAATAGCAAAGGGGAGCATGGACATCCCTGACGTGTCCCTCGCCTAATTTTCAGGGGTGCTGTGTATCCTCCATTAATTCTAAGACGGGCAGTGGGTGCCTGATATAAAGCTTGTATTGCGTGAGAAAACCCTCCCCCTATACCACACCTTTCAAATGCCTGCCAAAGATAGTCCCAGGAGACCCGGTCAAACGCTTTCTCAGCGTCTAGTAATATGACCGCCATAGGATCTCCTGAGACTTCAGTAAGATCGAACAGAGTGACTACCCTTCGAACATGCTGCGTGGTACCTCTCCCTGGGATAAAGCCGTGCTGGACTGGACTAACTATTCTATCAATGACCTTACAGAGCCTAAGGGCCATAGTTTTAGAGAATATCTTTGCATCCGAGTTCATCAGGGTAATTGGTCTATATGATCCCGGCTCTGCAGACGGTTTTCCCTTTTTTAAAATAACCACTATGTCAGCCGCTGCCCAAGAATCTGGGACCGACACTCTCGTCTGAGCCTGTTTGATTGTTTCAACCAAATCCAAATTTATTACTTCCTGGAAGGTTTTATAGAATTCAATTGGAATTTGGTCCGGACCAGCCGCTTTACCTGATGGAAGGCTATTCATGGCAGTTACGACTTCTTCCGCTGCCAAAGGCTCATCTAAAGCCTCTCGCTCTTCCTCACTAAGTGGTGATACAGGAATATCCCCCAAATACCTTCGGGTTTCTAACGAATCTCTAACTTGTTCTTCGTTATATAGGGAATCATAAAACTGCCTAAATACCTCCCGAATCCCCCTCTGGATCACTAACTATCCCACCCTTGCCATCCGAGATCCCTTTAATTTGCCCTATGGCCTCTCTCCGTCTTGTACGAGCCGCCAGAGTTTGCCCTACACATTCACTCAACTCATAGCATTGTTCCTTCTTTGCTAAAAACGTAACTGCTGCCTTTGATGCAATAGCCTCCTCTGCATCTGCCTTTGCTAGTGCAACTTTAAGGAGGGCTTGATCCAGAATTCCTCCCATAGCAATAGCACTGTTTAGTTCCTCTTCTGCCTCCGAAACTGCTTTAGTCATCTTCTCTGATCTTAAAGCTTCCTGTCTTTGTCTATAGAGGCTGAAGCTCAGGGTCTCCCCACGGACACCTGCTTTAAAAGCATCCCAAATCATACCTGAGGAAGTACTGCCCCTATTAATATCCCAAAAGTCTGTTATCCAAACCTTCATATGGACATATTCTATATCTTTAAGTAATCCTCTCTCAAAGGTCCATTCACGTTGACGCCTAGCAATGCCCACCATTTCTAGTGTTAAGATTATAGGATTATGATCTGAGATAATCCGAGGTAATTTCTCAATCTGACATCTTGGCACTAGGCCATGTGTTACTAGGAAATAGTCAAGCCTAACCGAAACCCTATGTGGGGCTGAATAATATGTACTGCCAGGATCAAGTGGCTTTAAATGTGTCCAAACATCAGTTAGTCCATTGTTAAAAACTAGATTGGAAAGTGCACGGAATGGTTTTTTTTCCCGACCCTGATATTGCGCCCCTGTTTTGGTCCACAAACCCCCCATACCATTTATATTAAGGTCTCCGCACAAGATTATAGGCGTGGGCCATGAAGTCATTTCTCGATCTAGGTATTCAAATATATCGGGATCGTCCTCCATGGATCCATATACTGAACATAGGGTGACCATTTCATTATTTATCATACATTGTACCAACACCCATCTTCCCCACTGATCTTCAATCTTCCTTATAACAATAATGTCGTTTCTTTTGGCCAGTATGGCGACCCCCCTGGTTCTTGCCCCTTGTTTTGTATATGCTAGTAAATGAAACCCCATCTGCTCCATTATAAACCCGCTAGGCCCCTCTAGATGGGTCTCTTGTAGGCACACAAAATCTAATTTCATTGCCCTTAATGTTATTGCAAGCCGTTGTCTTTCAGCCGGATCGTTCAATCCGCATACATTAATTGTTGCTATTCTTATACTCATTAATACTTTAAGATAAGATTTCCCTACCAATAATGTTGCAAGCTCATAAATAAATTCATTGAATCTAACTGGTAAACTCCCTCTGCTTTTATTTCCAGCCGGATACTGCCTTCCCTGCGTCTCCAAAAACACTCAATATGCTGTGCTGTGCTGTCCCCTACTCCCCTGTGTGCCCCCCCGACCCCCTCCCTCAGAACCCTCCCCTGAAGCTCCCCCCCCTTACAGGCAATTAGGTCATCCATGACCTATGTGTGACAGCTTACCCGTAGTTAAGTCGCCTCACCCCCTCTCCCTTTTTACCCTTCAAAGCCGAAAAAAACTCCCAGGCGAGCCCCCCGATTACCCACCCTTCTGTTCCTTTAATTCATTTAAGAATGATTGAGCCTTAATTTCTGAAAAAAACATTCTGACTTGCCCCTTTACAATTACTTTCAGACGAGCTGGGTACAGTAAAAATGCCTCACAACCTAGCCCCTGGAAAGGTGAAATCATCTGCCTTAACCTCCATCTCCTCTCCACAGTAGCATGGCAGAAGTCCGGGCGCGCAAAAAATGTTGTACCTTCAAATGATCGTTTAGCCTCTGGCCTAGCCTTGTCCATTATTTCCTGCCTAAGCAAAAAATTACCAACATAAACAAGGATCGCCCTAGGTCTGTTAGGTTGTGATGCCTGATAGCCCTTTTTCAAAGTCAAAGGATATCGATGTGCTCTCTGCACTTCCTCTTCCCATTTCCAGGAGCTGAGTTCAGGAAAAGCCCCCCGTAAAAGAGAGACAACAAATGCCCTGACATCCTGCCCTTCAACCCCTTCAACTTCTCCCAGGAGTCTAATGTTGTTCCGTCTCTGTCGGTACTCGTAATCCTCGAGTTTCCATTGAACATCCTCCGCCGTTTTTTCATGCATTTCTTTAAATGCCTGCCACTTATTGATGTCATCCTCCAATCTCCCAGTCCTCTCTTCCACCTGGGTAACTCTATCTGCCATGTCCTCATAAAGTTTATTCATCTTTCTGAGTGAGCCTTGTATTTTTTTAGTAGCTTGTTTTGCTCTACGGCTCTCTGTCCTGGCTTCTGCCTGCATCTGCTTAAGGGTAATATAGAGCAAATCCATTGAAGGAGACTGAGGCGTTTTATCTGTTGTTATGCCCCCCTCTGCTCCAACTGCTAAGGTCTCTTCTTGATAAAGTTGTGAAGTAGCAGAGTAATCCCATAATAGCTTTTTTGTAGCTTCCGCACGGGGAGGGCTTAAATTTGATTTAGATCTTGATTTAGATCTGCGCTTACGTTGCACAGACCTATACACACCTGACGCTCTTAATGCCGATAACTCATCTGCCGAGTCTGTGTCACTTGCAGTAGTACCACCAGACATGAGAGAAGAGTCTGACTCATCATTCAGGGAGAAGAAACAGTCTCCTTCCAATGATCCATTAAGCGCTTTATGTTGAGGAGCTCCTTGCCTGTGCTTCAAATTAGTGCCTGTTACCTCCAGAGCCCCTTCTGTATGAGAGGTTATTGCTTGTGCTACCTCTTTCGGTTTTCCTGCGTTACTAGCGTGCTTCCCCTCTCTGTTACTTTCCATGTTTCTTTCCACAGTCAGCTCAGGAGCAGTCATACTTTACGTAGCTTCAATGAGCGCGCCTGTACTGCCAGGACTAGCACTAGCGCATCCAATTTCACCAGCGTCTCCTACAAGCGCTGGTAGCCTACCTGGCTCATCGTTGTTTCCGCTGCTCTGCTCCCCATGCCTGTCTGTATCCTCGTCTTGACAGGTCAGCTCAGGCTCCTTCTGGATTGCATTCTGCAGCCTGACAGCGTTCGCCACGTCCTCACTTAACGGCGCCTTCGAAGAGCCTGGGCCGATTATTGAGAAAGACTCCATCAAGGTAGGCTGCCGTAGGGCGCTCTCTTTGCTTTTGCTGCTCCCTTCTTGCCCAACCTTTGCTGCCTTCATTCCAGGATCTTTGTTAACATCCTTGTTAACATCACTAAAGATACTTGAGCTAGCGAGCCTGCCGCCGCCGCTGATCACATTAGTTCCACCCAGCATCTCTTCGGCATCCTCTGGTTTTTTCGCAGCTACTCCTGCTCTGCGAGGCTGGCCACGTATCGACTGGGTCCCCGAGGGAGGTAACGCCGCGTCCTTCTCCTTCTCCTTCTGATGCTTCGGCAGTCTAGGCGCCATGATCGCGTGCTCTGTAACCCAACAATAAGGTAACCTCAGTGTCTCACCAATCTTTCGAGCTACAACAGCTAATGGAGAGGCCCCTTTGTGTGATGAGCGCCAAAACCATGAACGTTCCTTTACCCAGCACGAAGTTCGTTCTAGCCAGAGAGGGGACGTCAGCATCCTCGCCTTTCTTCACATTCTTCAGGGAGAGGGAGTGAAATGCGACCTCTCACTACGACTGGTCAGCGGCCATCTTGCCATTGAATTTGTGCAGAATTTTGAATGTTTTCTATAAGAGTTTTTTCTGCATAATATCACACCTGATATTCCATTTCATATCATCTGGGATGTCTTTAAGGCTTCTGCCCGAGGACATATAATTAATTATGTCATGGCTAAAAAGAAAAAAGCTGCTAAAGAATCCTCACTACTGCTTCAATCTATTAAACAATTAGAGCATGAATTTTTCACAACAATGAATGATGAGGTGTTACAACGTTTAATGAATGCCAAATTTGAATTCAATAAAAAGTCAACAGAGGAAGCAGCTGGAACATTGTTAAAAATTAATTCGAAGTTTTACGGTGGATGAAATAGGGCCCGCAAATTACTTGCCAATTACCTGAAGGTTAAATCTCAAAAGTCCAAAATAGTAAGGGTTATAGACGAAAGCGGGATTCCTCATGTTATAAACAATGAAATTCTGAAGTGTTTTTCTGTTTATTATACAAATCTTTACACTGCAGACCACTTTCCCACAGATGAGGCATTAGATTTCTATTTTCACTCTCTCCCACCAAGACAACAGCAGGTACACGATCTTTCTTTTCTAGAAGAGCCTATTTTAATTTCTGAACTAAAATCCGCTCTTAATGCACTACCCAAAGATAAAGCACCGGGTCTGTATGGTTTTTCTGTTGAATTTTATTCCTGTTTTTCGCATATTTTACTCCCGCACTTACTCACCTTATATCAGTGTGTTCTTTCACAAGACGAAGCTAAGGGTACTTTTTTGGAGGCTGGGATTTGTTTAATTCCTAGTGTGCCAATTATAGACCAATCTCCCTTATTAACTTAGATTGCAAACTTTTTGCCAAGATTTTATATATTAGGATTTCTCCTCTTATTTCAGATATGGTTGGATTTGAGCAAACTGGATTTGTAAAAGGAAGACACATGACTGATAATTCTAGGGTGTTTCCGGATATTTTACATATGGCCTCTGCTAACAAAACGCCTATAGCTGCTGTAACTTTGGATGCCGAAAAGGCTTTTGACCGTTGTTGGACTTGGCCCTTTTTGGCTAAAGTTCCCTAAACTTTTTGCCTTCCCCCTAGACCTTTTTTCTGACATGGTGTTGCCAACTTAGATGCAATGGTAATTGGTTGTCCATAATTGGTATGTTTGCCTTACTAGTAAAGTCCCTAGTAAAGTGCACTATGTGTGCCAGGGCTGGTAATGCAAATGCTACTAGTGGGCCTGCAGCACTAATTGTGCCACCCACTCCAGTAGCCTTAAAGAGAGATCTTAGGCCTGCCACTGCAGTGCCTGCGCGCAGTTTGATAAACTGCCATGTTGTCCTGGCAAGTGCACCCACTTGCCACGCCTTACCCTTCCCTTTTGTTGCACATCAAACACCCCTATGGTATGCCCAAGGTGCCCCCTGGGCAGGGTGCAGTGTATGTGAAAGGTAGGACATGTACTAAGGTGTGTACCATGTCCTGACAGTGAAATACTCCCCATTTCGTTTTTCACTGTTGCAAGGTCATCTTGCCCATAGGACAGAATGGGGGAGGCTGTGTAATATGTTTCCAGCCTATCTTCCCCTAGGCTTAAGATGGAGAGGTGAAGTTAGGTGTGCCTGAATTCACAATTTAATAACACATCTTTTTCTGAAGGTGGTTTTTACATTGTGTGTTTAGAAACCACACTTTTAGAAGTGGCTGTTTTTTTTGTTCTAACAATTCTGTGGTCTCTGCCTGGTTGTGGATTGACTGTCTAGATCTGAATGTGATAGGATCTGGGAAATGTCTTGACCCATGGAGGGGAGGTGAAACAGCAACAGGCTGACCTGCATCTGGAGTGTAGGGGGGAGGAGTAGCCCCTGAAGGTGAAGAGGCCTGGGCTGCCGCCATAAAACAATGGCTCCATCTCTTGCTGAGTGATTGAAGACCCAGACCCCCACTATCAAAGGGAAAAGGTGTCACTGGCAGGGAGACACACAGAACTGGTTTAGACAGGGGTCAGTGCCCTCCTGAACACAAAGACTTCAAAGACATTTAGGGGTATAACTATGTTATGTTATGTTATGTTAAAAATGGATTTGTAGAGCGCACAGCTACTCAGCAGAGTATCCCGGCGCTGAGACAGAGATGGAGCATCCGTCCCGTGGCGGTCTGCCATTATACTGCTTGTTGGAACAGCCAGGTTTTCAATTGTTTCCTGAAAGCCAGTATACTCGTGGCCTGCCTCAGCGGAAGAGGCAGCTTGTTCCAGAATCTAGCCACTTGCACTTGGAACGAGCGTCCGCCACGGCGGGCCCTGAGACACTTAGGGATGACAATTAGGTGTTGGTGTGCTGACCTAAGGGATCTGCCAGGTACGTAGTATGAAACTCTTCTGCGGATGTAATGCGCCCCCATGCCATGCAGAGCTTTGAAAGCAAGGCCAGTGCTTTGAAAAGTACTCTGCATCGGACAGGCAGCCAATGCAGATTCTTCAGGTGGTGAGAGATCCGGTCTCTAGGTCCGAGTCTCAGGACTGCCCTGGCTGCCGCGTTCTGCTCGACTTGCAGTCTATTGAGTATAAACTCCGGAAGGCCCAGATAGAGGACGTTGGCATAGTCCAATCTGGAGGTGATAAGGGCCTGAACGACCGTCTTTCTGTGCGAGGTCGGTAATAGGAAGAGAAACCTACGGAGCATTTTCAAGAGACCGAAGCACGTGCCCGCTACTGACTGTACTTGAGGTGTCATAGATAAGGCGTCGTCCATTTTCACTCCCAGGTTTTTTACAATCTTAACTGCTGACTGGGGGGGAGACATATCCGTGGGCCACCATTGTTTCCAGGCGTTCAGAGGGGGGGTACCAAAAAAGATAATTTCAGACTTTTCCGGGTTACATTTAAGATGGTTATGTCTGAACCAGGCAAAGATTTCTCTCAAACATTTATTAATCTTCTCCCCGTTAAACTCCTCCCCCTTCTTGCAAGTGAACAGCAGGTGAGTGTCGTCAGCATAGGATATAATCATAGCCTCACCCGCTTCTGCCAGGGTAGCCAGGGGAGCCATGTACAGATTAAAAAGTACAGGGCTCAAGATAGATCCTCGTGGCACGCCGACATTCAAGGGCGGCACACTGGCCGAAAACGGGGGCGACCAGACCTCTTGATTTATATCCTCCAAGAAGGAGGAGAACCACTTCAACACCGTGCCTTCGAGTCCACACTCCCGTAACCTCTGCAGGAGGAGACCGTGGGGCACGGTGTCGAAAGCCGCAGAGAGGTCTAGAAGTACCAGGACAGCTTTGCCACCTTTAGAGACTATGAGAGCTGAAACCCCTGAACGTTGGACTGATCAAGACTGAAAAGGATTGAAACTACTTCGTGGTCAAGAGGAGCCTCTGCCAAGGAAGAAACAGCTGAAGAGACTGAAGGAAAGGACTGACCCTTGCTGTGTGTTCTGGGGCTGGCCTGCAGTTTGCTGATTTAACCAAGGAGAGGCTAAGGGACTTTGCTGTGTGCTGTGTCCTGAAGTAACTTGTCCCCAAGGGCCCGAGGAGAGCTGGCTCCCTGTTGTGGAAACTCAGGAACATAAAAGTTTCCAGGTGGGTCTCAGCGACGCTGTGTGCGTGTGCTTCGTGCAGCCTGAGACCTGCGTAAGAACTGCCCTGTGATCGTGGGCACCCGGAATCCAAGTGAGTCTCAGCGACACTGTGTGCGTGTGCTTCGTGCAGCCTGAGACCTTCGTGAGGACTGCCCTGTGATCATGTGCACCCAGAGTCCAAGTGAGTCTCAGCGACGCTGTGTGCATGTGCTTCGTGCAGCCTGAGACATTTCGGGAGGATTGTCCCGTGATCGTGTGCACCCGAGTCCAAGTGAGTCTCAGCGACACTGTGTGCGTGTGCTTTGTGCAGCCTGAGACCTTCGTGAGTATTGCCCTGTGATCGTGGGCACCCGGAGTCCAAGTGAGTCTCAGCGACGCTGTGTGCATGTGCTTCGTGCAGCCTGAGACCTTCGGGAGGATTGTCCCATGATCGTGTGCACCCGGAGTCCAAGTGAGTCTCAGTGACGCTGTGTGCGTGTGCTTTGTACAGCCTGAGACCTTCGTGAGGATTGCCCTGTGATCGTGTGCACCCGGAGTTCAAGTGAGTCTCAGCGATGCTGTGTGCGTGTGCCCTGTTGCAGCCTGAGACCTTCGTGAGAAATTGCCCCGTGACTGTGTTTCCCGGAGCAATCTTGTTCTCTGCTTCGATCGACAGCGTGGCCAGAACTGCTGTGATCGTCATTGCCATCGGCCCGGACTGGCATCCCAGGAGGAGCTGTGGAAATTCACCGCCGCCGGCCCGAGCCTGCCTTTGCCAAGGAGAGACCTCGAACCATCATCATCGCGGGGGGTCCGAGTTCCACTGCCCAAGATCAACAAAGTCACACAGGAGGCACAAGCCGCAAGGAGAAGAGAGGAGAGTGAGATTGCACCCCCCAGGTAACGCTCAGCGAGCGTGCGTGTGTCGCCGCCTGGGGCGGGGTGCAAGCTACGAGAGAAATGCTCTCGGCCTGTCCCATCTTTGCAGCGCGAGCCCCGCTCAAGTCCGTATCGCGGCCCGTACTTGCCGAGGAGTGGCAGTACTGGGGCCGGAGTGTGGAGCTGCACTTTGTTTTCCATCGTAACAGTGCTGGGGGCATATTTTGGCAGTAGGTGACCGCGAGTCAGTAAGAGTGGCATAGAGACCGTCTAGACCACCGCGAGCAGTGCCGGAGTACATTATTTTTGCATTACGAACTGCCTGATTGTTGCATTATGGATTGCATTATTTTTGCATTACGAACTGCCTGATTGTTGCATTACCAACTGCATTATTTTTGCATTACGAACTGCCTGATTGTTGCATTACGAATTGCATTATTTTTGCGTTACGAACTGCCCGATTTTTGCATTACGCATTGCATTATTTTTACATTACAAAGTGCCTGATTCTTGCATTACGAACTGCATAGCATTGCATTAGGACTGCATCGGATCATTCACCTCCGCAGCGCTGGGATGCTTCCGGGTAGCCATGCGCTTTATAAAAACTTCTTTCATTTCATTTCATTCATCATCAAGAACTGCTCATTAATACTGCGAGAACCTACCAGTGCGTGCTGGCCTAATAACCGGCACGGTGAAATATTACAAATATGCATATGTTGGATTTTTATCGTGTAGTCTCATCGTATATCTTTTTTTATAAACATATAATTGTTTTTATGAAACTCGTGTGGAGTCCATTTGTGGTCTTATCACTGTGTCACTGAGAGCGTGGCTGCAAATACTTTACACATTTGCCTTGGAGATAAGCCTGGCTGCTCGTGCCAAGCTACCAGGGGTGAGCAGGGGTTATCTAAAGGTGTGTCCCTCCTTACCCTGACGTAGAAGCAAGGGTCCCTATTTGGACTAAGGTACATACCTCAGCCAACTAGAGACCCCCAGGTCTAACATTGGTGGTCAGCGGTGTGGGATTGGAACGTGTATTTGCAAATTCACTCACAGTGATTGGTGTACATCACTAGTTTAGCGCAGACCACGACGCAACCACATATTGTGTTTTGATTTTTGGTTCTATTTTTGAACGACCTTTAAGCCACACATCATGTCTCAAAGGAGTCAAGTAGCCAGTGAGGTTGCAGAATTGGAGTTCGACATTGAGGCATTGCTTACCTACAAAGCTGATCAATTGAGGCAATTCTGCAGAGCTTTGGGATGTCCCATGAGAAGTAGCGCCAAGAAGGAGGAGCTGCAAACGGCCTTGAGGGCCTGGTGGGAAGCCGAAGGGGCTCAGGAGACAGGTGATGTTGAGGTGGATGAGGATGAGCCAGGGAATGGATTTGGTCCACAGGATTTGCCGGTGGAAGGACCAGCCTCTGGGGCTGGAAGTAACCATTCAGGGTGGAGTTTTTCCCCAGAGGAGCTGGAGGAAAACCAAAGGGTCAGAGAGCATGAGTTGGAGGTTTTAAAACTTAAGGCTCAAACAGAAGAGAAAAAGCTGCTCATTGAAAGTGAAAAGTGAGCAGAGGAGAGCAGGAACGCTCTCGCCTTGGAAGAGAAGAAGATTCTCTTAGCTCATGAGTTAAGCATGAGGGAACTGGACATTAAGACTAAACAGGTGGAGTCCAGTTCGAATGGTGGCAGTACACGACCAGTGCCAGCTGGTAAGGTGTACACTCCCAAAGACTTAGTGCGAGATTACCAAAGGGGTGATGATATTTATGCGTGGTTCACGGCATATGAGATCGCACTGAGGATGAATGAGGTGCCAGAGAAGCATTGGGGGGCGGGCCTATTGAAACACTTTGAGGCTTCTGGGAGGGATGTTTTACCACCTTTAGAGAGGGCGGGAACCCTGACCTATGCCAATATGAAGGAGGCTTTATGCCTCAGGTATGGGCTCACTCCTGAACAGTACCTGCAGAAATTCAGGGATTTCCAGAGACTGAAATCCAGTACTCAGGTGGAGGATCTGGATGAGTACACGCGTGCACTGGATGATTGGGTGTTGGTTAGCATGGCGAATGATTACAAAGGATTGATCAATTTGGGCTCCAGGGAGCCTCGCTCAGTAAACATTTTTCAGAGTTGCGCCAACACCTGTTAGACTGCGAGCTCTTTGATTTCCAGGAGCTTGCCCCCGAGACAGGCCCCTGGTCATGGGTGAGGGGGTCTGAAGAAACACCAAAGGGGAACCCCAGCAGCAACTCAGGGATCTTCCAGTCCTGTGGGAGGGAAGAAGGACAGAGTGGCGCCGTCAGGGCCCAGAGAAGTGGGGGGGACGTGCAGGCTAGCACCCTGTCTCAAAGGAGAGGGAGAGAGTGTAAGCAGCGTCCCTGGGGGTCCCCAACTTCCCCCCAGATCCTTAGAGGAGCACCGGGGTGGAGGTCTAGAACCTACCTGCCAGCAGTGCGAGGAGGAACACCTAGCGTCAGGAGGTCGCGGGGTGTCTGTAACCAGAGCTCCCGCGGTCCTGAAGTTTGTGGGTGCCATTCCTAAGTGGCAGGCCCAAAAATCTAAATGGAAGGTTAAGGAGGGGAGGAGTTCCTCCGTGGGAAAACCAGTGGGACAGTGCCCAGCCAGTAGGGCTAGGTCCCCTAAAAGTGACCGGGGTAACCCCACCTCTAACCTGGAGGGCCAGATAACTGGAGACAGTATCCTCGCCGATGGGTCTTCCAAGGTTACCGCTCTGGGTGGGAGTTGGCAAGGGACCAGCACCCCTAGAGGGTCCCCGACTGCCAGGAAGTACCCATGGAGCAGCATAGTTGGCCCAGGGAGTAGTGACCAAGAGAACTCCCTGGGGTCAGGAAGGCATAGAACAGGAGGGTGTCCCTGCGGTAGCGGGCCCGCGTCTGTGTTCTATCGCCCCAAGCAGGGAAGTCCATCAAGGTAGTTGATTGGTCTACCCTGGCTTTAGGCTGGGAGGGGGTTGTGTTGGACTTGGCCCTTTTTGGCTAAAGTTCCCTAAACTTTTTGCCTTCCCCCTAGACCTTTTTTCTGACATGGTATTGCCAACTTAGATGCTTTGGGCACTTTGCCACTGCTGATCAGTGTCAAAGTGCAAGTGCTCCCTGTGTAAAGTGTAATGGTAATTGGTTGTCCATAATTGGTATGTTTGCCTTACTAGTAAAGTCCCTAGTAAAGTGCACTATGTGTGCCAGGGCTGGTAATGCAAATGCTACTAGTGGGCCTGCACCACTAATTGTGCCACCCACTCCAGTAGCCTTAAAGAGAGATCTCAGGCCTGCCACTGCAGTGCCTGCGCGAAATTTGTTAAACTGCCATGTTGTCCTGGCAAGTGCACCCACTTGCCAGGCCTTACCCTTCCCTTTTGATGCACATCAGAGACCCCTATGGTATGCCCAAGGTGCCCCCTGGGCAGGGTGCAGTGTATGTGAAAGGTAGGACATGTACTAAGGTGTGTACCATGTCATGACAGTGAAATACTCTCCATTTTGTTTTTCACTGTTGCAATGCCATCTTAGGACAGAATGGGGGAGGCTGTGTAATATGTTTCCAGCCTGTCTTCCCCTAGGCTTAAGATGGAGAGGTGAAGTTTAGTGTGCCTGAATTCACAATTTAATAACACATCTTTTTCTGAAGGTGGTTTTTACATTGTGTGTTTAGAAACCACACTTTTAGAAGTGGCTGGTTTTTTTGTTCTAACAATTCTGTGTGTCTCTGCCTGGTTGTGGATTGACCGTCTGGATCTGAATGTGATAGGATCTGGGAATTATCTTGACCCAGGGAGGGGAGGTGAGACAGCAACAGGCTGACCTGCATCTGGAGTGTAGGGGGAGGATTAGCCCCTGGAAGTGAAGAGGCCTGGGCTGCCGCCATAAAACAATGGCTCCATCTCCTGCTGAGTAATTGAAGACCCAGACCCCCACTATCAAAGGGAAAAGGTGTCACTGGCAGGAAGACATTCAGAACTGGTTTAGACAGAGGTCAGTGCCCCCCTGAACACAAAGACTTCAAAGACATTTAGGGGTATAACTATGAGAGCTGAAACCCCTGAACGTTGGTCTGATCAAGACTGAAAAGGATTGAAACTACTTCGTGGTCAAGAGGAACCTCTGCCAAGGAAGAAACAGCTGAAGTGACTGAAGGAAAGGACTGACCGTTGCTGTGTGTTCTGGGGCTGGCCTGCAGTTTGCTGATTTAACCAAGGAGAGGCTAAGGGACTTTGCTGTGTGCTGTGTCCCCCTGCTTGAGAGGACTTTGCTGTGTGCTGTGTCCTGAAGTAACTTGTCCCCAAGGGCCCGAGGAGAGCTGGCTCCCTGTTGTGGAAACTCAGGAACATAAAAGTTTCCAGGTGGGTCTCAGCGACGCTGTGTGCGTGTGCTTCGTGCAGCCTGAGACCTGCGTAAGAACTGCCCTGTGATCGTGGGCACCCAGAGTCCAAGTGAGTCTCAGCGACGCTGTGTGCGTGTGCTTCGTGCAGCCTGAGAGCTTCGTGAGGACTGCCCTGTGATTGTGTGCACCCAGAGTCCAAGTGAGTCTCAGCGACCCTGTGTGCATGTGCTTCGTGCAGCCTGAGACCTTTGGGAGGATTGTCCCGTGATCGTGTGCACCCGGAGTCCAAGTGAGTCTCAGCGATACTGTGTGCGTGTGCTTTGTGCAGCCTGAGACCTTCGTGAGGATTGCCCTGTGATCGTGTGCACCCGGAGTTCAAGTGAGTCTCAGCGACGCTGTGTGCATGTGCCCTGTTGCAGCCTGAGACCTTTGTGAGAAATTGCCCCATGACTGTGTGTCCCGGAGCAGTCTTGTTCTCTGCTTCGATCGACAGCGTGGACAGAACTGCTGTGATTGTCATTGCCATCGGCCCGGACCGGCATCCCCAGAGGAGCTGTGGAAATTCACCGCCGCCGGCCCGAGCCTGCCTTTGCCAAGGAGGGACCTCGAACCATCATCATCGCCGGGGTTCCGAGTTCCACTGCCCAAGATCAACGAAGTCGCACCGGAGGCCCAAGCCGCAGGGAGAAGAGAGGAGAGTGAGATCGCACCCCCCCCAGGTAACGCTCAGCGAGCGTGCGTGTGTTGCCACCTGGGGCGGGGTGCGAGCTACGAGAGAAACGTTCTCGGCCTGTCCCATCTTTGCATCGCGAGCCCAGCTCAAGTCCGTATCGTGGCCCGTACTTGCCGAGGAGTGGCAGTACCGGGGCCGGAGTGTGGAGCTGCACTTTGTTTTCCATCGTAACAGTGCTGGGGGCATATTTTGGCAGTAGCTGACCGCGAGTCAGTAAAAGTGGCATAGATACCGTCTAGAGCACCGCGAGCGGTGCCGGAGTACATTATTTTGTCAGTAAGATTAAATATTGCCTTTATGACCATAAATTCGATAATCTTATTCAATACATAGGTGCAGCCTCATTACCTATGTATCTGTTCAACAAATGAACTAGGTTTCTCATATCAACTCAAATTCGTGGGTCAACAAGCAAAACATAATTCAAAATACTCAATATTAAGTTTAGACATTCCATCAGTACAAATTTACTTCAGAATTACTTTGTATTTTTTTGTTTTTTCCCAGGATTGAAATACATACATTTTCCTTCTGATACTACTTTACATATTCGTGCATGATTATAATACAATAAATACTCTATATACAGTGCAAAAAAGGCAAATTATAAAAACTGCAACAATTATTCTTGACCAATGTAATAAATCATTAGGGTCCTACTTCATTATAGTCATATATCGGGATATTTTGCTCTACTTATCCTCAATACTAAATCAATACATGGTCCAAAAGGTGAAAAGGTCAGAGAATGCCTTGGTATAATTCAAGTCAGTTTAAACCACAATCTGTTGGCTAAACTAGAGAGTTCATGATCTCTTTTTTAATTAGGTATGGCGATACTCTTGGCCTCGTGGAGTGAAGGGGTAAGTGAAGGGTGTGCCGACGCGTTTCGACCTTTGTGTGGGGACCAGGAGGATTCAAGGAAGGTCTTCCTCAGGGCTGGGATTTTCTGTGTAGGACACTAGGGGTTGAGAATATGAAAAGGAGGTTAATCTATAATTCTAAAGGATATTGTGTAAATCCAAATGACCTTTTTTACCGAAAATCATACATTGTAATCATACCTACTATCAGTTAGGGCATGTCTCTCAAATGGGGTCCGAGTTTTGTTTCTTCACAGACATACACAGGATTCGCTTATGTATGCACTTGCTATCTGTAGACCGAAAAAGGGGATGTCATATCAGGCTTTAATCCTAATGGTTTGTAAGGTGTAAAATGCGCTTTTTCCGCCTTTCGTCATGCATAGAAGGTGCTTATTTCGGGAGGAACTAGAATAGGGGAATTACTTAAGTGTGCGTGGATTAAAGCTGTCCGGTTTCAAAGCAGAGACTCTTGGGCATCGTGGGTTGTTAGCATGCACCATGATATAGCAGAACTTAGAGGTGCTCAATTACGGTATACAGTGCTTATTTAGTGCTGAACTAAAGTGAAGCAGTTATTTGGGAAAGAGCGGTTGCAAGGCGTCACGTTACAGGGCAGCGACTACTGGGTATCGTTGGTTTTTATGTTAGCATGCACCTCGGTGGAGCGGAACTTGTTGGTACTCAAAAGATAGTGCCACATGCATCCCTGCTTCATGTGCCTTCTTGCTGGGGTTACAAATCCATTACCTTGAATATGAACTGGAGCCCAGTCTCCAATTACGAGTTTGCGCGCTCCGCCGCACACGTCCAGCTGCTCCGGCGCTCTGGTCACGGCATCCAACTTCCGTGTTCGTCACATGTTTGACGAAATCCTATCTCTTTTACGTTGAATACGTGTCCGCGTTCTATGCGTGATGTCGCACTGCTTCCTATTGGTTGCCTGACTTCCGGTGTTTTGGTTGCCATAGTTGCCGGTTTGTGAACGGATTTGCTTACATCTTAGGAGGCAGATATTATACAAATTTATGTTCAGAGGTATCCATTGTTCCGAATGCAATGCTTAGACATGGGTAGTCACTGGCATGTTGCTGCATTCCTGGGCAGTTCCTCCAGATCGTAATCATTACATCAGAGAATTTAAACACAATGCATGATTTCCGAAAGTTCGTTCAGGCCGTTATCTGTGGTGCCCAATTTCAAGATGTATTTTGCTTCGAAGTTAGCCAGAAGAATATCTATCTTTCGGCCTTTTATATGTTTCAATACTGGCGCGTTGTTCTTTTCTATACAGTGTTTCACCATGGGTGCAGATAGCACTTTACATTTAATGCGCGATCTGTGTTGTGTGAAACGTGTTTTTATTTGCTGTGTAGTTTTTCCAACATAAGCCAATTGGCAGGGACAGACCACACAATAGACCACATTTGAGGTGTTACAGTTCGTGAATTCGTCATGTCTGATATTTTTATTTCCATAAGTGAAGTCACTGCCTTCAATGGTGCTGCTGCATGAGTTACAATTACCGCACCGGTGATGGCCTTTGACTGGGGGTAGTGCCAACATAGATTGTAATGTTGGTTGAATTCTTTTCATTTTTGTATTTGCTCGCACCAAATGGTCCTTGATGCTTTTGTTCTTTATAAGGGCAAATATCGGTAATTCTTTAAAGATTTCCAAACCTTTGACACTTTGCCAGTTTCTTTTCACGATCTTTTTAATTTCATTTGTGTAGCCAGAGAAAGTGGTCACACACACGAGGGGCATTTCTTTTGTTTTTTCTCTTGGTGTTAAGAGGGACTCTCTTGGTGTGTACCACGCCCTTTTCATTGCTCGTTTCGTCAGTTTTCTGGGGTAGTGCCGTTCAACCAACTTTTCCAGAAGTATTTTTGCATTAGAGAAATAATCTTCCTTCTTGGAACAATTTCGTCTTATTCTTAAGAACTGGCTGAATGGAAGATTGTCTTTCAGATTTCTTTGGTGAAAGCTCGAGAAGTGTAGCAGCGTGTTCCTGTCTGTTTGTTTAGTGAATAAGGAAGTGAAAATTAACCCTTTGTCATGTTTGACCATTAAGTCAAGAAGGTTGATTTCCCCATTGCTCGAATTAAGGGTAAACTGGATGTTCGCATTCCTCTGGTTTAGCCACGCACAGAACTCTTCTAGTTTTTGGGATGTTCCCCTCCAGAGCATGAAAACGTCGTCTATATACCTTTGCCATATTTTTATATGACCATTGAACGGATTGTTATTATAGATCCAGCGTTCCTCATAGAGTGCCATAAACATTATGGCCATTTCTGGGGCGAAGGGACATCCCATCGCAGTACCTTTGATCTGCAAATACTGCTCATCATTGAATTCAAAGAAGTTGTACTTGAGGCATATTTTTCCCAATTCCACCAAAAATGATGTCGGAATGGCATGTGGTCTTGTTCGCTTCTCCAAGAAGTAGTACATAGCTTATAGTCCCTCTTCTTGGGGTATGTTCGTGTACAGACTCACGATATCTAAGGTGACTAGGAGCTCGTTCTCATGGTCAAAACTTTGTCCTTCCAGCATGGTTATTGCTTGCATTGTATCTTTTATATAGCTAGTGGTAGAGCTTGCTAATGGTTTCAAGAACGTATCAATGTATTTCGCCGGTCTCTCAAGGATCGAGTTGACTCCCGAGATTATTGGTCTGCCAGGGGGATTGGCAGGATCTTTGTGAATCTTTGGGAGTACGTACATCAGTGGTGTCCTAGGGTTTTGATTAAGAAGGAATTTTGATTCTTGTTTTGACAGCCACCCGTTCTCTTCGCCGGTTTGGATCAATGTTTCAAGTTTTTCTGATACAATTTTTGAAAGATCTTGGTCGATTTTGCGATAATGATCTTCATTCGCAAGTTGTCGGTGAATTTCAGCCTCATATTGTTCTCTCTCCATCAGGACAATCGCTCCGCCTTTATCGGCTGGCTTTATTATAATTTCTTGATTGTTTTTCAGATCTTCTAGTGCATTTTGTTCTTCTTTGTTCATGTTCCATCTGGTATATTTTCGTTTACTGTCTAGGGCATCCAGGTCTTTCAATACATTCTTTTCAAAAACAAGTAATTCGAAAGGTTTACCTCCTGAGGGTGGAAAAAAGGTGGACGGGTCTCTTAGGCCAGAGTAACTCCTGTCTGGATTATAAGGCTTGTCTGCTAAGAATGCTTTGAGTCTCATCTTCCGGAAAAGTTGGATTATTTCCAGTTTCGTTTGGTTTATATCAGGTTTTTTTGATGGTATAAATGATAATCCTTTCGTGAGTACTTGGATTTCTGCAGTACTTAAGTCAAACTTGGTTAAGTTGTAAATCGGACTTGCTGTACTTTTCACCATCTGTAGGTGTTCCTCCGGGTTGTTATTTCGCCCTGGTACTGAGCAGGATTGGGATTCGGGTTGTACCACTGTACACTTCTGTTTCTCGCTTTCGGGCCGGCGTTGCCCCGTCTTAAAAAAGGTTGTGGTCCTTGGAAGAAACGTACTTGTTGGTTTCCTATAGAGCTAGTGGAAGGTTCTGCATCACTTGAATTATCAGAATAGGACGAATCGTCTGAAAAGGTGGTAAATTGTTTCCTGCTTCTTCCTCCGTAAGTCCTAAGGATACCGGTGTTACTTTGTTGTTTATAATAATCCTTATCCAGATAAGGGTAAGCCCTTACTTCACTGAAATTCAGGATGTCCTTCTGTAATTTTGTTCTTTTAAAATCTTCAGTGTTCTTTTTAAAGGTTGCGTTTTCCTTCTCTAGCTTTGCAAGTAAATCCTTTGCATTTTCAATGGCCGTGTTGGTCAAGAATGCTTCTTCTAGTTCCTTGATGAGCTCCAATTCTTCTTGGCTAAGTCTTTCCGCTGTTTTAATAGACAGAAACATCCAGTCTCTGGAGCACTTTGTGCCTATGTGGCTAAAACTCCTAAATATAGTGGCTGATCTACATTATTTTTGCATTACGAACTGCCTGATTGTTGCATTACGAATTGAATTATTTTTGCATTACGAACTGCCTGATTGTTGCATTACGAACTGCATTATTTTTGCATTACGAACTGCCTGATTGTTGCATTACGATTTGCATTATTTTTGCATTACGAACTGCCCGATTGTTGCATTACGCATTGCATTATTTTGACATCACAAAGTGCCTGATTCTTGCATTACGAACTGCATAGCATTGCATTAGGACTGCATTGGATCATCGAGAACTGCTCATTAATACTGCAAGAACCTACCAGTGCGTGCTGGCCTAATAATCGGCACGGTGAAATATTACAAATACGCATGTTGGATTTTTATCGTGTGGTCTCATCGTATATCTTTTTTTATAAACATATAATTGTTTTTATGAAACTCGCGTGGAGTCCATTTGTGGTCTTATCACTGTGTCACTGAGAGCGTGGATGCAAATACTTTACACATTTGCCTTGGAGATAAGCCTGGCTGCTCGTGCCAAGCTACCAGGGGGTGAGCAGGGGTTATCTAAAGGTGTGTCCCTCCTTACCCTGACGTAGAAGCAAGGGTCCCTATTTGGACTAAGGTACATACCTCAGCCAACTAGAGACCCCCAGGTCTAACAACCGTGTCAATTGAAAATTTATGATGCGGTCTCTTAAATGATACAAAAGGGGGGTACAAAAGGGGATGATGGACGGAACGTTTGAGCCAATCAAACACTCACCCCCAGTCAACTGATCTGGGTTTAATCCATCATCATTCTTTAGCTCACTCCACCACCCCAGTTCAGACATGGCCATATGCAAATCAGTCTGACCCTGTGCCTCATGGGAACAGTCCAGCCCGAACTGCCAAGCCATGTCTTCCCTGGACCGGAAACAAGCATCCTAGGACCGGTTTCTGGCATTTCAGCCGTCATCAGCCAGGCTTGCTTGAATCCAGTGGCAAAGTGAGCAAGGGACCCACGTCTGGGCATACCCCCGCCAACTTAGGGCGACCAAAGCGATACAAAAGGGGATGATGGACGGAACGTTTGAGCCAATCAAACACTCACCCCCAGTCAACTGATCTGGGTTTAATCCATCATCATTCTTTAGCTCACTCCACCACCCCAGTTCAGCTCTTAAATGGCATGGTTTTAGTCCAACTTTTCTCAAATATACAGCTATATTATATTCTTCTCCGATTACATCTGTTTTTTTAAATGGCATTCAGTCCTCATATTTTCTTCTCCTATGGGATACCAGACAGGGATGCCCTCTATCTCCTTTTCTTTTTTATTTTATCCCTAGAACCTTTTTTGCATACACTACGACATTCCTCATCATTTCACGGCTTCCGACATAAAGACACAGAGATTAAATTCACAGCATACGCCGATGATGTGATCCTCTATGTTTCTGAACTGAAAGTATCAATATTGGTTTTTATTAATCTTTTATCTTCTTATTCCAAGTTATCTGGACATGAATGGAATTTTTCAAAGTCTGAGGTACTTCCCCTTAATAAGTATTGTCAGAAGGACATGTTTGATGGCACTGGGCTTAAATGGTCTCCAAATTTTATTAAATGTTTGGGAATTAAATATTCTACCTCCATGGCAAAGACAATTCAGACAAACTTAGATGATGTCTAGCATAAAATCCTTCAAATGACGGGGAAATGGTCTCCTTTATATTTGTCTTAGTGGGGCAGGTTGGCCACTATAAAGATGATGTTTTTACCTGTCATTAATTTGTACCTGTCCATTCTGCCTATTAATCTTCCTTTAAATATATTTAAGTTATTAAATAAATCACTTGCCTTATTTTTATGGAATGGGAAAAAACCGTGCATTTCTTTAACATCTCTCTGTAAACCCAAATAATTGGGTGGCGTAAGTTTTCCATACTTTCAACAATACCATACCGCTTTTGTTCAAAAGAAAATCCTACCCTATATTAGAGACACTGATTCTCCACCTAATAATATTTGGCGTTGACTGGAAAATTCACTTATGTCACCTTTTCCTTTTTATTCTTTAGCACATTTTTCGAAATCTCCTTGGATTTTTTCCGCTCCATCTATTAAATATTCTATTATAGTATCTTACCGGATTCTTACACGTCCCATGTCCCCGATACAAGAATTCCTGAAATCCTCTATATGGCATAATAAATCCATCAAAATTTCTAATCGCACTATTTATTGGAAGGAATGGGTTCTTAAAGGCATAATTCAAATCAAACAATTATTGTGTGATATGACTCCTCTTTCTTTTTGGGAAATTCAAACTAAATTTGATCTTTCCTCTGCTTATGCCATCAAATATGAGTCTCTCAAAGGTGCTCTTTGCAGGCTATTTCCATGCTCAATCAATTGCAATCTCCTACTCGTTCCTCTCCTCCTGACCCGATTATACTTTCATGATCGCTTAAAGCATCATATATATATAAATATTTACATTACATTACCCCTTCCCATCCCAAATCTAAAACTGAGTTAATGTGGGAGTCTGATCATCAGCATTCCTTTTCTTTAAGGGCTTGGGATGTCGTTTTGAGCAAGATATATCACACCTCGAT
This sequence comes from Calotriton arnoldi, assembly GCA_963921515.1. NCBI lineage: Eukaryota > Metazoa > Chordata > Amphibia > Caudata > Salamandridae > Calotriton > Calotriton arnoldi. The sequence goes on from CAWUFW010002526.1 coordinate 749,820, forward strand.
TAATGCCAGCACTACACAAACCCTTTATTTTTATAATAGGTTATATATTACCCCACTCTCTTTGCATAAGTACAACCCAAATCTTTCAACTATGTGCTGGTCTTGTAACACCCTCCCTGGCACCTATCTACATATGTTTTTTCAATGTCTGCCGATTACAGCCTTTTGGCTGCAGGTTTGTACAACTATTTCCACTATTTGCTCCATTAACTTCCCTTTTGATATCCAATGCATTTTTCTGGGAAGTTCCTCACACCCTTGGCCATTTCACTCTAAATTAGGTAAATTTCTGGACCTGTCATTTGCCATTGCTTTTCAAGTTATTACCTCCAACTGGAAGAATGCCAAGAATGCTAATGTTACTAGTTGGTGGAATTTTCTTTGTTCCCATCATAGACTTGATTCAGCATCGGCTACATGTACATTACAGATGATTAATAAAGACCTCTTTTGGTCTCCGCTCATTGGTTATTTAAACAAAAAGTCTAAACCCTCCAAGGATTCTACGATGGTTTTCCAGCCCCCTTGAACGTTTCTCCGTTTCCTATTTATTATCATACATAGTTATTTTACCATTGTTATTATATGAGATAAGTTGTTATATGACATGAAGTTGCTCTTTTCCTTCCTTTTTCTCTTCCCTTTTCTTCTCTTCTCTATCTTCTGTTTTTCTTTCTTTTCCTTTTTCCTTTTCACTCAAATACAAAACACAAAAATGCAATTTCATAAGTGCAGAATTATGATATTATCTTAATAAGTTTATTATACAATGTATCTCTTCTGTATTTTAAATATTATTTCTTGTTAGTACTTCATAACCTGGATTTTAATTCTATACAAAAGATAATTCTGTACATTTCTATTACACTTTAATAAAGCTTTTATTAAACTAAAAAAAAAAATAATAATTCATGTCTATTTAACTTAGGACAATTTAGGCCTCATTGTTTGTCTATGTTGTGAGGTTGCTGTTTAACACGTGATCTTCTGAACCAATGTTTTATTCTGTCTCATAATAAAGACTCATAGACTTCACTAGCTGAGAAAGGATTGACTACCTGAGCAGAGTATACTTTCCCAAGGACAGAGCTGCTGTCCCATGCTGAATTACTATGTAACATTTCATATACTGAGAACAGATGCTTTGAACACTAAAGACCTGATTCACAAAGATCTTCCGCACTCGTGGCATGAGAATTCTCATTGTGGAGAATCCGCCCGAGTGCGGAGACTCCCCCACGACTTTGGGGCCTCAGCCACGAGTGTGGAGGCCCTTTGTAAATCAGGCCCTAGAGCTCCATGTATTAGACTAGTGAGAAAATCTTTGAATGTATTTCATTATGAACTGATGCTCATTTCTTAATTTCAATTGGTTGTGAGCATGTGAACCATGTACTAATGTAGTGAATGTGTGAAGCCTTTGTCAAAAGCCCTATAAAAGGATGTACTTCAATTCTTAAGTAAATTGTAAAACAGAAATCCTTGTCTGACGTTCTTTACCAGAAATGCTTTATTCTTCCCTTATGTACCTCTGTCACCCAAAGTCTGGTAGGGACTACACCACTCCTGGTCTGATGCCAGCGTGAAAAGAAGGAAATAAATGTATAGGTTTGCACGCTGACAGATCTTCTTCTGACGAAACTATCAAAAAAAGGCTTGGGTCCCGGTAGGAGTGGGTAGGTCTGCAGTCCTCGTGCGATTAGCACAAACTACAAGAGGAACCCCTCGTGTGTACAACCTACCAGGTACTGTGATGCCTGGCTAGTCCATTGATCTAGGACAAAGACTATTGAATTGCTACAGTTCACAACGATAACATTCGCATATAGATTTACAGACCCTGTACACAATCTGTGACAGAAGCCCGATTAATGCTAAAGACCGGTTACACCATGGAATTTAATACACTTCATGGGAGCCTCCTTTAAAATCAGCTAAGACACCTCCAGTCCACGCCCTGAGGATAACCCTAGAATACAGCAGGGTTTGAAACGCGTTGGCATTGCGGCTGAAGCCAACCAGCTTGCAGATTAATTTGCTTTCTTCAGCCTTGTATACAGGCAGGACTTTTTTGAATTGTGTACAGTCCGCTTGTTTTCTTTGTTTTATATATGGACTGGTGCCCTCTAATTCTTAGGAGGACAACGATAGCATCTATGGTGTCCATGTTGTACATATCGTCAAATTGATGTTTGTTTAATTCTTCATGTTGAATTTGTATGGAATTTATGGTTTTGAAATGTGTGTTACACTGAAAAAGTTGGTGTGTTTTGTATGACATGATGTAATGTTTTTTCAAAAAAATCGTGAAAAATATTTATAATTAATGTGAAATAAATCACATGTACTTTAAATTAGTTGTTTAGATACAGTACAGTAATTGCTGAATATCCTATCTGGTCATCTGTTTGTTTCAGATCTTCTTCTGAGGCATAAACATCTTGGATCAGTGTAACCTTGCTTTACAAGTGAGCCATTTAAAAATGACCAATCTGAGTATATTAGCTTTGCTCAAGAAAGACTGAGCTATCTGTTCATGTTTTAAATTTTTCCTACCTTTCCTCTTTAAAGTAGATTATTGGTTGTAGTACAATGAGTATGGCCATGCTCAAAGAAGCTAGTTATATATATAACAAAACTTGGCTCCCAGTGAGGTTCTTAAGTGACTGGGGAGATGAAAAAGGGAGGGAAGTTAAAGTAACAGAGATTTTTTCCAATATTTGAAAAATTATAATATATTCTTTGAAATTTCATACCAAACTTATTTGTACTTTGCATATAGCCCAGTTGCTCTAGGAAACTGTAATGTGAAAGGCACAACCAGGTATCATTTTTGGCCTGGCAAAGAGTCAGCTTTAAATGTTTAGCCAGCTTCCTCTTTTCCACAAAAAAATATTATAAGAATACAAACATATTTATACACACAGGCAGGCCTTTGGTCAGCCCTTTCAAACATTGGTCTTACACCATTGGTCTGCTCAAGTCTCATTCACATTTTGCTTCCGCCCACCACAGTTTACAGCATGGGACAATGGTTCAGCCCACTTCAGCCATTGGTTCACTGTGATTGGTGGAATTGCACTCTTGCGCATGTGCACAATCGCCGAAAAAGGTGACCACTTCGGTGTCAGCAATGGTTGGCCAATCCCTACTTCATTTTTTATTTTTTTTATTTGATACATCGATAGGTCAATTGTTTACTTAATTCTTTTTGCGAACAGATGCACAACACCTTTACATGGTCACATTTTTGCTTTTTATTATGATTATGCATTTAATGTCTATTGCACAGGTTTGTAAAAAGATAGCAGTCTTACCAGGGTCAGACTTATTGACCTAGCAATGCTTGCTAGTCATGGATCTTGACTAACCAAAATTCTAGGAGTAGCAAAAGTGACAGCATTGCCCCTTGCCTGTGAAAGAAGTCACAGCAAGGGGTATCGTATAACCTTAAACCTCATGATATTACTGAAACATTTATCAACATGAAATCAGAGCAAGTAACATCATGGAAATTAATAGAAAAATATTACCAGAATCCACTGCACCAAAGACAAATTAGAAAGGCCAAAAATGTAATACCCAGTATCTTACAAAACTGCTCCCAAATATGTTGCTAACGTCAGCATGTATTCTGAGCTGCACTGTAACAGTGGCTATTATTGCTTGGTGCACCGTGTCACGATGTTTGATCAAATGTCTTATAACGAGATTCATATGTCTTCAATGAGATGTGCAACTACATCCTAACTTGCAACTCCTATCAAGAGCTGCTAATGACAGCTCGTGGTAGGTTAAATTACATAATTGTTATCTATGATGACATGTCAAATGACATGAGAAGTCATCAGTGATGTCATAATTGATATCATTTAACATTTCATTAGTGATGTCATATGTAAAGTCATAAGCAGTGAGTGAGAGTGGCGTGAGCTATGGTGAGTATTGATATTTTACTATTTTTGCCCATTCACCTAGAAATTCTTGGTGTTATTGAGATATGGCTTAAGGAGAGCAGTGGTTATTGTGCTCCCTGGCAATTCCGCTAGACCAGTGGTTTTTAACCTTTTGACTTCTGTGGAACCCTTCTTAATCAGTTATTGAATCCAGGGATCCCCTTTGAATCATTATTGGAATCCGGGGGACCCTACTGAGTCATTACTGGAAGCCAGGGGCCTTGACTTAAGCAATATTGATGATTTGAACATCACAATAATACAGAAAAATACAGAAAAACCATCATTAAATCACAAATACGCAAATTATGAAATATTTTATTGAATCCACAAACAAATATAAAAATCTAAATTTACATATTGAAGGGAAGGTTGGGACTTTTCTAAATTCAACTGAGGCCACCCATCGTCCATATTGTATTCTGTTGAAAGCATTTGCATTGCTCCCAGGAATCAATCTGAGGACACCAAACTAAGTTTTGCAGCTCCAATTTCAAATTCCTTCACATTTACAGCATGTTTTGCATTTTTCAAATTGACATTTGTGTTCTTTATTTCTAAACACTTTATTAATCTATTGACAATATTTAATTTTCTAGTTAGTCGCGACCCCCTAAGTAGGCGTTGCAGACCCCCCAAGAGGTCCCCGGACCACAGGTTAAGAACGGATGATGTAGACTAATCCCCAAAAATGCACTACCCACACTGGAGGAACCAACCATATTTGATGTTCTTCAAATAAATAAATGAAGACTAGGCTCTTCTTAGAGGAATTTTCTACTGGGACCTCCTAGTCCTAAACGCGACAGGGCCTCCCATCCTCCATTCCTCCAACTAATAGATACTGGAGCATAGGCATAGTAATCTGTCATTTCACATTGCTGAAAGTGTTGAGTTATCCATTGAATCATTCAAACACTTAGGGCCTGATTACGACTTTGGCGGTGCGACGCCAAGTCCGCCTGCTGCCGCATCGTCAAAGCCGTGGTCGGGTCACCCGCCAGATTAGGAGTTCCATTGGCGGTGCCCTGAAAATGGGCACCGCAATGGGAACACCAAAAACAGTTCCTGCACGGCATGGACTGTGAAGTCCATGCCATGCAGGAACTGGTGTGCATGCACTCAGGGGGGCACATGCTGTGTCCCCCTGTGTGTATCCAGTGGGCTTGAGGCACCAGGGGGCCCTGTAGGGCCCCCTTTGTTTCCTATCCACCACGGTTTTCATGGCGGTGGAACCGCCATGAAAACTGTGGCTGAGAGGAAACTTGTAATATGCCTGGCGGGACCATGACGGTCCAGCCAAGCATTATTCTTGCCTCCTGACCACCGCAACACTGCCAGGAATCGGCGGTTCCCTGGCGGCTGCGCGTGGTCATGGTGGTCCTACCACCCTTATTGTAATAGGGTGGTCGGGAGACCGCCACCACTGCGCCCCCACTAGTCTGGTGGTCTGTGGACCGTCAGAGTCATAATCGGCCCTCTAATGTTGAAAGTGTTAGTAATGTAAATGTTGCAGATGTTTCTAGCAGAAAAGTCTCAACACAACCAATTTAATAATTAACAAGAGAGCCAAGATCTAGTGTCTGATATAGAATTTGGTGAACTGAGCAAAGGCAGTCAGGGCTGTGGAGACTTTGGGGGATATGTACAACAGAAGTGGCGGAGTGAGGCGTTAGCCGTCATGGCTTAACGCCTCACTCCACCTCTTCAGAAACGCAAGGCTGCACCATATTTACACAATATGGTGCAGCCTTGCGTTTCCCCCTGCGCTGGCGCTACACTTAGCAGTGTAGCGCCAACGCAGGCACCCTTGCACCATAGTGCAAGGGTGTCTGCGTGCACATAAACAATCTTGAAATGCCATTTTGTCACTTCTATATGTGCTGCTTAATGCAGCACACATGGAAGTCACAAAATGCCATTTTTTAAAAAAAAGATTGTTTATGTGCAGGAAAGGTTACCTTCCTGTACATAAACAATCCAAGGCTTTTTGCTTTTTCCATGCGTGCTGCACAAGGCAGCACACATGGAAAAAGCAAAAACGAGGAGAAATAAAGCATTTGTCCTCGTTTCGCCAACTTAAGACCAGGTTTTCCCTGGTCTTAATTTTGGCGCTGCCTCCTATTTACGCCACCCTTGTAAATAGGGGGAAGCGTCAAAATCAATGGGTGTTGCGGTGGAACACCCACTGCAACACCCACAGCCCACCCCTTTCACGCTAAGCATAGCGGGAAAGGGGGCCTTATTTACAAGGCAGCATTAAGCCACGTTAAGTGGCTTAACGCTGCCTTGTAAATAAGGCGAAGCCCCTATCGCCATGGAAGCGTCACAAAAAGTGACATTCCCATGGCGATATGGGCTTGTACATATGCCCCTAAGAGTTCACCACTGACCAAGCTATACCTGGCTGAGGAGCCCATAATAAGGGGGAAAACATTCCCAGGTCGCTTGTATTCCAGTTCAGGGAGGACCTGGCTTGGCAGTTCAGGCTTGACTGTTCCCATTGGAGCAGGGTCAATACCTATTTGCATATGGCTGGGTCCAAACTGAGGTGGCATGGTTGGTGAAAAACAATGGATGGGCATGTGGCCCAGAGCGATTGCCAGTGGCTGAGATTAATCCAAGCATTCCATCCATCATCTTGTTGTTGCAGTCATTTACAAGGCGAACATGAGCAGCAAACCTATCTATTTGACTAACAAATTAACCATTGCTAGAATATCTTGACATACCTGTGGCCAGGACACCACCTGGTGGGCAAAAAAATAAACATTTAACACAAAATAGGTAACTTTCCTTCTTTGACTATGCACACCAGATTTGAAACAATTTTACTCCTACCCATCAAGGTGCCACAAGTCTCTGCCGACTCATCACAGAGCTAAAAAGTCATCTTCTCAAAAAACAGTTTTATCTTGTAAACTTTCTTTCCCCTCACCAACTTCAGTATCCCCCTCTCCTCAATCAATAAACGATCTTGGAATACAATCTGGGCCACTAGCCCTGCACAGAACTCCTTTGCCTTTGGCTAGGTTACCACTATAAAACTGTCCACATACGTTCTTTCCGTTTCCACAAGAGAGAAATGCCTGCACAAGGAAAAATAGGGTTTATGAATCAGATTCACGAAGGGGAATGGTTCATTGCTGAAAATCAATGAGTATGTCACACCTAAGCCTCGAGTCAGACACAAATGCTGAAAGAAAATGCTTCGTGAATCAGACCTGGAGAGTTACCAGCAATTCAAAAACAAGAAAGTAGGCAATGCGGCACAAATGCTTACTAAAAAAAGCTTTACGAACAAGATCCAGCGTTGCTAACCTAATTCATAGTTCCATACCTACAACACAAGAAAAGTACTAAGGCAGGAACATGATTGCATTTTAATCCTCAGGGAGTAACCCTTGAACTAAGTGCCTCAATTGTGAACGATCTAGTAGACAGACTGGCAATCACCATTCTAACAGTGATTTAAGCCCCTGAGCTGGACCTAACTAAATCAATCTCATTGCCACGGTTGTTAGTCTCAAAAGGGTCTTCAAGCGGGAGTCGCTTGTTTCAGGTGCACATAAGTAGCGTTCTGGATGGACGCAACCCCACTGCAGTCAATAGTTCACTGCCAGAAGCAAAACTCTATGTCAGCCTGAAAGTGATCTGGAGTGATTGACGAGATAGGTAAGTCAACGGGGTTTGGCCTCGGGGAGGTGCTTTCTCCTGGAGTCCTAGCACATTCTAAGTTATCAAGTCAGTACAGCAATATCTATAATCTAGAAAAGGCTTTTTTGAAACAGGAGTATTTCAAGTGCATGGTACTGGATCACTGCAATTTAATCCCAGAAGCAGGTGTGAAAGATTTCCTGTTTGAAAGCTCCATCAAGACAAACATGCGGGTTACTGTTTTGTGCACAGTAATATCAAAAACCTTGCTAAGCTGCTCTGTTCTTTCAGGAATCCTGATTATAAGGTTGTTTTTCTCAAATGTTAGCAGGTACAACACAAGAAGTAGCGTCATCCTAGTCCAAAAATAAACTTAAAGCGATGATGATGAGGTAGTTAAAGTGAAACTGCAGTGAGGGAGGTAAATGTGCTTTTAAAACTTTGGTACATCACCTATTTATAGAAACAAAACTCCATTATAAACTGAAGACATTAGAGGAATTGCTGAATGGCGACATAGTTAATTCAATGTAGGGTTTTGATGTAGGTAACAACCCACTAGCAATTTTAATGGATAATTTGTTGATCAATGCTTAGAAAATCTTTTGATCTTACTTTTTAGGGGAAATGCCAAAGCTTTCATGCCTGACAATATAATTATTTTTCCTTTTCATGATTTGTGTACTGAAGTAAAAAGGACAAAAGGTTAAAAGATAATTAAGATTGGCGACGAGCCACCGCATATGATTATTGCAATCACTTAGCACTATCTCCATAGCTGTAATCACTGCAACAATGAATAGGGTTACTATAAGGTTGCAGGCACTCATGCCAACACTTTTTTTAAAACATATTTTATTCATTTTTGCAAACAAAAAATCATAAAAAAGAAGCATACAAGATATCAGTGCCAGGATCACTAATATGCGGCCAGTACTACCACAGTTATACTTTGGTAAAAGTCTTTAGCAATAGATACATTAACACTTCGGGCCAAAAATCCAGGCAGTCAATTGAGCATACAATATACATATCTCCATCTTCGTAGTGTTTCAATGCAAACAAAAGGACAAATAAAATAGAGTAACCCACCCCCCTCCCTAATCAGACTCACTACAGTATTTACATAGGTTGTAGGACTTATATTTGCTACACAGCCTATTCATTTTACCAGGCCATCAGTGTAGTGAAGGTTCGGCGGCAGTAAACCGTTCTAACATCACATTCCATTACAACGAAATGGGGTTCTTACGTAGGCCTCTATTTTCTTCTCGTTTGATCTCCATGCCTTCGGCTCTGTCCCATTTAACAACCTCATTATGCCATCCCAGCGCTGTTGGGGGCATCACAGATTTCCAGCGCATCGTGATGGACCATTTTGCTAATATCAAAGCTAAATCAGCGAAACGTGCCTGCACCTTCTATTGCTTACGTTTAGAGCATAATCCCAAAATACAATAGTCAAGTGTATCACCTCCCGCCACCGGAGCCACTTCATTCAGTATTTGTATTTCTTTTTCCCAAAAGTGTACTAATCGTGGGCATGTCCACAGCATGTGTAGTAAATCCGCCTGTTGTGCATAGCAGCGGGGTCATATATCTGCCGTATCTGGAAATATTTTGTTCAATCGTTGTGGGGTCAGATAAGCTCTGTGTACCATCATGTATTGAATAAGTTTAAATTTGGGGTTGCTGGATACTTTTTTTAGGGTGTTCTAATATCTTCCCCCATTCCTTATCTGTTAGTTCACGACCCATATCCATAGTCCATTTGTCTCTAAGTGGCTGTAATGAGGCCGCTGCGTGTGTACGTATACCCCTGTCCAGCCACCTGGTTAAGTGACTCCCATTACCCATTAGGTATTGCATGTGTACTAACTCATGAGTCGGGGTTTTTTATTCATCTGGAGCCCAAGTATTTATTATATACTTGCTAATGCTAGCATGAAGGAAATATAGGGAGTCGGGAACTCCTTGTTCCCTGACAAACGTATCATGGTTCAGCAACATGTTATCCGCAAACAGCATCCCCACTGTATCCACTCCCTCATCCGACCATTTGGATATGCACCTTGTAGAGACCGTCCTGGTCGGCGTAGGGAGCCCCAGCAGTGGGATGTAAGGTGCGTAAGGTAATACCCCTTTAGTATAACAGAGTGCTTTTTCCAGTAACTTAGCGCCACTTGTAATAGTGGAGATACTGTTATCTGTGGCCTAATTTTCGGTAATAACAGGGTATGGAGCATTCCTTTTTCCCAGGTCAGTTGTGACATACCTATCTCCTGCAGATGGTGACATGCAATCCAGTAAGCGAGCCATTGTAGTTGGCTTGCATAACAATATGCTTTGAAATCCGGGACTCCCAATCCCCCCCGGTCCGTGTCTAGTTGTGCTTTTGCCAGTCCTACTCTTCTGCGTCCTTTTCCCCAAATCAATTCCACCAAAAGTGTATCTAATGTTTTAAAGACATGCGTAGGGATCAATATTGGTAAATTGGTAAAAAAGTAAAGTAGTCTTGGAAGCATGACCATTTTAGAGATGGCCACCCGTCCAGCTACAGAAAGTGTCAAAGAGGTCCAGAATGCTACCTGGGTTTTAAGCGTGTTAATGGCACAAACCAGGCTACCATCCAGTAGATCGCGCGCCTCCCTATATATTTGTACACCAAGATATTTAAAAGTGACGGGTGCAGTAGGGAATGTCCAGTGGCCAAAACTAATAGGATCTACTTGTGCCGTGTTTGTGAAGTAATATGCATATGATTTGGTTTCGTGTATGGATAATCCTGACAATTCTTGATATTTGTGGAACACCGCAGGGATGGGCTCGTGGTCTCCTTTGAGATTGTTCAGATATAGTATTATATCGTCCGCATAAGCAGAAATAATATGAGTGGCATCCCCAGTTTTAATACCTTTATCAGCTGCCACCGCTCGTATCTTGATGGCCAATGGTTCAAGCGCCAACACAAAGAGCAAGGGCGACAGTGGGCATCCCTGACGAGTGCCTCTTGCTACCCGGTATTGCCGCGAGATGTGGGCTCTGGTACGAGCACGCGCTGTGGGGTCCATATATAACAATTTTACCTAGGTCACATATTCGTTTGGTATTCCAAACTTCATGAGGGCTTTCATCATAAAATTCCAGTGTAACGTGTCGAATGCCTGTCTCAGGTCCAGAGACACACAGCCTACCCCATCACCATTAATCGCCGTTGATGTCAACACTTGATGTAACCGCCGGATATTAAGGGCAGTACTCCTACCAGGCACAAAACCACATTGGTCTATGTGTATCAACTTTGGTAAGTATTGAAGTAATCTATTTGCTAATATTTTACTTAATATTTTGTAGTCTGTATTTAATAATGAAAGTGGGCGATATCCTGCCATATCCATAGGGTTTCTACCCAGTTTCGGGAGGGACGTAACCAACGCCTGTCGTGTAGTAGGGGGAATCGATCCTGCTTCTGGTGCTGCCTGGTATAATCGTTCTAGTTGGGGGACTAGTATTGCCGAGAACGTTTCATAAAATTCCACCGGCAACCCGTCTAGGCCCGGGGTTTTGTTACGCGGGAGATCTTTAATTGCTGACCTAATTTCAGCTTTGGTAATGGGCATTGCTAGTTCTTTTTTATGTTTATCCAGTAACTGGGGGAACTGTAGCCCATTGAGGAAGTTTTCAAATTCCTCCTCCTGGAGCTCTGGTGGCGGTGCATACAGTGTCTCATAGTATCTCCTAAATGCTGTGTTAATGTCCAGTTGCGTATCTACTATCCTACCCTCTAAAGTAATGATCTTATGTATAGGGGCTACTGTCGGTGCATCCTTTATGATTCTTGCAAGTAGTGAACCCGCCCGGTCTGCCTCTGCATGCTGCTTCTGTGTATACGTGCAGTAGTCTATTACGCGTAACTGTTCAAGGAGCTTCGCATGCCTAATATGAGCTTCGTCCAGAACTACGTTTTTCGTATCGTCTGAGACTACTTCCTGTTCAAGCCTGCCCAGTCGGTCCTCTATCTCTCTCAATTCCCTGTCTAGTGTGCTACGGCACCTACTCGTGTGCTAATGGCCACTCCCCTTATTACTGTTTTAAATGCCTCCCACTCCATCTGTCGGGAACTCGCGGTATTTGTATTCTCTTCAAAATAATTAGTGATGGCACTTGACAGTGTATCACGGAATACCAGATCTTCTAGGATTAAGGGTTGTAGTCTCCATGTTGGGACTGGTGTGGGGATTTTCCCCCAGTTGAGTATCAGTTCTAGTGGATTATGGTCAGACAGTGTTTTTCCTAGGTAGGTAGTGTGAGTAACGTTTGCGAGCAAAGTCAAAGAACAAAACACCCTGTCTATTCGCGTATGCAACATATGTGGAGGGAGTAAAATGAGTACTCCCGACTTGACGGGTTGTGTGCACGCCATACATCACACAAAGTCCAGCACTCCGCCCATCCCTTTAAAGCCTCAGCCTGTTTTTTACTGCTGGTTCCCTGCAGTGGTGGGTGGGAATGGTCCATGTTCGTATCCAATACTGTGCTAAAATCCCCTCCTACAATCCAGGGATACCCGTCCCAGCCCAACATCACTGTATTAAGTATCCCTAGAAACTTATCTTGCTCAGTGTTAGGGGCATATATACTACCAATCACAAGGTGTTCTCCATTTAATGTGCCATGCAACAGCACATATCTGCCATTTGTGTCAATTCTCTGCTCTAATACCATAAAGGGAGTGCCATTCCTAATCAATATGGCCGCTCCCTGTGTAAATGCAGAATATGAGGTATAAAACAGCTGCCCTCTCCACTTTTTCTGTAACTTTGTGGCCTCAGAATGGTTGAGGTGCGTCTCCTGTAGAAACACAATGTGGGCCTTCCTCCTGTTTAGTTGTGCATATATTCTATGCCTCTTGTGCACAGACCCCATTCCCCTAACGTTCCAGGTCGTGAACGTGTAGTTCACTGACGTAGCCATGTGATGTTAGGCATTCTGTTACTCGAACTATCCCTCTATGAGCCTGTCGATATGTGAAGGATTCAATCATGAGTGGGTCTGCCCCTGTGTATCCCTTAACAACTCCCAATACAGGGTTCCTCCACAAAACAGCAGAGGACCAAACTAGAAAAAAAAATACAAAGTGAACTCCTCTTACCAATTCTGGCTTTGCAGTTGCAATGGGTGAGGTGGAAACCATCTTTTACTGTATGCGTGATAATGTATCACACTTAAATAACAACACAGCTGCCCGAACCCAGGCCCTATGTACTCACAGCATCAAAGATTGCCAGAACCAAACCTAATGAATGACTTGTAACAATTAGACTCAACTGTACCTTCTGGCCTGCTTTTCTTCATCTAGACACAATAACCCACTAACCCATGTAGTCATTCGCAGTCTGAGGGGTAATTGAAGGGAATAGAGCCATACTATTCTCAGAGTCTGAGTGTAAGTTTGTATCTTCAGAGGAGTCGATCGAACCTGCCACTGAGTTCACCTCTTGGTCCTCCGATGCCGCAGCCGCAATTATCGCTGATTTCTGACCCTCCAGAATTTGTTCAGACGAAGGATTTGTCGTCTTGTTCGGACGATACGTCGATCCTCTGTTGGACTTGTTGTGCCCAGGCCTCTGGGATTTATATTGTTGCTGTCTGGGGGCTTGAGATAAGCCTTGCGACGCACCTGGTGACAGTGTGACTTCCGACCATTCCGCTGCTTCTTCCGGTCCGTCGAACAAATGGGCTTTCTGTTCATAAATGACTTTCAATCGGGCAGGAAATAAGAGCGCATACTTCAAATTGTGTGCTCGGAGTGTCTTTTTAACATCTTGGAACGAGGATTTTAGTTTCTGGACTGCCAATTTAAAGTCCGGATACAGTGAGCCACGTTTATTTTCAAATTGGATTTGGGCTTTTTCTCTGGCGGCACGCAGTAAGGTGTTGCGATCCTTATAGTTCAGAATGTGCGCTATTATCGGTCTGGGCGGCGCGCCAGGGATCGGAGGTCACAACGGTATTCTGTGCGCTCTTTCTACGCTGTAAAATTTGGTGAGTCCATCCGGTGCTATGTTGTCTCGTAGCTATTGCTCAACAAATTGGGTAGGGTTCGATCCTTCGCTTCGTTCCGGGATTCCTACTATGCTCACATTACTGCGCCGGGAACGCCCTTAAGCATCGTCCACTCTAACTTGCAGGCCTGTCAGTAGGCGCCGTAATTGGTCAATTTGTGCCGAGTGGGGTTATTTTGTGGTGCCATTTCCGCAAGAATCATTTCATTATTTTTCACCACTTCCGACATTTTGACGTGATCAGCTTTCAGTAGGGTGAAGCTAGTAGTTAAAGCGCTCACCTGCTGCTCTATTGCCTTCCTGGAGTCGCGCACCTCTTGTAGTATCAGGTCCAGTTTATCGACCGTGCTCCCCAGAGCCATCGGCGGGACACAATCCAGTCCGGTATTTTGCATTAGTTCATCCTGCTCTGTAGTATCCTGTCCCCCTGCTATGTGGGATTCTGTCTGTTTTCCCCTGGTGCGCCCCATCGTTATTAGTTGTGTAGGCCCTTATTTCACAGATCACAGTCCGGTTCGGAGCATTTTGTTCCCCAATACAGACGCGCTGTCCTCAGGCTCAGATTTCCATGTGTTCTATGGCCGGGCAGAGCTCTGCTGTTTTCAACATCCTATGTTTTATGTTTGCAAAGTGTTAATTTGCAACGTCCTTCATCTAAGTAATACAGTCTGTGCAAGTATACCGTTACTTCTAACTAGCGGCTGGGCGAATCACATCTTAGGCTGGGAGTCTAGTCGCGTTGGATCAGAGCAGCAGCAGGGGGCCTAGCGGACTTCCAGAGACCGTTGAGGCGCGGTACTCACAGTTACTTTGATCCCGGCTGGGGGAGGTCGTATGTCCGTTTTGCATTCCCGACCAGGTCTCCGTCTGCCGCTCTAAATTCGCGCTCCCACGGCCAGTAACAGCGGGCAGCGGCCGTTCCAGTTACCTCCGTATTATTGCAGCCCCTTCCACTCCTCTGGTGACAGTGCCGCGGGCAACAGCCCGCTCCGGCGTCGCTGCAGTTAGTTCCGCTGTTGGTGTAAGGTGAGCGGTCTGCTGGCAGAGCCTTGGAGAAGGGTGGCACACTACCGTCCGTCAGGGGGCAGGGCTGCCTGCAGCAATCGTTGCTGTCCCTGGGCCACACAATTAGTTTCTCGCCGGCCTCACGGCCCCCCAGCCCCGCACCCAGTCCGAGGGCCCGATAGCCGCTCGCAGACTCCGTCGATCACAGTGACGCCCCTCACACTGTATTTACCGCTCAGAACAACGGCCACCGCAGTCTGTGGGAGTGTGCTGCGTCCTCCGGTCCCACCACTGTGCCGTTTCCTCCGGGACTTGTGTATTTCAGCAGCCGCCACCCACGCGGCGTAGGCCGCAGCTGCATCGTCCGTCCCGATATCCTCAGCGCCGGTGACGAATGGGAGATATCTTTTGCTCCCGCTGTGGTGTCCAGTGGTAACAGAGTCACTCAAGACTGACTAGGAAGGTAGATGGCCGAGTCAGGGCATAATTAATGACAGGATACAGGGCCCGGCTCGGAGCACAGCTAAAACACGTCCGCCATACTTGACGGTTAGCCACGCAATTTCTTCTGTAGCACTGACCTCTGAGATGAATGACATCTGGGAACAGGTGAAATGTCCAATTACCTTTCAATATAAAAAAGGACACAGTAGACCACGCATATCAGTGTCAAATGTTATTACATGTTTATCATCTAGATGAAGAGACTGAATACACTTGGTAAACAACATTTTGCTCAACTTTTTTTCACTTTAGAGAGTCTTAATTTCAGACATGCTTTGTTTCAGACATGCTACCATTGAGGAGGCCACGGGGCAAGCCGGGGCTACTGGGCCTCAGCCATGAGGCCTGGGTTGTTTGCCTCTGATGTCCCGGGGCTCTTCCTGCTGTGGCTCTGGGCCGAGTACGACCCTTTCAGCATTTGACTCACAGTGGTAGTGATGGTGAGCAGTCACAGACTTCTCATGGAGGTAGTGTGGAGTGCACAAAGTGAGGACTCAACAACCATCCAGCAGTGCAATTATTGAATATCCAATCCAGTGCTTTAGTTAGGTAGGAAGAATACTTTAAGACACACACTTAAAATCGAATACCACACAGATAACAGTAGCAGATACAAACTTATAAGACTCCTTGAGTTTCTGAGCTTAGGCATGCTTTTTAGTTGCAGCGTTTATTTATTCATTGTTTAGATTGTCTTACTTTGGCTGATTAGGAGTGGCAAACACAGGGCTGGTCCCTGTGTGGTCCTGACGAAGAGCTTTGGGGAAGCACGAAACATGTTGATGTATACTAAGGATTTCTAACCCATTATAGTTAGGTCTACTTGTATCACACCCCGTTTTTAGACATACCAAACTAGGAGCAACAATAAAGTATTTCGCCCACTAGCAAGGTATTTTTAACTCACTTTAGCCCACTCCACTACACTTTAGCACTACACATAGTCTTCCACAAAAGTGCTCCTACGCAAATATCGCAAGTCGTAGCACGCCTCAGCTCGTAGAGAGCTGAGATGGCCCCTATGATGAAGCATGTCACCGGGGGGAAACCCTGGTGAGTGAGGGGACTCAAGAAAGAAATTCTTCTTTCCTGTTTGTTTCCAGATCTCATTGATTGGAAACCCTATCCCTGTCCAATGGCTGGACCCTTTACCCGATACCTCGGGTTTTAGGTTCAGTATCGATAAAGGAGGGTGGACCTAGCCCAAAAAACCTCAACCTCCCCCCCTTATTTTTTGTTCTTAGGCCACAGCTCTCACTTCCCCTTTTTCCCAGGTGTCTCTCCTCTTAGGTGCCGATACCCCAGTTCAATAGCAAGTGTGCTCAATTAAATAAAGTCTCCTTTTACATAGTTTCACCTCATGAAGGTTTCCATGTCCGATTTGGCCATTGGTGGGAGACCAACCGGCAATACTTGTCCATTGCCTGCTTGTAAACCTTGTTTTTGTCAGCATTCACAAAGGGGGAAGAGGTCTGTTGGGGACCCCTTCCTGTTTGCAAAAGGTCACCACCAATTTTGATTTAGTGGTAAAATATTAATGTTTTGCGACCGGATTTCGGTGGCAAAACATTAATAGATATGCTAAAGAATTGGTATTTGGAGGAATGCCCTTTACACGCCCCTGCCAAATACTGATTCCATATATATTCTAAAACACAATTGCGAATTTGGAACGATGACTCAACGATGACTCAAAGCGCAATGAGACGAAGATGATTATGGAGCATTTGTAGGAGCGATATTATGAGTTATCCCAAGATCATTGCATTATGAAGGGACTAGAATAGCAACACATCAAGGACTTGTGATATTATATCTTGTACATTGTTGAATATGAGACTTTTTGGGACTCAGTAGCTAGGTTTCTTCTTTTTTCCCTTTTCTTCTAAGCTCTGAAGAAGTGGTTGCTGTTCCGCGAAACACATGTTGGCTGTATCTGTATATCAAGCATGTATTTATGACTGTGGCTGTATCTGTTCATCAAGAATAAATTCATGAGACTTTCTTTCGAGAGAAAATATTTTGCCTTTTGTATAGCAGTTAGCAATGTGAAGTATTTCTGTGAATGAAATTAGTCGGTCTTAAGAATACAAAGGAGTCTTTTGAAGGAAGATTACATTTGGGAAAATCTTTTATAATAAAGTAAATTTGTGTAACTAGTAAAGTTGTATGAATTATTATCTGCAATAAGCAGACTGTGGCTCCCCATTAAATTGTGTATTTGATTTATGTAATGACTCCCCATTAAATTGTGTATTTGATTTATGTGATTTATCTGTCAGTTGGGTTACTGACACAGTGGGTAGTAGCCAAGCGCAGGGCCAGATACATCTGCAACCCATAATAGAACATGATTCTGTAACATGTTACCGAATCGCAATTTCGGTTTTGTACATTTAAAAACAAAACATTTTGAGGTCGCTATAGCTCAAATTTGATCTTTGACACTGTAAATCCGCTTGGTACATCAGTCCCATAGAATCCAGGATCTCAGATACACTGATTGGGATTTCTCCTTGACTTTGTATTAAAATGTTCTGGGCGGGGCAAAGAGACTTTCAGTGACCAATGCCTGATGTGATGAACCATGTGATATGGACTTTCCCTCAGTCTGTTCCTCTGCTAAGAGTTTCTTGGAACTCTGTTCAAGTCAGCATGTTGAGCTTGTGGGCTGTATCCAGTAAACTGAACTTACATTAAAATGATGTCTCTGGATTAACATCTCAGTCCCCGAGTGGGAGTTTAAGGTCAGGGTGTATGTGTGTATGTGACATATGATCTGGTACTACAAGTCAGGATTGAGGAGAATGATATTGCTGCTTTTGTGTCTTGTTTAGGGTTGTACACTAGCCAGTATTTTATTGCCTGGTCTGTATTTTCATGTCAAATCCAATAAACAAAAGTTTGGAAAATCATAACACTGAGTTATTGTTTGGAATATTAAGTCAAAACATCAACTACAAAAATAATTTCCATGGTGAAAAAAGAATACAGTTAATTTAACAGAAACCTGTATTGAAATACCAGCTCTTGGCCCTCCCAGAACCTCAAAGTCTAAAGTAAGGACCAGTATTTGTCTCTGAGAAAGGTTTCCTCCCTAGTCTTGGTATTGGAAGACCAGTGGATAGAGACTACATGTCAGGATTGTGGTGTCTGGCATACCTTTGTGTGGGTACCTGAACTGGAAGAGCAGTGGGTGGGGTTAGAGGTCAGGATTTAGTTGCTTTGCAAAGCTGCTTGTGTACTGGTAGAAGAGTGGGTGGGTGTTGCATATCAGTCATGACGTGTATGGCAGAAATACATGTATATCCAAGTAATGGAAGAGCAATGGGGGGTACAGGTCAGAATGAAGCTGAAGGACAGAGCTGCATGAGGGTAACTGTACTGGAAGATCAATTATAGGTGCTGCAGGTCGAAATTGATATGTACGACAGACATTTATTTTGTTCCCAGTACTGAAAGAGGAGTGGTCAGTGCATTAGCTCAAGATGTAAGGCCTATTTAGAGTTTGGTAGATTGGTATTCCGTCATAAATATAAAAAATGGGACGAATAGCCAATCCCCCTTTTTACAAGTACATTATATTCTACTGCACTTGTAATAAGGAGGACAGGATATCAATCACGTTTGTAATGGAGTACCCGTCCGCCAAACTCTAATTCACGCCATTAGCTGTATGGCCGAGCAGCATATGGGCACCAATACTGGAAGAGCAGTGCCCTGTGAAACATATCCGCATTCGCACATTTTATAACGGATTGTGGTATACTTGAAAAACACCATGTGGGTGACTTAGGTGTCAGACAGAGCTGCTTGTGGGTTTCATTAAATAAATAGCAATGGTCAGTGCTGCAGATCAGAATTGAGGTGTGCAGCAGAGTGGTTTGCTGATCCCAGCACTGCAAGAGTAGTGCATCAGAGCTACAACTCAAGATAGGGGTGTATGACAGCTCCTGAGCTCCATATGTGTCTCACTCCTGGAAGAACCAGGAGTAGTGCAACAATTCAGGATTGATGGTTATGAACCAATTTCATGTGGGTCTCGGTACTCAAAAATCAGTGAGTGGGTGCTGCAGTTAGGTACTGAGGTATATGACACACCTGCATGTGGATCCCAGTGCTGGAGTAGCAGTGGTGGTTGCTGGAGTTCAAGATTAATGTATGCAGCAGAGCTCCTTGTGGTTCCTAGTACTGCAGGAGTAGTTAGTGATGGGAATTGCTGGGTGTCTGGTATGTTCCTGTACTGCAAGTGGATTGAGTGGGTTCTTCAGGTCAGATTGAGTGTATTTGTGTGTCTGCAAATCAAGACGTTATGAATAGGATGAAGTGCTATAGGTCAGGATTTCGGTGACAGTATTGAAAGAATAGGGGTGAATACTACTCATAAAGCTTAGGGTTAGTGGCAGAGCTCTACTTGAGTCTATGCACTTAAATAGCAGGTTTGCGGTGTATATTAGAAGAGCTTGTGAGTCCCAGTACTGAAAGGAAAGTGGCGGGTGCTGCAGGACGGGAGGTAAATGGCAGACCTACATGTGTGTCCTAGTAATGGAATAGCAGTAGGTGGCGGCTGTATATCAGGTTTGAGATGTATGGCAGAGTTGTGTGTGATATGCTCAGTAAAAGTTAGATTGAATGTATTTACATTTAGTTTCTTGATAAAACATCTGGCTGATTCTTCATCTCCACTCCAAATGAAAAAAATATCATCAATAAATCGCAGCCACAGGACTACATTGTTCTCAAATTCCACCATTTGCGAGGCCACCTGCTCCTCCCACCAGCCCATAAAAAGATTGGCGTAGCTGGGGGCAAAGCAGGTGCCCATCGCCGTGCCCTGTGACTGCTTGTAAATCCTGTCATCAAAAATAAAAAAATTATTTGTTAGACAAAATTTGATCATGTCTAAAATCATCTCTGAGTGGTAAAATAAAGAAATAGAGCGTGTTTTAAGAAAATGTCTAGTTGCCTGCAGGCCCAATTGTCACGGGAACTGAAAGGGTCAGTGACAGGGGTCGACCTGGTTTTAGATGTTGTAAAAACTGCTATTGTCTGACATTTGGCATTTATATGAATAATGTACAAAAATGTTTTTTCAATACTATGTACATACCAAGGTTTCCATCATGATGTAAAATATTCACAGTGTATTTATGCAATATATTTATATTTGCTGAAACACATTACAAGATGGCTGCCACAGTTGAATTTAGATGTATGGGTGTTAGTCCGTCTTCTAAATGTTTATGGAAGCGGATAAAATCACGGGTGTTTTGTGCAACTACGAGCGTGAGCAAGGCGTAAGCCGAAACGCGTCGTTTTTTCTGCCATTAAAACTTTATGCAGCATACTCGAGTGTCCGAGTACTTTCTGTGAATATACGGAGGACTTTGGAAAAAATAATGGGGGCCCCCGGTAGCCCGGACTCGGACCGCCCGTGACAGTCTTGTGATTCCAACCGGGATTTGTGGAGTGAAAATATATATATATATTATATATATATATATATATATATATATATATATATATATATATATTCACTGAAAAAACATAGGTTTCTGGGACGTTATAGTTAGCAATTAGCATTATAAAACCTTTGAAATTCACTGAAAAAACACTAGGTTTCAGGGACGTTATAGTTAGAAATTAGCATTTAAAAAACCTTTGAAATTCACTGAAAAAACCATAGGTTTCAGGGACGTTATAGTTAGTTGGACATTTCACTCGTACAAAACCAGAGAAATTCGGCCGTTATAGTTAGTTGAGCTAACTATAACTCGCGCCCCCGCAATGCACTGCTGATGACATCACATATTACATCACTCATGACATGGTCAGTGACATCACTCATGACATCACTGATGGCATCTCAAATGACATCTCTGATGACATCACTGATGACATCATCCAGTGACTATGTGTTTCTGTGAAGTTTAAATATATTTAATATATATATAGCCAAGGTGTATTGAAGAACGAGTGGGTGTATGACTGTCTGAATGGATGATTTAGTAGGTGCGTAACTGACTGTATAAGTGAGTGATTAAACGGGTCTTACTGAATGCATGGGTTAGTGACTAAACTGTGTGAATGTCTGTATCAGTCTGTCTGTTGGTGTGTAAGTGGCTGCATGGGTTGGTGAGTAGCTACATGAGTGTCTATATGGGTTATTGATTGGTTGTATGAGTATCTGTATGGGTGCCTGAGTGTCGGTGTGGGTGGGTGGGGTGTGTGTGACTCCCTGCATGGATGTGTGAGTGGGTGATTCACTAGGTGTATGGGTTCAAGAGCGCATCTGTGAGGGGCTGTATGGGTGGGTGAGTGTGTGTATGGCTGTGTTGGTGAGTGAATGGATGTCCCAGTGGTACATGTGTGAGTAACTACATATGTGAAAGGTAGTATATGTGAGTGTTAGAGTATATAAGTGACTATATGTGAGAGTGAGTGATTGTGAGAGTGGCTGTGTGGATGAGTGTGTGCTTGTGTCAGTGATTGTATAAGAGAGTAAGTATGTGTTAGTATCTGTATGAATAAGTGAGGTGGTGTGTGTATAACTGTATAGGTGAGTAAATAGGAGTGTGATTGATTCTTTAAATGACTGACTAGCTGTGTGAGTAACTCTATGGGTGAGTGGCAGTGTGTATATGAGTGCATATGATAGTGGCTGTATTGATGAGTGAGTGCATGTATGAGTGACTGTATGGGTGAGTGAGTGTATGTGTGTGTAGACCTAGGAATCAGTGAGTGGGTATGTAGTAATTGGTATCGGTGTGTCTATGGTTTAGAGAATGGCAGTCTGTATTTTAGAGTGGGTGTATCAAAGGTTATATTAGGGTGTGAGGAGGTGCATCAGATTATCACATGGATGATGTCATCAGTGCTGTCATTTGAGATGTCATCAGTGATGTCATCAGTGATGTCACTGACCATGTCATGAGTGATGTAATATGTGATGTCATCAGCAGTGCATTGCGGGAGCGCGAGTTATAGTTAGCTCAACTAACTATAACGAATTTCTCTGGTTTTGTACGAGTGAAATATCCAACTAACTATAAAGTCCCTGAAACCTATGGTTTTTCAGTGAATTTCAAAGGTTTTTTAAATGCTAATTTTTAACAATAACGTCCCTGAAACCTATGGTTTTTTCAGTGAATTTCAAAGGTTTTTTAAATGCTAATTTCTAACTATAATGTCCAAAAACTGCTTTTTCTAACATTTTTAACTTTTATAAAAATAATGTGATGTTTTCTCCTTTCTAAAATATGGTACAGCCTAGGTGATTGCATGAGTGCAAGGCTAGTGCCTGGGTGATTAGAGCAGTGCATTGCTAATGCATTGGTGATTGCATGAGTGCAGGGGTAGTGCCTAGGTGATTAGAGGAGTGCATAGGTAGGGCCTGGGTGATTTTATAAGTGCATGGGTACTGCCTGAGTGACTGAAGGAGTGCATGGGTAATGCCTAGGTGATTGCATGAGTGCAAGGGTAATGTCTGGGTGATTGGAGGAGTGCATGAGTAATGTCTGGGTGATTGCACAACTGCAGGGGTAATGTCTGGGTGTTTGCATGAGTATAGTGGTAGTTCATGGGTGATTGGAGGAGTGCATAGGTAGTGCCTGGGTGATTTTATAAGTGCATGAGTACTGGCTGGGTGATTGGAGGAATACAAGGGTAGTGCTTGGGTGATTGGAGGAGTGCAAGGATAGTGCCTGGGTGATTATATAAGTGTATGGGTAGTGGCTGGGTGATTGAAAGAGTGCTTGGGTAATGCATCAGTGCAGAGATAATGTGTGGGTGATTGGAGGAGTGCATGAGTTATGTCTGGGTGGTTGTATGAGTGTAATGGTAGTGCCTGGGTGATTGGAAGAGTGCATAGTTAGTGCCTGGGTGATTTTATAAGTGCATGGGTACTGGCTGGGTTATTGGAGGAGTACAGGGGTAGTGCCTGGGTGATTGGAGGAGTGCAAGGGTAGTGCCTGGATGATTTTATAAGTGCATAGGTACTGGCTGGGTAATTGCATGAGTACAGGGGTAGTGCCTGGGTGATTGGAGGAGTGCAAGGGTAGTGCCTGGGTGATTATATAAGTGCATGGGTAGTGGCTGGGTGATTGAAGGAGTGCATGGGTAATGCCTGGGTGATTGCATGAGTGCAGGGGTAGTGCCTGGGTGATTGGAGCAGTGCATAGGTAGTGCCTGGATGATTGGAAGACTGCATGGGTAGTGCTTAGGTGATTTTATAAGTGCATGGGTGTTGGGCCCAGCCAAATATAAATCAGCAGTATATTACATGACTCAAATGTATTCGTAGAATGGTGAAGCTGCAGCACAGAAGTGAGTTTTAAGATATGTTGGCAGAGGGATTAGTGATTAGGCTACTTTCTATGAGTCTGGGGAAATGTATACTTGAAGTACAGTGCAGAAATGTAGGTCTCTCTTTGAAATGTAAAGTGCAGTCTGTCAAGTTTTAAGTTTAAGGTCTGCATGGTCTTGTGATTGCTGTATGTCTGTACTTGCACATGTATTCTCATGTCTGCTATGCATGTGAAGATACTAGACGTATAAAATACAGCTATACATCTATTTTTATATTTCGTTTAGATATGATGATGATTTGAAAAGGTAGAGACATATGCATGCATGCTTTCAACAATATGGAGAGACTTACAGTTGAGAGTGAAGTGGAATTCCTCAATGTATGTGTAAAAATCTGTGATCAAAAGGTTACCACCACACTATATAGAAAGCCCACTGGGGGCAATAACACCTTACATGCCCAGAGCTTCCATCCAGGCTCACTTATAAAGAATATACTTTTTGGAGAACTATATAGATCCAGGAGAGTGTGCATCACAGAAACAGAGTATGAGAAGACAGAATTGGAAATGTTGTCTCTTTTTAGGCAAATAGGTAACACCAATGATATATTGAAAGGAGCTTCAGGAAGGGCAAGAAAGTGCAGACGAGAAGAAGCACTGTTCAGTAAAAAGAAAGGTAAGGAGAAAGTGGGAGGAAAGGGAGAGACAGAACACAGGTTCCTCACAACCTACAATAGACAGTATCTCCAGGTCAGAGCTGCTCTCAACCGAAATTAGCATTTGGATCAGAGTGACCCAATAATCAGCCATAAGGTAATGAGACGCCCATTGGTAAGGTATAGACGAGCAAGGTCAATGCGTGACCATCCTGTTAAAAGTGATATAATAAATACTCAAGGGTAAGATATGTGGTTGAAACCCAAAGATAGATTTGCAAAGTGTAGAAGTTGCAAAGCATGCGAACAAGGGGAGAATTTAACTGAATACAGCACCCACTGCAGACAAAATGTAGCAATCAAACAGAAGATACATTCCCATGAGAAACACATAGCTGTATTAATCTTGACACTTCTCTGGACACATCATTTTAGGGGACTGGACTTTCTAAATTTAGAACCCCCACGCTGGCTGACCTGAAGAGTCTAGCCATGAGCATCAAATCTGCCTCCCCTCGTGATCCAGCTCCACCCAAAATCCTGATGCAAGGAATGGACGCTATTCTGCCCTATGTACAACAACTCATAGATACATCTTTCCGCTCAGGCGAAGTTCCACTGAAATTGAAGCAAGCAATAGTTCTCCCTTTGGAAAAAAACCTCCACCGACCCTATGCTGCTAGAAAACCTATGCCCTATCTCTCTCCTGCCTTTCTTCGCCAAAATCACGGAGAAAGTGGTAAACAACCAGCTTGTTAATCATATTAACCTTAACAATCTTTTCCACCCTTCTCAATCTGGCTTTAGAGCCTCCTACTCTACAAAGACGGCCCTACTCCTTGCAACAGAAACTTTGCGGAAGAGTGCAGATGAAGGCGATACTGCAGCACTGGTCCTGTTGGACCTTAGCGCAGCATTCGACACTGTATCACATAATTTGCTCCTTCAAAGACTAAGGCTTTGTTGGATTGGGGGCTGAGCTCTTTGCTGGATGACCTCCTTCCTCTGCTCCCGCAGCTTTGAAGTCACTCAGCATCCAATCACACTTCGCTTAGGCAGGGGGTCCCTCAGGGCTCTATCTAAGCCCAACTCTATTCAATCTCTATTTTGGCCCCCTTGCAGAAATTGTGGATAAATACAAAGTAACCATCGTGTCATATGCGGATGACACATAAGTAATTGTCACCTTATCTCAGGACATGGAGACTGCAGCTAATCAGGTCTCCTCCTGTCTAGGGGAGCTCGCCTAATGTATGTCCAACAATTGCCTTAAACTTAACAGCAACAAAACTGAAGTAATGATAGTTGGGAAAACGCCATCAATCTGGTCATCAGCATGGTGGCCCCAGGCTCTGGGGCCCACCCCTGCCCCATAAGAGGAAACCAAACATATAGGGGTCTGGTTTGACCCCAAACATTAGTTTGAGAATCAAACCAGGAAGGTAGCTGGAAAATGCTTTGGGACTCTCAAAGTCCTAAGAAAACTCCTAGACCTCCTACCTATCGCAGCCAGAAAAACCCTTGTGCATGCTCTAGTTACTTCTCAGATAGACTATGGCAACATTCTTTATCTAGGATACTCTAAAAAAAGCCTCAGCAAACTGCAATGTATTCAAAGTGCTGCCACTCGTCTGGTACTGAATCTCCCTAGAAGAACATCCTTCTCTAAAGCTCTTGCTACTCTCCACTGGCTGCCAGTGGAAAAAAGGATCATTTACAAAGCCATGTGCTACTGTCACAGACTTCTGTGGAATAGAGGCCCGAGTTGTCTTCACCCTTTGATAACCTCTTACACTCCTGTCCGTAATCTTAGATCGACGGGAGCCCACCTGGTCAGAGTACCAAAATTCCATAGGGCCAGGATGGGAGCCCGATCCTTCGGCTATCTAGCTGAAAAAAAGTGGAACACTTTACCACTGTTTCTGAGAGCCGAACCCCCTGAGAGCATCTTTCATAAAGGTCTAAAAACCTGGCTATTTCCTCCCTAAATTTGGAACTCGCTGTATGCTCTCTTTTCCTTAATTCATCTTTACCCTTTTAGGTGTTTCCTCTCTCTCTTCTTTTGGGGGTCCTGATCCTAGTGTGGGGACACACCGTGTGGTGTAACCTGGCGCTTTACAAATGGAATTATTATTATTAAGATCACATGGAAGACTAGCTATGTGGTCTAGATGTTGACCTGTCCCTGTTCAAAACAGTACATAGGGAGCACAACTCTCCCTCTAACCAAAAGAATATAACAACATCTGAGGGCTATAAGGAATCTGGATGTTACATACTTTGTGGCCAAGCATTTTGAAAAGGAACATGTGAGAGACTAGACCAAATTGAGGTATAGTGATCTCATTCATGCACCGAAACATCTGAGGGGAGGCAATAGAGAACAGAGACTTAGAAGACGATGCCAGGTTAATCCTGGAAATGGTTAGTATGGAACCCAATGGGTTAAACGTCGACAAAGATTTATATATTTTTTTAAATGTCAGCAGATATGTTAAATCTGCCAGTCATTCGATTCTTTTGAAGAAATCAATAGGTATAATTGTTTAACATTGTAATTTGTTTTTACAATTGATTTTGTTTTAGATTATGTATTAAGAAGGACTGGACGTAAATTGCTGTTCATATGAATATGCGAGAGGATTGAGATCTTAGAAGAAGATCAACTATACGGGGCAAAATGGAGGTTAGAAATCGTAATTGATAAGTTTATTTTATTTTTAGGTGCCATTATTTTATAATTTTTTATTATTCATCGCCCATAACATGGATTATTATTGAGTGTTGCTAAGAAAGTCAGAGTATATTAGAGATGCCCACTTGGGGTTTGATAATGAAATATGAGTATGCAGAAGGGTTTATAAATAATATGCCATTTATGTGCAGTAATCTTGTTATACCCGGTAAATGGTCAGTATTAGGTATTTTCCACTAGGAGGGTGCGAACATGAACTATGACAGATTTAATTATTTGATGATTGACCCTTGGAATTATCCATGTGCATAAATGAATAGGGCTGTTGTAGAATGGTGGACTCAAATCATGTAAGTTTAACACATCTATGAATAGATGATGCGGTCGATTGTGATATTTAACAAATACGATATGTGTATGATTACCATATGAGGAGAATTGTGTTATTTCCATGCTCTTCGCAACTGACATGAATCATTGATTCATGGATAATACATATGCTTTATGGACATTTCATTAATTACAATAAAATGGAATACACATATCATTTTACATTGACAGCAGAGGGAGCAATAAAACAATGTAGGCAATGTTCCCAATAGGGCTTATTAGGTTTCTGTGTTCAGTAATGGTTATCGGGGTGTATTCAGGATCTGACCCTCCCACACAGGGGTCTGGAGTGTGACTACAGCGCCAGAAGAGTGCGTTCAAGACCCTCTGAACTACCAATAAAGCAATTCCTCACCCTCATGTTTACATGAAAGCTGGAGGAGGGTCCAGTGGGATAGTGAGAGGGCAGTTGACCCTAATGTAGGTGAAGAAGTGGGCGGTCCTGACAGTCATAATTGAAATCCAATGGGCCCTCATAGGCCCGAATTTCGTCACCACTGCACCGACCGCACCAATGATAGCTACTCCCCTGGAGGACCTACACTGATTAGGAGCAGGTCACCTTTGCTCCAGAAAGATCCAAAAACTTTAATACAAGCATTTACCAATTTGACATGCAAAGTCTGAAATGCTGTCAAAGGGTCCCATTGAATCTTCCAACCCCTATTTATGCTCAGCATCTCTCCTAACACATGTATTCTAAATCCATGCTTGCCTAAAGAAGGCCAGCATTCCTTTCAGATACCTCTAGCGTCTGACCCTGTACAACAGGGTCTGCTCCATGTTTGTGATTCTTTTGTTTCCACACCTTTCCTATTGCTCGATTGTTATATGTGATGCCATTGCAGTTATTTGCACGGCGGTCAGTTACTTCTCTCCTAGGTCAAAGCGCATTATGATCTGCCCACTTTAATAAATAAAGTAATTTTCCATAATTTCATATTCAAAGCAGCACTAAACTCATGTCTCGTTTCTTTATAAAAGAAAAGCAATTATGATGCTTTTTTGGATCATGTAGTTAGACCCGCATTCTAATATTATACTATAAAGGTGCTTACATATTCTCATCATGGCATAAGAATGCCCTCTTTGGTGCATTAAAATCGTTTTTGCAGGTCAGTGTTAGCCTAAGTTTTTCTACGACTTTAGCTGTAACCCACATTATCTGAAAATGTAAAACACACCCCGTGAACAATATTACACATAGGGCACACTGTCCCAGTCTGTTCATATGAACACTTTCAACTGGTTGTGCTGGGTACAATCCAGGACAGTGTGCCCTATTATAGCAAATGTGTTGTTCATAGTGTAGACACAAACTCTTTCCTGCACTGTGAAGAGCACCTAAGTGAAAGGTGGCCCACATTTCACTTTTGTGAAAAGTGTTGTTCACAGTGTAGGCGCAAACTCTTTCCTGCACTGTAAACAGTACTTAAGTGAAAGGTGGCCCACCTTTCACTTTTGTGAAATGTGTTGTTCACAGTGTTGGTGCAAACTCTTTCCTGCACTGTGAAGAGCACCTAAGTGAAAGGTGCCCACATTTTTAACTGATTTGATGCTCTTTGAAGCCACTGGTTTATCTTCCACTGTAAGCAGAGACATGGCCTCAGTTTCAAAGGGAGGCAGGTTCCCCACGCAGGAGGGTGCAGTAAGTGACTGTACTCATCAGCATGGGAATGCCTGCGGGTCCCTGTGGCCATATTCCCCTCTTTCAAGAAGCCTCATTAGAGGCGAATTGACTGTGTGCCTTCGTATATGTGACACACAATCAGTGTGCATTCCAATACTGGCTGTCTCTGCCATTGGGCCCACATCTGTAATAAGGCTCAGTTGAAATGTTGAAGGTTCCCTCATTTACATGTGGCCACGCCCCCACCGTATTTCGTGCCGGCATAATACATTTACAGAAGGGGCTGTACAAGTAACTAGAGCCCGTTCTGTAATAGCAAAGTACCTCAGGATGGGAAAAGCAGACGCCAACGCCCATTGCATCCCTATAAATAATACAGCCCCTTTATTCACTGTCTTAAATCTAAATTCCTCAAAGTAAGCATGAATACTTTTCACTATTAGCACTATTAGAGGGTGTGTGACATGTTTCTCCTGCCACTTATATTTACATCCAGACAACCATCCAACCATTCAAACACTATTGCCAATAACTCATTGTCAACGTCGATAGTACGGTCACAGTTAGAATCAGCTCGTATAGAAAGATACGTATTGCAGAACCTGTACCCATCTGTAGACAAATTATCCATTACAGCAAATAACAACATAACTGTTCAGCATAAATACCCAATATTCATTGCTGTTTACCTCATCCAGTGGAGCAGATGCCCTTCTGGAAATATGATGGGCAGTCCAAATATTGCAAAGGATTAAGGATGAGTAGAAAATGTTTCAAAATAGAGTGTCCCATTACAGCTTCAGTGTTGTCTATTTCGAGTTGTCGGAAGTGACGTTGTGAACAGTGTAGGTCACATCATATAACCGTGCTTGTGTCAGCGGTATTTGATTTCATCGGTGATAGAACCTGTCAGCGTTGATTACATTTTTTGTTCCCAATTTTATTTAGCAAAATACAAATTACAACCACTAAGAATGCTTTGCATGGGGTGATATACAGCGCTTACATGAAACACTGTGCAATTTACAACTGGTAACTGAAAGTAGTTTTTGTCACTGACAAACGTCAGCTCTGTTGACAGAAAGCAATTGTGAGATGTCCTCTGTACTTTGTTTTAATTTTTTTTAAGGCAAAGCAGGTTTCAACCCCTCAGTCGCTGCTGGACTAATGATGATAAAGGCGATACTTTGAAAATCCAGGGTTTCCACTTCTTGGCCTATTGCCTCATTCAGAACAATAACCCTCTTCAGGAATTCCTCTTATCTCAGCATACCAAGGGAGCGACCTCAAATAGCTCAAATGAACACACATTGTTCCCATCAGATTTGCCACTAGAAGAGAACGCACCACAAAAGTCACAAAAGCACCGATTCTGAACACAGGTAACGTGGACTACCTTACTGCTTAACTGCTGTCTAATACAGCTAGATTTAATTAGGTTCGAAACCAAATTAAACAAGCACTTCCAAAACCAATAGGTTTCTACTCTAACAGGCTGTTACTGGATTTGCCAATGCTTTTTTAAATTCTATGTGTTATGACACATGTGCACATATGTCTTACAATCTTGTAATGGCTTTTCCAGAAAACCCATTCCAAGATGACCGTCTATGATTTTGCATGCGTCACTATGCTCACGAGTTAGAATGATAGATTAAAAGTTGAAAAAGGTGAAAAATCATTGTGCGGAAAAGCAAAAAAAGGTTAAGCTGCCTAGTAGCACTTTGCAACGGTCACGCTGGCGTAACATAAATACGTAAATAGATAAATACATAATTATGCATTTGAAAATGGTAGAGGTACTGGGACCACAAATGGGAGCATGGGGAAGAGGACAATGACAAGCAGAGGGAGCGCATAGAAAAGAGAATTAGTGGGGTAGATAGCAAGTAAATACATGCCCCGGCTGTATGACAGAGGCACCATGGCTGAACCAGGCGTGCCCCTACTATGCAGCCCAAATCACAAATGCGTCTTAACCACGCATTCCTTTGCCACACATGCCTTTACCACACAATTTTGTTGTAATGGCATGATTGGTAAGGGTTTTTGCTACTACCCTGACATCACTTTTTCCAATCAGAACATTGGGAGGCTGAAACAGACGCATGAGATAACAGTCAACAAAGCCTGACCCAAATACCACGCTAAGTACATGTTACATGTGAAACAGTGGTTCTGCTTAGAGGCACCAAAAGCTGTCTGTAATTCAGATTTAAAAAACATTGGGCTAGTCTCTCAACCAGCGCTTCAATAGGAGAGTGCATTCACCATGGTCACAGGAGGTGTGAATTCTGGAACACTTTCAAAATGCGATGGTGCTGAAGGTGTTACGCCTGAACAGATATTAACCCGGAGTGTTATCGCCACAATTAATTCTAATTTTCCTTACATTGTTTACCTCTAAAACACAGTCAGTGCTAGACCAGTACACACTAATGCCATAACCAGGACATACGTCTAGTGACGTCTAAATACCAGTGCAACGAGCGAGTGTAGTGTCAATGTGTAAGAAACCTAAAATAAGGATTTCCCAAGGCGCAACGGCGGCTGCCTCTGATGAGGGGGGTGGGCCGGACACAAACGCAGCAGAACTTCTGAAGGGAAAGCCAGGAGACCATTTTTTTTCCCATTTACTAGGGGATAAATTAGACGTTTTTATTTTGGGCACGAGGAGTCCTTGGATGTCAACGATGTAACAAGCCACTCGCAGGGACTTGTGCACCTGCGCTACTGATTCCAAAAGGCATTCGGTCTCAAGGGATGCTTGAAATATATCTTTCTGGAATGGATCTACCATCGAAAAGAGCCAGCGTATGCAGGGAGATGAGAAAAGCAGGCATCAGCAATACGCCTTCCCCAGAGAAAGCAGCGCAGGCAACTCGAAGCACTCTGCAGGAGCCAAAGATAAATGCAGGGCCCTGACTGTCTCGGAGCCATCCGGGTAAGATATGTCTGTGTCCACTGAACAGCATGGACACTTTGTCTTTATTAAGAGCCCTCTCTAATAAAATAGTGCAGCTTTGCTACTATTGAGATAACATAACACGCGTATTTGTAATGCGCATGTTCCCCCGTAGGCATCTTGGCGCTGAATAACAGATGTTGGTTGTTACCAAACCCAATGGAACTCATTTTATCGACCTTAGATGGATGAAAGGCTAATGGACCTGCCAGGATTTGAACCTGTGACAATGAGGTCGAACACAGGCCCCTGCAGTGGACGGATTAGTCCACTGAGCCACCAGACCCGGCCAGGTCTATCCTGCTGTATCCTTTGGCTCACAGCAAGTGATCGATAAACCATCAATGCATATGAATGAGTCGACATCTGAGGGTTATTAACCTATTTAGCTTCAATATCTAGCAATATATGCACTGAAATCATTTCCTATACATGT
This sequence comes from Calotriton arnoldi, assembly GCA_963921515.1. Taxonomy (NCBI): domain Eukaryota; kingdom Metazoa; phylum Chordata; class Amphibia; order Caudata; family Salamandridae; genus Calotriton; species Calotriton arnoldi. The sequence continues at coordinate 782,088 of CAWUFW010002526.1, forward strand.
CTCACTGTCAATGCAACAGATATCATTCGCCCCACAGGTAATGACAACAACAGTACCTCCTGCCCTACGCTTGTGCATTAAATGTTAAATGTTGCAATACCTTCTTTCCATGAGCAGCTCCCATGTCATGAGTAGTTCACTAAGCAGCAGTGTCCCCACAGAACCTTCCACCGAACGCCCCCGCTATGGCAGGCACTCCTGACTTATTTGGGAGTCGGTATTTAGAAAACTGTATTGTTCTTCAGAACTCTCCGAGCAGGCAGTGGATCAACTCGCTTTGCATCCAGCACCGGGGAATATGCAAACACGCAGCTCCTGGCACCCTGACAGCTCCAGTTTATTCCACCCAGCAAGCAGCTTCAATTAGCAGCATCAGGAGGAAGATGATCAAAAGTTGTCTCTGCTCTTTCCTCAAATCGCAGAGAAAACTCATTTTAACACACCTAATGAACAGCATCTCCGCGCAGTCCACACGATCCTGGCACACAATGGCTGCATTCATAGATAGCCTGCCTGTGGGCTGAGCTCCTTCCAGAGGAAGGCTGTGGAAGATTAGAGTAACTGCACTTGATAGAACAAGATGTCACAGGCCAAGCATTTCATCTGTCGGGGAAGTAAATGTCCCTCTGACATTCTGTTGTTGGCCCCCGCCAGAAGAGGTCCTTCTCTGTTGACACAGTCCAACCCTATCCTGTTGCTCCACACAGTGTCTCTCTCCTGGTGGCTGTGCTGACAGTCACTGCGTTAGGGATTTGTCTTCATATTTTTGGAGAAACAATGCAGTGTTATTAGCAGCTGTGAGGCTGGGACCAAAGCCCCAGCTTGTGACTTCATGGAGAAGCAGTTCTTGAACTTTACGAGCTTAAGCCTCTCTCCTTCCCACAAACAAGCCTCTCAAACAAAGTTTCTTTATACTCAAGCTGTGCTGTGCACTGGAGCAAGTATGTAGTGTACAGTGTACACAGGCTTATTATACTACTCAAAGCAGAAGAACCCTTGTTGCCTCTGGATTCATTGTAGTATTACAAGCTGGGAACAATATTTAATTAACAACAATATTGTTATTCTGAGAGCCCTTCACCTGCAAAAACACACCTTAGCTAATTAACCAGCGTCAGTGCTGTAGCAAAAAATGTCCAACAAAGGAAAACAAAACGAAAGTGAGAATGCCTTACTTTTACCTGATTTACTAATCACGTTTGTTATTCACTGTTAACTTCTGTTGCATCTGTTCACTTTTTTCTTTGAGGAAGAAAATAACAGCATTAAAAACATTTTGTCTTCTGCGTACCTCTTGTGAAAGCATTAACCAAAGTAGCATTGTCCGGTGTTCAGCATATCAAATATACATTTATAATATAGGGGATTCTGCAATCCTTTATAAATGCACATCTCTAATTTCTTTGTTATGTATGTCACTCATGGAGGACCTCTATCGTTTATTTCAGTTTCTGGAAGTCATAGTATCTTGCTCTGACATCACAACAGGGGATAACAAAACTGGTTATCAACTGTCATAAAGGCCTTCCAGGCCAGGTGACGGGGTCTCTGAGAGCCTGCCAGCCCAGCTCTGCTTGTCTGCTTTGACTGAAAGCAGAAAGCATAGCTGGAGGAGGGGGAAGGAAGGCAAGAAAGGTAGTGGGTTTTGGTTCAGGATAGCAGGTAAGATATTTATTTTTCACACTTGCGTCAGGGAGTAGAGGGCATGTTATGTTTAGCTCTCCCAGTGGCCTCTGCCCCTGTACAGTAGTTGAAGGCAGGGGCAGATGATTTTGAGGGGCCATACATAACATAAATTAAAGCTGGATAAAAAGTGAATTACAGGGATATTTTTAACCTCAGGGTTAGGGAGGGGTAAAAATTACTATTCCCACTCCAATGAGTGCAACAGTAGGGAAAGTGTTGGATAGAGGAGGGGTAAAAATTACTATTCCCACTCCAGTGAGTGTAACAGTAGGGAAAGTGTTGGATAGAGGAGGGGTACAAATTACTATTTCCACTCCAGTGAGTGCAACAATAGGGAAAGTGTTGGATAGCGGAGGGGTAAAAATTACTATTCCCACTCCAGTGAGTGTAACAGTAGGGAAAGTGTTGGATAGCGAAGGGGTAAAAATTACTATTCCCAGTCCAATGAGTTCAATAGTAGGGAAAGTATTGGATAGCGGAGGGGTAAAAATACTATTCCCACTCCAGTGAGTACAATAGGGAAAGTGTTGGATAGTGGAGGGGTAAACATTACTATTCCTACTCCAGTGAGTGCAACAATAGGGAAAGTGTTGGATAGTGGAGGGGTAAACATTACTATTCCTACTCCAGTGAGTGCAACAATAGGGAAAGTGTTGGATAGTGGAGGGGTAAAAAATACTATTCCCACTCCAATAAGTGTAACAGTAAGGAAAGTGTTGGATAGCGGAGGGGTAAAAATTAATATTCCCACTGCAGTGAGTGCAACAGTAGGGAAAGTGTTGGATTGAGGAGGGGTAACTGTTAGATTTGGGGGTCTCTAGTTGGCATAGGTAGGTACCTGTGACAAATGGGGACCCTTGCGCCTAGTCAGGGTAAGGGGCTACACTCCTAAAATAACCCCTGCTCACCCCCTTGGTAGATTGGTACGAGCAGGCAGGCTTATCTCAGAGGCAGTGTGTAAAGCATTTGTGAACACATACAGAAATACAGTGACAACACTACAGATGGACACCACACAGGTTGTATTTATAAAAATAAGTATTTTTATATAGACTTAACACAAGACCAAACGACATAAATCCACAATACTGTACTCAAAAATAGACTTTAAAATGTTATAAAATAGCTCAGTTCTCTCAAGTTGTAGATGCAACACTTTACTCTCAATGTACCTTGAATGCGTAACGCAAAGAAAACAAAAGGGTCGCAGGGAAGGTGATGCATCCGTTCCTTACACTCAGGGGAGTGGATGCGTCGGTTCCTTACTGCTGCGCAGGGGAGTTGATGCTCGCTTCCTTACTGTGTGGGGAGGTGATGCGTCGGTTTCTTACTGCTCTCCAGTGCGATGCGACAAGATGGCACCTTGATGCGATACTCTTCTCCGGTTCGATGTGACAAAATGGCGTCTTGGTTGCGATGCGACAACGTTGGTGTGATGCGTGCACGGCCAACGGCCGTGCGGAGACTCGATGATCTTTGGAGCCTCGACAGGCCCTGCGACGCGCTTCTCCGGCGATGCGACGATGACCTCTGTGGCAGCGTCCCGCTTCTCCGGCGATGCGCCGCGCTTCGGCGATGCGATGATGACAGCGGCAGCGGCGTCTCGCTTCCTCGGCGATGCGATGACAGCGGCTGCGGCGGCGACACGCTTCTCATCGTTGCGTCGCGCTTCCAGCTCCCAGCGACACGCAGTCTCTCAGAAGGCCCAGCACAACAGCAGGCACTTCAATTCCCAGCAAGGGAATTCAGGGGGGGAGCTGGTTGGTGAAGTCTTGTATTCCTGAGACTTCAGGCAGGAGGCAAGCTCTAGTTCAAGCCCTTGGAGATTCTTCTTCAAGTTGATAGAAAGCACACTCAGTCCTTTTCTCCTTTCTTTGGCAATGAAGCAACCACTGCAGGCCAACCCCCAAACACACAGCACAGGGGTAGTCTCCTCCTTCAGCTTCCTGGTTCTTCTCCTCAGCAAAGGTTCGTCTTGATTCCCAGAAGTGATCTAAAGTTCTTGGGTCTGGGTCCCAATATTTATACTACTTTTCTCTTTGTTCTCTGAAGGCAGAGAGGCCTTTGCTTAGTCCAACCAGTTCTGGTCAGTCCTGGAGCACTTTGTTGACAAGACTCCTTCTTTCCTTTCACAGTGTAGGCCAGGGACATCAGACACACCACAGGAGGTGGAGCCAGCATTGTGGAGGGAAGGCACAGCCCTATTCAGGTCCCAGGTGCAACTCCTCCCTCCCATCTGCATGCAGATCTCTCATTCAGCCCTGTGCTGACTCACCCTGTCTCCTGGAAGCCCCCAGCCCCTGTCACTCAAACTCCAGACAAGGAATACACAACCTTGCAGAGGCAGGCTTGGATAGTTAGGCAAGAAAATACCTACTTTCTAAAAGTGGTATTTTCAAACACAGAATGTTAAAACCAACTTCACTAAAAGATGTATTTTATCATTCTGAGTTCAGGCATACTAAACTCGAATTTCTACCTAGTTCCCTGAGTCAGCTAGGATTATAAGATGTTATAATCTAACTGCCCATTCTGGCCTATGGGGAACAGGTAGCCTTGCAATAGTGAAAAACGAAAATGGCTGTAATTCACTATTAGGACATGCCACACACATCAGGGCATGTCCTACCTTTACCTACATTGCACCCTGCCCTTGGGCCTACCTTAGGGGTGACTAATATGTATAAAAGGGAAGGTTCAGGGACTGGCAAGTGGGTGCACTTGCCCAGTCAACATGGCAGTACCAGACTGCACACAGGCTCTGCAATGGCAGACCTGAGACACACTTTACAAGCTGCTCCCGTGGGTGACACAATCAGTGCTGCAAGCCCACCAGCAGCATTTGATTTACAAGCCCTGGGCACACGCAGTGCACTGTACTAGGGTCTGACAAGTAAACCAAACAAGCCAATCATGGAGTCACTAATCCATACATCAATTTACAATAGGGAGAGCATATGCACTTTAGCACTGATCAGCAGTGGTAAAGTGCCCAGAGTCATAAAACCAACAAAAACAGGTCAGTGAAAATTCAGGAGGAAGGCAAAACGTTCAGGGATGACCCTGCAAAAAGGGCCAAGTCCAACAGTAACAATTAATATTCCCACTCCAGTCAGGTCAAACTTAAAAACAAACAAAATATTAACAACAACATTTTTTTTTTTTTTTTTAATAAAAAAATATATAAATATGTTAAAAATTAAAATACAAATATATTTAATATTAAAAATAAAAACATATTATAATGTTAAATACATATGACAAATACCTACCAATATTATATTAAATAATTAAAAAAATTCAAACAAATAAATATTTTTCATTAGAAAATATTTAGAAACAAAAACATTAATTATTATATAAATGTAGTTTCTTTATTTCCTACCCTATAACACCACACAATTCACAACCCACATCTAAATTAAAAAACATGTACTTCCATAATTAACATAATTAATTACAAATAAAGAAATATTAGTAATTAAAAAACAAATTAAAACTCATAAAAATTAATTAACTTCTCACACTTTACACCTACAATCCCCATAACCCACAGCTAAAATTAAACTGTAAAAAAATTAATTACACAATTAAAACTTATTTTCAATTAAAAAACTAATAGTATTTAACAACTAATTATACAGTAAGTAAAATTAATTTACTCCCCACCCTTTACCCCTAGAAAAGTAAAATCCACACCCAAAAAATAAACAATTACCCATATTAAATATCAATTAGTTAATTAATATTAATGATCAACTAATTATTAATTAATTAAACACAAATTACTTCCCACCCTTTATCCCTATACACACTACAACTCACACCTAAAATTAAGTACACAATTTCCATAATTAATTACCAATTAATTAATTAATATTAATTAACAACCAATTAATAATTAATTAATAATACATTATTTCCCACAATTAACACAATACAATTTTAATTAAATAAATATTAATAAATAAAAAATAATCATACATTTTTTATAATTAAATTACTTTCCACCCTATTCCCTTATAAACCCACAACCCGCTATGGAACTAAAAAACGTCAAATTTAATTAAAATAAAATTGATAACTACTAAAAATGTACCACATATATTAAAAAACATAAACAATTCTTATACAAAAAAATATATACTAAAATACATAACACTAATTAAAAAATCGATATTTTAAACAACTATAATTTTGAAAATGATATCAATGAATACTATATTTTTAAAAACGATGGGGCATATTCACAAGGTCTTATTGCGGTGTTAGCGGCACTTTTCTGCCGCTAATCCGGCGATAATTCTAACGCCCTATTACCAAGCTGTCGCTAACAGCCATTAGCGACAGTTTTTAGGCGAAAACGTCTGTTGTAAAGATCGCTACTTCTGTTAGCGATAATCATATGCAGGAGAGGCGTTCCCGTGCAAAAACGGCCGCAAACACCACTACTCCATATTCACAAGGGGATCCTTGAACATCTGAAGACCAAAAAAACTGGCTATAACTGCAGTTAGAGCCAGTTACTTAAGACCAGAAAATAGCTGGTCTTAAAAATGGGGATAACACTTGGGGCCACATCTCAGCCGGTTTTGGTGCTGGACAGCGCTGCAAGCAATGTTGCAGCGCTGTCCTGCGACAAAACTACAGTGCAGGAATGCGCACCATCAATAAGATAGTGCGCATTCCTGGGCCCAAGTCATGAAAAGTGTTGCAGCGCTACGACAAGACAGCGTTGCAACACTTCTCACTACGCCCTTCTTACGACAGCATGGATGCGATGTATTCACTGGACAGCGCTCCATGATGCAAGTAATGACAGATACGTCAGGAATCCTGACGTATCTGTCTGCGCTAAAGTCACGCATTGCTGCTGTCGTGTCACAACCATGACGCAACTCCAGCCATCAGGCAGGCGAAAGGTACTGACGCAGTGCCGTTCATGAGGGGTGCCCAAATGTCGGCGCTGTTGGAGATCCATCGGTGGTGGTTGCGCGCTGCGGTGTCATCGTTTGGAAGCATTGGTGGAGTGTTGGTGCGGAGGGAGTTGACGAGTCGTTCTTCGGTGGCCTTGATCCAGCTGCGAGGGGGTGCGATGATGGCGGTGGCGTCCGGTGGGCAAGGTGAAGACGTGATGTTACCAATGATGGTCAGTCCAGGAGAGACCGGTGTTGTGGCTGTCGTTGAAGTTCCCACTGGCGTAGGTGACGTGCTCGACCGTGTGTCCTGCTATGTGGCTTGTTGAGGTGACTTGCTGCTTGCGTCTGATGTAGGGGACCTTCCCCAGGAGGGGGGGGGTGTCCTGGTCACCGGGGTTGTCCAGGTGGAACTTCAGTTCACCGAGTAGGATGTCGTCGGTGGATGGGAGACCCTGGGGTGCAATGAGGTCTACAATGGTATTGGAGAATGGGGGGCCATGGCCCGGGGGGCCTGCACATGAGGGTGCCGCAGAGGATGTGCTTGGGCTTGGTCCGGATCTGGGAGTTGAGGTGGTCCATGGTCACCCTTGGGTAATTAGAGTGCGTGGTCAGTCGGAGGGTGCTTCTGTAGGAGATGGCAATGCCTCCTCCTTGATGGTCGGGGTGCTCCTTGCGGGTGATACTGCAGCCGTCAGTGATGGCGATGGCGATGTCCGGTCTGGAGCAGAGGTTGGTCCTGGCAGGCGAGGTGGCGTCCAGGGTTAATGGCGAGGAGGGTACTGGTGTCGTAGCGGTGGAGTGTCCAAGAGGAAGCCTCCTTGGTGCTGAGCGTGGTCCAGGGGCAGACGGACGCAAACGGTGTAGCCTATGGGTTGCCATTGGCACGGGAGACGACCATTACAATGCAGGCAGTACATCGTTAACAACGCAACTCCGACAACGCAGGTGCCTTTACATCGCATTTAATTACAACGCATTGTGAGGTCAGTAATGGGGTAATTTAAAGTTTTTCGGGTGTGTATGGGTTTCGGTTGTAAAATATGAAATTTGGGGTGTGTTTTGGGGTAAGATATGGAATTTGGGGGGTGTTTTGGGGTAAGATATGGACTTTTGGGTGTGTTTTGGGGTAAAATATGGAATTTGGTGTGTTTTGGGGTAAAATATGGAATTTGGGGTGTGCATTTGGATCAAATTCGATTTTTGGGTGTGTTATGGGGGCTCAAAATGGAATTCCAGGGTTCACGGTTGGGTTTGGGGTGCAAAGCTTAGTTTTGGGTTGCTCTCACTGAAGTGGGATTAGTGATATTAATGTCTCGGCTATGCAACACCTACTCTACTGTTGCAATGTGCCTAGTATTAGTATGCATTGGAATGGAATGCGATGTTGTGGCATGCGTCGCAACCACGTATGTGCCTTTGGCACACGAGTGGTACGCGCGCTGTGCATGGGTGCACAGCGGCCGCCATTGAGAAGTGCTGGGGGGGCTGGACATCTGTGAGGTGGTAAACGCTGGAAAGAACACTGGATGAGGCATGGACGCGGGATGTGTGTGTGAGCGGGTGTTGTAAATATTTGAATAAGGGAAGTCTTACCTCGAAGCCGGGTCCCGTGTCTTCGTTGCTCCTGCTCTCCTGCGTCTGCTTCCAGGAACAGGATGTAGGCAGCCAGGCTCCTTCCCCAGAGCCAATCACAACACTGCGATGCGGCGGTGCGATTGGTAATTGGCAACGGGACAAGGCATGCAGCCAGGGGCTGGAGGGGTGGGCATGTTCTCCATGCAGGCTGTAATGCAGCCTGCATTATGAACAGGGAAGTGCTCATGACTGCTTTGGGCGGCCTGAGTGGGCCGACCAAACAGTTATTGCGCACTTGAGTGGGCATGCCAATCCGCCCATGCCTTGCCCCGTGCTTGGATCAGTCCTAAACACCCTCCCACCCGCAAAGGAAACATAGCACGGTTACATCAGTGAGTTATCATCATGTGATGATTGTTCCTCTTCTGCACTGCTTGAAAGCAGTGGGGCGACGCTCTTCCGCCATAGCGGATGAGCCACCACTGGGGGTGCGTCATCTACGTGTGCTAGGCCTGGGCGACTCGACCCCCAGGCATCCTGCACTACGCGTCCCACCTTCTCCTTACCTGGACATTGACACTGTGGCGCAATCTGCTGCACTCTCTCCAAATATGTGACTCAGCCAGCAGTAGCCTCAGCCAGGTGGGATTTCACAAGCCTGGGTACAGCAGTTGCCGCCAAGTCCGCTGGTGAACCTCCTGATGCAGTTGATGCAGCAGGGCCCCCTTAGGCGTGAAGTTGCAGCGCTCCCGCCACACAAGTTCGGCACAGCTCTGGGGCCTCACCCTCCACAGCGTCCGGCCAGCCCAACATCATCAGGCCTGTGATGCAGAGAGGCGGCACCCACCGTTGGTAATCCCCTCCGTGCACCCCGGTGTAGTGGTGGATCGTATTATGCGATGCAGACCTCCTTACGTTGGGGCGCAGGAACGCCTCTACTATTAACAGCTGCAAGGTGCGCAAGGTGGTCTTCTCACACAGGTCAGCAACGTGTCTCCATGCGACCTGCCAGACTTCACCACCAGGTACGGGCGATCGTCGCGCCTCAATGTCTACTGACTCCACAGCTCCTCCGCATCCCACTCCAGGCTCCAGACGCAGGTCCAGCGAGGCAACCAGGCTCCAGATGCAGGTCCAGCGAGGCATCCAGGCTCCAGACGCAGGTCCAGCGAGGCATCCTGGCTCTCATCCTGGTCATCCTGGATGTTGGGTAGCTTGCAGGGGTTGTTGATGTGTGCTGCAGTTGGCCCAGGCTGCTCCATTCTGCATTTTTTTGGTTTTTATGCCTATTTTCTCTTGGATGTTGACTGATAGGCTATTTTTTGCATTAGAGGCAAAAAAAACTCACGTTGGGCTGACTAACGTGAGTTTTTTTGCCGCTAATGGGCCTATCGGTAGTTTTCGCCCGCTAACGCTGGATTTCCTATCGCCTTCGCGCTGATGTTAGGGGCAGTTTTCACTGCCGTTCCCTGATACTATCGCCATGTAGCGACGGCTTGGTAATACGCCGCTAACATGGCAATAGTTTTCAGGGTTAGGCGGCGATAAAAAAACTGCCACTAACTGACCTTTGTGATAGGTATCGCCGGTCCTTGTGAATATGCCCCGATATTTCTTACCTTAAAATCGATATTCTTGACCACGATATTCTTGCTGTCGATATTTCTGTGTCACGATATTTACAACTCGATATTTGTGTAAGTCGACATTTCTAACTCGATATAATGTCTGAATACCCTTGCGGCCAATTGTCAGAACCCCTTTCAGAGGGTCACAGGGTACGCTTGTGGTGGTTGAGGCCTTTTACTTCTGGGCCCAACAGTAATGGATGAGGCCTTTTACTCCTAATCTCCTGGGGCTCGACCTACTATGGATCCTGTTCAATTGGTCCAAGTACCCCTTCTGCATTTGACTCTCAGTGATAGCTGTGGGCCAGGAGTGAAGGCTCCCTCGGTGGGGATGTAGATACAAGTCAGTGAACTCAATTCAAAACTCAAAGTGCAGACAGCAAGAACAATAACTCAATGTCCAGCCAAATACTTGCTCATATAAGAAAAAGTAATATTTTATTTCTAACTCTACACATGTAAAGGAATATGACATTCAGAAGCAACAACACAATCCCCCTTGAGGTGGGGGATCTAGTAGTTGTCAGGCAAATCCGCGTACCACCCTCCTTTGTGTAACATGTTCAAGTTTTTTCCCCATTCACTGGTGGCAGAATCCAGTAATGCAGACTATTCGGCTGTACACAAGAATTCCCTTTTGACTCTCCAGGATTTCAGTCAAAAGTGTCTATGGTGCTGCAACACCTTCAGCAGTGAATCCCTTGGAGCCCTAAAGGCCTGGATCCAGTCTTTCCTGCTCTGGTGGTGTGGCAGTATTCAGTGGTGCAGTGAGTGCTCTCTCCCTGAGCCCTCCCAAATCTAGATCCTGGACAGCTAAGTCGGGCCACTCGTGAATGGATACGTTAGCACCCAGTGGCGCAGGCTCTTCCTGTCAAGCTGCGCTGCTGGTTAGTTTCCAGTGACTAGAGCACTAATGACCGCATCGAAGGAAGCTCCAACAGCTACAAGGAGATCGTCTCAATCATTAAGGATTTCACCTCACCCTCAGCCACTTTCAACAACATCGCTGCCTCCCACCAACTCTGCAACAACATTTCCAACTTCTTCCACAGCACAATCATTAACACCTACAGCAAATTTGCACACATCCCAACCCCAGAGAACTTGTTGCCAACCTAACCACCACCAACCAAGATGGCCACCTGACCGAATGGAAACCCCTCAACAGAAAGTACATAGTAGAAATCATGTGGACCAATCACTCAAGTGCTCCAATGGACCCAAGCCACCACTCCATCTACAACCTGGGAGAATCACCAATCAGCAGCACCCTGACCCACATCGTCAACACCTTCATCACGTCAGCCACTTTCCTGGATGAATGGTAACACACAGAAATCAACATCCTCCTCAAAAAGCCCAAAGCCAACCTGAATCAGCTGAGCAACTTTCGACCCATCTCCCTGCTCCTGTATCCAGCCAAAGTGATTGAGAAGGCCATCAACAAGCACCTCACTACCCGCCTCGATCTGTACCCTCTTCTAGATAAAACTCAATCAGGGTTTAGAAAGACCACAGCACTTAAACAGCACTCATCAGAGCCCCTGATGACATTCAAATCATCCCTGACAGAGGAGAAACAGCCAACCTCTTTTTGCTCAACCTCTCTGTGGCCTTCAACACTGTCTCCCATAACACCCTCATCAGAAGACTCCGTGAGATTGGCATACAAGGATCTGCTCTCAAATGGATCTGTTCCTTCCTCATAGGAAGAACCCAAAGGGTCAGGCTGCCATCCTTCACATCAAAGACTAAGAAATTGATATGCGCAGCTCCACAGGGATTGTCTCTCAGCCTCACCTTTTTCAACAAGGACATGACACCGCTTGCCAACATCATCCGATCGCAAGACATCACCGTCATCTTCTACGCCAATGACACCCAACCTCATCCTCTCGCTGACAGACAAGCCAACCACCACCAGAACCAACTTCACCAACTGCATGACCATGGTTGCAGACTGGATGCGAACCAGCTGCTTGCATCTGAATGCGAACAAGACGTAAGTATTAATCTGTGGCTACAAGACCTTCCCATGGGACTCCACCTGGTGGCTTTTGGAACTAGGACCAACACCCACACCCACAGACCATGAAATAAATCTAGGGATCATCCTAAATGACAAGTTCAACATGATGGCTCAAGTCAACGCAATGTGCACCTCCTGCTTCCACTTCATACGCATGCTATGAAAAATCTTCAACTAGTTGCTTCAGGAACACCATACTGACCATCACACAAACACTCATCGCCAGCAGGCTGGACTACAGCAACACTCTCTATGCTGGAATCTTTAAACAAATCCTACACAGACTCCAGACCATCCAGAACACTGCTGCAAGACTCATACTTGATCTCCCATGCCACACCCTCTTCACACCACACCTCAAAAAGCTTCACTGGCTCACCATTCCCAAGTGCAACTAATTCAAACATCTCACACACACATACACATACAAAGCCCTACACAACACAGGACCAGAATACGTGAACAGTCGCATACACTTTCACCAACCCACCAGACACCTGCACTCTGAATCACTTTCACTCGCACACATTCCCTGCATCTGCAAAAGCAAAACTGGAGGTTGCTCTTTCTCCTACATTGCACTCAAGACATGGAATGATCTCCCTCAACACATCAGAGCCTCCTCCTCACTGCTTGACTTCCACAGTAAGCTGAGGACCTGGTTCTTAGTATAAGCACCATGGGGACTACACACCCACACACCTGCCCAAGCACCTAGATACCCTCTTGGGTGTTTAGTGCGCTATACAAATCAATATAACATAACACAACATAACATATAACATACCTGGAGCTGCTCCCACTCGGTGGACGCCAAAGGTAAGTTGCTCTTTCCCTACTAAAGAGTGGGGTAGTTCTCTAGCTCCCAACTGGAGCTCTGGCGTGGGTGGGACGTCCTCAGTGGTGTCCTGCTATCTTTGGAGGAACAGTCAGGTACAGTTGGTGGGCTAGACCTTCTGGTCATGGCAGTAATCCTCTCATCCGGACCACGACCCAAATATTTGGCCACAGTAATGCCTGCAGCCCTCTCTGGCCAATGGGGTTGCCACATTGCTCACTATCGAGTGCAGATTCTTTGGTCCAATAGCCCTACACATGGTGTACAAAAGTCTCATGCTGTGGCCCAATTAAGTTCGGAGGTGGCCCTTTCTGGCATATGGGGTCACCATGGCATGGCTGTGCAGGCCTGGTGCTTCCTGCATGGCGCACTTCACACAGCTGAAATCATGGCTGCCCTCTCTTAGCATACGGGGGTTGTAGGACCATTCCTGCACATCAACAATGACCTGATTGGTGTGCAGTTGCTCACCTCACACCCTGCTCAGAGATTGCTCTCGGCAGGGCTCCCACTGGACCTCACTCCCTTCAACTCTCTCATCTTCCTCACAGGGCACACCGGTCTTGGCAAGCAAGCAGGCAGGCAATGGTGCTCCAAGCAAGGCTCCAGGGCATGTTATCTTTGCTTCCCTGGCTGATGTCTCCTCCATCAGCAGGGAAACAAGCAGGCCTTGCCCCTTCGGGCCTGGTCACAGGCAGAAGTCTTGCAGAGCTACCCCTCCTCACTCAGCCTGCCTGGCTGCTTGGCAGATGACACATTTTTGCAAACTCAACCTCCCCTTCTTATAGTCCTTTTTCAGACACCAGGTGTGATTCAAGGTCTAGGTATTTGAAATTTTATGTTGAGGTTCCCCTTCTTTTGAAGTAGGCACTTCTCCTTTTTATCTTCCTTCATGAAAGATGTCTGTCACAGCAGATGACTCAGAAGCTGATTATCTACAACACAATTCATTAAAGTGACCAGTGTTCACAACTGGATGTAAGCCACAGGGATATGTGCATTAAAAGCTTAAACCCAGACCACAAGCCCTACTCTTTATGATTCTCTTATCAGTCCCATCTACATTCCTGAGATGTGCCAGGCCCTTTCCTTGTGAACTATCACTAAATCCTTTGAAATGTAAAGGAAGTCTCTTCCTTTTTCCTCCAGTGTATCCCCATCCAACTTACAGGAACGCAGCAATACCCAAATTTATCTGGGGGGGATTCCTTTCCTCCTCATGTCTTCACCTGGCAGACTTAGGCTTTGTAAAATAGACCCAAGGGTCCTCCATACAATGTACCATTGCAGGCACACTCACTCAGTGTATGTATATAGCACACTTTCTGTTCGGCACTGTACCCTCACATGTACATATGCATTCAGGACACACACTCAGTCCGTGAACACTGTTCAGCACTGGAGCTTTTCTATCTTTAACCAGGGTGTATTATTTTGAAACATACACAGTGCCAGCACACACAATCACTATGCGCTGCACAACTCTTCACCCTTCATGTATTGTACTTCACACAATCACACATACGCCCAACAAATGCAGTCCCCACACACGCACTACACAGCACAACATCTCTCATGTAATGTATTCCTCTCAGGCATACATAAACCCAGTACATGTTCTAACCACACTGTTAGAAATTGGGGTCTCTAGTTGGCAGAGGTAGGTACCTTTGTCCAAAAAAGGACCCTTGCTTCTAGTCAGGGTAAGGGGGATACACACTTTACACACTTTAGATAACCCCGGCTCACCCCCTGGGAAAGCTAGGCATGAGCAGACAAACTTATCCCAAAGGCAATGTGTAAAGTATTTGTACTCAAAACACACAGTAATACAGTGATAACACCACAAATGGACACCACACCAGTCTAGAAAAATAAAGTATCTTTATCTAAACTCAACAAGTCCAAAACAACACAAATCCAACATACATGTAATAAGAATATGGCTTTAGAAAGGTTTTAAACAACTTGGTCCATAGAAAACTATGGATGCGTGATTTCTCTCAAAGTAACTGTAGTCGCGACAAAATTCACAAGGCCAAACAGCCGCAGAGATGGAAAGCGTTGAGAAACAAAGAGATGTGTCAGTTCCTGAGACCACGGGGAGGCGATGCAACAGTTCTGCTGCACGCAGGAGAAGTGATGCATTGAATCTGGTCTGTAGGGGGAAGTGATGCATCAACTCCAAGACGATTCTGGTCCGCAGGTGATGCGTTGGGAAAACTTGTAGCACAGGTACGATGCGTGGAAATCCAGGATGTGTCGGCGATCGCTGTGGCGGCGTCGAGCTGCGCTGCATCGGTTCTTCAACCGCAATCCCTCGATGCGTCAGTTCTTGCAGTGGCGACAGGCGCTGTGTCGGTTTCGGCAGCGGCGCAGCGATGCGTGGAGATTCTTCTCGCACAGCTGTGCTGCGTCGGGAAAACGGCCGCAAGAACAGCGATGCGTCGATTTTCGGAGTTCTTCAGGCATCTTCCAGCTCCCAGCAGCAAGCACAACCTCCAGAGTTCCAGAACTGGAACAGGTACCTCCTGGCAGGTCATAACTCTCATCAGCAGAGTTCAGGGGAGCTGGGGGTGAAGTCTTTGTGTCCCTGAGACTTCAGAACAGGAGGCCAGCACACACAGGCCCTTGGAGATCTTCTTCAAGCAGGTTCAAAGCAAAGTTCCAGTCTTTGTCCTCTCCTTGGCAGAAACAGCAACTGCAGTTCAACCCCACACAGCACACAGCAAAGTAGCAGTACTCCTCCTCACAGGTCTTCAGCCCTACGCCTTGGCAAAGGTTCCTCTTGAGTGTAGAAGTGATCTAAAGTTCTGGGATTTTAGGTCTAATACTTATACCCCAAAATGTCTTTGTTCTCTTTGTGCAAGGGTCTCTGAGCCCAGTCCAATACAGTTCTGTCCTCACTGGTGCAGTATGACCACAGGGGGTGGAGACAGCATTGTGCAAGGGAGACAGGCCCTTTTCAGGTGCAAGGAAATCTTCTCCCACTACTCTAAATTCAGCCAAGGTCTATTCAGCTCAGCTCTGAGTCATCCAGTAAGAGCCAGGCACACCTCAACCCCCCAGTGGCTGTCTACAGTGAATGCACATCCCCAGCCCCTGTCACTCCAAAACCAGACAGTCAATACACAAACAGGCAGAGGCACACAGAATGGTTACACAAGAAAATCTTGAAAACAAGGAGAGGGGCTCTAGTAATCCAAAGGGACGGAGCACCTATGTAACTTAATAGTTAAAACCAAATTTTCCCTGTGGAACTCCTTTTACACTCTTATTCTTTCATACTGCAATCATACCAATGAATAACTAATGTTTCAATTATCTCCCAGGTATACAAATAGAAGCTCTATTCAGAGTATGTAAGCACTTATATGCATATTTAATAGATCATATCAAAATAAATAAAAATATACAATAAAAATACATATCATAATAAACAATAATACAATAAAACTGTTAAAAACACCTGGGCTGTCTGATAGACTCCAATTCATAAATGAACAACCTCCCTGGACAGGAAAACTATAAGAGACAGTAAGATTTGTCTTGAAACTGTTAATTTGAAACTATTGTAGACAGCACCCCGCAGAGGAGAAGCTTCCCTGTCTTTTTTGTGGCTGCTGACTCTCTTCAAATTTAACAAAAAAATTTTGCGCCGACGCGTTTCGGTAGAACTTTGTTAATAAAGCCACCTTCTTCAGGACTAATAATTTTCTTCCCTTATCCAAATCGCTCTCTGATAGAATTATGATACAACTAACATAGAGAGATAAAATAAACATACATAGAAAAGACAGGGCAGCTTCTCCTCTGCGGGGTGCTGTCTACAATAGTTTCAAATTAACAGTTTCAAGACAAATCTTACTGTCTCTTGTAGTTTTCCTGTCCAGGGAGGTTGTTCATTTATGAATTGGTGTCTATCAGACAGCCCAGGTGTTTTTAACAGTTTTATTGTATTATTGGTTATTATGATATGTATTTTTATTGTATATTTTTATTTATTTTGATATGATCTATTAAATATGCACATAAGTACTTACACACTCTGAATAGAGCTTCTATTTGTATACCTGGGGATAATTGAAGCATTAGTTATTCATTGGTATGATTGCAGTATGAAAGAATAAGAGTGTAAAAGGAGTTCCAAAGGGAAAATTTGGTTTTAACTACACAAGAAAATGCCTACTTTCTTAAAATGGCATTTTGAAACACACAATTTAAAAACCATCTTTACTAAAGATGCGTAATTAAATTCTGATTTCAGAGAGCCTAAACATTATTTCTCTATCTTGTCCCAATGGGAAGTTATACTTGTAAGATGTTACAAAGCATTCCCCATTCTATCCTATGGGACAAGATAGCCTTTCAATAATGAAAAACGAAATTGGCAGTATTTCACTTGAGGACATGTCACACACACCGGCACATGTCCTGCCTTTCACATACTCTACACCCTGCCCAGGGGGGTAGCTTGGGCCTACCATAGGGGTGCCTTACATGTAAGAAAAGGGAAGGTTAGGGCCTGGCAAGTGGGTGCACTTGCCAAGTCGACAAGGCAGTTAACAAACTGCGCACAGACACAGCAGTGGCAGGTCTGAGATACCTTTTCAGGGCTACTCATGTGGGTGGCACAATCAGTGCTGCAGGCCAACTATTAGCATTTGATTTACAGGCCCTGGCACACTTCAGTGCACTTTACTAGGGACTTACCAGTAAATCAAATATGCCAATCAGGGAGAACCAATTGTAACAACAAACTACACAGGGAGCATTTTGCACTGATCAGCAATGGCAAAGTGCCCAAAGCATCTAAGCCAGCAAAAAAATATCAAATCCAGCACAGCATCAAAAATACAGGAGGTAGAGGCAAAAAGTCAGGGGAAACAACGCCAAAGATGCCAAGTCTAACACACAAATGTACTACACAGTACTGATCCATGCTTGCACTGTACCCTTCCCAGGCACAAATACCCCTGCACTATGCAGCACTTTACAGCTACCTAATGTAGGCCGTGGGTGAGATAAGCCCACAGCAGTGGAAATTTTGAAATGGTGACTGAACGTGTAGGCCTCACTTCAGTGACACAGGGTAAAAAGTTCCTATTCACTACTACCGATCACTACACAGTGTGCTGCCACCACCGCGCTCATGCTGCTGAACTCCTGGTGAAGGCAGTAGACTTCCCTCACTATGAAGGTAGCGCTTTGGGTGCCCCTCCCGATCGAACGAGATGGTAATCTGTGAGACAGTCTTATGTATTGGCGCACATGCATGATCTGGGTTCGCCTATGAGAAATAATCAGCATTAGGGATCCAGACAACAGTACAGTTCGGCATTCAGGGCAGGGCTGCACATCTCTTACCATGCAGATGTCTGTTCCATCCCAACATACAATTTGTGCTTTTAGGCTCTTTACTTAACTGAAATCTTTGAAATTAGATATCTC
Source organism: Calotriton arnoldi (assembly GCA_963921515.1). Classification (NCBI taxonomy): domain Eukaryota; kingdom Metazoa; phylum Chordata; class Amphibia; order Caudata; family Salamandridae; genus Calotriton; species Calotriton arnoldi. Next base: position 800,214 of record CAWUFW010002526.1, read on the forward strand.
AAGTTCTACTGATTAGAGGTGGGCAAAGAATTTTGCTCCGCCGGTGGAGTTTGCGGAGTTTTGCCCAAACTCCACGAAGTGACGGTGAGCAGAGTTTTTTCTCTCGCGTAACCCTGGGTGGCGAACTCCACTCCGCCAGTAGAGTTTGCAGAGTTTTGCTAACTCTGCACTCCGCTGGGAACACGGAGTTCGGGGAAAAACTCCGACTCCGTGGCATAGCGGAGTTTGCCCCTGCCCGCCCATGCCCAAGTCAGAAGAAAGGCAAAGCAGCACTTACCTGGTCTGGCGTCTCCGCTCTCCTCCATGCCTGGGCTGTCCTCCTCCTCACCGTGGTCTCCTCTCCTATTTGCTGCAGGTCGCAAACCCCTACGTTATACGTCTTGGGAGGACTGCGCATGCGCGGTCCTTCCAAGATGTACAACGTAGGGGTTTGCGACCGGCGGTGAGGAGGAGAGGAGACCACGGTGAGGAGGAGGGAAGCCCGGACATGGCGGAGAGCGGAGGCGCCAGACTAGGTAAGTGCTGCTTTGCCTACTTCCCATTTCCTCTTGTGGAGTCCAATTGCGAATCCAATCTGCCTGTTATCCTCCCAGGCTAGAGCATAGGCCTTGTATTTTATTGACTCTCCACAAGAGATTGTCTAACATTTGGAATTGCCCATATATACCAGGATCTTTTCTATTATACATGGCTTCCTGATGAAGGCTGTTTAGCCGAAACACGCGCAGGAGATGGAAACACAAAGCCATGATGAATAAGAAAAATTGATTCATACAGACCTCATAGTTTGAAAAATAACTTCATTTAATAACGACAAAGAATGTTGGAAAACCTATCAAAGTGAACAATATTGTCATTGCATCAATAACAGAAGAACATGTCCTCCATGTGAGATTAAAACTTTGAAATGTTAATATATTAAAGAAGGAAGAATTTATCAAAGTGAAGCTGTAATACCGAAATATTGTATAATGAAAGACATAATGAAGGATGAATGAGGTTGTATGAATGAACGACAGGGTTGTTTCAGTATATAGCAATGACAAAACATTTTTAATGAATTGTATTATAAATTGTATATATATTGAAGTGTATGTACTTAAGTAATTTCTCTCTTTTTGATATAATAAATATTATATATTTAGCTTCACATCTGGGTTTTGGTATTCTAATTCTGAGCCCCCCTTCTTACACAGGTGTTTTCTGAATATATAGTTTGCCTAAGCATTTTCTAAATATAATCATTTCATCTTAACTTCCAGAATGAGGTCTGTGGTATATCGGACCTAGTTATAATGTCCATTTTGCTTGCATCGCGTAAGTCCTGCACTTTGCTATCTTTTAGTCTAATTTCTATCAAGTTTTTTCGACACTTCAGTTAGTGTGTTCTTTCACCCAGAGGTAAAAACCTTGAAGTTGAAAGCTGATCAGACATGCTGAGCCTCTGAAATCCATTCTTGGTTTTCCGAATTCCAGCCTGCAGGAGTGTTTCGCTCTTTCTCCCGCTTACCCCCTTATCCTGAGTCTTCATTAACATCATTAGTCCACTGCAAACAATTGAGTTGACCTCTAGTGGTAGACGAATTGGTTGGCCTCGACATCCACACTCTCAAATTACTCTGCTCCTACAGACACTCACAGAACCACCAAGACCACCGATGCCTGACCATGTCTCATCATGACTATACAAACAGACTATATCTAGGAGCCATGCACTTACAATTCTAAAGGCTGCAAGAATACAAAATGGCAACAAAAAGGTGACTATTACACCACAACTATGTGACCACATCACACCAGCTCTCCAAGCATTTGATGCCCTATGCCCCACCATCATAATACTCTGAATTGTCAACAAGGCCATCCACAACAAAAAAACATCATTCATCAAGAAAAAACTTGAAAGAGACTTCCATAACCGATCCCTTCACTATAGACTGGCATCTCCACTAGTGTCCCACTCTAACAGAAGAAACACATTTGTGGCATTCCTTTCTTCTTACAGGCAGTAAAACTATGGATCTCCCTCCCAGCAAAGATAAGAAACATTCAAGACTACCTGGAATTCAGAAAGGTGGTACAGATCTGTCTCTTCACCAAGAAATGATGACCTGCTCTTCCACTTGTCAAACAGTATATTTCTCCAGATCGGAAGAGCTATTGCTCACTTTCTTTTGCTGCAGTAAATGCATAAATGCAGCTACACATGGATAGAAACAAGATATGAGCACCCTGGTCCAAATAAACGAAACACCAAAACAGTCCCCACATATGCCACACTGCATTTCCACACACTTCCACACACTTCCAACCAAACATAATAACAATTTCTTGCCATACAAACATTTGAACCTCTCACATATTTCCCACTCTACTGCATGCAGATGATTAGCAGAATATAAAATCATAAGCGTTCTAGTAATCACTAATGCCACCAAATCGCTTCTGACATATTCACTTCAAACTCACAACCATTCAACCAGGCATAACCAACAGAATAACGTGCGATCCATCCTCTATGCACTTCAGTTCCTCAATAAGGGCATTAAGTGCTATGTAAGTTCAAATACATAAGTGCAAATCCAATAATATGTAATACCCATTTTCTGCACTGCACATGCAGGGACCTGAGGATTTACATGTACAAATTACACAGTCACTTGTTATCAGCAACTACAAAACCCACTGAGATTATTTCTGACTTCAAACCCATAATACTTAAGTAAATGTGGTTTAATTTTGAATGTTATATCTCTTTCTAATGAGAAAGAGAAATTAGTTAAATGATTTCAAAGTAACTTGGAATTGATGTCCAATTTAATTATTACCTCAAAAATGCAAGTTTCAATATTATAATTCCCATTAAGTCTGGATTTGTGACTATGTTGAATTAAGTGTATTATATAAGAGAGGAGGCATGCATCTTTGGCATTAGAAGTGGAGAAAACAAATGTCATTGATCTCAAACTTACAATGGAATGAAGAAAGCAGTCAGTTAAAAAGGAATTTTGGCAGATGTCTCGCATGCGCTTAACTCTAAATAATCCTCTGAGATCTATATTGCCTTGTTAGTGGTATCTGAAAAAAACACTAAACTCCTCTCAATAGTCCATGAAATGTAAAGAGCTTACAAAAGCATCAGAGTAACAGTCAGTTTCATGCTGCAAAGGCTTAATTCAGATAAGCAAAACACAGCACCAAAGCAGCCGAACAGGAACAGCTCATCAAAGCAATATATACACTTTGAGTTATGTCGATATTGGCCTTTTCATTAGATAAAGACTAAGGTATAAGTAAATATATTACAGTATCTCGATTGAGTCTGAATTAAGTGGCCCCTTAAAAGTCTTGAACAAGTGCAGTATCTCGGCAATAGACATCTGAGCATGATCCCTTAGCTCAGCAAACAGCAGAGGTGAGATTGCAGAGAAAATTCTGAAATTCTTCAATACAAAATTGCATTGGCCATAATTGTGAGTACTGTAACTGGGCTTTCTCATGTTTACAAATGAGTTAGCATTTCTCAGATGCTTGGGAGACTGAAATAGAGCGAGTGGTCTATGATAAGAAATGAGATTGGATAATTGCATATCCCCATACCGTATCGCACAGTGTTAAATTCAAACCCATGTAGTTCAAACATCTAAAATAGGCCCTATCTATCCCCTGCTAAAACCAATATAATGCTTTCTGTGCATGCTGCACTGCTGTTTCAGCTGATTTTCACCATATGATCTGGCATTGCCGGTTGTTAGTGACTATCTAGTCCTGTACGGAAGTCCTGAGTATACTGGTAAATGCTACCGGGCTAGCAAACCTAGACTTCTGGGTAGCCTGTGCTGGATCTCGCCTTCTTGGTAGCCAATTGAGTGATCACATGCTATCACTAATAGAAGGCCGCAACCCCTCCGCCGAACAAGACTTGGTGCCAAGCCAACATAAAATGTCCTAAGGCTGAAAGTAGGCCCGAAGAATCACCCAATCCCTTGGGAATGGGATGGCTTGTTAATAAATCTCAAAGATGTCCACAAAGGTGACACACTGCCACCGTAAATACACTAGTGTTGACTGACTTGTCCTGACCCAGCTTCTAAATTATATTTGTCAGTACCCCTTTTAGAGGGCTTTTGGGAAGTGGCTTATTAGTAGCAATAAATAGAGACCTACCACTAGTAATACGGCCACAAACACAATGCAAGGTTCAGTCAAGGTTTCAATAAATTATTTCCTTGCTCAACCCTTGGTAGCAGGCAACTAGCAGGCAGGCTTAAATTAGGAGACAGGTGTATAAAGCATTTAAAAACACCAATACATTAAATATGTAAGATACAATACACAATAAAAATCCAACACCAATTTATACAAATAGGTTATATTTTTATGAACAAATAGACACCAAAACGACAAACATCCAATGTAGGAAATCGGAGATTCGAATTTTTAAAGAATAAACACTTTTTAGCGCTTAAAAAACAATAGTGCCAATTTGGAGCATCTGGTCGCACTTGACCAGGACAAAGTCAAAGTTTGAGGCCGACCGTGATGGAGCCCAGTGAGTGGGAGGCCTCAGTCAAATTTTTACCTTCTCATTTAGTTGTTTTTCTGGAGCTTTTTCTCTTGATGTCGAGCGTGGCTCTTCGTCAGGCAGTTTCAAGTCGATAATGGCGGCTTGGCTCAGCTCGAGGCCTCTGTGAAATCCTGGAAGTCCTGAGCTCTGGAGCTTTCAGCGGGATGAACCTGAAATCCAGGCCAGCTCACGCACGGTTCGACTTCAGCATCTTGACACACGTCGACGAGTTGGCCACCTTATAGAGCTTTTTGACAAATTTTCTCCAATCTTTTCCAAACTTCTGGATCTCCTTCCAAAAGGTTCTTTTTGGATTCCAGAGTGTCAACAACACAAATCCAAGGGTCTATAAGCTCTGAGATGGTCCTTGGGATGTTGGGACTACGTTTTCCATAATGCACTTGGCCAAATCCTTAAAAGTTCACTGGACACACTCCAGGCTGTATCTTCTTGGTGGAGATGGTGCAGGTGAGCTCTGTTAACCTGTTGCTGTCAGGGAGTCCACTCCTTACTCCTTATGAAGCCAGGCAAAGTCCTTATGGCTGTAGTTCCAGATTGTGCAGCAGGTGCAGTCCTTCAAAGTGCAGTCCTTTGGGTGCAGATCAGGATTCCTGCAGGGCAGTCCTTCTTCTCCTTGTTATTAGAGGTAGGGAATTTGGTAGCTCTTTTGCACCCGTTGCTTTCAGGGATTCCCTCCTTAATCCTTTTTAAGCAAGGCAAAGTCCTTCGGGCTATAGTTCCAAAGTGTGCAGCAGGTGCAGTCCTTATGAGTGCAGCCCTCTTGGGGTGCGAACCAGGGGTTCCAGCAGGGCAATCCTTCTTCCCTTGATTATTCCAGGCAGGGATCCGAGATGCTGTGCAGTTCTTGCATATTTATCCATTGTTCCTGGGCGACAAGTAGGGATGGCACCCCTGACCAATGGGGTATGGGGTGACACCCAGAAGTATGACAACTGTCTCCAAAGTGTGACGTAGTCTTGTCCCAAAAAACACTATTCTTCCAAAATCCAAAATGGAGAAACTCTCTCCTGGAGGGTTAGATCTTGCTAAGCCAGCCCACTGGCATAGCTAAGTTTCCCTAACATTCCTCTTCCAGTCTCTCTGCTAATCTAATTACAGGAGCTCTTGCCTGGCTGGGGGGTGCATGATGTGGGGGTGAGCTTGTGCTGCCCTAAACTGTCATTCTCCCTATGAAGACCAGTTTGGCTACTCCACCCCCATCCTGCCTTTTGCTCTGCAGCTTGCAGCTCTCCCTCCACAGGAAATCCTCTAGGGCTCATTTGCAAGCCCTGTGCGCCAGTGAAACGTCACTTTTAATGATGCTCTTGCGGTGCACACTGCATAGCCATAGCTACAGGCCACGTAAAGCCACCCTGCATGGCTTTTCATGGCCTTGTAAATATGGTGAGAGGCAACGCAGCATAAGTCGCTGCACTGCGTCAACTGCAATAGGGAGTCATGCCATGGGTGTTACGGTGGGTGTTCCCACGTAATACCCATGGCATTTGACACATTCCCAGATTTACAACATGCAGTAAACCTGGGAATGTGTCAAAAGCCTACACCTCCCCAGGGGTGGCATAACGGTTGTTTTTGTGAAGGAAGGTGTTCTTTCCTGCACGAAAACATCCTGATTTCAATGCAGGCACCCTTGCACCATGGTGCAAGGGTGCCTGGGTTGGTGCTAGGCAGCCATTTGTGCACCAGTGCAGTCAAAGAGGACAGGAATGCACCATATCTCATAGATACGGCACATTCCTGCCCTTTTCTTTTGAAGTATTGCAGTGCAGCAGGAAGGCTTGGGGTGCTGCCCTACGGCAAAAATAACTAAAAGGTGCCCGTTGTCTCTAGTCAGGCCACTTCACACATCATTAAGGTAGCTTGGCTCAGCCTGGCAGAGGCTGGCCAATCAGAGAAGGGCTGCTGAAATGCTGGATTTTGGCTCACTGAAATGAAAGCTCTATAAATTATTTTCTGTGATAGTTATAACAAATCTAACAGATGCAAGTTGTTGGATTTATAATAACTATTCTTATAAGTCCTTGACTTATATTTTTAAACCACTCAGATCAAAAGTTATACTTTAATAAATATTCCTATATTAGCCTATGGGGCCATTGTGCTACAATGGGGAATAACTAAATTGGCAGTTTTTCCCCTCACCATGGCATATAAAACATGTTTTATAATGTCCCTGCTTATAGTTACAAAGCACCCTAACCCTGGGGCCCCGAGAAGAGACATTAGGGGTGACTTATATGTAAAAATAAGGTAGTTTGAGACTTTGGAAGAACGTTTAATCCCAAAGTCGAATTTGCATATAATTTAAGGTAAAAGGCATCCTGCCAGGCAGGGCTGGCCTTTAAAATGACAGCAGGCACCATAGTAGTGAACACTTAACTGTATTAAATCTACGGAACCTCTAGACCTACCTGTCCTACCATATACTAGGAACTTACAGGTAGGTTGCCAGTACAAATTGTAATTATACCTAATTGCCTAGTACTTTTAATCAGAGCACAGGCCCTGGGTCTAGTTAGCAGAGCCCAGTGCACAGTCAGAGTCAGAAAACCAGCATCTAGTAGTCAAAATGGGGCCAACAAGTGTGGAGGGGGGCACTGCAACCAGGCCCTGGTTTCTCACAAGGGCCATGGGGCCTACTGGGCCTTAGCTGTGAGGGGTGAGGTCTTTTTTTATTCCTGATGTCCCTGGACCCGAAGGACTGGCCTGGCTTACTATGAGCCCTGAGCAACTGGTCAATGTACCCTTTCAGCACTGGACTCTCAGTAGTAGCATGGGTCCAGCAATCCAATCCTTCTTGGGGAGGAGGTAGAGGCGGGGGTTGAACACAGGCTCACAACTCAAAATACATTCAATAGCAGCAATAAATGATTGTCCGGTCAAATATTTGCTTTTATGGAAAAAGGAGCAATTAAATGCAACCACAAAGTAAAATACGGACTACACAAACAATAAGCACAGTCCCCTGAGGTGAGGGCTCTAGTGTTCGCTAGGTGGTGTGACATCTGATTCCATGGATGGTCAATGTTCTATCACCTTAGCAATGGAAACTACCAGGTGGTGATCTGGCTTACTTCTGAAGAGGGTGTAAGCGGGAAATCCATCAATGTATTTCCCCTGAACTGTTTTGAATTTTGGACTCTGGATATCTCATGTTTTGATCTCTGTCTAGTTAAAAAGGCCAAAAAGCTTCATTGTGCGTGTGACCTTCCCTAAACGTGCAAAGCGAATGTACAGTTAAATTGGTAAATTAAAATTTTTTTGCAAGCCACCGCTACTGTGTGCGCAACTTGACACAAACTACCTAAAAGTCAAGGTAAACATGTTTTTTTAAAACGTACCTTACCGCCACGTCTCTCCGTCATCTCTCCTCCGAACAGGAAGCAGGCAGCCAGGCTCCCCTGACCAATCACTACGCTGACCAAACAGTCACTGTGCACTTAGGAGGGTGCTACCACTCCTCCCCTGCCCTGCGAGCAGAGCAACCCCGCCCCATCATGCAAAGCTGCGGCAGAGGGACAAAATAAAATAATAATAACATTACGTTATTATCATTTTAGTTTTCCTTTCTTGCACTGCTTCAAAGCAGTGGTGCCTTAGCAGAGGAGCCGCCACTGCTGATTTGGGAGCTTGTTTTAGAAAAACTACAAAATGTTTCTGAGCTGCAGCAGAACAAATGGCGGCTGCTCAGCAAAGCCAAAGTGCCTTCAGAGAAGCCGCCAGGGCAGCGGCTCCTATAGAGGCACTGAGCTCTCTGCCAGACAGGTAGAAATCTCTAAATATGGCAGGCACTCATCTGCCAGGGTGGCGGAGTTTATGGCCATGCACAAAACCTTACATAAGGCTGTTAATTTCATTACTGTGGAAAAATCAATTGTGGCTCTTATAATTTATATTCTTTTGCTTTCCCTATATTTCGAAATGACACAAAGAGAAATTATGGTGCAAAATACGTCCTGCATTTTATCTTTTCTAATGATTTTGACTCAAGAAAGCTGGAACATCAAAAATAATCAGTAGAATTGACCAGGTCCGTATTCTGGGCCTGATTCACGAAGGTAAACTTACACTTTTGTGCCAGTTTATTCTTTTTTTCGGTATTCACAAACTACGGTTTATTGGTAACTTTACAACTGTGGAGACTGCACAGAAAAGCATACTGTTGCCTTGTTTGTTTCTCTTTTACATTTCTTAGTCTCGTGTCTGATGGTGACCTGGCTGTGGGTGTGCTGGAAACCACCAGAAACACACACACTCGATGGATGCATCCATGTCTCTTAAGACAGTGGGGGGAGTCTGTGCACCCACGGCCTCCCCTAACTTCTGCCCTGAATAAGCCATGTTGATTGGCTCTTTGTGAGACACAAGGGCCCCGTGTAGTTGCTGATCTCTGCAATGAATGATTTACAGTGTGGTTTTTATTGTTATACTTTTTCTATTTTGGATTGTATGCATAGGGGACTTGGTTGAATATTAATATCTTCGACTTCCTGATTTAATCTGCATTTTAACTGCTGTATGGATTGTGTGTGGCATACTTGCATTTCAGAGAAGTTTAATCAGCAAAGCTGATGCAGTAAATATAGTGCTTCAATTTTTATAGGATAGACCTATCTTTTTATTGCAGAGTTCTCAACCCCGACTGCGGAGTCTCCACAGTCATAAAGTTACTATTAAATCGTGGTTTGTGAATACAGAAAAAAAATAAACTTACACAATAGTGTATGTTTACCTCTGTGATCATGAAATAAAACTTGCTGCCATGGCAAGATTACATTTTTGTGCAAACCAATCATCTTGCATCGGTTTCTGCGGTTGCAATCTGCTTTCGGTGCATCAGACAGACGCCAAGCTTTAGAAACTTTGGTATTGTTCATAGTTTTGGAACCTTAGTTGAAACCTCAGCAAGTTATCAAGCTTTCTGCTATGGAATTGAATCACAATGCAACACTGTCATCCTGTCTTACCGGAGAATTATTACACGTGAATGTAGCTTTGTAATACAATTAATGTAATGTTGGCAGGAGTAAGGAGTGATCATCAAGTGAATAAATCATGTTTTACTACACTGTAACTCATATGAAGTGAGCAGGCAGATTGTTCTAAATCATTTATTAAGCCCAGGGCACAAGAACTAGTAAAATAGTGGGGGGCAATTAGCATGTGCAATTCACAGTGACGTAATATGAAAGAGACGTCACAATAAGGAATGTAAAAACCGTTCAATATTCCTTGATAAAATTGAAGGTACATATTTTACAAAAACAAGAAGTTAACATAGTCAAACAAAATGTGAAAAGAACATTTCGTGGTTTGTTTGACTTTTTTTTATAAATCACATGCAGGTTTGCCACATATCAATGTTTAATGGAACTCAGAAATACTGTCCAGTGAGCACTATTTTTAAACAGACATATGGATGTTCTATTGCATATGTGGACTGCCTTTAGAGTGTATACAAAAAGTTCTGGGTGTATGTTTTTCGAACAGTAAAACGTTCTGTTAATACGTTTATTTTATGCCGTTATTCTTTCTGCAGCTTTAGTGCACAAAGCACTACACATGTGCAGTTAATTAGGGGTTTCAAGAGTTAATGGTGTGGAGTTCTGTATGACGAGATAACCCTCACTGGGCCTCTCTCACAAATAAAAGGGATACTACCAGATGAAGGGGGATTTAAAAACACCCTATGGTCAGGTTACACATATATAGCCCCGTGTAGTCCTGATCTCTGTAATGGATGATTTACAGTCTGGTTTTTATTGTTTTATTTATCCTATTTTGAATTGTGTGCGTAAGAGACTTGGTTAAATGTTATTATTTGACTTCCCGATTTAATCTGCCTTTTAACTGGTGTATGGATTGTGCTTGGCATAATTGCATTTCAGAGAAGTTTAATCAGCAACGCTTTACATTTTGCAGTAAGCAGAGGTGCTTTACTTTCCATTATGTTGGCACTGGAGAGTTATTTGATCAGTCATGGCAATATTTTATAGAAATTTAAGAACATTGACAGGAAATTTCCGTTATACAGGCAAACACCTTTGAGGCTCTTCAACATATAAAATCAACTTTATGTGTTATGTTTCATGTCTAGCAAGAGAGAGGTTTAACTTTTCCCCATGATTGCCTTGCTCTTTACAAAAATACTATTTCCTTATGTAAAGGTTTCTTATGTATGTTTTTAAGCTTTTGATTGATGCTTTGGGGAATGTGTAATGCGTGAGCAAGAGCAGTTTACTGTGTTATAAACCTTTTAAGCTTTTCTATATTGATTCCATCAAAATCATATTACATATTAGTTGTAACTACACAACCAATGTTACAGTTTTCATAATACATTAGCTGAGTCAGCTGCTGGCCCTGCAAGCGTCAGTCTCCCCATCGACACAAGGAGCATTCCTCTCAGCAAAAGTCTGAATGGTGGCTCAGTAGTAGATTTTCTTGTTTAATAGTCATAACAGAATTACTACTGACTACAATTGAACACTAACGTCGCTTACACATGCCAATTACTTTTGAATACACAGAACTCTGATAACGCTACCAACATGTCTTTCTTTACTACAGCGATCCTTTTGCCGCATTCCACAGTGACCTAGGATCTATATGACATCTTGAAAGTACTCGTATAACCGAGGACATTTACCAGCTTCATGAAATTCACACTGTTAGACTTGGCATCTTTGATGAGGTTTCCCGTGACTTTTTGCCTCTGCCTCCTGTATTTTTGATGCTGGGCTGGATTTCGTTTTTGCTGGCTTAGATGCTTTGAGCACTTTGGCACTGCTGATCAGTGTCAAAGTGCAAGTGCTCCGTGTGTAAATTGATGTTACAATTGGTTCTCCCTGATTGGCATATTTGATTTACTGGTAAGACCCTAGTAAAGTGCACTGAAGTGTGCCAGGGCCTGTAAATCATATGCTCCTAGTGGGCCTGCAGCACTGATTGTGCCACCCACATGAGTAGCCCTGAAAAGGTATCTCAGACCTGCCACTGCAGTGTCTGTGCGCAGTTGTTAACTGCTATGTTGATTTGGCAAGTGCACCCACTGGCCAGGCCCTAACCTTCCCTTATCTTACATGTAAGGCACCCCTATGGTAGGCCCAAGGTACCCCCCTCAGCAGGGTCCAGTGTACGTGAAAGGTAGGACATGTACTGGTGTGTGTCACATGTCCTGATAGTGAAATACTGCCAATTTCGTTTTTCACTATTGAAAGGCTATATTGTCCCATAGGATAGAATGTATAACTTCCCATTGGGACAAGATGGAGAAATAAAGTTTAGGCTCTCTGAACTCCGAATTTAATAACATCTTTTAGTAAAGATGGTTTTTAAATTAGTGTGTTTGAAAATGCCACTTTTAGAAAGTAGGCATTTTCTTGTTTAACCATTCCGGGTGCCTCTGCCTGTTTGTGTATTGACTGTCTGCTTTTGGAGTGACAGGGGCTGGGGATGTGCATTCACTGTAAACAGCCACTGGGGGGGGGGGGGTTTGAGGTGTGCCTGGCCCTTCCTGGATGACTCAGAGCTGAGCTGAATGGGGCTTGGCTGCATTTAGAGTAGTGGGAGGAGATTCCCTTGCACCTGAATAGGGCCTGTCTCCCTTGCACAATGATGTCTCCACCCCCTGTGGTCATACTGCACCAGTGAGAACAGAACTGGTTTGGACTGGGCTCAGAGACCCTTTCACAAAGAGAACAAATACATTTTGGGGTATAAGTATTAGATCTAAAACCCCAGAACGTTAGATTACTTCTGGACTCAAGAGGAACCTTTGCCAAGGAGAAGAGCTGAAGAGCTGTGAGGAGGAGTACTGCCCCTTTGCTGTGTGCTGTGTGGGGTTGGCCTGCAGTTGCTGTTTCTGCCAAGGAAAGGACAAAGACTGGAACTTTGCTTTGAACCTGCTTGAAGAAGATCTCCAAGGGCCTGTGTGTGCTGGTCCCCTGTTCTGAAGTCTCAGGGACACAAAGACTTCACCCCCAGCTTCCCTGAAATTTCCTGCAGAGAGTTCTGACCTGCCAGGAGGTGCCTGTTCCAGTTCTGGGCCTCAGGAGATTGTGCTTGCTGCTGGGAGCTGGAAGAAACCTGAAGAACTAAATAAATCGACGCATTGCTCTTCTTGCGGCTGTTTTCAGACGCATCACTGCTGTGTGTGAAGAATCTCCACACATCGCCGCGCCCCTGCCAAAATCAACGCAGCGCCTGTCCCTGCTGCAAGAATCGACGCATCGCAGGATCGCAGCTAAAGAAACTGACGCAGCACCGCTCGACGCCGCCGCATCGATCGCCGCCGCATCCAGGATTTCAAAGCATCGTAAATATGTGACAAGTTTTCCCGACGCATCACCCGCAGACCAGAACCATCTGGGAATTGATGCATCACTTTCCCCTACAGACCGGATTCGACGCATCACTTCTCCTGCGTGCAGCAGAACTGTTGCATCGCCTCCTCATGGTCTCAGGAACTGACGCATCTCTTTGTTTTTCGACGCTCCCCATCTCTGCAGCTGTTTGGCCGTGTGAATTCTGACGCATCTACAGGTACTTTGTGAGAAATCACTCATCCATAGTTTTCTATGGACCCAGTTGTTTGAAACCTTTTTAAAGTCATATTCTTATTACCTGTATGTTGGATTCTTGTTGTTTTGGTCTTGTTGAGTTTAGCTAAAGGTACTAACTTTTTTCATAAACTGGTGTGGTGTCCATTTGTCTTGCTATCACTGTATTACTGTGTGTTTTGAGTACAAATACTTTACACATTGCCTTTGGGATAAGTCTGTCTGCTCGTGCCAAGCTACTCAGTGGGTGCGCAGGGGTTATCTAAAGTGTGTATCCCCCTTCCCCTGATTAGAAGCGAGGGTCCCTATTTGGACAAAGGTACCTACCTCTGCAACTAGAGACCCCCTATTCTAACACACACATTGACGTTGTTTATGCTGAAATTTTAAATGTCCTGATTATGAAGATCCCAAAATGTATTGAGAGGTTGAAACACCATCAATGCTGCTGGCAATCAAATTAGATAATTTAGTCTCTTGATTAGACTTGTTGGATGAATACATTCACATTGCCCCCAACATTTCCTTCATTCTGCATTGTTTCTTTGTATATACTCATATAAATATAGTTGCAACATTTCACCCTGTGTGCACATATTTTGCAAATGTATTTTGCAAACCTCTTTCTAGCATACAGGGGCTATATCATTATGAGTTGCACTGAATCAGTGCAGATCCACGCACCGTTTTTTTGTGTTGCCGCTGTCTAAAGTTCTTACATATATCTCGGGAATTCTCTGATTAAATGCATGACATGTAGACAGCACACGGCAAAAACAGAAAGATGTAATCTTTGCACACTATTTCCATTTCATGCAAAAACAGAAAGACATAGTCCTTGCACATTATTTCCAATTCATGCTGCCTACATGTCATGCATTAAGTCGGAGAATTTGCGAGTTATATATTTTAACTTTAGACATCTCAAACATTGCCAGTGCGGCTCTTAAAAATTGGCCCCTGATGTATTGTAAACACTGTGACTTTGGTTGTACAGTTACAATTAAAATGTAGCTTCATTTTCTTCAAATTAATATCCAAACTTAATATGCTGAGAAGAGTTCTCCTGCAGTGACTCTCTGTTGCTTACCTATTACAATTACACTTTGTTCCTAGTGGTCTACTGGGTAGCCTGTTCTTCTAAAAGACTGTGAAGGATATAAGTATTATGGATAACATGTGGCTCTAGTTGTTGCCCCAACATCACATAGCATAGTCCTTATGTAATTGAGGAGTGACTTTAGCAAATACAGTGGCCACTTAGCCTCTGATGGGTGACCCACCAGCTCACCAGGTCAGTGGAAAACCTCAGCTTACAACCCAGTGGAGGACCATCTGCTGACTTAGATATATCTGCCTGCATGTTGGGGGTCGCTATGCTCAGAGTGTATCCACTGATTCGTTGAATGTACTTAAGCTTAAGACGTAGATGAATGCCCAAAGTCTGAGTTGGTTTCAGAAAGAAAGTATTGGCCCTGATTCACAGAGTTTTCTCTCTCTGCAAAACAACCATTGTTTGCTTTCCCTGCCCGGTTAAATCAGGCATGGTGGACCCGGGCAGGTAAAATTAGTAATGGTCATCTTGCCCTATTTAGGGTGGGGTTCCTGGAGAAACTATCACTGTAACCTAGTGACCCTTGATGGTTGGACCACTGGATCCAGGGTTTACGAGTCAAAGTCGGCTGAGACTCCACTGGAGAAAACTTGGTGGTTGCTCAACTCTAAATGAGGTGGGCAATCACATGTTTAGCAAGTGAGAAAAGCCACACAATTTATGATGGCTCTCCCATTCCGCAAAACCCTAAATGGCCCCCTGAATCTGACGGATGATCAAGATATGGTCAGGCCATACTAAATTTGTTTTATGTACGAACCACAGTAGTGACAGATATTGAGATACCTGCCAGGGGAGGCTAACTGCTATGGTGTGACAACATGCAGTAATGTCAAATCATGCAGAACCTGAAAGCAGTAGGGACAGATTGGGCAAAATTTGCTTTCAACCAGTTTTATCTGTTGCTGGGATCAGATTGGTAATACTCAGGCACAGAGAAGAAGATGGAGAAGGCGCTGTTCTGGATTCTTTAGTCTTGTATTGTTAGAAATTGGGTTTCTGTTTGGCTGGGGTGTTAGCCCTGGTCAAGCAGTAACCACAATACTAATCAAAGTAAGGCACAAGTGAACCCCAATTTAACCTATGCTCACCCTCAGGTAGCTTTGCATAGAGAAGTCAGGCTAAATTTGAAGGCAATGTGTAAAGTATTTGTGCAACACTTCAAACAGTAAAAACTGTAAAAACACCACACAATAAGATACCACACCAGGTTTAGAAAAATAGAGTAGATTTTAATAAATAAAACAAGATCAAAGCGACAAAAATCCAATCAGTAAAACTGGAGACATCAAATTTCAAAGTTTTAAGGTAAAATAGCACCAAAAAGTGCAAAGCGACAGAAAGGGATATCTGGTCGCACCAGACTGGGACAAAGTCAGAAGTTCAGGCCGACCGCAATGGAATGCAGGCAAGCTACAGGGACCCAGTTAGGCCTGCAGAACAAAGAACCTTTATGACTGGTTGCGGAGCGTTGTGTGGATCCGAGGCAAAGCAGCGTCACGCAGCCGAGGTGATGTGCCGGTTCCGAGATGCGGCAAAGTACATGTTCTGCTTTTTAAATACATTGCACCCTGCATTCTAGGCTGTCCACCCTAAGGGTGACTTATATGTATTAAAAAAGAAGGTTTGGGCCTGGCAAGAGGTTTAAGTTGGCAGGCCGACATGGCAGTTTGAAACTGCACACCTAGGCTCTGCATTGGCAGGCCTGAGGCATGCTTAAAGGACTACTTAAGTGGGTGGCACAATCAGTGCTGCAGGCCCAGTAGTAGCCTTTAATTTTCCTTCCCTGTGTACATGTAGTACACTCTACTAGGGACTTAGGCAAATTAAGTATGGCAATTATTGGCATGCCGATGGGATGGCTACGGAGAACCACGCCTCCGGTTAGTCACAGGTGACGCCGCTCCGCCCCGGCAATGGAGGCTCAGCGTTTTCAGCATTTTCGGCGTACCTGAGTGTGGTGCACGGTTGACGATGGAAGACGGAAGGCTTGCTGGCGGTTTCTTTTTTTTTAATGCGGCCGGTGTCCTCCGGCTGATATTCGACGTGGCCTTTTTCCTTGGGCCTGCATGCAGTTTTGTTCACGGCTGCACTTCTGACAGCGAGGTACAAGGCAGCTCTCGAGGACGCTTATCGAGGCTGTTCTCAAGGACGCCACGGGCGGCTGGGCAGCAGCGGAGGCTGGAGTGTGCCGGCTGCTGGTTGCACAGCAGAAGGAGCGCAAAGCCATGGAGGTAGGAGGATTTTTCTCCTCTGGATGTAGAAGTGCGACAATGCAAGGCAACTAAAGCTACACAAGGGACATTTGACAATACATCTAAAGCGGCTTGGAGTGCTCTGGGAGGTATGCAGGTATAGAGACTGAAACCTTTTTCATTTCTAAAAAGGAATTTTTTATTTTTTAAACCCGCAGTGGGGGTGCAACTGTTAGAAAAGTTGAAGAAAAAAAAAAAAAGAAGAGAGTTTACCAGGAGGACTTTGAAACACTTGCTGGGTGGATTAAAAGGGAAAGGCAAAGATGGGAAAGCACCATAAACAGACTAATCTAGTTGCTAAGGTCGAGTCTGTGGCAGGACTAAAAGCCAAAACTCGCATGGCACAGGCAAAAGCGCTTTCTTCAGCGGTTAGAGCCGAACACTCGGTCAACCGCCCCGGCCTTAACTCAAGCTTTTAGAGCTCGGAAGAGGAGCCCACTGAGTTGTTCTTGGAAACCAGGGTTCCCGCAGGCCAGCTGCAGATTGAGGATTCTGGTATGGCTGAGAAAAACCAGGCAGCTGACCTTATTGTAGGAGCTAGCAAAGATGGGGGAAAAAACACAAAAGACTTTCCGCTATTTGCGAAAAAGGCGACCCAGGCGGCCCCTCTCAAATTCACTGCCTAATCAGTACGGCCGACGGAGGAAGGGGCAGATGGGATAGAAGTCCCCCACAATAGCCTGCAACAGATTACACCTTTATTGTCACCTGCATCTCTATCAGCTCAGGTTGCTCTCCCAATCAACATAACAGCACAAGAAACCAGCCAAAGCTGTATGGTCCAGGCAGTTCCTCCCTCTCCAGGGGCCATTCCTTTACTCAATATTCAGCTCATTCAGACTCCGGTAGTAGAGCCATTCGAACTGCAATCAGGGGGCCAGGCCCAGGCACACCAACAGGGCTCGCTCCTCCTGCCCGATGGTAATAACGAGGGACCTCAGGGTCAGTCCCCGGAGGGTCAGAGGGGGGGGAGAAACTGCTGACCCCCGAATCCATAGAAGCCTCAATGGATGTCTCGTCGGACGCAGCCTCAACTAAACAGATGGATATTAAGATCTTGTTAAACCTGATCCTTGAGGAGATTAGAGAAATGAAGAGGTCTCAAGAAAATGAAATGGCCTCTCTTCATCAGCGTCTCGGGGAAAATCGAAGAAGCAGCGGCTTGCCTCCCAGTAAAAATCCAAGAAGCCGAGTCAAGGATCGCCCTGCAAGAGGACCAAATGAGCTCCATGCTCTTGAGAGTGAATGAAGCCACCAAGGACAAGAATATCTTAGAGAATAAACTGGAGGAACTTGAAAACCACTCGCGGCGATCGAACCTATGAATAGTGGGGGTTCCCGAGAAGAGCGAGGGCTCCCAGGTGCTGCAATGGGTGGAATCTTTTATCAAACAGAAAGTATTGCCTGAGTACAATGGGGACCTAACAATCACAAGGGCCCACAGAGTCCCATCTCATCCGCTGCCTAATTCTAACAGTTCACGCACCATCTTTGCTGACTATCAAATTAAGGAAAGGATTTTGGCAAAGGCCATACAACAAAGACAATTTCCGATTAACGAAACTTCGAATTGCCATATATTCTCTGACATGTCAGCAGTAGCCGCACGTAGGTGCAAAGAGTTTGTCAAACTCCTTTTCCTCTTTAAAGCCCAAGGCGCTCAGGCATCTATAGCCCAACAATCCAAGCTACGTGTTCTTGTGAGGGGGAAATTCCATATGTTCTCAAACTTAGAAGATGCTCAGGGTCTTCTTAAGGAGATTTCGGCTTCGAAGTGAAAAGATATGCTAGAAAATATATACAGGTTTACATCGTTGTTCTCTATTGCCGGGGGAGGCGGGTCACCCAGGGTGTAGATCCATGACACCCAACAGAGAAATAGGGGGGGGTGAGATGTGGTTAGTGTGGTGGTCCACATTTCTGGTGGGGGGTGTAGTAGAGGGGAGGGGAGGTTTCAATGAAGGGTATAGCAGTAAAAAGAGCAGCAGCAGGGGTAATTGGGGGAAGGTAATCAGGACCTTGGGATTCTTCTTTGGATGTTCAAAACTTTATAGAAATGATGAATAAGTGCTGTATTATTTCAGTCAATGTTGATGGGATACTAAACAAACAAAAGTATGGAGGACTTATCAGGTGGTTAGCTTCACTTTTGCTGCAGGTATTATTTCTCCAAGAAACTCACTTAAAAGCTAACTCCCCAAAGCTTTTTCTCCCTAGAGTATTTTCTCATGCTTTTTATGCATCAGCTGGGCTGGCCAAAAGAGGGGTAGCTATTTACTTTTGCAGAGGTCTTCAGTGGGAATTTGGCCAAGTCCGGTGAGACCCATTTGGAAGATGGATCTGGATCGAGGCCAAATTAGACAGAATGATAATAAACTTTGTCAACTACTACGACCCAGCAGTGGATGATACCATGGCACTATTGAAAATCAGTGAGTTACTTAGGGGAATACCGGGACAGATAATTTTGGGTGGGGATTTTAATTTCATTCAAGACTTGAAGGAAGACACCTCCAATAAGAACAAGAAGCAGTTAAAGCCTAAAACCAAAAAAGTCCTAGATGCTCTAGAACAGGAGCATCTCCTGCTAGATCCCTGGCGCCTAACTAACCCGACTGAATGTAAATTCACATGCTATTCTCGCCAATTTCATACGGCATCACGTATTGATTTATTTTTAATATCGCGACCCTTAAAACATACAGGTACTGAAATAGGGGCAAATTCATTCTCTGATCACTCCCTTGTAAGGCTTGAGTTGGAAATTGAGGAGGGAAGGAGGATAAGATCCAGGTGGCAGATGGATCGTCTCCTCCTTCAGGATCCCCAATGGGTAGTCGACATAAAAGAATGGAGACTAGCATATTTTAGGATTAATGAAAACACGGCAGAGGCTTTTTCTGTTTGGGGGGGGTTTCAAAGCAGCCTTGCGTGGGCAGATGATCGCTTTTTATGCCGCCCAGTCTAAATAACGGTGTGAAAAAATAGCCATACTCCAGCAGGCTGTGGATAGTGCCTGGCGCCTGAGCAATACCTCGGTACAGGGGGCGGGGGAAGCTCGGAGTCAGCTTGAAAAGGCGAAACAGGCTTTGAGGGAATTCTTTTTAATTGAAGAAATAAACAGTTCTAGGACATACCAACAACGTGTGTACGAGGACAGCCAAATGGTTGGTAAATTGCTAGCCGGGGCAACTAAAACCAAACAAGAAGCAGCCTTGATCTCCGAAATTATTGATCCAAAGACCAGGGATACAATAACGGATAAAATGACATTGCCAAAGTTTTTATGGAACACTACTTGCAGCTATACGCCACTAGATATGAGGCTAGACAGGATCAAATTCAGGAGTATTTTGAGGGGGTAAATCTTCCTAGTTTGTCAGAGTTGCTAGTGGAACAAATCCAACTTGACATAACAGAAACAGAAGTTTTAAATGTTCTGAAATCTATTGCAGGGGCAAAGACCTTTGGAACTGATGGGCTTCCGATCGAACTGTACAAAACGTTTTCTAAGGAATTGACTCCCTTCTTGGTGAAGCTGTTCAACAATATTAAGTCCGGAGGCTGTGTTCCCTCAAGTTTCAAAGAATCTATAGTTGTCAGCCTTGTGAAGAAGGGGAAAATCATAAGGATGTCAATTCATACAGACCGATCAGCCTTCTCAATGCTGATTATAAGATTCTAATGAAAGTCTGGGCCCAACGCTTTACCCCCATAGCCCAGGAAGTGATTCATAGTGATCAGTCCGGGTTTGTTGCGGGGAGGTCTATGTCCTCTAACACTGGGTTCCTGATTCAGGCTCTCGACTATTTTACAAATAATAAAATTCCAACGCTCATCATGATGGTGGATGCCGAAAAGGCGTTTGACCTGGTCAATTGGGACTCACTCTTCTTCGGTTTGGACAAATTTGGTGTCCCTGGCCAAATCATAAATATGTTGAGGAACATCTATCAGGGTGCCCAGGCTCAGTTAGTGATAAATGCCAATCAAATAGGGACAGTTAATATCAATCGTGGGACCAGACAAGGTTGCCCGATGTCCCCCCTACTGTTCACTTTCTTTATTGAGCCCCTGGCTATAAGAATTCGCGGAAATCCGGAAATAAAAGCACCAATAACGGGGATGGCAAAATTAAAACTCTTCGCAGATGACATTGTTCTTTATCTGAGCCCTGAGAGCGTAAATTTGGACCAGACATTAATAGAATTTAGCCAATTTGAATCAATAGGAGGGTATAGAATTAATCAAAACAAAACCGAGATCCTAACATTGAATGTTGATTGTAATTTTCAACCCTCCAATTTCAAATCTCAGGCTTTGAAAGTGGAACCAATACGATATCTGGGTATATATGTCTCCAACCACTATGACCAGTTGTTCAGCTTAAACTATTTAGCAATGCGGTATAAAATCAAAGTATTGCTTGATAAGAGGTCTGTTCTACCCCTAACACTAATAGGCTGTGTAGCTCTCATAAAAATGTCTATTCTTCCCCTACTGGTATTCCTTTTTATAAATGTACCTTTGAAAATCAATTCCAACTATTTTAAAGAACTGGAGTCAATGTCCAGGGAATTTGTCTGGAGTGGGAAGGCTTCTAGGGTCAAGTTAGCAATACTGCAGTTAGACACTAACCAGGGCGGTTTAGCATTGCCGAAAATTCGTACCTACTATGAGGCAGCGATTCTGGATCTTACAGCACGTCTATTGGAATCAAATCGTTTACTAGATAATTTTTTCCTTGCCAAAATGGTTCAGGAATCTGGCTTGCAAATTCCGATATTTCTAAAAACAGCTAAATTGCCGAAGAAGACCAGATATAAGACGGCACAAGACTTTTCCTCTAGACTGCAGTCCTTTTTTAAACAAGCCGGCTCCTCAGGATTCCACTATTTAAAGTTAGTGGAATGTAAAACTCTTGGTCTCCAAAACACTCGAGTCGTCTTAAAAGATGGAAGGATTGTGGTCTAGAGGAATTGGGGCACTTTTTTATCAATAATAAACTAATTTCCTGGCATGAGGTCCAAAGTAGATATGGTGACCGTAATAAGCCCGGCTTTTTGGAGTATATTCAGATTGTAAATTTTATAAATAGATATAATCTATCATCCAGTGGTGCTCCAACAAAGCAGGTGAGCGCATTATACAGAGCCAAATTAAGGGGGGTTGGAAACTGGTACGCTCAGCTGATAAAGTATAATGAGTCTCCCCTGGTGGAGGAATTCTTGGGAAGAGTAATACGGGAAACCAATTGCTCTTTCTCTCACCAGGAATGGCAGTCCATAGCTCAGTTAGGGAGTAAGGCACTAAGAGCAGCCAACTTTAAAAGGATGGCTTTTCTATCTCGGTGGCTGGCATATTATCCCCCTAAAACGCTGAGTAAAAGACATCTGGAAGTGGAAAATAGATGTTTTCGATGTCAGGCAGAAGGGGAAGGGGGTTGGCTCCACACATTCTTTACGTGCCCAAAATTGGAGTTATTCTGGATCAAGATCTTCTCGGCTATAAGCCAGGCAATTCAGAAGAGGCTCGACCCAGAGGCAGAGGTAGCTCTCTTTGGCATTTCTAAAGTAAGATCTAATCTGACAAAAGCAGATGAGACCTACACAGCGATTTGTTCTCTTGTTGCTCGTTCCCTAATTCTCCAAAATTGGAGGTCAGAAGATGTACCTTCCTATGCTAAATGGCTAAACAAAATGAAACGAACCACGATGTTTGAAGATGCATATGCCAATAGAGGGTAGGTGTTACAAGAAAATGTAATGCTGTTTGGAAGTTTTTCGAGAATTCTGAAACTATGGTGGAAATATAAACCCTATAGACATTGCACTTTAACGCCGGGGAGCATTATAGCACATCGCACTTTTTTTGGCATGCTCGAGATGCATTTAAAAAAAAAAAGGCACGTTAGCACTTTTACACTGCAGCATTTCAGCAGGGAAACGTTTGCACATTCGTGATTGGTTATAATACTGTTTTAAGTAGTACTTATAATACTTTATACTTTATAATCAAATTATTCCAGCTTTTACGATGATTTTATGTAAACGCATAGGCCCTTGAACAATCTCAGTATAAATACTTCTGGTCACTTTAGCACTCGAGCACTTTAGAATTCTAATGAGTTTGATTTGTTTACTTTTAAACAATGAAAGACACAGCCAGACTTCTGTTGCCATCTATCTTCTGTTTATCTCTCGGTATTTAATCCATGTTGGTTCCATTGGAATAACGAATAAGATTTATTGATCTAAAAACGTCAGTGTTAATTTCTGTTGATTATTGTGATTACTATGTTTTTTATGCCCATCTGCTCTGCTCAATAAAAAAAATAAAAAAAAAATATTGGTATGCCGATTAAACCATGTTTAGGGAAGTGAGCACAAGCACTTTAGTACTGGTTAGCAGTTGTAAAGTGCACAGAGTCCTAAGGCCAACAGAAGAAAAATCTAGCAAAATTGGAGGCAAGCAGGCAAAACATTTGGGGGAAGACCACTCTAAGGCTGTCATGTCTAACATCTATTTTTAACTTGTTGCATGTACACACGTGTATGCTCCGGCATATCCCCCTAATTTGCATAGAAGCGTTTTACCCAAATAACCTATGATTGTATTTAGAGTAGTAATTTCCCCTTTCCGAGATTTCTTGGGAAAATTAATTTGGTGTCTCACTTACGTTTTCATATATTTTTAAAAAACAGTTAGGACATTTCCTCTGCTACCATTGAGAGAGGAAGTAAAAGGAGTGAAAATAGGAGCAAGATATTCCCAACGCCAGTGCTCTGCAAATGGATGGCAACTTGACCTGCTGATAAATGAGTAAACTTGGTTGATGTTGGAGGATAGAGGGTCATGGGTGCAGCACGAGACCTAGAGCATGCAATGACTGAGCATGGTGCTCATGATTAGGCACTTCTGCTGCAGGCTGTCCATAAGTTAGATGTTATTGGACTAGTACACTGCTTGTGTCAAGTGCTACCCTGTATGGGGTTGACATACAGTTTCTTTATTTGATTGTACGAGCAGAGTACAATGTGCCAAACAGGAGGCTATGCTGACTCAACCCACCTTTTAGCCTGAGTACATAGCTGTAGTAATCGCCATGCAAACAGTGAGTGTGCATCTCTGGTGGTTTTCAGCGCACCCACAACCAGTTCACTATCAAACTTCAGACTAAGAAGTGTAACAGAATGAATAAATGAATTAATGAGGCAATATACTGAGTGCACAGCTACTCCATGGAGTGTTCTGGAGCTACATCCATAAAGGCAAGCTCAGAAGCCTGCTATAAGCTAAGCGGGAAAAGATGAGCTTTAAGCTCTTTCTTAAATAACGATTCCTGGGAGACTAAACAAAGAGATAACGGAAGCCTATTCCACGCTTTGATAGCAAGTACAAGAAGAACCACCCACGGACCCTAACGAGTCCTAGAAATGTGGAAGAAGTAGAGGCACTATTATTGAAGCCTCAATGAATAACTGTCAGCACCTTGGACAGAATTCTTTTCTTGACAGGAAGCCAATGCAAATCCCTATGGTAACCAGAGACAGGTTCCTTCCTGAATATGCCAACAATAAGGCAGACTGCTGAGTTTTGCATTACCTTCTGGGGCCATATTACATAAGGTGCCCTGAGGGCGCAACAGGCGTTTGCGCCCACTTTGCACACCCCCGGGCACTTTGGTATCATAGAAGGGGGTGCAGACGCTTGTGCGTCCCCTTCTATAATACCAATAGTGCTGGCGCACTTACAGCACCAGCGCTATCACCAGAAGGTGTTCCCTCATTTGCATAGGGCCATGCCCTATGCAAATGAGGGAATTCCTTTGACTCAGTGCCCGCGCCATATTACAGACGCGGGCGCAGAGTCAAAGAAGCCCTCAGAAGGCGCACTGACAGTGCACCATTTAAAAGGTGGCGCACTGTCAGTGCGCTGCCTGAGAGCAGCCCTCTGCAGGAGGTAAAGGGGTCCCATGGACCCCCTAGACATGCCCTTGCAGGCTGGTACAGTCACTGACTGCACCCACCTGCAAGAGGATCTCTAACCCCCTTTGAAAGGGCAGGCGGGTGCCGCCTGCACTGTGAAAACATGGACCAGCTGCCTCGTGCTTTCACATGAATGCGCTGCCCTCAGGGCAGCGCATTCACTATAATGGGGCGCATTGGCATTGTTTGTGCCCAGCGCACCTTTTCAAAGGTGCGCTGGGCGCAAACAATGCCAATACGGCCCCTGATCTTATAATCTGGCACACCAAGATAGAGGCAGTTCCAATAGTCATCCTTGATGTTATCAGCACACAGACTGCAGTTCTAAGTGCGTCTAATGGCAAAAAGTCTACGAATTTCCTCATTGACTGAAGCAGGCCAAAACACGTCCCCACTACTGACAGAATTTTGGGAACCCAGAGACAGCTTATCATCTATTTTAACTCCCAAATTCTTGGCAACTGATTTAGGAGGAGGTGGGGTAGATCCTCTGGCCAACTGTGGTTGGTTCATAGGTCTCTGGCTTTCCGAAACAATAAAATCTCAGTTTTATCCACAATGCACTGGAGATAGCTCTTGTGCATCCAATGAAAGACATCCCTTAAAAAGGTAACAAATGCCAAGGATTTGTCAGCACCAGAGTGATCAAAGGTGAGAAGCAGTTGGGTGTCATCAGCATATGAGATAGTCACAAGGTCATGTAATTCAATCAGTTTGGCTAATGGTGCCATATAGGTGTTAAATAGAGTAGGGCTCTAAAAAGAGCCCTGTGGCACTCCGTACACAAGCCTCTTCCCAGAAGAGGAATGGGGGCAAGCCAAATCTCTAGTTCTGTTCCTTCAAGGAATAATTTAAATCAATTCTAGGCTAAATCGCCAATACCTATCTCTGCCATCTGCCTCAATGGGACTGTATGAGATACGGTATGAAAAGTCACAGAGAAATTAAGCAAACTCAAAGTAGCACTTTTCTCTTCATCCAAAGTAGATTTGATTGTTTCCATCACCTCAAAACTGGCCTTTTCCATTCTGCACTGTGGACGAAAACCTGATTGAGTGCAATGAAGGAGGTTGTTTTCGTCCAGAAAGAAAGAGAAACAAACAAGACAGCAGGCCTTTTTCCCTCTATGCATTCAGGATCTGGAACAACATCTCTGTATGGATCAGGATCACCCATTGCTGTTCCAATTTGGAAAGATTTGAAGGAGCACTTCTCTAGAGAACAGTACATCACAATTCATTTACTGTCCACAAACCAGCTACTTTTTCTTTCGCCTGTTGACTTCATGCTGGTACCTTGTACTGCACACATCTGCCTTTTGGCTTGGCTTGCACTACAGAAATATTACATACATAGATACATACATACGTACATACATAGTCCCAGATTTGCAAAGGTTTTGTGTTAGGTTTGTGTTACTTTTTTAATGCAGACCCAATGCCATATCCTTTTAAGTATTTACAAAGCAACACAAATGGCTATGTGCGTTAAATTGTAAAAAAATAAATAAAAGCAACTCAAGGCAGTGCATTGCACTGCCTGCCAATACTTTGTGTCAGGGGAACAATCCATGAGTAGTGCAATGGTGCTCCCCTGCACTAACTCATGGATTTTGACGCAAAACCCATTTCTATAAAGACTTGCAGACATTGATTTGCACCAAAAATCCTGTGCCCCCCTGAGGCTGGCGTAATGACGAAAAATATCTTTATTTCTCCATGTAAGTTACTATTTGCATGTGTGTTGTGTATATATATATATATATATATATATATATATGTATATATATATATATATATATATATATATATAGATATACATATATATATATATATATATATTGCAGAAAGCTTCCAGCACTGCCGCTCCCTTGCCAAGCGGGGTCGGTGCGACTTCCGCGTGCCGGAACCCGGTACACAAGGTAGAAAATCCCGTATGATGGTGTACTCACACAAGAAAGAGTCGCACTCCAAAGATCACTTTAAGGGTCAAAGTGTATTAGCACAGGCAACGCGTTTCGACCGCAACGGTCTTCTTCACAAGCCTAGCAATTACCGGTTCCCGCCAACATTTGTAGTGCTCATTGAAAAACATAAACATAAAGGTCGGACTGACGACACTGGTTTACAAGTATAGACACAGGCAACAGACTGAGTTCATAAATCGCGGTGATTTTTGTAAAAACATAGTGACATCGGAAAAGTTTAAAATTGAAGAGCAAGTGCTCCGTGCAGTTTGCAACAGACATAATTTCATAAATTATATTTACATATGACATGCCTCAAATTTGCGAGTTTTAAACAAAGAGCGTCTATCACAAAAATAGGTGGTTATCTTGATTCGATAAATGGCCTATCTCATTTCTCGTTATTCACACATTGTGCCTTGATCATATTTCACAACGTATTCCTGCCCTTCATTCACTTTGCCAAGTGGCTACAACTCATTGTTCATTGATAAATTTCATTTGCATGTTGCATCCCGTATAATAACCCCTGTTACATCACATTATTTTGCCGAATATTAACACTGCCAAAAGGCCTGTGAGTCCATTTCAGACCCCAGTACCGGCATGAGTAGGCCCTGTGGCCTCTATTGACACAGAAAAAGAAAACATTCCGCCTCAAGTCTGTCAATTCATATAAACAAAGTAGAAAACGTAAACTTGTTCGTCACCAAATAAAGGTTCAACAAAACTAAAGTGAACACCGTGTATCCCTAAACAAACCCAGACTTTCACCGGGGAGGAAAATAAATTACAGGGAGGGGGGAAACAAAAGAAACACAAACGTGGTTTCTTCTGAGCAAGGGGATTCAGAAACGGGGGATGTCTTATTGAGGATAAGATTTAACCACAGTACTCAAAGTTGAGGATTGTCAGGTAGGAACAAGATAAGATGGAGACGTGTATGTGGAGAGGGGCAGGGAGAGAGACACAGAGCGGGTGGTGCCTCAAAGACTAGGAGCAAAGCTTCCCGTGAAGTTTTTCTAAACTGATAACACTGAGTCAAAGTTGAGAGCCCTCACCATGCCACAGTATGTACAGGGAAAAACATAGATCCTCTCGAAAGCAGTTTGGTAGTCAACTAGTTAATTATCCAATGTGGACATAAAGCTCTTCGTCCTCGTTTATCCCAAAAGGGCTCTTGCTATCCAGGAGGATGATGTACTTCGACTCCAGGATTCTCAATTGCCTCTCTCGGTCACCCCCTCTGGGGCTTGCTGCAATCCTGTCAATGCCAAAGAAAGATAGACTGTTAGCATCTTTGTTATGGAATTTCAACCAGTGTCTAGCAGTGGAGTAGCTCAGATCCATATTCCTAATGGCTCGTATGTGCTCCAGTATTCTCTTTTTGATGGGGAAAATTGTGCTGCCCACATACATCTTTTCACAAGGGCAGAGTATCACATACACACAATAGTCAGTGTTGCAATTCATGAACTTTCTTATGTCCTCCATTCTTCCAGTAGGAAGCGGATACGTTTTCCTGTTCTTGCTAGTGCTGCAGGCCTTGCATTTCCCACATTTTAAAAAACCTTTTTGTTGTTGCAGCCAACCTAATTGTTTAGTGGCTCCCATATAGCTGCTCACCAGCATATCCTTCAAAGAGCGTGCCTTCCTGTATGTGATCAGGGGATGTGCGCCCACCAGTGTGCCTATTACCGGATCACTCTTCACAATGCACCAATGTTTCTTGAGTGTGTTGCGTACTGATGCAGCTTCCACATTGAAAGTGGTGATCATTCTTATGTTTTTACCTCCCCCCTTTGTTCCTGGTCTTTTTACCAAAAGGGCTGATCTATTCTGTGTTGTTGCTTTCTCTTTTGCTGCATCAAGGACTTTTACAGGATACCCCCTTCTCGTGAACCTCCTAAGCAAAGTGTCTCGTTCTCTCTCATGTGCTTGCTGCGTGTTGAAGTTGCGTCTGGCTCTGATTAGTTCCCCAAATGGGATGCTCCACTTAAGTTTAGGCGGGTGGTGGCTGTTTGCATGCAACAGACTATTCCCTGCGGTTGATTTCCTATACAGTTCAGTCATGATGGTCCCACTTGTGGTCCTTACACATACATCCAAGAAATCCATCTCATTCTGATCACACCTATGGGTAAAACGTAAGTTCACTTCATTGTTGGATAACATAGCCAGAAAAACGTCTAAATCAGCTTGGGACCCGCTCCATATCATGAAAATATCATCTATGAACCTTGTCCAAAACACAATTTGTCTGGTGAGGTGTTCATTCTTCTCAATCCATATCAATTGTTCCTCCCACCAGCCCATGAACATGCAGGCATAGCTCGGCGCGAAACAACTTCCAATGGCAGTTCTGACTACCTGCTTGTACCACCTGTCTTCAAAAAGGAAAAAGTTGTTTTCTAGGCAGAAGGTTAACATTTCAATTAACATCATGGAGTGTTCGTACAAGAAAATTGATTTGTCCCTGAAAAAGTGTTTACATGCTCCAATTCCCTCACTATGTCTTATGCCTGTGTACAGTGACACCACATCAATGGTGACTAGCCAGAAATCATCCTGCCACGATATGCCCTTAATCTTATTGATGAAATCGGTGCTATCCCTACAGTAGGATGGGAGGGTGAGGATATACGGGAAAAGAAAAGCATCTAAGAACACAAATGTGTTTTCCAGGAGGCTGCCATTGGCTGACACAATAGGTCTGCCAGGTGGGTTAGTGGTGTCCTTATGAATTTTAGACAGCATGTAGAAACAAGGTGTAGTGGGTGTCTTGGTGTACAGGAATCTATACTCCTCCTCCCCCAAATATTCCTGCTCTCTCCAACTTGCTAGTTTAAGATAATAGTTGTTGGTTGCCTGGTCATGCAGTTCCTTTCCTGATCTCACGTAGTTCCCGGAGAGTATCAGTTGTCTGTTTGCTTCCTTCCTGTACATGTTAATATCCCACAGTACAATATTTTCACCTTTGTCAGATGGTTTGATGACAAAACTCTGGTCTTTGTTGAGTGTCCCCAGTGCTCCCCTTTGTTCTGGAGTAAGGTTATGTGCATGTTTATTCTTGGTTCTATTCCAAACCCTCATAAGGTCTTGTACCACTACCTCATGAAAGGTGTCCAAATTGTCATGCGGGAGGTTAGGATTAAAAGTGGACTTGGGTTTGAAACTAGGAGACACTGTACCTCTTGTATCTAGGCCTAGTTGATCCAACAGATCTCTCTCATTCGACCATTCACTGATCCCTTCATTCAGTTCAGCTAAGCATGCCAAACCCTCAATGTCATTCATACACAAAATCTCAGATAACTGGTTGCGGCCCTGTTCACTCGCACCCCCAGCATCTATGGTTTTTCTCTTTTTCTGTATAAACATTTTCATTAATTTAAGTTTACGTATAAATAAAAACACATCAATTCTAGTCCTGCTGTAATCAAAATTCGCTGTTGGGCAAAAAGTCAAGCCAAGTTCTAATAGCGATTGTTCTGCCTGCGTCAGGTTGTGTGAGGACAAATTCACCACCGTAAGGTTTTGCTCACCCATCATTTCCGCTTTGTCAGCCGCGTTGTTCTCCCATGTGGCGTGTTGTTATTTATGCTTGAGTCCTCCCCTCCTTGTTTTTCATTTGCGTTTGCGCCTCTTCCTCTTCCCCCTTCCTGTGTTCTTGATCTCAGAGTCTTGTTTGTTTGTAAAAAACGATATTCCTCGAGCAATGTGAAAGATAGAGGGTCTCTCCCAGTCAATGCTGATTGATCTTCCAGATCCGAATAGCTCTCTGATCCTGACTCCGATGTTGCCAGCTCCTGCTGTCTGAGGGCGCCCATCTGTTTGAATTGCCTGACGGCTCCATCGTATTTCCTTCCAAAGGTTAATATTCTCCCATTGGCATAATCCTGCTTATCCCGGAGAAACTTGCGCTTCTTCTTCTGCTTTATTTCTTCCTCATACTTGTCCAGCCTTGACTCCATCTGCCCCATCGCTGTTTTGATCTCTTCCTGCGCCGGATGCTTATCTAGTTCCTCCTTTAGTTTGTCAATTTCTTTCAAGGTTGCTTCCAGTTCTACTCCTGCATACTTAGATAGGAGCCCCAGCATGTTCTTGCACGTCGCCGCCATCAGGACTCTACGGATTCTAATAACACCTACCTACCAGAACCCACACCCTAAACTACTGGAGGAGTGGTCTGTCCTGATGGCGGCGACGTGCAAGAACATGCTGGGGCTCCTATCTAAGTATGCAGGAGTAGAACTGGAAGCATCCTTGAAAGAAATTGACAAACTAAAGGAGGAACTAGATAAGCATCCGGCGCAGGAAGAGATCAAAACAGCGATGGGGCAGATGGAGTCAAGGCTGGACAAGTATGAGGAAGAAATAAAGCAGAAGAAGAAGTGCAAGTTTCTCCGGGATAAGCAGGATTATGCCAATGGGAGAATATTAACCTTTGGAAGGAAATACGATGGAGCCGTCAGGCAATTCAAACAGATGGGCGCCCTGAGACAGCAGGAGCTGGCAACATCGGAGTCAGGATCAGAGAGCTATTCGGATCTGGAAGATCAATCAGCATTGACTGGGAGAGACCCTCTACCTTTCACATCGCTTGAGGAATATCATTTTTTACAAACAAACAAGACTCTGAGATCCAGACCACCGGAAGGGGGAAGAAGAAGAGGTGCAAACGCAAAAGAAAAACAAGGAGGGGAGGACTCAAGCATAAAGAACAACACGCTACATGGGAGAACAACGCGGCTGACAAAGCGGAAATGATGGGTGTGCAAAACCTTACAGTGGTGAATTTGCCCTCACACAACCTGACTAGGCAGAACAATCGCTATTAGAACTTGGCTTGACTTTTTGCCCAACAGTTAATTTTGATTACAACAGGACTAGAATTGATGTGTTTTTATACATACGTAAACTTAAATTAATGAAAATGTTTATACAGAAAAAGAGAAACACCATAGATGCTGGGGGTGCTAGTGAACAGGGCCGCAACCAGTTATCTGAGATTTTGTGTATGACTGACATTGAGGGTTTGGCATGCTTAGCTGAACTGAATGAAGGGATCAGTGAATGGTCGAATGAGAGAGATCTGTTGGATCAACTAGGCCTAGATACAAGAGGTGCAGTGTCTACTAGTTTCAAACCCAAGTCCACTTTTAATCCTAACCTCCCACATGACAATTTGGACACCTTTCATGAGGTAGTGGTACAAGACCTTATGAGGGTTTGGAATAGAACCAAGAATAGACATGCACATAACCTTACTCCAGAACAAAGGGGAGCACTGGGGACACTCAACAAAGACCAGAGTTTTGTCATCAAACCATCTGACAAAGGTGGAAATATTGTACTGTGGGATATTAACATGTACAGGAAGGAAGCAAACAGACAACTGATACTCTCCGGGAACTACGTGAGATCAGGAAAGGAACTGTATGGGCTGGCAACCAACGACTATTATCTTAAACTAGCAAGTTGGACAGAGCAGGAATATTTGGGGGAGGAGGAGTATAGATTCCTTTACACCAAGACACCCACTGACCTTGTTTCTACATGCTGCCTAAAATTCATAAGGACACCACTAACCCACCTGGCAGACCTATTGTGTCAGCCAATGGCAGCCTCCTGGAAAACACATTTGTGTTCTTAAATGCTTTTCTTTTCCCGTATATCCTCAACCTCCCATCCTACTGTAGGGATAGCACCGATTTCATCAATAAGATTAAGGGCATATCATGGCAGGATGATTTCTGGCTAGTCACCATTGATGTGGTGTCACTGTACACATGCAAAAGACATAGTGAGGGAATTGGAGCATGTAAACACTAATTCAGGGGCAAATCAATTTTCTTGTATGAACACTCCATGATGTTAATTGAAATGTTAACCTTCTGCCTAGAAAACTACTTTTTCCTTTTTGAAGACAGGTGGTACAAGCAGGTAGTCGGAACTGCCATGGGAAGTTGTTTCGTGCCGAGCTATGCCTGCATGTTCATGAGCTGGTGGGAGGAACAATTGGTATGGATTGAGAAGAATGAGCACCTCACCAGACAAATTGTGTTTTGGACATAGTTCTTAGATGATATTTTCATGATATGGAGCGGGTCCAAAGCTGATTTAGACGGTTTTCTGGCTATGTTATCTAACAATGAAGTGAACTTACGTTTTACCCATAGGTGTGATCAGAATGAGAAGGATTTCTTGGATGCATGTTTAAGGACCACGACCATGACTGAACTGTTTAGGAAATCAACCGCAGGGAACAGTCTGTTGCATGCAAACAGCCACCACCCGCCTAAACTTAAGTAGAGCATCCCATTTGGGGAACTAATCAGAGACAGACGCAACTGCAACAGGCAGCAAGCACATGAGAGAGAACGAGACACTATGCTTAGGAGGTTCAGGAGAAGGGGGTATCCTGTAAAAGTCCTTGATGCAGCAAAAGAGAAAGCAACAACACAGATTAGATCAGCCCTTTTGGTAAAAAGACCAGGAACCAAGGGGGGAGGTAAAAACATAAGAATGATCACCACTTTCAATGTGGAAGCTGCATCAGTACGCAACACACTCAAGAAACATTGGTGCATTGTGAAGAGTGATCCGGTAATATTCACACTGGTGGGCGCACATCCCCTGATCACATACATGAAGGCACGCTCTTTGAAGGATATGCTGGTGAGGAGCTATATGGGAGCCACTAAACAACTAGGCTGGCTGCAACAACAAAAAGGTTTTTTCAAATGTGGGAAATGCAAGGCCTGCAGCACTAGCAAGAACAGGAAAACATATCCGCTTCCTACTGGAAGAACGGAGGACATAAGAAAGTTCATGAATTGCAACACTGACTATTGTGTGTATGTGATACTCTGCCCTTGTGAAAGGGTGTATGTGGGCAGCACAATTTTCCCCATCAAAAAGAGAATACTGGAGCACATACGAGCCATTAGGAATATGGATCTGAGCTACTCCACTGCTAGACACTGGTTCAAATTCCATAACAAAGATGCTAACATTCTATTTTTCTTTGGCATTGACAGGATTGCAGCAAGCCCCAGAGGGGGTGACCAAGAGAGGCAATTGAGTATCCTGGAGTCGAAGTACATCATCCTCCTGGATAGCAAGAGCCCTTTTGGGATAAACGAGGACGAAGAGCTTTATGTCCACATTGGATAAGTACTCTAGTAGACTACCAAACTGCTTTCGAGATGATCTATGTTTTTCCCTGTATATACTAAGGCATGGTGAGGGCTCTCAACTTTGACTCAGTGTTATCAGTTTTGAAAAACTTCATGGGAAGCTTTGCTCCTAGTCTTTGAGGCACCCCCGCTCTGTGTCTCTCTCCCTGCCCCTCTCCACATACATGTCTCCATCTTATCTTGTTCCTACCTGACAATCCTCAACTTTGAGTACTGTGGTTAAATCTTCTCCTCAATAACACATCCCCCGTTTCTGAATCCCCTTGCTCAGAAGAAACCACGTTTGTGTTTCGTTTGTTTCCCCCCTCCCTGTAATTTATTTTCCTCCCCGGTGAAAGTCTGGGTTTGTTTAGGGATACACGGTGTTCACTTTAGTTTTGTTGAACCTTTATTTGGTGACAAACAAGTTTACATTTTCTACTTTGTTTATATGAATTGACAGACTTGGGGCGGAATGTTTTCTTTTTCTGTGTCAATAGAGAACACAGGGCCTACTCATGCTGGTACTGGGGTCTGAAATGGACTCGCAGGCCACTTGGTGGTGTTAATATGGGGCAAAATAATGTGATGTAACAGGGGTTATTATACGGGATGCAACATGCAAATGAAATTTAGCAACGAACAATGAGTTGTAGCCACTTGGCAAAGTGAATGAAGGGCAGGAATACGTTGTGAAATATGATCATGGAACAATGTGTGAATAACGAGAAATGAGATAGGCCATTTATCGAATCAAGATAATCACCTATTTTTGTGATTGACGCTCTTTGTTTAAAACTCGCAAATTTGAGGCTTGTCATATGTAAATACAATTTATGAAATTATGTCTGTTGCAAACTGCACGGAGAACTTGCTCTTCAATTTTAAACTTTTCCGATGCCACTATGTTTTTGCAAAAATCACCGCGATGTATGAACTCAGTCTGTTGCCTGTGTCTATACTTGTAAACCAGTGTCGTCAGTCCGACCTTTATGTTTATGTTTTTCAATGAGCACTACAAATGGTGGCGGGAACCGGTAATTGCTAGGCTTGTGAAGAAGACCGTTGCGGTCGAAACGCGTTGCCTGTGCTAATACACTTTGACTCTTAAAGTGATCTTTGGAGTGCGACTCTTTCTTGTGTGAGTACACCATCATACGGGATTTTCTAACATATATATATATATATATATATATATATATATATATATATATATATATATATATGTATATATGCAAAAAGAGTTGCCTCTACGTGCGATGCACTCCCAGGTGGAAATTACGCCAAAGCAAGGGCACACGCCATGAACAAAGTCCTTTTCTGGTTTCCTGCCAGACGCGTTTCGGGCCAACACCCTCTTCAGTGGCAGACCATGTGACGTGACGGCGTGCGGCAACCACCAGTAAATCCCCATAATAATTATGCTCAGGTGAACCACCTGAAGCAATGCTTCCTGGGACTGGTGGTTCAGTAAAACCCAAGTGGGTCGCTGCCGACACTCACATTCAAAAATGTCTTTAAAAGGATTGCCGATGTTTGTGCCGGCACCCCTGCATATAACAGGCACCTCCTGTTCCACAGTTAGCTGCCCCAATAAAGCAGCCACGGACCCGCAAGTGTTTTGCGGTGGTGCAATCCAACGACCAGGCAGGCCGCTATACAAAATGCAAAAAGAGTTGCCTCTAGGTGGGATGCACTCCCAGGTGAAAATTACGCCAAAGCAAGGGCACACGCCATGAACAAAGTCCTTTTCTGGTTTCCTGCCAGATGCGTTTCAGGCCAACGCCCTCTTCAGTGGCAGACCATGTGACGTGACGGCGTGCGGCAACCACCAGTAAATCCCCATAATAATTATGCTCAGGTGAACCACCTGAAGCAATGCTTCCTGGGACTGGTGGTTCAGTAAAACCCAAGTGGGTCGCCGCCGACACTCACATTAAAAAATGTCTTTAAAAGGATTGTCGATGTTCGCGCCGGCACCCCTGCATATAACAGGCACCTCCTGTTCCACAGTTAGCTGCCCCAATGAAGCATCCGCGGAACCGCAAGTGTTTCGCGGTGGTGCAATCCCGCGACCAGGCAGGCCGCTATATAAAATGCAAAAAGAGTTGCCTCTAGGTGGGATGCACTCCCAGGTGGAAATTACGCCAAAGCAAGGGCACACGCCATGAACAAAGTCCTTTTCTGGTTTCCTGCCAGACGCGTTTCAGGCCAACGCCCTCTTCAGTGGCAGACCATGTGACGTGACGGCGTGCGGCACCCAACAGTAAATCCCCGTAATAATTATGCTCAGGTGAACCACCTGAAGCAATGCTTCCTGGGACTGGTGGTTCAGTAAAACCCAAGTGGGTTGCCGCCGACACTCACATACAAAAATTTCTTTTAAAAGGATTGCCGATGTTCGCGCCGGCACCCCTGCATATAACAGGCACCTCCTGTTCCACAGTTAGCTGCCCCAATAAAGCAGCCGCGGACCCGCAAGTGTTTCGCGGTGGTGCAATCCCGCGACCAGGCAGGCCGCTATACAAAATGCAAAAAGAGTTGCCTCTGGGTGGGATGCACTCCCAGGTGGAAATTACGCCAAAGCAAGGGCACATGCCATGAACAAAGTCCTTTTCTGGTTTCCTGCCAGACGCGTTTCGGGCCAACGCCCTCTTCAGTGGCAGACCATGTGACGTGACGGCGTGCGGCAACCACCACTAAATCCCGTAATAATTATGCTCAGGTGAACCACCTGAAGCAATGCTTCCTGGGACTGGTGGTTCAGTAAAACCCAAGTGGGTCGCCGCCGACACTCACATTCAAAAATGTCTTTAAAAGGATTGCCGATGTTCGCGCCGGCATCCCTGCATATAACAGGCACCTCCTGTTCCACAGTTAGCTGCCCCAATAAAGCAGCCGCGGACCCGCAAGTGTATCGCGGTGGTGCAATCCCGCGACCAGGCAGGCCGCTATACAAAATGCAAAAAGAGTTGCCTCTAGGTGGGATGCACTCCCAGGTGGAAATTACGCCAAAGCAAGGGCACACGCCATGAACAAAGTCCTTTTCTGGTTTCCTGCCAGACGCGTTTCGGGCCAACGCCAAAGCAGTGGCAGACCATGTGACGTGACGGCGTGCAGCAACCACCAGTAAATCCCCGTAATAATTATGCTCAGGTGAACCACCTGACGCAATGCTTCCTGGGACTGGTGGTTCAGTAAAACCCAAGTGGGTCGCCGCCGACAGTCACATTAAAAAATGTCTTTAAAAGGATTGCCGATGTTCGCGCCGGGAACCCTGCATATAACACGCACCTCCTGTTCCACAGTTAGCTGCCCCAATAAAGCAGCCGCGGACCCGCAAATGTTTCGTGGTGGTGCAATCCCGCGACCAGGCAGGCCGCTATACAAAATGCAAAAAGAGTTGCCTCTAGGTGGGATGCACTCCCAGGTGGAAATTACGCCAGAGCACGGGCACACGCCATGAACAAAGTCCTTTTCTGGTTTCCTGCCAGACGCGTTTCGGGCCAACGCCCTCCTCAGTGGCAGACCATGTGACATGACAGCGTGCGGCAACCACCAGTAAATCCATGTAATAATTATGCTCAGGTGAACCACCTGAAGCAATGCTTCCTGGGACTGGTGGTTCAGTAAAACCCAAGTGGGTTGCCGCCGACACTCACATTCAAAAATGTCTTTAAAAGGATTGCCGATGTTCGCGCCGGCACCCCTGCATATAACAGGCACCTCCTGTTCCACAGTTAGGTTCCCCAATAAAGCAGCCGCGGACCCACAAGTGTTTCGCGGTGGTGCAATCCCGCGACCAGGCAGGCCGCTATACAAAATGCAAACAGGGTTGCCTCTAGGTGGGATGCACTCGCAGGTGGAAATTACACCAAAGCAAGGGCACACGCCATGAACAAAGTCCTTTTCTGGTTTCCTGCCAGACGCGTTTAGGGCCAACGCCCTCTTCAGTGGCAGACCATGTGACGTGACGGCGTGCGGCAACCACCAGTAAATCCCCGTAATAATTATGCTCAGGTGAACCACCTGAAGCAATGCTTCCTGGGACTGGTGGTTCAGTAAAACCCAAGTAGGTCGCTGCCGACACTCACATTCAACTATGTCTTTAAAAGGATTGCCGATGTTCGTGCCGGCACCCCTGCTTTGGCGTAATTTCCACCTGGGAGTGCATCCCACCTAGAGGCAACTCTTTTTGTATTTTGTATAGCGGCCTGCCTGGTTGCGGGATTGCACCACCGCGAAACACTTGCGGGTCCGCGGCTGCTTTATTGGGGCAGCTAACTGTGGAACAGGAGGTGCCTGTTATATGCAGGGGTGCCGGCGCGAACATCGGCAATCCTTTTAAAGACATTTTTGAATGTGAGTGCCGGTGGCGACCCACTTGGGTTTTACTGAGCCACCAGTCCCAGGAAGCATTGCTTCAGGTGGTTCACCTGAGCATAATTATTATGGGGATTTACTGGTGGTTGCCGCACGCCGTCACGTCACATGGTCTGCCACTGAAGAGGGCGTTGGCCCGAAACGCGTCTGGCAGGAAACCAAAAAAGGACTTTGAAAAAACCATAGGTTTCAGGCACGCTATAGTTAGAAATTAGCATTTAAAAAACCTTAGAAATTCACTGAAAAAACCATAGGTTTCAGGCACGTTATAGTTAGTTGGACATTTCACTCGTACAAAACCATAGAAATTCCACCGTTATAGTTAGTTCAGCTAACTATAACTCGCGCCCCGCAATGCACTGCTGATGACGTCACATATTACATCATTCATGACATGGTCAGTGACATCACTGATGAAATCTCAAATGACATCACTGTTGACATCAATGACGACATCATTCACATGAAAATCTGTTGCATCTCTTCACACTCTAATATAACCTTTGATACACCCACTGTAAAATACAGACTACCATTTTCTAGATCATTGACACACCAATACCAGTTACTACATACGCACTCACTGATTGCTAGGTCTACACACACATCCACTCATTCGTCCATACAATAACTCATACATGCAGTCACTCATCAATACAACACTATCATATGCACTCCTATACAGACATTCCCACACCGCCACTCATCCATGCAGTTACTCACACACCTACTCAGTCATGCTAAGAATCTATCACACTCCCATTTACTCACTTATACAATTATACACACACCACCTCACTTATTCATACAGATACTAACGCATACTTACTGTGTTATATAATCAGTGATACAAGTACACACTGATCTATACATCCAGTCTCACAATCACTGACTATCATGTAGAGTCCTTTATATACTTCCACTCTCACATACACTGCCTTTTAGATATGTAGTTACTTGGACATGTACCACTGAGACATTCATTCACTCAACAAGACACCGATACACACACTCACGCACCCATACAGCTGTTTCCACATGCACTCTTGAACCCATACACCCAGTGAATCAACCACTCACACATCTATGCACAGAGTCACACACCTCCCACTCACCCACACACACACTCAATCTCCCCCAAAAAACTACTCAGACAACCAATCAATAACCTATATAGACACTGATGTAGCTACTGACCAACCCATGCAGCAGCTTGCACAACAACAGACAGACTAATACAGACATTCACACAGTTTAGTCACTAACCCATGCATTCAGTAAGACACATTTAATCACTCACTTATAGAGTCAGTCACTCACCTACTAAATCCTCCATCCAGACACTTATACACCCACTCATTCTTCCATACACCTTGGAATATATATAAAACATATTAAAAAAATTACAGAAACACACAGTCACTGGATGATGTCGTCAATTATGTCATCAGTGATGTCATGTGAGATGTCATCAGTGATGTCATCAGTGATGTCACTGACCATGTCATAAATGATGTAATATGTGACGTCATCAGCAGTGCATTGCGGGGGCGCGAGTTATAGTTAGCTGAACTAACTAGAACGGTGGAATTTCTATGGTTTTGTACGAGTGAAATGTCCAACTAACTATAACGTGCCTGAAACCTATGGTTTTTTCAGTGAATTTCTAAGGTTTTTTAAATGCTAATTTCTAACTATAACGTGCCTGAAACCTATGGTTTTTTCAGTGAATTTCAATGGTTTTTTAAATGCTAATTTGTAACTACAATGTCCCTAAAACCTATATTGTTTTTAAGTAAATTTTAAAAAGACGTGCATACTTTTTGTAGTGAAAAACTAACTGTAACAGTAGTCTGTTATAAGTTATAATTTAACAATGTTTAAAACTTAATTAGCACTAATTAACATATTTGTGTGGAAAAAGTGTGACGCAGCACCTATGATACCTGACTTAGAACAACCGCATTCACAGTTCGATTCCCGGCTCCGGCAGCACGTTAGCCCACCACTATGTCACTGTGGGCAATACCTTGCTTAATCTTCCCGACGCCCCGAGCGCCGGGACACCTCTCTGGAGGTAGCTGTACGCTTTACAAATGCTGGCATTTTTTTAATTTAAAACTATAGTGATGAGAAATATTAGCACGTATTTTTTTTTCTATTCTGACCGATATTTTTTTATGTCTTCTCTTTAGAATTACAGCAATTAATAGATGTTTTTAGTCATGAGAAAGGAAATGACACGGTTTACCGGGTAACAGTTTTTAAGGTCTCCAACATATGTACATGTTAAGGAGCTTATATGTGTGAGGATCGAAATCGAAACCTTTACCGCTTCACATTTTGTAACTTTTCCCAACACGTGCACAAGTTAAACAGTCAAAACGTGAGCACGTGTCAACTGTAAAACGTGACATCTAAATGGGCAGAGCCGTATGTTCCTTCTATAGACTACTCAATAACCAAAAAGTATATAAACCACACCCGTTGTTCGATTAGTTTCGTTTTTGCGAGTTATTTACACGTTAATTTTGTTCCGCGCACCGGGAGAGAACACGCCCTCCCACATAATATTACATTTTCTCTAACAAAGTGACACTATCCGTGATAAAAGTGAACACCGCATTATAAGTAAACATTACTGCGCATTATATTAAAGGAAGGCCGCAATTCGGCGCATTGTTGTTTTCCCGATATGATTTCCACAGCCTACAGAACATTGCCGCAATACCGCGCATCGTTGTTTTGCGGACGTAATTTCCACGGCCTATGCAACATTCACACTACCTGTCTGTGCACCGTACAGACTGCTTAAAATAAGTCCACAGTGTTCCTACTATACCCTCTTATACAATTTTTCTCTTTTATTCCCCCTACTCCTTTCAACTGAGTCACAAAATGGCTGCCAACACTTCCTAGTTTCAACAGTTTGCAGCCAATGAGCCGCAAGCTCGTGCTCGTAACGCCTCAGCAAATCAGATGTCAGAATTCTCAAATATCGATATCTGTAAAATTTGATATTTCTCAAAAACTACTGAACGGATTTACCCCATTTAAACAAAAGTGTGCTTTCTGGACCAAGACCTTTCTCCCTGCCAAATTTGGCGTAATTCCGTTCAGCAGTTTGACCTGTAGCCTTGTCTAAAGTTTCCTATGGAAATTGCATGGAGAAAACATGTTTTGGGACCCCCTTTTTTCTCAGCCGCCCCTTGACGAATCACCCTCAAACTTTCAAGATAGGAGCTGATCTAAGAAGAGAAGTTTTTGGAAAATTTCGTAAACATTCGGCAAACGACGCCAAAGTTATAAGCAAATCAAAAAAGGCTTTTCCTATGGAAACGTGGTCCTAACTATAACTATCTACTGGCGACCGCCAGTAG
This sequence comes from Calotriton arnoldi, assembly GCA_963921515.1. Taxonomy (NCBI): domain Eukaryota; kingdom Metazoa; phylum Chordata; class Amphibia; order Caudata; family Salamandridae; genus Calotriton; species Calotriton arnoldi. The sequence continues at coordinate 841,630 of CAWUFW010002526.1, forward strand.
ATTATATATATATATATATATATATATATATATATATATATATATATATATATATATATATATATATATATATATATATATATATATATATCCAACTGGCAGTCACCAGTAGGTAGTTATAGTTAGGACCAATGTTCCCTCTAATTCTTTTCGTCTGTGTGCGGCAATGTAAGGTCTATGTGCGCTGCAACCAAGGCTATGTGCGCCAGTAACCACACCGCGCGTGTGGGTGCAGCACCAAATATCACTCCAAACTTTTGATTAAAAAGGTGAAAAGACGGTGCATTTCCACACATACAGCACCACATGAACAGTGTTAAGGCAGGTTAATAGAGTTGGGCTGTGTGGTGATCAGCAGTTGTTAAAGTTTTCATGTTAATTGCAGCTCATGACGGGCGCTGCGATTAACATGAAAACTTTAACAAATGCTCTCTTGAGCAGGAAAAATAAAATTATATTAACTTAGTTATTATAATTTTATTTTTCGCAGGTTCAGGGCTGGATTAGGGTAAGGCCGCATCAGGCATTAGACTAACGCATTTTAATGCTGATGTCCGCATCACTGCATTAAAATGCATTAGTCACGCATTCTAGCGCCCTCTGACAATACTGCAATTGAGGCGCCCTGCCAATGAGGCAGCACCAGCACGCTAAAATTGTCTAACATATATGAGCATGCAACTGCGCCTTCAAATTTAAAATGCTATGTGTCACTCCACACATAAAAACAATGTTTTTTCCTCCTAACTCAGAATGTTATTTAAAGACTTCTGTTGTAGCATAAGCGCAACGCCATCCAACATGGGTCCCAGACCACAGACCTTCCTTCATGAACCCCAACACAAAACATTATGAGCTTATCAGAAGAACCTTTGTCATGATCCCCTATTTTAACATCGATGACACTAGACGCTTTATTACGAGCAATAGATGCATTAATTTCACACCTGCTGCTGCCAGAAAGTTAGAATTTGACACTCATCAGTAAAACATTTCCTATATCTTCTACTGCCCCACCAAACTTTTCATTATCCTCACTGCTTTTCAGTGTCTGCACGAGACCCTTGGAACACCTAATTGTGCAGTGCGTAGTGCAATTCAAATGTATGAGGACTAAACTACAAATCAGAAAATACAAATGATCAAAGCAAGATCAAGGGGTGTCTCAGAAACAACTTGTGGATAAGTGAGAGCTGCTTAGGCCTCAACAGATCCTAAGTCACTGATCAGGACAGCTTCAGCTTAACCCTAGCCTTTGATGGCCTTAGGAGCTTGGACACACTGCAGTTCCCATTCTAGAATAATGGAACACAGACACCTGATTTGACACAACTTTTCTTGCTACATTTCAATGATCATATAAATCAGCAAACTGCAACTCATGATGCTTATAAAGGTTCTCCTTTCCTGCAAGAAAACCAAGATAGGCAGTTAAAAAGAATTTTCATTCTATCAAAACTAGACTACTGCAATGTAGTCTATGCCGGAGCCCACAAAAAATTAGACACAGAAACTCTAGAGAATCCAGAAGCGGACAATCAGATTTGCCTCAATTGAATTAAATCTGCTCACATCACATAGACTTCTAAAGAGCACCACTGGCTCCCAGTAGAACAAAAAAATGAAGTAAAAAAATATATCTGCACTTCACTTCAACCATACTATCCCACTAGGAAGCTCAAATCTTATCGCACCCTCATGCTTCAAAATGAAGAAAGATGGAGGGAAAACCGTTTGAGTGCAAAGATCCAACTGCTGGCCTATTCAAGGAAGCCTTGCTTTAGCTGTCTAGAAGCTCTGTAATGACCTTCGCCTCGCCCAGGGTTAATAGAGAGTAGAGCCACGAAACATGGAGCATTAATATGCCACTGAATCTTTAAGTCCCGACCACCCCTCGGAGAAGGTGGTAGAACCTCACAAACGTACAATCTCAGTGTTGCCAAGTGGCTTGCGTGTGCTGCACAAAAACACATAGATGGCACAAGACTAGCCACCATGGCAATGATGCACAACACTCCTTTTAGCAAACCTGGCAGTTCAACTTTACTACAGCTGAAGTGCCAATTTATTCCGGCATCAGAGTGCTGGTTAAGAATGTTAAACATTAAGGAAAAAGTGTATATAAACGGTAGCAGCACAACACAACTGTATCTTGCAGGTTTTACGTGTCATACAGCGGAAATAAAAAAATGCGTAGGTTAGCTATAAAGCTCACACAGTTGAAAACAATTGTCATTGGCTCTTCACTCCGAGTCAAGGTGCATTGCCAGTAATGTGCTGAAATTGCCCCTTCAAAACTTGTGCAAATTAATAGGAAACAACTGCAAATCTCGGCCACTAGGCCCATCTAGTCATGTTGTTCCGGATCACGCCCAGAAGTATATGTACTCTGCTTGGTCTCCAGTCTTGCCTTGGTGTTTGATCTGCATTCGCCTCACCGTTATGAACTGGACTTTACTCCAGCAATCCCCGCTGGAAGGAGGTGCTTCTTTCTTCACACGTGTTCTGTTGCAAACTTAGGTGACAGCGATGAGAACAAAAGAAGCCGTTTGAACGCAGAAATACCCTGGACACAAATGGAACACAGCAAACGTGACCGTGGCCTATATTCAGTGAGTGTTTCACCGTGAAGTGAATATCAATATGTGGACCCCGAGACAGAGTGAGAAAAGACATCACAAACGGGAAAGGAGGAACATAAAACTCACTAACAACAAAAAACACATACACAAATACTTCACTGGTGGCACTTTAAAACAGAAACTAAAACACATTGTAAAATCAAATTGCAAACGATGCGTCCCATAGACAAATGTACATCACCTTGCAATGAAAAACGCGGTTCGCTCGGAGCTGGCCTGCTGTAAGAACAGAACACTCCCAAACAAGTCCAACCACGGAGCCGGAAACAAACAATTCAGAGCATGAAAAAATGAACATTAAGTAAAAGGGCGACGCATTGTTTCCAGCCACGTGAGAAACTCCCACAAGCGCAGCACCTCATGCTCACCCTACATTTGGCACGTTAATTGATGTATTCTGAGCCTTGATAGTTGGTATTCGTTTATTAAGTACGGATTTTCAACACAGCACAGGCCCGCATGACATCGCGTTTGGATACCACAGCGCTGAATAACTAACTGGTGGTCGACTTGTCCGCGAGGCATCTCTCGACGCATGCTGAGGCAATGAGATGTCTACATGATGTCCTGCACACCCCGGGTTTCCTCAAGTGCTAACCAGGACACCGTCTCACGAGAGCTGGAATGAACGCACGCAGGAGCAAGGTAGTAAGCAGGAAATCAACAGGAAGAAGGCTACATCAAATGACCGGGAGCCACAAGCACAGTACTGAAATAGTACTGTATCCCAATTCCTTACCTGGGAGCAATGTTTATGTATACGAGTGCCCCCTATAGCGCTAGCACGCTACTTCAGAGCACTTCGAAACACTAAGCTGAAACTAGTTCCACAAACAAGTTACGCTCGTGAAGTATTGACCTGTGCACAGCAGGCAGCAGACTTTAGCCGTGTTTGTAGACTTGCTGCATTTCGTTTGCTTTGTAGAATGAGGCTGCGGGGGAGATTGTGTGCTTTTGTTTAAGTATTCATGTTAATTGCAGCGCCGTCCACGAGCTGCGATTAACATGAATACTTAAATAAAAGCACACAATCTCCCCCGCAGCCTCACTCTACAAAACAAAAGAAATGCAGCAAGTGCTCCTCCTGATCCCACAAGCTGACTCTCCGCAACCAGGATATGCCAGTTTTTCCCGCCGCTCGACTTTTAAAGGCTGCGGAGCGAATGCTCTCTGGAGATGTGTGTGCGCGCCACACACACAGCACTGCGCGCTCGGGGGCACAGAAGTGCGCGCGGGCGCGCGCGCGCAGCTTAAAGGGAACACTGGTTAGGACCTAGTTTTTTTTTTTTTTTATGAGGTCTTTTTGTATTTTATCCATGGTTTTTAGATCATATATGCACTAGCACTTGTTTGGCACTTGCACTTTATATTTAAACACTTTTTTATAAGATCTGCAGCATTATCAGTTATGGAGAGATGTTTTATATTCTATAAATCAACAGCATTGATACATTGGTTGACTCCATTATCAGGATATCCTAAATATGAAGGAAGGAATGGATTTATCCATTTATAGTCATATAGGTACTCTGTTAATTTACCAATGACTTTATACACAAAAACAGTGGGCAGCTTTGAAAAAAATGATGATAATAATTTTTTCTTATTGAACACTTAACTGTGCTGTAATGTGTGTTTTTTTACTACTCTATATATATACTGTTTTTAAATGTATTTTACATTTATTAGTATTTATATTAACATGTTTACAATCATATGTATTTTTACTATTTATTGCTGTTGGTTTGCACAAACATAGACTACAAGGAGTATTATATCAAGTACGTTGTCTATGTCTATTGATTTGCTGCATCACGAGTGTCTGGTACCGTGACTTTAAAAACCTCACTTTGGCTCTAGAGGCGCGTCATGTGATCAAGGCCGAGTTTGGCCGAAACGCGTCATGGCAGCAATGGTGGCGCACTGAAAATAAACACCTGAATGCACCAAATCTGGGTTCGTCGTCCGTCTTTTTCCAAGCAAGGAGAAGTGCAAAGCGGAGTGTGGCGATATATATATATATATATATATATATATATATATATATATATATATATATATATATAACAGGAAAGACCACTCAGGAAAGTGACCCAAGGACTCAGCGGGATGAATGAAGAAGCCCTTTATTCACCATAAATTGTGCAGCATAATGCATTTCGGCTCTGACAGCCTTCCTCAGATGCTGCTCACAACTGGGTGATGCCGTTTCCCTCCTTGATATTCCTACGGTGTTCAGCTGCTCCCGCTTGATTGGCAGCAGCTGCAGTCACATCTGAGACTACAGCTCCCAAGGTGCATCATTCAGGTAAGTACCAAAGCAGGATGAATCCAACTCGAATGAGCGCTGGAAATACCGTGTAAAGGGGGGGCCTTGTAGAGGCAGGCATCATCCACACAATGTCAGTGTTCAGGGATCCATCAAGTCCCCTACGCCCCAGCCAAAAGAACGGAACATCTTGGGCCGTAGAAAACGATCAATGAGCCCTCTCCCCTGTGAAGTCACATGCTGCAACCTGGCAGCGACCACAAAAATGGCAGTCACCAGTAGGTAATTATAGTTAGGACCTAGTTTGCATAGGTAGTCTTTTTTTTTTGCCAGTAACTTTGGCACCGCTTGATGAATCTTCACGAAATGTTTAAAACTTGTGCTTTAGTCAGTTCAGCTACGGGGTCGAGAAAAAGGGCTATCCCAAAACACATTTTCACAATGTATTTTCCTCTAGGGACTTTGAACATGACTACAGCCCGAACTGCTGAACGGAATTACACCAAATTTGGCAGAAAGGTAGAGTGTGTTCCAGAGAGCACGCTTTTTGTGATTTGGTGTAAATCTGTTCGGTAGTTTTAGAGATATTTAAGGTAAAAAACATATATATATATCGGGACGTCTATCTGACAGTCCCTGTGGTGAAATCTCATTGGCTGCCAACACTTCTACCAGGAAGTGTTGGCAACTAACTTGGGACTCGGTTTGCACCAAGTCCCACAAAAAAAGCTTAAAAAAAGGAAAGGGGCCAGGGTAGGGACACCCTGAGCCCCTAACCGTGATGCAGGGGTCCCCCAATGACCCCGCCATGGCTAAAAAGCATTTTGGAAAAATCCACATAGTTCCTTTACTTTTCCCCGGGGTGAGCCAGGTCCCCGGGGCATTGGGAGCTAAAAATAGGAGGGGGGCATACCAGGCCCTCCTCTTAGGGCTTTTAGCCCCAGGGACCACCACCTCCCTAGGGCTAAGATAGATAAAAAATTCAGGGGCCGTGCAGCCCCCCCCCTGGGGACCACCACCTCCCCGGGGCAAAAGTTAATAAATTAATGCAGGAGGGCCCATGCGACCCCCCCACAGCCCAGGGTACTGACACCTGCCTAGGGAAAATGTACTTTATTAGAAACAGGGGGGCCTGCACGCCCCCTTGCAAGCCCTGGGGACCGCCACCTCCCTGGGGCAACCATTAGAATGTATGGGTGCTGGGCACCCCCGTGACCCGGGAACTGCCACCTCCCCGGGGCTAAAATAAAATAATGAAGGGGTTCATCATGGACCCTTGGCCCCGGGGATCACCACCTCCCCGGGGCTAAAGTAAACATTGGATAGGGGGCCGCGCAGCCACCCTCAAGGAGCCATAGATGGCACTGGGGACTGCCACCCCCCACGGCCGGCTCCTGCTACCTCCCGAGGTGCCCACCCTCGGGAGGCTGCTGTTTGCTTTTGCTTGGAGGGAGCTGACAGCTCCCACCCAACAAAAGCAAACATAGCTCTGCAAGTGGGAGCTGTCAAACAGCTTCGGCTTGCAGAGGGCGGAGTTTTCATCTGTTTCCTTGCACGCAAATATGCGTGTAGGGAACCAGATGAAAACACTGCTACTGCAAGCAGGGATCTGCTACTTAAAGCAGCTCCCTGCTTGCAGAAGCAATGCCAGGGGCCGCAGGGGCATTGTGGTTTCCCCGCAGTTCCCAACAGGGGGAGAGGAAAGAGAAAACAGTGAAAAAGAGAGGCTTAAATAAAGGTGAAAAAAAGAGCAGAAAGAGGCAAAATAAAAGTCAGGTAACAAGCAGAAAGAGGCAAAATAAAGGTGAAAAACGAGCAGAAAAGGCAAAAAAGATGGGACACGAACAAAAAAAGGCAGAATAAAGGTCAGCAACAAGCAGAAAATGCAAGATAAAGGTGAGAAACAAGCAGAAAGTGGCAGAATAGAGGTCAGAAACGAGCAGCAAGAGGCAGAATAAAGGTCAGAAATGAGTATAAAGAAGCAAAATAGAGATCAGAGAAGAGCAGAAAGAGGCAAAATAAAGGTCAGAAACTAGCAGAAATAGGCAAAAAAAGGACAGAAACAAGCATCAAGGAGCAAAGTAGAGGTCATAAATGAGCAGAAAGAGGCATCAGAAATGTCAGAAACAAGCAGAAAGCACAAAATAGAGATCAGAAACGAGCAGAAAGAGGAATAAATCAAGGTCAGGTAACGAGTAGGAAGAGGCAAAATAAAGGTCAGAAATGAGCAGAAAGAGCAAAATAGAGATCAGAAATAAGCAGAAATAGCAAAATAGAGATCAGAAACTAGCGGAAAGAGGCAAAATAAGGGTCAGAAAGGAGCAGAAAGAAGCAAAATAGAGATCAGAGAAGAGCAGAAAGAGGCAAAATAAAGGTCAGAAATTAGCAGAAATAGGCAAAACAAAGGACAAAGGACAGAAACAAGCATCAAGAAGCAAAGTAGAGATCATAAATGAGCACAGAAAGGCAGAAAAAGGTCAGAAACAAGCAGCAAGAGGTAAAATAAGGATCAGAAACGAGCAGAAAGAGGCAAAATAATGCTCAGAAATGAGCAGAAAGAGGCAAGATAAAGGTCAGAAAAGAGCAGAGAGATTTCAAATAAATGTTAGAAACGAGCAGAAAGAGGCTAAATAAAGGTCAGAAGTGAGCAGAAAAATCTCAAAAATCGAGCCCACTCAGGTACTCATGCACCCACTCACAGAACAACTTAGACACTCTCAGAGCCACTCACAAGCATACCACCGTTGTGAGGGAGCCTGCAGCACGTTCTTGCATTATGTGGCATGCACCATGTCGTGCACACCATGCAGAAACAAGGGTGCAATTCCAGGCGGGTACAACATGTGCCCCCAAGCATGCACCCACAGGCCTAGAATCGGCCGGCTGCATGTCTGCCACACTTTTCATGGTGGTGTAGGGCCCCCTTACCTGCATGTCTGCCACCCTTTTCATGGCGGTGTCCCCGCCATGAAAAGGGCGGTGGATATGCAGGTCAGAATATGCTTGGTGCTTGGTGGTGCTTGCATCAGTACCGCTGGCATATTCAGGCCATTGCCAGACCACCGCAGCATCCTTGAAACTGACAGAGGCGGTGTTCTTGTGGTGGTCCCACCACCACACTCATACTAGGGCAGACAGGTCCCAGGACCGCCATACTCATAATATGGCCCATAGCCTTTTTATGTGTACCCCAGTAAGGGTAGATCATACAAATAAAATATAAATGCACACTTTTTTTTTATTTCAAAGGAATTTTACTTACATTTTTGCATGAACCAGACATAAATCATACAAAGGATAATACAAAGAAAATATGAACGAAGCATATTTTGCATGAGCAGTCAGGTAAAAACAAGAGTACACAAAGAAAAGGCAAATCATATATGTGGGGTTACAAAAGTGGCAGGAGAGAATCGGTGTGGAAGGATTGCGATGAATTATATTTATTGAGAGTACCAACGTTATGACATCATACGGAAGTAAACCTCCAATTGTGAAATGTACAAACAATGTATATAGCATACTTTGAGATCGGTACACATTTGCATGAGAAAACATTTAGCAGCACTAGATCAGGACAATGACTCATAGTTCTTGGGGTATTCATTTTAATATTGGAATAATATGGGTGTCGTATGCAAAGTGCAAAATATATTATATCCGATTTAGCAGCATACATACATCACTGATTCCTTAAAACTTGGCGTGATGGAGTTCAGTATCTGCCTTGTTTATTGTAAAGGCACGGGCAACTGCACAAAACAACAATTAGAGCAAGCAGGTACAGACTGAACACCATTGTTGATTTTTCGGATCTGGTCCCTTTTGCACCACAGTGATTGTATTCTCCTCTCATTTCTTCCCTGTCACAAAACTACACTATTTGCTTTTCCTCTGTTTCATGATTTTGTTCTGTAGTTTGTGCCTTTATAGCACTCTTAATTTCATAGATCTATGGCATTATGTCTTTTTGCTTATGCTATAATTGAAATGACCGCACTAAATAGAACAAACCAGGTACAATAGGAAATTATGGAAATGGAAACGTGCTCGAACAGAATTTGATTTTACTAAAAGAAATTTGCTGTGGGCTAATCTGCAAACCAAATATCGATCTAAGTTCCTTGCGTGTTGGACACATGTCGTCTTTTGCATTCCTCAAAGTCAATTTGAGCTACGTATGATGTGCTGCAATGTGACCTCAATATGACCTTATCAATGAGACTGGTGATGAACGTTACCAAATAAACGTGGTGCCTCACAATGCAGGCATTTTGCAAAGGTGAGCGAGCCATTTTTAATTTGCTGATTTCTATTTTCCTATGTTAAACTGGTAGTGACATTTACTGCAAAGTGACCCTCCATTGTAATGCCGTGGAATGTCCCGTTACACTAATGGAATGGTTCACTGGAACAGGGGTGTTTAAAGGAATGATCTTGAGAATGAGGTCCTATTTGGTATTGACAGGATGTGATGACATTGTTTAATAACGACATCTGCTGAGTTCTTGGGCGGGCAGATAGCACCAGATACCAGAGTGGCAGGTTTACCTAATTTCCGCGTTGTGCTTCTGCCAACATCAAAACAATGGCGACGAGGACGATCTGAAAAACGTCCGTGGTCCCCGAGCACATCTGTGCGTGCACCTCTGTGCTGATTCGAGCCAGCGGCGTCCGCTTCTCAGAACCGGCTGTGTCTCGCCCTGCACCTTGCTACTCAGAAATGAGAGTGGGTGTAGCCCCACCTCAGTGGCATAGTTAGGCCTTCTGCCCCCTTTGCTACGCCACTGCCTCACCTTTTTTCCAAGTAATCCCTCCCATGCTCACCGTGTGGTGCAGGCACACGCCAGGCAGAAAGTGGACACGCCAACGCCTTCTTCACAACCCAAGCAGGGCAGCGCCTTTCAGTACTCCTAATTTCATAGGGCCATGGCATGGCATTATGTTTTTTTGCTTATGTCATAATTGAAATGACCACACTAAATAGAAACAAACCGGTGTAGTAGGAAATTATAGAAATGGAAATGTACTAGAACAGAATTTGATTTTACTAAAAGAAATCTGCTGTGGTTAATCCGTAAACCAAATATTGATCTAAGTTCCTTGTGTGTTGAACATATGTCGTCTTCTGCACTCCTCAAGGTCAATTTGAGCCAAGTATGATGTGCTGCAATGTGACCTCAATATGGCTCAGTGAGGCCACCTGCTGGAATAAAGTGGTCATTCACATTGAGGGAGGCCGAAGACACCGCCTGAAAGTGGCAGTGAATGTGCATGCTGGGGTCCAGGGAATACAGGTACCCGTGATTGACTGACCAATAACACACCAACCCACTGCTTCACTGCTGACCACACCAAGCACACATCGCTTTAATTGGGAGGTGAAGTGACGGGACAACACCTGGAGTCTTAGGCATACCCACACTAGATGTTTATTATCACGCCCCCCCATCCACCCAGAGCACCAGATGGAAAGTGTAGCTGTGGAATGCCAAAGAGCAGTCCTTCTCCACCTTTTAGAGTTAGACATCTACAAGTTATCCCACACACTCAACATAGCAGGCCCCCTTCACACATATGCCATGATGGTCACATCTTTCAACACCTTCTTTAAGCCCATGGCCAACGTCAACCACAAGCGTTTCATATTCTGCCAAGTTAAGGAAGAGCAAGAGAAGTCGCTAGACACTTTCCATTCGCGGCTGAAAGCTGGCGGCAACCTGTACCTTCACTAATTAAACAGAGGAACTGCTGGCGAGATTAAACAAGGGTGTCCATCCTCTAAACACCGGGGATGCCTCTGAACAACCTCCTCACACTAAGCAACTCCAAAGAACTTTCAACGGTGAGGGCACCCTATATGGAAGCAACACTGAGCAAACCGATTAAAACGGAACCCGTTAACCTAGTGACATCAGCAAAACCTGCCACCAAATTGAAACCGTGACAGCCCCATTGTGGACTGTGTGGGTACTGTGGTGTGCCAGCAGACCGACGAGTGAGGGGGAAGACCTGTGTTAGAAATGGGATTACTGGTTCGCTGAGGTATCCACCCAGGCCAGGCAGAAACCACCACTCTAGTCTGGGTAAGCTAAATACACACTAAAAGATAACCTGTGCTCACCCTCTGGTAGCTTGGCACAGAGCCCAGTCAGGTAAGATGCAATGTATAAAGTATTTGTGCAACACACCCACACAGTAACACAATGAATACACCACAAAAAGACTCCAAAAAGGTTTAGAAAGATAGAGAATTATCTGAGTAAACCAGGACCACAATGACAAAAATCCAATCAGTAGAAACCGAGAAATTAGTTTTTAAAAATTAAATGCAAAAACAGTGCTTATAAGTCTCGAACGACCTGTGCAAATCCAAAGTTCAGACCAAACGGCATGGATGGCAAGCCATCTACATGACTCACGCAGGGCCCGCTGAGAAAGTATCTTGGCTGGAGCAAAGCGTTGACGCTGAGGGCTCGATGCGTCGATCTTTTACACGCAGTCGGGTAGCTGTGTCGTCGTTGAGCTTCGCTGAGGTAAAGGTAATGCATTATCGTCGAGCCGCACAGAGCATCATCATCGGGCCGTGCAGGCTGTGGAACCACTGTCATCAGCAGTCTCTGCATTGGCATCGAAGGGCAATGCGTCGGTTCCGATCGGCGCGAAGGTGACGATGCAATGGTTTTGTAGCAAAACAGCTGTAGACCCCACTTCTGATGCTCAGATCCTGGGGAGGGCACCTCAGGCAAGGGTAGGACTCACAGATGACAGAGTCCAGCAGCCCCAGCAGGACTGCAGGAAGTTTTTTGTGTCCCTGACACTTCAGAAAACAGGAGGCAAGCCAGCAAGCCTTTGGAGATCACTTGGCGGGAAAGCAGAGTCCAGCTCTCCTTCAGCAGAGTCAGGGAGCAGCAGGCAGCAGGGCAACATGCACAAAAGCAGTCCTTCCAGAAAAGCAGTCCAATTGAGTCCTTTAGGTAGCAGAGCAGTCCCTCTGACAGAGGTTCAGTTCAAGATCCAGAAGTGTCTGATTTTAGGGGATTAGAGACCCAGTACTTATACCCAAAAATGCCTTTGATGTAGGGGTGACTTCAAAGCAGTTCTCTGAAATGCACAAGGATCCCTTTCTACTCAATCCTGTCTGCCAGGCTATCTGTGGGGGTAGCTCAGTGCTTTGTGTGTGTACAGGACACTACCTATTAAAGTGTAAGTGTCATCCCCTCCCATTCCTCCCTGCCCAGGAAAACCACCAGAATACAGATTAATGCAGAGGAGTCCTCGAAATGCAGATGAGCCTCACCTTTCAGTGTTTGTGGCTGTCTAGAGGGAATGCACAAAGTGTATCCTTCACCCACCCGAGATGTGTATTGGAGACAGGCTGTCAGACATATAGAGCAGTAAGGGCAGAGAAATGTCAACTTTCTAAAGTGGCATTTCTAAAGCAGTAATGTTAAATCCAACTTCACCAGTAAGGAGGATTTATCATTACCATTCCAAAGATATGAAACATGAAAAAGCTTCTCCTCTCTGATCTGGAATTACAGCTTAAAAATGAATTCCCAATGTTGGCCAAGAGAGGGATAGGCCTCACTGTAGTGAAAAACAAAATAGGCTGTTTGTCACTACCAGGACATGCAAAACATAAAAGTGCAGATCCTATCTTGTACTTACATGGCACCCTGCCCTTAGGGTTACTTAGGTCATACCTTAGGTACAACCTATAAGTAATAAAAGGAGAGTTTAAGGCCTGGCAAGTAGTTTTAAATAGCAAGTTGAAGTGGCAGTAAAATGCACACACAGGCACCGCAGAGGCAGGCTCTGGTGAAGGACCAGTATCTTGGTAGAAAGTTTCGACTATCCTTTGAGTCCGAACCCCAGAAAGTAGTCAAAACAAAGGGCACCATGATCACAGCATAATGCTGAGAAGAAGACATCACCAGGAATGTTTAATTTTTCAAAACGTAAGCTGGTCAACAGCAAATGGATGAGAGAGGCAGTCAGGGAGATGAGGATCAAGGTGATTATGACACTGGCTGCAACATTGAGATCAGGATGTCACCACGAGTGCAGCACTTCCTCTTGTCCTTAAGCTGGAGATGTGTCGGCTAGGACTGTGGCCAAAGATGCAACACTGCCAGTAGTTCTGAGAGGAATGACAGGGGACTTCTAGGTACTGCCTCAGAGCTTCGCCACACCATCAACTGCTCCATCGAATCCACCACCTTCCCCGACGACTGAAAACACGCCGAGATCAACCCCCTGCTGAAGAAGCCATCCGCCGTCCCGACAGACCTCAAGAACTTCAGACCCTTCTCCCTCCTTCCCTTCCCAGCCAAGGTCATTGAGAAGGCCATTAACACCCTACTCCCCAAGGTCATCAAAGAGAACCACATCCTGGACATCTCTTAATCTGGATATCGAAGTAACCACAGAACCCACACCACACCCCTTGCCGCCACCGATGACATCCGCTCCCTCTGCGACCAAAGTGAAACTGCAGCCCTCATCCTGCTAGACCTCTCGGCCAACTTCAATACCATCGCCCACCGCACCCTAATCACGAGATTCCACGACACCGGCATCCCCGACAAGGCCCTGGACTGGATCTACTCTTTCCCTACCGGCCGAACACAGAGTCCGGCTACCTCCATTCCTCTTAGAACCTACAGAGGTCAGCTGCGGAGTGTCCCAGGGTGCCTCCCTGAGCCCCACCCTCTTCAACGTCTACATGGCCCTCCTCAAGGCCATCGTCAAAAACCATGGACTCAACATTGTCTCCTATGCCAACGACACCCAGCTGATCCTCTCCCTTACCAACGAACCCACATCAGCCAGAATCAACTTTCACAGCAGGATGAAGGCCGTTGCCACCTGGATGAAAGACAGCTGCCTCAAGCTCAACTCGGACAAGACTGAAGTACTCATCCTGGCACCAGCCCCTTCAGCCTGGGATGACTCCTGGTGGCCCGCCGCACTGGGAACCCCTCTCACCCCAATGAACCACACACGTAACCTCAGCATCATACTGGACTCCTTGCTCACAATTAACCGCCAGATCAACCATGTATCCTTATCCTGCTTCCACACGCTCCACCTACTTCAAAAGGCATTCATATGGAGCCCCACAGAATCCAGAAAGACGGCCACCCACGCACTCAGCAACAGTAGACTCGACTACGGCAACGCACTCAATGCCGGCGTCACCCAGAAACAGCTCAGGAAACTACAGAACGTTCAAAACACCGCAGCCAGACTGGTCCTCGACATCTCCTGTTGCAGCCACATCACAGAACACCTTCAACAACTCCACTGGCTCCCAGTCAACAAGTGAATCACCGTCAAGCTCCTCACACATGCCTACTAAGCTCTCCATGACACAGGACCAGCATATCTAAACCACTGCCTCTCGTTCTATGTACCTGCCTTACAACTTGTCTCTGCCCAACTTGCCCTGGCCACCGTCTCACGGATTCACAAGGCCAGAACTGGAGGAAGATCCTTCCCATACCATGCTGCCATGACCTGGAACACCCTGCCCCTCCACCTCAGGCAATCCCCATCACTGACCCAATTCAGGAAGGATCTCAAGACCTGGCGCTTCTACTGAATCTCCATGACCAGATGGACCAGCAGCCCCCTTCCCACAAGCGCTTTGAGACCCTCACGGGTGAGTAGCTGTGCTATACAAAACCCTGATTGATTGACAACAATTTGAGAGACAGTCCTGAACCATCTTGCAGGCTAAAAGATTTTGCAACCTGACATTTTCAGCCTGAGAGACAGAATACACATGCCACAGGTGACTCCTGCATGTCTGCCAGAAACAGCCGCATTTGAAATTGTTTACAATGTTTTGTAATTTGTGGAGGAATGCAATATAGTGAAATGTCCAGGTATGCTGCTAATGGAATAGTCCACTAGAAAGGGAGTGTGTTAAGGGGAGACCCTGGGGATCAGGTCCTATTAGTAGTGAAAGAATATGACAACATTGTTTAATAAAGGAGCCTGCCGAGTTTAAAGCTGGGCAGATATAACCAAATACCATAGTGAGAAGTTTCCAGCATTTTACCGCTGTGTCACATGCACCTCCCTTTTCAATAAGGCTATATGTGATGCACTATCAGAGACATTAGAAAACAACCAGCAGCAATGCCAACATTTAATTGATTATTGCTTTATTAATGCAGGGAAAACACTCAGTCCTTGTAGCCCTTGTTGCTTGAAAATTACAATATTCTGTCCCAGTGGCACACAACAGTCACTTCCCCTCTGGCCTCATCTTTCCCTAATGTTCCATGATGACCTGATTACTTACTAGTAATCTTTAATACTCTTAGTCCAACTTGCCCTCCTTCCTGTCATAATAACCACATGAGGTAAATTTTAGCTCAGAGTCAGGAAAAAACATATATGCTGAAGGAACTCCACTCTCCCCAGCTGGGTGCTATATAAACATAGCATTCCCCGGCAGTTCCTGTAGTTAGGTTTCACCTGCACAGCGCTTGCGCTGTGCTTGAGAAATCTATTGTTTTTATTATAAACTTAAAAGGGACTTACATCCAGACTCCTCTCTTTTCTGACTTCTCATCGGTTCCTGTGCGTGCTACTTACCTTTTCTCCATTTCTATTGGCTGTAGCATATTTTCCTGCATTGACCAATGCTTGTTCCTCGTCTGCTTCTCTTATCAATTTTCCACTGCTGAAATACTGTTAACATCCTGTTTGGTGGAACTATATTTTCATAAAGATTTGCCTTTTACTCTTGCAGCATATTTATATAACAATTTATCACCCAGAGAGATTAAGTGATTTGCATAGAATCACAGGATGTTGCTTTCAGCACCACGGAGACTGGAACCGGGATCCCCAGCTACTGAGTCAGCAGCTCTGGCCACTACACCACATCCTCTCCACTCCTGTGCTATCTGTCAGGTAGCTCTTTCCTTCTCCCGGATCATGAGTGATGAAAACAGCTCTTTATTCAGTACATAGGCCAAACCAATGCATTACCAATGCTTGTTTTCTGTCTGGGAACCAAGAAAATAGCCAAAATATAGTAAATTTGTGTTTTATTGTTTTACAAAATGTGAAACAATGCTGTAGAAGAGCATTTATGTGGTTTTTGAAAAAATGACAGCAACAAAAGGTTTTCTTGCTAAGCACCATCTTCTCAAAGAGGAACAGAGTTGTAAAGAATAATTACTACAGTTTTAGCATTTTTCTAAAGGATAATTATATTTTCAAGGCAAGCCTGGCCAGCGCATGCGCTGCTGTGAGGCATGCTGTATTAGAGTATGGCCTTGAAGCCCCGCCCACTCTCCGCCCATATTTTTAATTGGCTTTGTCATTGTCCTTCGTAAACGC
Source organism: Calotriton arnoldi (assembly GCA_963921515.1). Classification (NCBI taxonomy): domain Eukaryota; kingdom Metazoa; phylum Chordata; class Amphibia; order Caudata; family Salamandridae; genus Calotriton; species Calotriton arnoldi. The sequence continues at coordinate 857,905 of CAWUFW010002526.1, forward strand.
TGGCTACTGATTCGTTAATAGGCTTGTTAGTCCCTCTTTAGTACCGCCTTTTCTTCATTTGTAACCTCCCATCAAGACTGGACCTTTTACAGTGTCTTACTGTATGGCTTGTATTAGCCCATAGCAAGAACGTTTTGCTTAATTAATGTAAACACCACTGGTGGGACACGAGCTTTAGCAATAGAGGCCGCTTTTTGTTTGTGTTTGCAGCACGCTATGCGCGCTTTCACTTACACAATGAGGCTACACCCACCACTCGCAGGACGGCGCGCAGCTCGCTTAAATCATTTTTTAATTTTATTTTAAAGGAAATCATGGCGCGTGCACGTTTTGTTGTGCGCAGCACGCCCAACTTGTTGTTTGTTTTTTTAAAACAGAAAATTATGGCTGCCGCATGCCTTTCTCCCGTCCATAATTTCACTCAAACCAAAGTGTCAGCGGCATCGCTCCCAGCAACATCGTAAGATAACCATGTGATGTTTTTTACGCTGTTGCTGGGAGCGATGCTGCCGACTCTTTGCTTTGGGTGAAATCACGGAGGGCTGCAGCGGGCATTAGCAGCGGCAGAGCGGGAAGGAAGAAGGAGCCGCGAGGCAGGGACGGCGCAGAGGCAGCGGCAGCCAGGCCAGCTCCAGGGTTACAGTGCTTCGCCAGACTTCGTTCTCGCATTTGCGAGATTTTAAGCTATTAGCATTGTAAATGACAATGCCTTTTATTTATGTTTTAAAAACCAAAACTTAAATAAAAGGCATTGTCCTTTACAATGCCAATAGCTCAAACTCGCGTAAATGCGAGACCTATTGCATTGTAAATGCTTGTTCCTACTTTTAGTGGGTCCTCAGATCCCCTGCTCTTCCCCCTCTGTCTTTCACCAGCTCGTGCAGTTGCATATTTAGGGACTGCGGAAGGCACTAGCAGTGCTCGTGCCCTGTGGTGTCTCTGAACAGGTCCCGACCCATCCTGTGTGCCCTGCTCAGTGCCTGCATTCTGCTTACACTCCTGCTTTTCGCTGCGGCAGCAGTGGCAGTTGGCATTAGCCCCTTTACCTTCATCTTCTGCGTCTACCCCTCCGCTCACCACCTGACATCAGCACCAGCGCCACCGGCTACGGAGGTTACCGGTGAGTTGCTGGCTGTTGTGTTTGGTTGTATGGTGCTTGCCCGTGGGAGGGGGGCGGCAAGGAGCAGTGTCGGTGGGTGGTGGAGGGTTGGACCCAGGTGTAGACCGGTATCACACTCCACTCAGGACTTCGGGCTCAAGGTTTTGTGGCACTAATCGGCGCATGACCCCATGGGGCGCTGAAAGAAGGGGACTCTGATACCTCTTGCAGCTGCCGGACAAGGGGTTGAGTTGAGCTAAGCTTGTATTGGAGCCATTTCACTGGTTATGAGATATTGGCTATACTGGATACACTGTGACTATTTGAGCAATCATCAGTAAAGGCAACAAAAAGAACATGATCATTTTAATGAGTACCTTTCTTTTTAATTCAGTTCACCCCTGGCAAAACAATAACATTTATTAAGTTTGAAAAGAAGTTTATTGAAAGAATGCAACTTAGCTACATATGTAACAAAACTTGCAACATGTTAATATAATCATAAATGGTATAGTGGCTTAATAATTAAACAGCAAAAACCAAACAGTTGCATAAGTAAAGAAGGATACAATAATGAGAAATGGAGGGAGGAAAGCAAAAGAAAGGGGGGGAGAAGATAATAATAATCTGACCATGGGCTAATAAGGAAATAATAGAGCTTAGTACAATATAAAGTGGTTTGAAACAATTGGGAAGTAATAGCTGTAAAGTACAACATAAATATTATATTAATAAAAATGCTTTATAGTTGTACATTATGCACCAAATAAAACTAGTTTAAGTAAACTAGACTTTAAATATACATCATTGTAAAGTAAGGAAAAAGACAAATAATGCAAGAAATACAATATATATAAAAAGGAAAAATATGTTTATGGAGGTTTGGGAACTTCTTCCAGTATTGGACAGTGTTGATTGAATGTTTGAGCAGAAGTATCTAGGAAAATAGTAATAGGTGACCATAAGTGTTCTCTTTTAATAAGTAGGGATAAAGGAGAAATGTAGGCATGATCTAGCCGATGGTTATAACAGACACTTTACCACCAAGCTTGGAAGGATAAGTGTGCGGATTGTTTCCAATTTTTGGTGATTTGTTGGAAAGCTTTTGCAATTAGTAAATCCACAATATCTGTATTATATGTGATGGTTTGCCAATGTTCGGAAAGTGAACCTAGAAAAATGTTTAGAGGGAGAAGGGAAATTGAGTATGAAAAATAGTATTGATCTGAGACCATACCCTCAACCAAAATTGGTGGGTAATAGGACAGGAAAATAACATATGAAATAAATCTGCATTAGAAGCATTACAGGACCAACAGTTTGAGACAATTGTAGGTATACATTTATGTAGGGATGCTGGAGTAAACATGAGCCTATTGTATAAAAAGAAAAGTGTCTGAGTTGTACTAGCCGATCTTGAGGTCTTGCGAATTTTGGTCCATAATTTATCCCAAAATGAAATGGACCATGAAGTATGAAAATCTTGTTCCCATTGTATTTCTATTTTAGATTTACATCTATGTTCTATGGGCTTAGTAAGAAATTTAGAAATAGAAGAAGCACTTGGTTGGGCACTTAATATGGGAAGGATATTATCATGAGTTGATGAAGGGAGAGAAGACAAAGATGGAGAGGGTAAAGACAAGAGTATAGAATGAATCAATGCCTTAAATTTATTAGAGAATGATTTTGGAAGGTTATAAAATGTCTGCGCTTCAGGAAAAGTGAGAAAGGAATCATGTGGGTAAAGTTGATGAACCCAGAGCAGTCCTTTATCTCGCCAAGATTTCCAGAATATTGGTTTATTATTAATTGTTATAAGGTGGTTATACCAAATCGAAGAGTTGAGAAAACGATCAAGATCAGAGAGATGTGAAATAATTATTGATTGAAATAATTTAAGCGAAGTATTATGTATAGGTGAGGATGAAAAATGTGTCTTATGGGTAAAAGTAAGAGATTCCTTACTTGAAAAAGGGTAAAGGAAAGAAAATTCGAGATCTGTCCATAGTGGGGGAGTATCTGAGGATGAAAGATTTAAACATTTAGAGAGCTGTTTGAGAAGAAAGGCTTTGTGATACATCTGAAAATCAGTGACGTTAACACCCCCAAGCGATTTACTACGTTTGAGCATAGCAAGGGATTTACGTGTTTTTTTTTCCCATTAAAAGGCAGATAAAATAGAGTAAATTTTCTTGAAGAAATGAGAGGGGATAGCAAGAGGAATAGCAGCAATGGTATATAGAATAACAGGAACAAGCATCATTTTAATAGTATCAAGTCTGCCCCATCAGGCTAAATATAGAGGATGCCATTTAGAGATAGAGCTGGAAATTGTGTTGGAAACTTGGGTCATATTCAATGTTAGAGTAAGTTTGATGGAAGGGGCAAACCATAGACCCAAATATTTGATCTTTTGGGCGTTCCATGTAAAATTAGTTGAAAGAAAGTCATGTCTGAAACAAAAAATATTAAGAGGAAGGATTTCGCATTTGTCAGGGTTCAATTTATAACCACAAAGTGAGGAAAAATCATTGACCTCTGCCAAAAAAGCTGGGATAGAAATGTCAGGTTTAGATAGGTATAACAAAATATCATCTGCATAGACACTCATTTTAATATGAGTTTTATTATGTTGGAAACCATAAATATCAGGATTTCATTTAATTTTAGCAAGAAAGGGTTCCAGAGCAAGGATAAAAAGAGGTGGTGAAAGAGGGCACCTTGGCGAACACCCCTGTGAAGAGTAAAAGATGTGGAAGTAGAACCGTTGACAAGAACTGAGGCTTTGGGTGATGTGTATAATAAAGAGACATAAGAAATGAATTTGGGTCCAAAACCAAACCATGAGAGGGTATGAAAAATAAAAGACCAATCCATCCGGTCAAAAGCTTTCTTCGCATCAAGCGAGATGGCTGCAAGTGAATGAGGATATTTGTTTGATTTATGTAAAATATTAAAAAAGGTTCTAGTGTTGTCAGAGATGGACCTACCCGTAATGAAACCAGATTGTTCTGGACAAATGATAGATGGTAAAAGTGGTTCTAAACGAAGAGCAAGTAGTTTGGCGAATAATTTATAGTCGGAGTTAATTAAAGATATCGGTCTGTAATTTTTACATAAATGAGGATCTTTCCCTTCTTTGGGAATTAAACAAATAAGTGCATCCTGAAAGGAACCATAAGAGGCCTTAGAAGAAATGAAAAACGTAAACAGCGAATGGAGATGTGGTAAAAACAACTTAGAAAAATGAGAATAAAATTCCACAGGAAATCCATCTGGCCTTCCCCATTTTAATAAGACATAGGGCATGAGAGATATCTTTAATGGAAATGTAATCTTCTAAGGATGAAAAATCAATATCATTGGAAAAGTGTTTCGGTAGCGAGTCTAGGTATTGTATTTGTGCACAGTCTGGAGTATCCTCAGGAGTATAAAGTGACGTATAGTATTTTTTAAATTCCTCTAAAATATCTAGGTCTTTGGTTGCTCTGGAAGAATCAGCGTTTAGAATATATTCAATGTTTAAACGATCTTTCTTAACTTTAAGATAAGAGGCAAGGAGTTTGCCAGCTTTGATTTGGCCGCCATAATAGCGAGCACTACCTTTAAGAAGATAGGAGCTGGCATTTTCTGTAGATAGTTTATTGTATTTAAATTTTCCTACAATAAGATTATTAAGGTCAGCTTTAGAATTAGAGGTAGTATAAAGTATCTCTAACCTCTTAATGTTTTTAAGAAGTTCAGAAGTTTTCTGGGAGTTTAATATTTTCTTTTTAGCGACATAAGAAATAATACAATCTCTGGCTGAGGCTTTAAAAGCATCCCATACAACAACAAAGGACGAAACAGAGGATACATTACGATTAAAGAAATCAGTAATAAAGGATTCAAAAGAAGAAGTAAAGGTCTGATCAATTAATAAAGATGTATTAAATCTCCATCTTCTGTTAGACTCATCAACAGGGAGTAGCTCCAAATCTAAGATTACTGGGCCATGATCTGAAATCAATATAGAACCAATATCTGCATGTATTATGTGCTGTGTAAGTACCTTAGAAACAAATAAATAGTCTATACGAGACTGGGAGAGGTGAGTAGGAGAGAAAAAGGTGTATTCACGGAGTTGAGGATTGCAGAATCTCCATGAATCAACGAGAGATCTATGGGAAACAAGCATACCACCGTCGTGAGGGAGCCTGCAGCATGTTCTTGCATTATGTGGCATGCACGACATGGCATGCACCATGTCGTGCATGCCACACCATGCAGAAACAAGGGTGCAATTCCAGGCGGGTACAACATGTGCCCCCAAGCATGCACCCACAGGCCTAGAATCGGCCGGCTGCATGTCTGCCACACTTTTCATGGTGGTCTAGGGCCCCTTACCTGCATGTCTGCCACCCTTTTCATGGCGGTGTCCCCGCCATGAAAAGGGCGGTGGATATGCAGGTCAGAATATGCTTGGTGGTGCTTGCATCAGTACCGCTGGCATATTCAGGCCATTGCCAGACCACCGCAGCATCCTTGAAACTGACAGAGGCGGTGTTCTTGTGGTGGTCCCACCACCACACTCATACTAGGGCAGACAGGTCCCAGGACCGCCATACTCATAATATGGCCCATAGCCTTTTTATGTGTACCCCAGTAAGGGTAGATCATACAAATAAAATATAAATGCACACTTTTTTTTTATTTCAGAGGAATTTTACTTACATTTTTGCATGAACCAGACATAAATCATACAAAGGATAATACAAAGAAAATATGAACGAAGCATATTTTGCATGAGCAGTCAGGTAAAAACAAGAGTACACAAAGAAAAGGCAAATCATATATGTGGGGTTACAAAAGTGGCAGGAGAGAATCGGTGTTGAAGGATTGTGATGAATTATATTTATTGAGAGTACCAACGTTATGACATCATACGGAAGTAAACCTCCAATTGTGAAATGTACAAACAATGTATATAGCATACATTGAGATCGGTACACATTTGCATGAGAAAACATTTAGCAGCACTAGATCAGGACAATGACTCATAGTTCTTGGGGTATTCATTTTAATATTGGAATAATATGGGTGTCGTATGCAAAGTGCAAAATATATTATATCCGATTTAGCAGCATACATACATCACTGATTCCTTAAAATTTGGCGTGATGGAGTTCAGTATCTGCCTTGTTTATTGTAAAGGCACGGGCAACTGCACAAAACAACAATTAGAGCAAGCAGGTACAGACTGAACACCATTGTTAATTTTTCGGATCTGGTCCCTTTTGCACCACAGTGATTGTATTCTCCTCTCATTTCTTCCCTGTCACAAAACTACACTATTTGCTTTTCCTCTGTTTCATGATTTTGTTCTGTAGTTTGTGCCTTTATAGCACTCTTAATTTCATAGATCTATGGCATTATGTCTTTTTTGCTTATGCTATAATTGAAATGACCGCACTAAATAGAACAAACCAGGTACAATAGGAAATTATGGAAATGGAAACGTGCTCGAACAGAATTTGATTTTACTAAAAGAAATTTGCTGTGGGCTAATCTGCAAACCAAATATCGATCTAAGTTCCTTGCGTGTTGGACACATGTCGTCTTTTGCATTCCTCAAAGTCAATTTGAGCTACGTATGATGTGCTGCAATGTGACCTCAATATGACCTTATCAATGAGACTGGTGATGAACGTTACCAAATAAACGTGGTGCCTCACAATGCAGGCATTTTGCAAAGGTGAGCGAGCCATTTTTAATTTGCTGATTTCTATTTTCCTATGTTAAACTGGTAGTGACATTTACTGCAAAGTGACCCTCCATTGTAATGCCGTGGAATGTCCCGTTACACTAATGGAATGGTTCACTGGAACAGGGGTGTTTAAAGGAATGATCTTGAGAATGAGGTCCTATTTGGTATTGACAGGATGTGATGACATTGTTTAATAACGACATCTGCTGAGTTCTTGGGCGGGCAGATAGCACCAGATACCAGAGTGGCAGGTTTACCTAATTTCCGCGTTGTGCTTCTGCCAACATCAAAACAATGGCGACGAGGACGATCTGAAAAACGTCCGTGGTCCCCGAGCACATCTGTGCGTGCACCTCTGTGCTGATTCGAGCCAGCGGCGTCCGCTTCTCAGAATCGGCTGTGTCTCGCCCTGCACCTTGCTACTCAGAAATGAGAGTGGGTGTAGCCCCACCTCAGTGGCATAGTTAGGCCTTCTGCCTCCCTTTGCTACGCCACTGCCTCACCTTTTTTCCAAGTAATCCCTCCCATGCTCACCGTGTGGTGCAGGCACACGCCAGGCAGAAAGTGGACACGCCAACGCCTTCTTCACAACCCAAGCAGGGCAGCGCCTTTTCAGTACTCCTAATTTCATAGGGCCATGGCATGGCATTATGTTTTTTTTGCTTATGTCATAATTGAAATGACCACACTAAATAGAAACAAACCGGTGTAGTAGGAAATTATAGAAATGGAAATGTACTAGAACAGAATTTGATTTTACTAAAAGAAATCTGCTGTGGTTAATCCGTAAACCAAATATTTATCTAAGTTCCTTGTGTGTTGAACATATGTCGTCTTCTGCACTCCTCAAGGTCAATTTGAGCCAAGTATGATGTGCTGCAATGTGACCTCAATATGGCTCAGTGAGGCCACCTGCTGGAATAAAGTGGTCATTCACATTGAGGGAGGCCGAAGACACCGCCTGAAAGTGGCAGTGAATGTGCATGCTGGGGTCCAGGGAATACAGGTACCCGTGATTGACTGACCAATAACACACCAACCCACTGCTTCACTGCTGACCACACCAAGCACACATCGCTTTAATTGGGAGGTGAAGTGACGGGACAACACCTGGAGTCTTAGGCATACCCACACTAGATGTTTATTATCACGCCCCCAACCACCCAGAGCACCAGATGGAAAGTGTAGCTGTGGAATGCCAAAGAGCAGTCCTTCTCCACCTTTTAGAGTTAGACATCTACAAGTTATCCCACACACTCAACATAGCAGGCCCCCTTCACACATATGCCATGATGGTCACATCTTTCAACACCTTCTTTAAGCCCATGGCCAACGTCAACCACAAGCGTTTCATATTCTGCCAAGTTAAGGAAGAGCAAGAGAAGTCGCTAGACACTTTCCATTCGCGGCTGAAAGCTGGCGGCAACCTGTACCTTCACTAATTAAACAGAGGAACTGCTGGCGAGATTAAACAAGGGTGTCCGTCCTCTAAACACCGGGGATGCCTCTGAACAACCTCCTCACACTAAGCAACTCCAAAGAACTTTCAACGGTGAGGGCACCCTATATGGAAGCAACACTGAGCAAACCGATTAAAACGGAACCCGTTAACCTAGTGACATCAGCAAAACCTGCCACCAAATTGAAACCGTGACAGCCCCATTGTGGACTGTGTGGGTACTGTGGTGTGCCAGCAGACCGACGAGTGAGGGGGAAGACCTGTGTTAGAAATGGGATTACTGGTTCGCTGAGGTATCCACCCAGGCCAGGCAGGAACCACCACTCTAGTCTGGGTAAGCTAAATACACACTAAAAGATAACCTGTGCTCACCCTCTGGTAGCTTGGCACAGAACCCAGTCAGGTAAGATGCAATGTATAAAGTATTTGTGCAACACACCCACACAGTAACACAATGAATACACCACAAAAAGACTCCAAAAAGGTTTAGAAAGATAGAGAATTATCTGAGTAAACCAGGACCACAATGACAAAAATCCAATCAGTAGAAACCGAGAAATTAGTTTTTAAAAATTAAATGCAAAAACAGTGCTTATAAGTCTCGAACGACCTGTGCAAATCCAAAGTTCAGACCAAACGGCATGGATGGCAAGCCGTCTACATGACTCACGCAGGGCCCGCTGAGAAAGTATCTTGGCTGGAGCAAAGCGTTGACGCTGAGGGCTCGATGCGTCGATCTTTTACACGCAGTCGGGTAGCTGTGTCGTCGTTGAGCTTCGCTGAGGTAAAGGTAATGCATTATCGTCGAGCCGCACAGAGCATCATCATCGGGCCGTGCAGGCTGTGGAACCACTGTCATCAGCAGTCTCTGCATTGGCATCGAAGGGCAATGCGTCGGTTCCGATCGGCGCGAAGGTGACGATGCAATGGTTTTGTAGCAAAACAGCTGTAGACCCCACTTCTGATGCTCAGATCCTGGGGAGGGCACCTCAGGCAAGGGTAGGACTCACAGATGACAGAGTCCAGCAGCCCCAGCAGGACTGCAGGAAGTTTTTGTGTCCCTGACACTTCAGAAAACAGGAGGCAAACCAGCTAGCCTTTGGAGATCACTTGGCGGGAAAGCAGAGTCCAGCTCTCCTTCAGCAGAGTCAGGGAGCAGCAGGCAGCAGGGCAACATGCACAGAAGCAGTCCTTCCAGAAAAGCAGTCCAATTGAGTCCTTTAGGTAGCAGAGCAGTCCCTCTGACAGAGGTTCAGTTCAAGATCCAGAAGTGTCTGATTTTAGGGGATTAGAGACCCAGTACTTATACCCAAAAATGCCTTTGATGTAGGGGTGACTTCAAAGCAGTTCTCTGAAATGCACAAGGATCCCTTTCTACTCAATCCTGTCTGCCAGGCTATCTGTGGGGGGTAGCTCAGTGCTTTGTGTGTGTTCAGGACACTACCTATTAAAGTGTAAGTGTCATCCCCTCCCATTCCTCCCTGCCCAGGAAAACCACCAGAATACAGATTAATGCAGAGGAGTCCTCGAAATGCAGATGAGCCTCACCTTTCAGTGTTTGTGGCTGTCTAGAGGGAATGCACAAAGTGTATCCTTCACCCACCCGAGATGTGTATTGGAGACAGGCTGTCAGACATATAGAGCAGTAAGGGCAGAGAAATGTCAACTTTCTAAAGTGGCATTTCTAAAGCAGTAATGTTAAATCCAACTTCACCAGTAAGGAGGATTTATCATTACCATTCCAAAGATATGAAACATGAAAAAGCTTCTCCTCTCTGATCTGGAATTACAGCTTAAAAATGAATTCCCAATGTTGGCCAAGAGAGGGATAGGCCTCACTGTAGTGAAAAACAAAATAGGCTGTTTGTCACTACCAGGACATGCAAAACATAAAAGTGCAGATCCTATCTTGTACTTACATGGCACCCTGCCCTTAGGGTTACTTAGGTCATACCTTAGGTACAACCTATAAGTAATAAAAGGAGAGTTTAAGGCCTGGCAAGTAGTTTTAAATAGCAAGTTGAAGTGGCAGTAAAATGCACACACAGGCACCGCAGAGGCAGGCTCTGGTGAAGGACCAGTATCTTGGTAGAAAGTTTCGACTATCCTTTGAGTCCGAACCCCAGAAAGTAGTCAAAACAAAGGGCACCATGATCACAGCACAATGCTGAGAAGAAGACATCACCAGGAATGTTTAATTTTTCAAAACGTAAGCTGGTCAACAGCAAATGGATGAGAGAGGCAGTCAGGGAGATGAGGATCAAGGTGATTATGACACTGGCTGCAACATTGAGATCAGGATGTCACCACGAGTGCAGCACTTCCTCTTGTCCTTAAGCTGGAGATGTGTCGGCTAGGACTGTGGCCAAAGATGCAACACTGCCAGTAGTTCTGAGAGGAATGACAGGGGACTTCTAGGTACTGCCTCAGAGCTTCGCCACACCATCAACTGCTCCATCGAATCCACCACCTTCCCCGACGACTGAAAACACGCCGAGATCAACCCCCTGCTGAAGAAGCCATCCGCCGTCCCGACAGACCTCAAGAACTTCAGACCCTTCTCCCTCCTTCCCTTCCCAGCCAAGGTCATTGAGAAGGCCATTAACACCCTACTCCCCAAGGTCATCAAAGAGAACCACATCCTGGACATCTCTTAATCTGGATATCGAAGTAACCACAGAACCCACACCACACCCCTTGCCGCCACCGATGACATCCGCTCCCTCTGCGACCAAAGTGAAACTGCAGCCCTCATCCTGCTAGACCTCTCGGCCAACTTCAATACCATCGCCCACCGCACCCTAATCACGAGATTCCACGACACCGGCATCCCCGACAAGGCCCTGGACTGGATCTACTCTTTCCCTACCGGCCGAACACAGAGTCCGGCTACCTCCATTCCTCTTAGAACCTACAGAGGTCAGCTGCGGAGTGTCCCAGGGTGCCTCCCTGAGCCCCACCCTCTTCAACGTCTACATGGCCCTCCTCAAGGCCATCGTCAAAAACCATGGACTCAACATTGTCTCCTATGCCAACGACACCCAGCTGATCCTCTCCCTTACCAACGAACCCACATCAGCCAGAATCAACTTTCACAGCAGGATGAAGGCCGTTGCCACCTGGATGAAAGACAGCTGCCTCAAGCTCAACTCGGACAAGACTGAAGTACTCATCCTGGCACCAGCCCCTTCAGCCTGGGATGACTCCTGGTGGCCCGCCGCACTGGGAACCCCTCTCACCCCAATGAACCACACACGTAACCTCAGCATCATACTGGACTCCTTGCTCACAATTAACCGCCAGATCAACCCTGTATCCTTATCCTGCTTCCACACGCTCCACCTACTTCAAAAGGCATTCATATGGAGCCCCACAGAATCCAGAAAGACGGCCACCCACGCACTCAGCAACAGTAGACTCGACTACGGCAACGCACTCAATGCCGGCGTCACCCAGAAACAGCTCAGGAAACTACAGAACGTTCAAAACACCGCAGCCAGACTGGTCCTCGACATCTCCCGTTGCAGCCACATCACAGAACACCTTCAACAACTCCACTGGCTCCCAGTCAACAAGTGAATCACCGTCAAGCTCCTCACACATGCCTACTAAGCTCTCCATGACACAGGACCAGCATATCTAAACCACTGCCTCTCGTTCTATGTACCTGCCTTACAACTTGTCTCTGCCCAACTTGCCCTGGCCACCGTCTCACGGATTCACAAGGCCAGAACTGGAGGAAGATCCTTCCCATACCATGCTGCCATGACCTGGAACACCCTGCCCCTCCACCTCAGGCAATCCCCATCACTGACCCAATTCAGGAAGGATCTCAAGACCTGGCGCTTCTACTGAATCTCCATGACCAGATGGACCAGCAGCCCCCTTCCCACAAGCGCTTTGAGACCCTCACGGGTGAGTAGCTGTGCTATACAAAACCCTGATTGATTGACAACAATTTGAGAGACAGTCCTGAACCATCTTGCAGGCTAAAAGATTTTGCAACCTGACATTTTCAGCCTGAGAGACAGAATACACATGCCACAGGTGACTCCTGCATGTCTGCCAGAAACAGCCGCATTTGAAATTGTTTACAATGTTTTGTAATTTGTGGAGGAATGCAATATAGTGAAATGTCCAGGTATGCTGCTAATGGAATAGTCCACTAGAAAGGGAGTGTGTTAAGGGGAGACCCTGGGGATCAGGTCCTATTAGTAGTGAAAGAATATGACAACATTGTTTAATAAAGGAGCCTGCCGAGTTTAAAACTGGGCAGATATAACCAAATACCATAGTGAGAAGTTTCCAGCATTTTACCGCTGTGTCACATGCACCTCCCTTTTCAATAAGGCTATATGTGATGCACTATCAGAGACATTAGAAAACAACCAGCAGCAATGCCAACATTTAATTGATTATTGCTTTATTAATGCAGGGAAAACACTCAGTCCTTGTAGCCCTTGTTGCTTGAAAATTACAATATTCTGTCCCAGTGGCACACAACAGTCACTTCCCCTCTGGCCTCATCTTTCCCTAATGTTCCATGATGACCTGATTACTTACTAGTAATCTTTAATACTCTTAGTCCAACTTGCCCTCCTTCCTGTCATAATAACCACATGAGGTAAATTTTAGCTCAGAGTCAGGAAAAAACATATATGCTGAAGGAACTCCACTCTCCCCAGCTGGGTGCTATATAAACATAGCATTCCCCGGCAGTTCCTGTAGTTAGGTTTCACCTGCACAGCGCTTGCGCTGTGCTTGAGAAATCTATTGTTTTTATTATAAACTTAAAAGGGACTTACATCCAGACTCCTCTCTTTTCTGACTTCTCATCGGTTCCTGTGCGTGCTAATTACCTTTTCTCCATTTCTATTGGCTGTAGCATATTTTCCTGCATTGACCAATGCTTGTTCCTCGTCTGCTTCTCTTATCAATTTTCCACTGCTGAAATACTGTTAACATCCTGTTTGGTGGAACTATATTTTCATAAAGATTTGCCTTTTACTCTTGCAGCATATTTATATAACAATTTATCACCCAGAGAGATTAAGTGATTTGCATAGAATCACAGGATGTTGCTTTCAGCACCACGGAGACTGGAACCGGGATCCCCAGCTACTGAGTCAGCAGCTCTGGCCACTACACCACATCCTCTCCACTCCTGTGCTATCTGTCAGGTAGCTCTTTCCTTCTCCCGGATCATGAGTGATGAAAACAGCTCTTTATTCAGTACATAGGCCAAACCAATGCATTACCAATGCTTGTTTTCTGTCTGGGAACCAAGAAAATAGCCAAAATATAGTAAATTTGTGTTTTATTGTTTTACAAAATGTGAAACAATGCTGTAGAAGAGCATTTATGTGGTTTTTGAAAAAATGACAGCAACAAAAGGTTTTCTTGCTAAGCACCATCTTCTCAAAGAGGAACAGAGTTGTAAAGAATAATTACTACAGTTTTAGCATTTTTCTAAAGGATAATTATATTTTCAAGGCAAGCCTGGCCAGCGCATGCGCTGCTGTGAGGCATGCTGTATTAGAGTATGGCCTTGAAGCCCCGCCCACTCTCCGCCCATATTTTTAATTGGCTTTGTCATTGTCCTTCGTAAACGCTGGCTACTGATTCGTTAATAGGCTTGTTAGTCCCTCTTTAGAACCGCCTTTTCTTCATTTGTAACCTCCCATCAAGACTGGACCTTTTACAGTGTCTTACTGTATGGCTTGTATTAGCCCATAGCAAGAACTTTTTGCTTAATTAATGTAAACACCACTGGTGGGGCACGAGCTTTAGCAATAGAGGCCGCTTTTTGTTTGTGTTTGCAGCACGCTATGCGCGCTTTCACTTACACAATGAGGCTACACCCACGACTCGCAGGACGGCGGACAGCTCGCTTAAATCATTTTTTTATTTTATTTTAAATGAAATCATGGCGCGTGCACGTTTTGTTGTGCGCAGCACGCCCAACTCGTTGTTTGTTTTTTTAAAACAGAAAATTATGGCTGCCGCATGCCTTTCTCCCGTCCATAATTTCACTCAAACCAAAGTGTCAGCGGCATCGCTCCCAGCAACATCGTAAGATAACCATGTGATGTTTTTTACGCTGTTGCTGGGAGCGATGCTGCCGACTCTTTGCTTTGGGTGAAATCACGGAGGGCTGCAGCGGGCATTAGCAGCGGCAGAGCGGGAAGGAAGAAGGAGCCGCGAGGCAGGGACGGCGCAGAGGCAGCGGCAGCCAGGCCAGCTCCAGGGTTACAGTGCTTCGCCAGACTTCGTTCTCGCATTTGCGAGATTTTAAGCTATTAGCATTGTAAATGACAATGCCTTTTATTTATGTTTTAAAAACCAAAACTTAAATAAAAGGCATTGTCCTTTACAATGCCAATAGCTCAAACTCGCGTAAATGCGAGACCTATTGCATTGTAAATGCTTGTTCCTACTTTTAGTGGGTCCTCAGATCCCCTGCTCTTCCCCCTCTGTCTTTCACCAGCTCGTGCAGTTGCATATTTAGGGACTGCGGAAGGCACTAGCAGTGCTCGTGCCCTGTGGTGTCTCTGAACAGGTCCCGACCCATCCTGTGTGCCCTGCTCAGTGCCTGCATTCTGCTTACACTCCTGCTTTTCGCTGCGGCAGCAGTGGCAGTTGGCATTAGCCCCTTTACCTTCATCTTCTGCGTCTACCCCTCCGCTCACCACCTGACATCAGCACCAGCGCCACCGGCTACGGAGGTTACCGGTGAGTTGCTGGCTGTTGTGTTTGGTTGTATGGTGCTTGCCCGTGGGAGGGGGCGGCAAGGAGCAGTGTCGGTGGGTGGTGGAGGGTTGGACCCAGGTGTAGACCGGTATCACACTCCACTCAGGACTTCAAGCTCAAGGTTTTGTGGCACTAATCGGCGCATGACCCCATGGGGCGCTGAAAGAAGGGGACTCTGATACCTCTTGCAGCTGCCGGACAAGGGGTTGAGTTGAGCTGAGCTTGTATTGGAGCCATTTCACTGGTTATGAGATATTGGCTATACTGGATACACTGTGACTATTTGAGCAATCATCAGTAAAGGCAACAAAAAGAACATGATCATTTTAATGAGTACCTTTCTTTTTAATTCAGTTCACCCCTGGCAAAACAATAACATTTATTAAGTTTGAAAAGAAGTTTATTGAAAGAATGCAACTTAGCTACATATGTAACAAAACTTGCAACATGTTAATATAATCATAAATGGTATAGTGGCTTAATAATTAAACAGCAAAAACCAAACAGTTGCATAAGTAAAGAAGGATACAATAATGAGAAATGGAGGGAGGAAAGCAAAAGAAAGGGGGGGAGAAGATAATAATAATCTGACCATGGGCTAATAAGGAAATAATAGAGCTTAGTACAATATAAAGTGGTTTGAAACAATTGGGAAGTAATAGCTGTAAAGTACAACATAAATATTATATTAATAAAAATGCTTTATAGTTGTACATTATGCACCAAATAAAACTAGTTTAAGTAAACTAGACTTTAAATATACATCATTGTAAAGTAAGGAAAAAGACAAATAATGCAAGAAATACAATATATATAAAAAGGAAAAATATGTTTATGGAGGTTTGGGAACTTCTTCCAGTATTGGACAGTGTTGATTGAATGTTTGAGCAGAAGTATCTAGGAAAATAGTAATAGGTGACCATAAGTGTTCTCTTTTAATAAGTAGGGATAAAGGAGAAATGTAGGCATGATCTAGCCGATGGTTATAACAGACACTTTACCACCAAGCTTGGAAGGATAAGTGTGCGGATTGTTTCCAATTTTTGGTGATTTGTTGGAAAGCTTTTGTAATTAGTAAATCCACAATATCTGTATTATATGTGATGGTTTGCCAATGTTCGGAAAGTGAACCTAGAAAAATGTTTAGAGGGGAGAAGGGAAATTGAGTATGAAAAATAGTATTGATCTGAGACCATACCCTCAACCAAAATTGGTGGGTAATAGGACAGGAAAATAACATATGAAATAAATCTGCATTAGAAGCATTACAGGACCAACAGTTTGAGACAATTGTAGGTATACATTTATGTAGGGATGCTGGAGTAAACATGAGCCTATTGTATAAAAAGAAAAGTGTCTGAGTTGTACTAGCCGATCTTGAGGTCTTGCGAATTTTGGTCCATAATTTATCCCAAAATGAAATGGACCATGAAGTATGAAAATCTTGTTCCCATTGTATTTCTATTTTAGATTTACATCTATGTTCTATGGGCTTAGTAAGAAATTTAGAAATAGAAGAAGCACTTGGTTGGGCACTTAATATGGGAAGGATATTATCATGAGTTGATGAAGGGAGAGAAGACAAAGATGGAGAGGGTAAAGACAAGAGTATAGAATGAATCAATGCCTTAAATTTATTAGAGAATGATTTTGGAAGGTTATAAAATGTCTGCGCTTCAGGAAAAGTGAGAAAGGAATCATGTGGGTAAAGTTGATGAACCCAGAGCAGTCCTTTATCTCGCCAAGATTTCCAGAATATTGGTTTATTATTAATTGTTATAAGGTGGTTATACCAAATCGAAGAGTTGAGAAAACGATCAAGATCAGAGAGATGTGAAATAATTATTGATTGAAATAATTTAAGCGAAGTATTATGTATAGGTGAGGATGAAAAATGTGTCTTATGGGTAAAAGTAAGAGATTCCTTACTTGAAAAAGGGTAAAGGAAAGAAAATTCGAGATCTGTCCATAGTGGGGGAGTATCTGAGGATGAAAGATTTAAACATTTAGAGAGCTGTTTGAGAAGAAAGGCTTTGTGATACATCTGAAAATCAGTGACGTTAACACCCCAAGCGATTTACTACGTTTGAGCATAGCAAGGGATTTACGTGTTTTTTTTTTCCCATTAAAAGGCAGATAAAATAGAGTAAATTTTCTTGAAGAAATGAGAGGGGATAGCAAGAGGAATAGCAGCAATGGTATATAGAATAACAGGAACAAGCATCATTTTAATAGTATCAAGTCTGCCCCATCAGGCTAAATATAGAGGATGCCATTTAGAGATAGAGCTGGAAATTGTGTTGGAAACTTGGGTCATATTCAATGTTAGAGTAAGTTTGATGGAAGGGGCAAACCATAGACCCAAATATTTGATCTTTTGGGCGTTCCATGTAAAATTAGTTGAAAGAAAGTCATGTCTGAAACAAAAAATATTAAGAGGAAGGATTTCGCATTTGTCAGGGTTCAATTTATAACCACAAAGTGAGGAAAAATCATTGACCTCTGCCAAAAAAGCTGGGATAGAAATGTCAGGTTTAGATAGGTATAACAAAATATCATCTGCATAGACACTCATTTTAATATGAGTTTTATTATGTTGGAAACCATAAATATCAGGATTTCATTTAATTTTAGCAAGAAAGGGTTCCAGAGCAAGGATAAAAAGAGGTGGTGAAAGAGGGCACCTTGGCGAACACCCCTGTGAAGAGTAAAAGATGTGGAAGTAGAACCGTTGACAAGAACTGAGGCTTTGGGTGATGTGTATAATAAAGAGACATAAGAAATGAATTTGGGTCCAAAACCAAACCATGAGAGGGTATGAAAAATAAAAGACCAATCCATCCGGTCAAAAGCTTTCTTCGCATCAAGCGAGATGGCTGCAAGTGAATGAGGATATTTGTTTGATTTATGTAAAATATTAAAAAGGTTCTAGTGTTGTCAGAGATGGACCTACCCGTAATGAAACCAGATTGTTCTGGACAAATGATAGATGGTAAAAGTGGTTCTAAACGAAGAGCAAGTAGTTTGGCGAATAATTTATAGTCGGAGTTAATTAAAGATATCGGTCTGTAATTTTTACATAAATGAGGATCTTTCCCTTCTTTGGGAATTAAACAAATAAGTGCATCCTGAAAGGAACCATAAGAGGCCTTAGAAGAAATGAAAAACGTAAACAGCGAATGGAGATGTGGTAAAAACAACTTAGAAAAATGAGAATAAAATTCCACAGGAAATCCATCTGGCCTTCCCCATTTTAATAAGACATAGGGCATGAGAGATATCTTTAATGGAAATGTAATCTTCTAAGGATGAAAAATCAATATCATTGGAAAAGTGTTTCGGTAGCGAGTCTAGGTATTGTATTTGTGCACAGTCTGGAGTATCCTCAGGAGTATAAAGTGACGTATAGTATTTTTTAAATTCCTCTAAAATATCTAGGTCTTTGGTTGCTCTGGAAGAATCAGCGTTTAGAATATATTCAATGTTTAAACGATCTTTCTTAACTTTAAGATAAGAGGCAAGGAGTTTGCCAGCTTTGATTTGGCCGCCATAATAGCGAGCACTACCTTTAAGAAGATAGGAGCTGGCATTTTCTGTAGATAGTTTATTGTATTTAAATTTTCCTACAATAAGATTATTAAGGTCAGCTTTAGAATTAGAGGTAGTATAAAGTATCTCTAACCTCTTAATGTTTTTAAGAAGTTCAGAAGTTTTCTGGGAGTTTAATATTTTCTTTTTAGCGACATAAGAAATAATACAATCTCTGGCTGAGGCTTTAAAAGCATCCCATACAACAACAAAGGACGAAACAGAGGATACATTACGATTAAAGAAATCAGTAATAAAGGATTCAAAAGAAGAAGTAAAGGTCTGATCAATTAATAAAGATGTATTAAATCTCCATCTTCTGTTAGACTCATCAACAGGGAGTAGCTCCAAATCTAAGATTACTGGGCCATGATCTGAAATCAATATAGAACCAATATCTGCATGTATTATGTGCTGTGTAAGTACCTTAGAAACAAATAAATAGTCTATACGAGACTGGGAGAGGTGAGTAGGAGAGAAAAAGGTGTATTCACGGAGTTGAGGATTGCAGAATCTCCATGAATCAACGAGAGATCTATGGGAAACAAGCATACCACCGTCGTGAGGGAGCCTGCAGCATGTTCTTGCATTATGTGGCATGCACGACATGGCATGCACCATGTCGTGCATGCCACACCATGCAGAAACAAGGGTGCAATTCCAGGCGGGTACAACATGTGCCCCCAAGCATGCACCCACAGGCCTAGAATCGGCCGGCTGCATGTCTGCCACACTTTTCATGGTGGTCTAGGGCCCCTTACCTGCATGTCTGCCACCCTTTTCATGGCGGTGTCCCCGCCATGAAAAGGGCGGTGGATATGCAGGTCAGAATATGCTTGGTGGTGCTTGCATCAGTACCGCTGGCATATTCAGGCCATTGCCAGACCACCGCAGCATCCTTGAAACTGACAGAGGCGGTGTTCTTGTGGTGGTCCCACCACCACACTCATACTAGGGCAGACAGGTCCCAGGACCGCCATACTCATAATATGGCCCATAGCCTTTTTATGTGTACCCCAGTAAGGGTAGATCATACAAATAAAATATAAATGCACACTTTTTTTTATTTCAGAGGAATTTTACTTACATTTTTGCATGAACCAGACATAAATCATACAAAGGATAATACAAAGAAAATATGAACGAAGCATATTTTGCATGAGCAGTCAGGTAAAAACAAGAGTACACAAAGAAAAGGCAAATCATATATGTGGGGTTACAAAAGTGGCAGGAGAGAATCGGTGTTGAAGGATTGTGATGAATTATATTTATTGAGAGTACCAACGTTATGACATCATACGGAAGTAAACCTCCAATTGTGAAATGTACAAACAATGTATATAGCATACATTGAGATCGGTACACATTTGCATGAGAAAACATTTAGCAGCACTAGATCAGGACAATGACTCATAGTTCTTGGGGTATTCATTTTAATATTGGAATAATATGGGTGTTGTATGCAAAGTGCAAAATATATTATATCCGATTTAGCAGCATACATACATCACTGATTCCTTAAAATTTGGCGTGATGGAGTTCAGTGTCTGCCTTGTTTATTGTAAAGGCACGGGCAACTGCACAAAACAACAATTAGAGCAAGCAGGTACAGACTGAACACCATTGTTAATTTTTCGGATCTGGTCCCTTTTGCACCACAGTGATTGTATTCTCCTCTCATTTCTTCCCTGTCACAAAACTACACTATTTGCTTTTCCTCTGTTTCATGATTTTGTTCTGTAGTTTGTGCCTTTATAGCACTCTTAATTTCATAGATCTATGGCATTATGTCTTTTTTGCTTATGCTATAATTGAAATGACCGCACTAAATAGAACAAACCAGGTACAATAGGAAATTATGGAAATGGAAACGTGCTCGAACAGAATTTGATTTTACTAAAAGAAATTTGCTGTGGGCTAATCTGCAAACCAAATATCGATCTAAGTTCCTTGCGTGTTGGACACATGTCGTCTTTTGCATTCCTCAAAGTCAATTTGAGCTACGTATGATGTGCTGCAATGTGACCTCAATATGACCTTATCAATGAGACTGGTGATGAACGTTACCAAATAAACGTGGTGCCTCACAATGCAGGCATTTTGCAAAGGTGAGCGAGCCATTTTTAATTTGCTGATTTCTATTTTCCTATGTTAAACTGGTAGTGACATTTACTGCAAAGTGACCCTCCATTGTAATGCCGTGGAATGTCCCGTTACACTAATGGAATGGTTCACTGGAACAGGGGTGTTTAAAGGAATGATCTTGAGAATGAGGTCCTATTTGGTATTGACAGGATGTGATGACATTGTTTAATAACGACATCTGCTGAGTTCTTGGGCGGGCAGATAGCACCAGATACCAGAGTGGCAGGTTTACCTAATTTCCGCGTTGTGCTTCTGCCAACATCAAAACAATGGCGACGAGGACGATCTGAAAAACGTCCAGTGGTCCCCGAGCACATCTGTGCGTGCACCTCTGTGCTGATTCGAGCCAGCGGCGTCCGCTTCTCAGAATCGGCTGTGTCTCGCCCCTGCACCTTGCTACTCAGAAATGAGAGTGGGTGTAGCCCCACCTCAGTGGCATAGTTAGGCCTTCTGCCCCCCTTTGCTACGCCACTGCCTCACCTTTTTTCCAAGTAATCCCTCCCATGCTCACCGTGTGGTGCAGGCACACGCCAGGCAGAAAGTGGACACGCCAACGCCTTCTTCACAACCCAAGAAGGGCAGCGCCTTTTCAGTACTCCTAATTTCATAGGGCCATGGCATGGCATTATGTTTTTTTTGCTTATGTCATAATTGAAATGACCACACTAAATAGAAACAAACCGGTGTAGTAGGAAATTATAGAAATGGAAATGTACTAGAACAGAATTTGATTTTACTAAAAGAAATCTGCTGTGGTTAATCCGTAAACCAAATATTTATCTAAGTTCCTTGTGTGTTGAACATATGTCGTCTTCTGCACTCCTCAAGGTCAATTTGAGCCAAGTATGATGTGCTGCAATGTGACCTCAATATGGCTCAGTGAGGCCACCTGCTGGAATAAAGTGGTCATTCACATTGAGGGAGGCCGAAGACACCGCCTGAAAGTGGCAGTGAATGTGCATGCTGGGGTCCAGGGAATACAGGTACCCGTGATTGACTGACCAATAACACACCAACCCACTGCTTCACTGCTGACCACACCAAGCACACATCGCTTTAATTGGGAGGTGAAGTGACGGGACAACACCTGGAGTCTTAGGCATACCCACACTAGATGTTTATTATCACGCCCCCAACCACCCAGAGCACCAGATGGAAAGTGTAGCTGTGGAATGCCAAAGAGCAGTCCTTCTCCACCTTTTAGAGTTAGACATCTACAAGTTATCCCACACACTCAACATAGCAGGCCCCCTTCACACATATGCCATGATGGTCACATCTTTCAACACCTTCTTTAAGCCCATGGCCAACGTCAACCACAAGCGTTTCATATTCTGCCAAGTTAAGGAAGAGCAAGAGAAGTCGCTAGACACTTTCCATTCGCGGCTGAAAGCTGGCGGCAACCTGTACCTTCACTAATTAAACAGAGGAACTGCTGGCGAGATTAAACAAGGGTGTCCGTCCTCTAAACACCGGGGATGCCTCTGAACAACCTCCTCACACTAAGCAACTCCAAAGAACTTTCAACGGTGAGGGCACCCTATATGGAAGCAACACTGAGCAAACCGATTAAAACGGAACCCGTTAACCTAGTGACATCAGCAAAACCTGCCACCAAATTGAAACCGTGACAGCCCCATTGTGGACTGTGTGGGTACTGTGGTGTGCCAGCAGACCGACGAGTGAGGGGAAGACCTGTGTTAGAAATGGGATTACTGGTTCGCTGAGGTATCCACCCAGGCCAGGCAGGAACCACCACTCTAGTCTGGGTAAGCTAAATACACACTAAAAGATAACCTGTGCTCACCCTCTGGTAGCTTGGCACAGAACCCAGTCAGGTAAGATGCAATGTATAAAGTATTTGTGCAACACACCCACACAGTAACACAATGAATACACCACAAAAAGACTCCAAAAAGGTTTAGAAAGATAGAGAATTATCTGAGTAAACCAGGACCACAATGACAAAAATCCAATCAGTAGAAACCGAGAAATTAGTTTTTAAAAATTAAATGCAAAAACAGTGCTTATAAGTCTCGAACGACCTGTGCAAATCCAAAGTTCAGACCAAACGGCATGGATGGCAAGCCGTCTACATGACTCACGCAGGGCCCGCTGAGAAAGTATCTTGGCTGGAGCAAAGCGTTGACGCTGAGGGCTCGATGCGTCGATCTTTTACACGCAGTCGGGTAGCTGTGTCGTCGTTGAGCTTCGCTGAGGTAAAGGTAATGCATTATCGTCGAGCCGCACAGAGCATCATCATCGGGCCGTGCAGGCTGTGGAACCACTGTCATCAGCAGTCTCTGCATTGGCATCGAAGGGCAATGCGTCGGTTCCGATCGGCGCGAAGGTGACGATGCAATGGTTTTGTAGCAAAACAGCTGTAGACCCCACTTCTGATGCTCAGATCCTGGGGAGGGCACCTCAGGCAAGGGTAGGACTCACAGATGACAGAGTCCAGCAGCCCCAGCAGGACTGCAGGAAGTTTTTGTGTCCCTGACACTTCAGAAAACAGGAGGCAAACCAGCTAGCCTTTGGAGATCACTTGGCGGGAAAGCAGAGTCCAGCTCTCCTTCAGCAGAGTCAGGGAGCAGCAGGCAGCAGGGCAACATGCACAGAAGCAGTCCTTCCAGAAAAGCAGTCCAATTGAGTCCTTTAGGTAGCAGAGCAGTCCCTCTGACAGAGGTTCAGTTCAAGATCCAGAAGTGTCTGATTTTAGGGGATTAGAGACCCAGTACTTATACCCAAAAATGCCTTTGATGTAGGGGTGACTTCAAAGCAGTTCTCTGAAATGCACAAGGATCCCTTTCTACTCAATCCTGTCTGCCAGGCTATCTGTGGGGGGTAGCTCAGTGCTTTGTGTGTGTTCAGGACACTACCTATTAAAGTGTAAGTGTCATCCCCTCCCATTCCTCCCTGCCCAGGAAAACCACCAGAATACAGATTAATGCAGAGGAGTCCTCGAAATGCAGATGAGCCTCACCTTTCAGTGTTTGTGGCTGTCTAGAGGGAATGCACAAAGTGTATCCTTCACCCACCCGAGATGTGTATTGGAGACAGGCTGTCAGACATATAGAGCAGTAAGGGCAGAGAAATGTCAACTTTCTAAAGTGGCATTTCTAAAGCAGTAATGTTAAATCCAACTTCACCAGTAAGGAGGATTTATCATTACCATTCCAAAGATATGAAACATGAAAAAGCTTCTCCTCTCTGATCTGGAATTACAGCTTAAAAATGAATTCCCAATGTTGGCCAAGAGAGGGATAGGCCTCACTGTAGTGAAAAACAAAATAGGCTGTTTGTCACTACCAGGACATGCAAAACATAAAAGTGCAGATCCTATCTTGTACTTACATGGCACCCTGCCCTTAGGGTTACTTAGGTCATACCTTAGGTACAACCTATAAGTAATAAAAGGAGAGTTTAAGGCCTGGCAAGTAGTTTTAAATAGCAAGTTGAAGTGGCAGTAAAATGCACACACAGGCACCGCAGAGGCAGGCTCTGGTGAAGGACCAGTATCTTGGTAGAAAGTTTCGACTATCCTTTGAGTCCGAACCCCAGAAAGTAGTCAAAACAAAGGGCACCATGATCACAGCACAATGCTGAGAAGAAGACATCACCAGGAATGTTTAATTTTTCAAAACGTAAGCTGGTCAACAGCAAATGGATGAGAGAGGCAGTCAGGGAGATGAGGATCAAGGTGATTATGACACTGGCTGCAACATTGAGATCAGGATGTCACCACGAGTGCAGCACTTCCTCTTGTCCTTAAGCTGGAGATGTGTCGGCTAGGACTGTGGCCAAAGATGCAACACTGCCAGTAGTTCTGAGAGGAATGACAGGGGACTTCTAGGTACTGCCTCAGAGCTTCGCCACACCATCAACTGCTCCATCGAATCCACCACCTTCCCCGACGACTGAAAACACGCCGAGATCAACCCCCTGCTGAAGAAGCCATCCGCCGTCCCGACAGACCTCAAGAACTTCAGACCCTTCTCCCTCCTTCCCTTCCCAGCCAAGGTCATTGAGAAGGCCATTAACACCCTACTCCCCAAGGTCATCAAAGAGAACCACATCCTGGACATCTCTTAATCTGGATATCGAAGTAACCACAGAACCCACACCACACCCCTTGCCGCCACCGATGACATCCGCTCCCTCTGCGACCAAAGTGAAACTGCAGCCCTCATCCTGCTAGACCTCTCGGCCAACTTCAATACCATCGCCCACCGCACCCTAATCACGAGATTCCACGACACCGGCATCCCCGACAAGGCCCTGGACTGGATCTACTCTTTCCCTACCGGCCGAACACAGAGTCCGGCTACCTCCATTCCTCTTAGAACCTACAGAGGTCAGCTGCGGAGTGTCCCAGGGTGCCTCCCTGAGCCCCACCCTCTTCAACGTCTACATGGCCCTCCTCAAGGCCATCGTCAAAAACCATGGACTCAACATTGTCTCCTATGCCAACGACACCCAGCTGATCCTCTCCCTTACCAACGAACCCACATCAGCCAGAATCAACTTTCACAGCAGGATGAAGGCCGTTGCCACCTGGATGAAAGACAGCTGCCTCAAGCTCAACTCGGACAAGACTGAAGTACTCATCCTGGCACCAGCCCCTTCAGCCTGGGATGACTCCTGGTGGCCCGCCGCACTGGGAACCCCTCTCACCCCAATGAACCACACACGTAACCTCAGCATCATACTGGACTCCTTGCTCACAATTAACCGCCAGATCAACCCTGTATCCTTATCCTGCTTCCACACGCTCCACCTACTTCAAAAGGCATTCATATGGAGCCCCACAGAATCCAGAAAGACGGCCACCCACGCACTCAGCAACAGTAGACTCGACTACGGCAACGCACTCAATGCCGGCGTCACCCAGAAACAGCTCAGGAAACTACAGAACGTTCAAAACACCGCAGCCAGACTGGTCCTCGACATCTCCCGTTGCAGCCACATCACAGAACACCTTCAACAACTCCACTGGCTCCCAGTCAACAAGTGAATCACCGTCAAGCTCCTCACACATGCCTACTAAGCTCTCCATGACACAGGACCAGCATATCTAAACCACTGCCTCTCGTTCTATGTACCTGCCTTACAACTTGTCTCTGCCCAACTTGCCCTGGCCACCGTCTCACGGATTCACAAGGCCAGAACTGGAGGAAGATCCTTCCCATACCATGCTGCCATGACCTGGAACACCCTGCCCCTCCACCTCAGGCAATCCCCATCACTGACCCAATTCAGGAAGGATCTCAAGACCTGGCGCTTCTACTGAATCTCCATGACCAGATGGACCAGCAGCCCCCTTCCCACAAGCGCTTTGAGACCCTCACGGGTGAGTAGCTGTGCTATACAAAACCCTGATTGATTGACAACAATTTGAGAGACAGTCCTGAACCATCTTGCAGGCTAAAAGATTTTGCAACCTGACATTTTCAGCCTGAGAGACAGAATACACATGCCACAGGTGACTCCTGCATGTCTGCCAGAAACAGCCGCATTTGAAATTGTTTACAATGTTTTGTAATTTGTGGAGGAATGCAATATAGTGAAATGTCCAGGTATGCTGCTAATGGAATAGTCCACTAGAAAGGGAGTGTGTTAAGGGGAGACCCTGGGGATCAGGTCCTATTAGTAGTGAAAGAATATGACAACATTGTTTAATAAAGGAGCCTGCCGAGTTTAAAACTGGGCAGATATAACCAAATACCATAGTGAGAAGTTTCCAGCATTTTACCGCTGTGTCACATGCACCTCCCTTTTCAATAAGGCTATATGTGATGCACTATCAGAGACATTAGAAAACAACCAGCAGCAATGCCAACATTTAATTGATTATTGCTTTATTAATGCAGGGAAAACACTCAGTCCTTGTAGCCCTTGTTGCTTGAAAATTACAATATTCTGTCCCAGTGGCACACAACAGTCACTTCCCCTCTGGCCTCATCTTTCCCTAATGTTCCATGATGACCTGATTACTTACTAGTAATCTTTAATACTCTTAGTCCAACTTGCCCTCCTTCCTGTCATAATAACCACATGAGGTAAATTTTAGCTCAGAGTCAGGAAAAAACATATATGCTGAAGGAACTCCACTCTCCCCAGCTGGGTGCTATATAAACATAGCATTCCCCGGCAGTTCCTGTAGTTAGGTTTCACCTGCACAGCGCTTGCGCTGTGCTTGAGAAATCTATTGTTTTTATTATAAACTTAAAAGGGACTTACATCCAGACTCCTCTCTTTTCTGACTTCTCATCGGTTCCTGTGCGTGCTAATTACCTTTTCTCCATTTCTATTGGCTGTAGCATATTTTCCTGCATTGACCAATGCTTGTTCCTCGTCTGCTTCTCTTATCAATTTTCCACTGCTGAAATACTGTTAACATCCTGTTTGGTGGAACTATATTTTCATAAAGATTTGCCTTTTACTCTTGCAGCATATTTATATAACAATTTATCACCCAGAGAGATTAA
The DNA here is from genome assembly GCA_963921515.1 of Calotriton arnoldi. NCBI lineage: Eukaryota > Metazoa > Chordata > Amphibia > Caudata > Salamandridae > Calotriton > Calotriton arnoldi. The sequence continues at coordinate 885,183 of CAWUFW010002526.1, forward strand.
GTGATTTGCATAGAATCACAGGATGTTGCTTTCAGCACCACGGAGACTGGAACCGGGATCCCCAGCTACTGAGTCAGCAGCTCTGGCCACTACACCACATCCTCTCCACTCCTGTGCTATCTGTCAGGTAGCTCTTTCCTTCTCCCGGATCATGAGTGATGAAAACAGCTCTTTATTCAGTACATAGGCCAAACCAATGCATTACCAATGCTTGTTTTCTGTCTGGGAACCAAGAAAATAGCCAAAATATAGTAAATTTGTGTTTTATTGTTTTACAAAATGTGAAACAATGCTGTAGAAGAGCATTTATGTGGTTTTTGAAAAAATGACAGCAACAAAAGGTTTTCTTGCTAAGCACCATCTTCTCAAAGAGGAACAGAGTTGTAAAGAATAATTACTACAGTTTTAGCATTTTTCTAAAGGATAATTATATTTTCAAGGCAAGCCTGGCCAGCGCATGCGCTGCTGTGAGGCATGCTGTATTAGAGTATGGCCTTGAAGCCCCGCCCACTCTCCGCCCATATTTTTAATTGGCTTTGTCATTGTCCTTCGTAAACGCTGGCTACTGATTCGTTAATAGGCTTGTTAGTCCCTCTTTAGAACCGCCTTTTCTTCATTTGTAACCTCCCATCAAGACTGGACCTTTTACAGTGTCTTACTGTATGGCTTGTATTAGCCCATAGCAAGAACTTTTGCTTAATTAATGTAAACACCACTGGTGGGGCACGAGCTTTAGCAATAGAGGCCGCTTTTTGTTTGTGTTTGCAGCACGCTATGCGCGCTTTCACTTACACAATGAGGCTACACCCACGACTCGCAGGACGGCGGACAGCTCGCTTAAATCATTTTTTTATTTTATTTTAAATGAAATCATGGCGCGTGCACGTTTTGTTGTGTGCAGCACGCCCAACTCGTTGTTTGTTTTTTTAAAACAGAAAATTATGGCTGCCGCATGCCTTTCTCCCGTCCATAATTTCACTCAAACCAAAGTGTCAGCGGCATCGCTCCCAGCAACATCGTAAGATAACCATGTGATGTTTTTTACGCTGTTGCTGGGAGCGATGCTGCCGACTCTTTGCTTTGGGTGAAATCACGGAGGGCTGCAGCGGGCATTAGCAGCGGCAGAGCGGGAAGGAAGAAGGAGCCGCGAGGCAGGGACGGCGCAGAGGCAGCGGCAGCCAGGCCAGCTCCAGGGTTACAGTGCTTCGCCAGACTTCGTTCTCGCATTTGCGAGATTTTAAGCTATTAGCATTGTAAATGACAATGCCTTTTATTTATGTTTTAAAAACCAAAACTTAAATAAAAGGCATTGTCCTTTACAATGCCAATAGCTCAAACTCGCGTAAATGCGAGACCTATTGCATTGTAAATGCTTGTTCCTACTTTTAGTGGGTCCTCAGATCCCCTGCTCTTCCCCCTCTGTCTTTCACCAGCTCGTGCAGTTGCATATTTAGGGACTGCGGAAGGCACTAGCAGTGCTCGTGCCCTGTGGTGTCTCTGAACAGGTCCCGACCCATCCTGTGTGCCCTGCTCAGTGCCTGCATTCTGCTTACACTCCTGCTTTTCGCTGCGGCAGCAGTGGCAGTTGGCATTAGCCCCTTTACCTTCATCTTCTGCGTCTACCCCTCCGCTCACCACCTGACATCAGCACCAGCGCCACCGGCTACGGAGGTTACCGGTGAGTTGCTGGCTGTTGTGTTTGGTTGTATGGTGCTTGCCCGTGGGAGGGGGCGGCAAGGAGCAGTGTCGGTGGGTGGTGGAGGGTTGGACCCAGGTGTAGACCGGTATCACACTCCACTCAGGACTTCAAGCTCAAGGTTTTGTGGCACTAATCGGCGCATGACCCCATGGGGCGCTGAAAGAAGGGGACTCTGATACCTCTTGCAGCTGCCGGACAAGGGGTTGAGTTGAGCTGAGCTTGTATTGGAGCCATTTCACTGGTTATGAGATATTGGCTATACTGGATACACTGTGACTATTTGAGCAATCATCAGTAAAGGCAACAAAAAGAACATGATCATTTTAATGAGTACCTTTCTTTTTAATTCAGTTCACCCCTGGCAAAACAATAACATTTATTAAGTTTGAAAAGAAGTTTATTGAAAGAATGCAACTTAGCTACATATGTAACAAAACTTGCAATATGTTAATATAATCATAAATGGTATAGTGGCTTAATAATTAAACAGCAAAAACCAAACAGTTGCATAAGTAAAGAAGGATACAATAATGAGAAATGGAGGGAGGAAAGCAAAAGAAAGGGGGGGAGAAGATAATAATAATCTGACCATGGGCTAATAAGGAAATAATAGAGCTTAGTACAATATAAAGTGGTTTGAAACAATTGGGAAGTAATAGCTGTAAAGTACAACATAAATATTATATTAATAAAAATGCTTTATAGTTGTACATTATGCACCAAATAAAACTAGTTTAAGTAAACTAGACTTTAAATATACATCATTGTAAAGTAAGGAAAAAGACAAATAATGCAAGAAATACAATATATATAAAAAGGAAAAATATGTTTATGGAGGTTTGGGAACTTCTTCCAGTATTGGACGGTGTTGATTGAATGTTTGAGCAGAAGTATCTAGGAAAATAGTAATAGGTGACCATAAGTGTTCTCTTTTAATAAGTAGGGATAAAGGAGAAATGTAGGCACGATCTAGCCGACGGTTATAACAGACACTTTACCACCAAGCTTGGAAGGATAAGTGTGTGGATTGTTTCCAATTTTTGGTGATTTGTTGGAAAGCTTTTGCAATTAGTAAATCCACAATATCTGTATTATATGTGATGGTTTGCCAATGTTCGGAAAGTGAACCTAGAAAAATGTTTAGAGGGGAGAAGGGAAATTGAGTATGAAAAATAGTATTGATCTGAGACCATACCCTCAACCAAAATTGGTGCGTAATAGGACAGGAAAATAACATATGAAATAAATCTGCATTAGAAGCATTACAGGACCAACAGTTTGAGACAATTGTAGGTATACATTTATGTAGGGATGCTGGAGTAAACATGAGCCTATTGTATAAAAAGAAAAGTGTCTGAGTTGTACTAGCCGATCTTGAGGTCTTGCGAATTTTGGTCCATAATTTATCCCAAAATGAAATGGACCATGAAGTATGAAAATCTTGTTCCCATTGTATTTCTATTTTAGATTTACATCTATGTTCTATGGGCTTAGTAAGAAATTTATAAATAGAAGAAGCACTTGGTTGGGCACTTAATATGGGAAGGATATTATCATGAGTTGATGAAGGGAGAGAAGACAAAGATGGAGAGGGTAAAGACAAGAGTATAGAATGAATAGAATGAATCAATGCCTTAAATTTATTAGAATATGATTTTGGAAGGTTATAAAATGTCTGCGCTTCAGGAAAAGTGAGAAAGGAATCATGTGGGTAAAGTTGATGAACCCAGAGCAGTCCTTTATCTCGCCAAGATTTCCAGAATATTGGTTTATTATTAATTGTTATAAGGTGGTTATACCAAATCGAAGAGTTGAGAAAACGATCAAGATCAGAGAGATGTGAAATAATTATTGATTGAAATAATTTAAGCGAAGTATTATGTATTGGTGAGGATGAAAAATGTGTCTTATGGGTAAATGTAAGAGATTCCTTAATTGAAAAAGGGTAAAGGAAAGAAAATTCGAGATCTGTCCATAGTGGGGAGTATCTGAGGATGAAAGATTTAAACATTTAGAGAGCTGTTTGAGAAGAAAGGCTTTGTGATACATCTGAAAATCAGTGACGTTAACACCCCAAGCGATTTACTACGTTTGAGCATAGCGAGGGATTTACGTGTTTTTTTTTTCCCATTAAAAGACAGATAAAATAGAGTAAATTTTCTTGAAGAAATGAGAGGGGATAGCCAGAGGAATAGCAGCAATGGTATATAGAATAACAGGAACAAGCATCATTTTAATAGTATCAAGTCTGCCCCATCAGGCTAAATATAGAGGATGCCATTTAGAGATAGAGCTGGAAATTGTGTTGGAAACTTGGGTCATATTCAATGTTAGAGTAAGTTTGATGGAAGGGGCAAACCATAGACCCAAATATTTGATCTTTTGGGCGTTCCATGTAATATTAGTTGAAAGAAAGTCATGTCTGAAACAAAAAACATTAAGAGGAAGGATTTCGCATTTGTCAGGGTTCAATTTATAACCACAAAGTGAGGAAAAATCATTGACCTCTGCCAAAAAAGCTGGGATAGAAATGTCAGGTTTAGATAGGTATAACAAAATATCATCTGCATAGACACTCATTTTAATATGAGTTTTATTATGTTGGAAACCATAAATTTTAGGATTTCATTTAATTTTAGCAAGAAAGGGTTCCAGAGCAAGGATAAAAAGAGGTGGTGAAAGAGGGCACCTTGGCGAACACCCCTGTGAAGAGTAAAAGATGTGGAAGTAGGACCGTTGACAAGAATGGAGGCTTTGGGTGATGTGTAAAATAAAGAGACATAAGAAATGAATTTGGGTCCAAAACCAAACCATGAGAGGGTATGAAAAATAAAAGACCAATCCATCCGGTCGAAAGCTTTCTTCGCATCAAGCGAGATGGCTGCAAGTGAATGAGGATATTTGTTTGATTTATGTAAAATATTAAAAAAGGTTCTAGTGTTGTCAGAGATGGACCTACCCGTAATGAAACCAGATTGTTCTGGACAAATGATAGATGGTAAAAGTGGTTCTAAACGAAGAGCAAGTAGTTTGGCGAATAATTTATAGTCGGAGTTAATTAAAGATATCGGTCTGTAATTTTTACATAAATGAGGATCTTTCCCTTCTTTGGGAATTAAACAAATAAGTGCATCCTGAAAGGAACCATAAGAGGCCTTAGAAGAAATGAAAAACGTAAACAGCGAATGGAGATGTGGTAAAAGCAACTTAGAAAAATGAGAATAAAATTCCACAGGAAATCCATCTGGCCTTCCCCATTTTAATAAGACGTAGGGCATGAGAGATATCTTTAACGGAAATGTAATCTTCTAAGGATGAAAAATCAATATCATTGGAAAAGTGTTTCGGTAGCGAGTCTAGGTATTGTATTTGTGCACAGTCTGGAGTATCCTCAGGAGTATAAAGTGACGTATAGTATTTTTTAAATTCCTCTGAAATATCTAGGTCTTTGGTTGCTCTGGAAGAATCAGCGTTTAGAATATATTCAATGTTTAAACGATCTTTCTTAACTTTAAGATAAGAGGCAAGGAGTTTGCCAGCTTTGATTTGGCCGCCATAATAGCGAGCACTACCTTTAAGAAGATAGGAGCTGGCATTTTCTGTAGATAGTTTATTGTATTTAAATTTTCCTACAATAAGATTATTAAGGTCAGCTTTAGAATTAGAGGTAGTATAAAGTATCTCTAACCTCTTAATGTTTTTAAGAAGTTCAGAAGTTTTCTGGGAGTTTAATTTTTTCTTTTTAGCGACATAAGAAATAATACAATCTCTGGCTGAGGCTTTAAAAGCATCCCATACAACAGCAAAGGATGAAACAGAGGATAAATTACGATTAAAGAAATCAGTAATAAAGGATTCAAAAGAAGAAGTAAAGGTCTGATCAATTAATAAAGATGTATTAAATCTCCATCTTCTGTTAGACTCATCAACAGGGAGTAGCTCCAAATCTAAGATTACTGGGGTATGATCTGAAATCAATATAGAACCAATATCTGCATGTATTATGTGCTGTGTAAGTGCCTTAGAAACAAATAAATAGTCTATACGAGACTGGGAGAGGTGAGTAGGAGAGAAAAAGGTGTATTCACGGAGTTGAGGATTGCAGAATCTCCATGAATCAACGAGAGATCTATGGGAAATTAAAGTATTAAAATGTTGGTGCATCGGGGAGGGGATGAAAGTTGCTTTAGAGGAACGGTCTATATATGGATCAATAATTAGGTTACAATCACCGCCAAAAATAACATATGGTGTGGGGATAGACATCAAAAGCATGGAGATATGAGGCCAAAAATTGTTATCAGGTTTAGTGGGTGCATACACATTAAATAAAGCAATAGGAACATTATTAACTTTAAGATGAACAATTAACCAACCACCTTTGTCATCTGTATCTTCAGACAAAAAGGAAATTTTAAGTTTTTTATGACAAAGAATCACTGTACCATTCTTCTTACTTGTACCAGGAGAGGAAAAGACAGTTCCTACCCATTGACGTTTAAGTTTCAAAACTTCTGAAGAAACAAGATGAGACTCTTGTAAGAATACAATATCTGCCTTTAAATTAGCTAAGTGGGTAAGAACCCTCTGCCTTTTAATGGATGTACCGAAACCTTTGACATTCCAAGTAATTATACGTAACGTCATTTATTCAAAATATAAGCAAAAGAGAAAAATGCATAAAAAATAAAAAACATTTACAGCAAATATTAACATAGGAAAAGACCTGTAGTAATCAAAAGAACCATTAGTAAAGAGCTCCTTAGAGATAGAAAAGGAAATGAAATAGGGAAAAGGAGAATAATAAAAAGGAAAGAAGAGAAGGCTAGAAAGAAGAAGAAGGGATGAAAGAAACGAAGAGCGAGAGTAAGAGAAAATACTGAATAAATGTAGAAGAAGAACAATGAAACATACTATAAACTCAAACATGGATGAGGGGTGCTGAGGCGACAAAACGAGAAGACGTACGACCAGCGAGACAACACCGGGGGAAGATCACAAGGAGAAACATGTTCCAAACAATATTATACAACGGATGGTGGAAATACGGAAGGAACTGATATCTGGAATGGGGAAACAAAAAAGGAAAGAAGGTAATTAATAAGATTTATCTTGAAAAGGGAATATGAGAGATAACATAAGGTTACACTTGAGACAAGGAAACAATATTATTCTTATGACAAAGATGCTCTTGCGAATTCCATAGATTCTTCTTTGCAGCTGCCCAGAAAACGTTGAAGTAAAGCAGGAACTTCGTAGGTGGTAGTTTTATTTTTATAAGTTACTTTGAAGTGGCAAGGGTGAATCAAACCATATCTGGCGTTTAGATCACGAAGTGCTGGTCTCATAGCAAGAAAACTTTTCCTTTTATCTGCAGTAACTTTGGCATAGTCTTGTGAGAAAAATAATTGTAAACCTTGCCAGGAAATACGGCGCTTAAATTTAACTGCTTGTAACACTTTCAACAAGTCTGTATACTCTAAGAAGTAGAGTATTACACCTCTTGGCTTACGTTGAGACGAGGGAGTAGAAGGAGTTCGACCAAGTCTATGTGCCCTCTGTATGTTCAATGAAGGAGACTCTGGCATTTCTAATACTTGCAGAAGAAAAGATTGAAAGAAGGCTATGGGATTGGATCCTTCCAGACCTTCTGTTAAACGATAGATGCGTAGATTATTGCATCTACTACGGTTCTCAAGGTTTTCTACTTGCTTCTGAAGTTGAATTATTTCAGCTTTCATTGGAGGACTATGCTGTGAAGAGATTTGTAGAGAATTGACTTGACATTCCATAGAAGCGATTTTATTTTGAAATGAAGACCAATTATCCTCTAAAGCTTGAAGGCGAGTGTTTGTGTCTTCCATATATGGCTTGAGAGCTCGTATTTCATCCAGAAGTACCTCCAGGGAAACTGGTGGAGGAGAGGTGACTGGTGAAGGAGGATCTTTTTTAACTCGCTTAGAAGAAGATAGCAATGACGAAGAGTTAGGTTTAGACGCATTTTTGCCGCTGACTTGAGGTGAATGAGAACTGGAAGTAGGCAAAAATGTAGAAGTGCTAGAAGAGGATTCCTCAACATGAGGTAAAATGGTTTGAGTGGATACCTCCATGTCGTTCTGTAGTATTGAAAAGGGGTTAGATGTAGGCACTGCAGTAGCTTTTGGGCGTACAACAGATGCGTAAGATGAAACAGCGCCCGATTAGATTTAGTTCTCCCCATAGACATGGGTAACCAGCAAGGTAAATACTGACTACTTGAAGGAGAGTGGAGAAACAGGCGTGGAGCAGCTTTATTATGTCAAAGTAGAACCAATTAACTGAAATCCAGTGAAAAAGACTGTGTGCCACGATCAGGAGAAACAGGGGTTAATCACTAGAGGCAGCAACATTCATAGCATTAGGAAATCAATTGTAGAAGAAGGTTGCAGCAAATTTTCAATATTAGAATATGCTTTCAGTGCCACTCAGCATCAGAGATTATCAACATTGAAATTAATAGCAGACCATAGAGAGAGCTGTTTCCAATACACTGGGGTAGTGGCAACTTGTGAGGCACCCCTATCACTTCATAAGAGAAAAACGTTGTAGGCTGAAGCAAAAACAAAATGGTGGCCGTGTTCCAGTCATGGAGTGCGCCGCAGGATTAAATCAAGAATACCAAAAATGCTGGCTTACTGCGTGTAATAAAAGGCGTTTTCAGGGGCAAGGTTCCACCAGGTGAGAAGTTCAACGTGAGAGAGTCAGTTGTTGAAAAAGGTTGCGTCAAATTTTCAATTTTAAAAATATGCTTTCCGTGACACAACACCAGAAACATTCAAATTAACATTGGCAGCAGACCTTTAAAGATAGATGTTCCTTTCATACTGCATTAGCAGCAACTTGTGAAGCAACCCTTCCGTTTCACAAGAGAAAAATGGAGTAAGTTGAAGAAAAACAAAATGGCAGCCGCGGTCCAGTTACGGAGTGCGTCGCAGCTTTAAAACAAAAATGCTAAAAATGCGGGCTTACCGCGTGTAACAAAAGGCATCTTTGGGACCAGTAAAGGTTCCGACAGCGTATGTCTTGTAGAAAGCCGATGTTGTAAGGCTTCCACCAGGCGTAAAGATGAGAAACCTCGGAACTTGACGCGGAGCAGCGTCAACCAGCCGTAAAAACGGGAAAATACTACTGCCATGCTCCAGCAGAGAGTTGCCTCGCCACGCCCTCTTCCTGATTCTAGGGCTGTGCCTGCCTACAGTAACATGAAACTATTTTATTGATGCCCAAGCTATTTCCGGGGCTCCGCTCCGCCCCTCGAGTGAGCTCTGCACCAGCCATTTGTAAACAAAAGTAAGTGCCCTCGGGGAAGAGGGGAGGAGGGTGGGGCTGGAGTCAGTGGCTATGCAGTTTTGGGGGCGGCAAAAACAGGAATCAAATGCCAGCACCCCGTGGGGCGCCAAAGCCTAGCTACATCAGTGGAGTGTTGCCGAGTATTTGGGCCGGACTGCAGAGCAGTACACTGTGTATGTGTGGCTGCAAGAACAATCTGGCCACAGACTCAAAGCCTTTCTATGCCACTGACTGGAGTTTTTGCAGAGTTTGTGGCTGGACTGCGTAGCCCATAACCGTTGCGATCTCTTCCTTTTTTACTGGACAAGACAAGGACAGTGTCCACTTCTGCTGCCCCCCCTCTTTCTTCCTCTTCTTCCCTCTCTTACTGTTGCGCTCCTCCTCACTTGTAGAAAACCGTGATTGTTCTTTCCTCTCCTTTCCGTCATTCGTTCCTCTGTGAAATGGATCCAAAAAAGGAGAAACACGTTTGCTGCAAATGTCTTTGTCTGACATTTTTCTACACCAAAATGCAGCCTCAGGAGGAGAGAAAAAAGGTTTTAAGATGCGAACAATAAATACATAACTAAATAAAACAAGACAGAGTAGTCGCAAAGTGGCCAGTTTGGTTTTATTTACACCCAAACACATTAGCGCCACCTTTCAGAGTTTGCCAGTGAAGCGCTACTTTTCTCTTCATGTCGTTAGCTTTTCAAGCAAATACACTCATTGATTTCTGAATAATGAGTGTAAAAGCTTTAAGGTGTATTCCCTATGAGTGTTTGCTTTTTTCCAGTACGTTGTTACTTTTTTTTCGGGTAGCATATTACTCTAGTCTAGTGCATAATTTGAATTGAGTTTCTTCCAGGTGTTTATAGCGGGGCACAATTGGGTTGTAGCTGAAGGCAGTGTGAGTTTCTTTCATTGGGGCAGTATGGTGTTCAGTGAGGGAGAGGATGTGGCACTCTACTGATGACAGAAACTGCAAGGCTCTGAGACACATGGCTTGCGATAGCACTTTTAAGCGTATTTGGGACATTCTGCAAATGGCAAAGTTTTCAGATGAATGTATTGTGTTGGCCAATAACAACCGAGTGCATGTGTGCATTGTCAATTTAAATAAATGTGGAAAAATACTAGCTGCAGCGTCAACTTTTGCTTGTGGCAAAAATAAATGTGGATAAATACAGATAAAATGACCCAAAAATAAATATGGATAAATACAGCCGGAAATGGCAAAAAAATAAATACCATAAAACCGGGAGCCCTAATCGTAATACAGCACACGATTAACCCCAGTCAGGACTGCAAGACAACCTGACCTGTTTAAAACAAAAAACTATCAGTTTGTGGCTTACCTCGCTGTCAAACGCCAATAATTCAACATTGTAAAACATGAATAACCCTAAGCAATCATCTGAAATGGTCAGTGATAAGGTACTATCGCTGGGGCGAAGTGGTTTGGCGAAGACATCACAGATTCTGAGAGAAAAGCTGGACTCAAAAAGCCCTTTGAGAAGTTGATCAGAGCGTCTAGTATCACTAGTTACCAGGGCTGAGGTTCATAGAGCCCCAGATAAATCTTATTTAATTTTTCAGGTTCTGAAAGCAACTTAGTATATAGGAGGGAGGAGTTTCTACCACATGAAGCTTCAGCTTTCTTGTCAAGAGGGGATCAAGGTCATGTTCAAGTAAAGCAAACACAAGGAGATGATGGACGGAGTGCTGAAACTTTTCAGACACTCAGCCCCAGTCACAGATCTGGGTTGAATCCATCATCGTTCTTTAGCTCACTTTGTCACCTTAGTTCAGACCCAGCTATATGCAAATCAGTCTTGACTCTGTGCCTCATGGGAACAGTCCAGCCCGAACTGCCAAGCCAGGTCTTCCCTGAACCGGAAGCAAGCATTCTGGGTCCAGTTTTGGGGTAACACCCTTCATCAGCCAGGCTAGCTTGAATCCAGTGGCAAAGTGAGCAAGGGACCCACGTCTGGGCATACCCTGCCAACTTAGGGCGAACAAAGCATACACAAGGAGATGATGGATAGAGTGCTGAAACTTTTCAGGATGCTTGTTTCCGGTTCAGGGAAGACCTGGCTTGGCAGTTCGGGCTGGACTGTTCCCATGAGGCACAGGGTCAAGACTGATTTGCATATAGTTGGGTCTGAACTGAGGTGGCAAAGTGAGCTAAAGAACAATGATGGATTCAACCCAGATCTGTGACTGTGGGTGAGTGTCTGAAAAGTTTCAGCACTCCATCTATCATCTCCTTGTGTTTGCTTTGTTTGCCCTAAGTTGGCAGTGTATGCCCAGACGTGGGTCCCTTGCTCACTTTGCCACTGGATTCAAGCTAGCCTAGCTGACGAGGGGTGTTACCTCGAAACCGGTCCCAGGATGCTTGTTTTCCGGTCCAGGGAAGACCTGGCTTGGCAGTTCTGGCTGGACTGTTCCCATGAGGCACAGGGTCAAGACAGATTTGCATATAGCTGGGTCAGAACTGGGGTGCCGAAGTGAACTAAAGAATGATGATGGATTCAATCCAGATCTGTGACTGGGGGTGAACGTCTGAAAAGTTTCAGCACTCTGTCTATCATCTCCTTGTGTTTGCTTTTTTTGCCCTAAGCTGTCCGGGCATGCCCAGACGTGGGTCCCTTGCTCACTTTGCCACTGGATTCAAGCTAGCCTAGCTGATGAGGGGTGTTACCCCGAAACTGGCCCCAGGATGCTTGCTTTCCGGTCCAGTGAAGACCTGGCTTGGCAGTTCTGGCTGGACTGTTCCCTTGAGGCACAGGCTAAAGACTGATTTGCATATAGCTGAACTGAGGTGGCGAAGTGAGCTAAAGAACGATGATGGATTCAACCCAGATCTGTGACTGGGGTGAGTGTCTGAAAAGTTTCAGCGCTCCGTCCATCATCTCCTTGTGTTTGCTTTGTTCGTCCTAAGTTGACAGGGTATGCCCAGACGTGGGTCCCTTGCTCGCTTTGCCACTGGATTCAAGCTAGCCTGGCTGATGAGGGGTGTTCCCCAGAAACAGGTCCCAGCGTGCTTGTTTATAGTCCAGGGAAGACCTGGCTTGGCAGTTCGGGCTGGACTGTCCCCATGAGGCACAGGGTCAAGACTGATTTGCATATAGCTGGGTCTGAACTGGGGTGGCGAAGTAAGCTAAAGAATGATGATGGATTCAACCCAGATCTGTGACTGGGGGTGAGTGTCTGAAAAGTTTCAGCACTCCGTCCATCATTTCCTTGTGTTTGCTTTGTTCGCCCTAAGTTGGCATGGTATGTCCAGACGTGGGTCCCTTGCTCACTTTGCCACTGGATTCAAGCTAGCCTGGCTGTTAAGGGGTGTTACCCCAAAACTGGTCCCAGGATTCCTGTTTCCTGTCCATGGAAGACCTGGCTTGGCAGTTCGGGCTGGACTTTTCCCATGAGGCACAGGGCCAAGACTGATTTGCATATAGCTGGGTCTGAACTGGGGTGGCGACGTTAGTTAAAGAATGATGATGGATTCAACCCAGATCTGTGACTGGGGGTGAGTGTCTGAAAAGTTTCAGCACTCCGTCCATCATCTCCTTGTGTTTGCTACGTTCAAGTAAAAACAACCGATATGGTGATTTCAGAACATGTCATAGGTGAGCAATACCAGCCAGCAAGCTCTCTTGACAACTCAGACCTATTGAACGAAATGAACAGAATTATTACTAACCCAAATGTTAATTTGTCCCCAGCAGTGACAGCAGGTGGTGTTAGAGTTTCTGCCTTAGTCAACCAAGGTAACTAAGTGAAGCCGGATTTTGAAACTCCTCCATTATATGCTGTTCTTTCTGCAATGGGTGCAATCAGTTCTACCCTTACAAAAATGACTGAGGCCTTGGAAACGCAAATGGTTGGTGTACAGGCCATATTACTAAAATCAACACAAGAACATTCAATTTATTGGAATTCTTTCAACAAGACTCCAATTGGAATAGATACAAAACTTGCAACATTAATGGAGAGCACATGCAACCTGACAAGGATTGATGATTTAGTTAGTTTACTTCAGCTACTCCAGGTAAAAACATGTTCTAGTTTAAAATCAATGCATAGTCAAGTTTCTTCACCAAAAGTGTCTATAGCCTGCTTCACGGTGCAGGACTTAAGCACACCTCGTCAAATTAGTGACAAAAAAATCAAATAATTCTCCTGCCACATCAATGGTTTCAACTATGCCTAACCTAAAGGTTACATCAGGAACTTGGAGCCAAGCCGAGGTACAAATCTCCGAAGATGTATTCCTAGCATGGATAAGGAGCACGGCATTGAAGCAGGAAAAAAATATTTTCATTTTCATTCAGAAAGATCCACGGCAGTAGAGTCTGGATTAATTACAGATGAGGCTCAAAGTAGTAATCCAATCTGCTCAAAAGAACCTTTTGTAACTTATGTAAGCAAAAGTCGAATGAAGAAATTGCAAAGACTGAATAAACACTTTGAGAAAAATAAAGTAAAAGAGGCTGGCATTGCTAATTCAAGTAAATCAATGGAGAGACACAAAAAGTACTCGATTGTTACAAACCCATCCAATTGTATACTAATACAGAGTCCTCTTCACATCTATTCAAGTTTTCCAATGAAAACTCTACTATGGAAACCATAGCCACTTAAAAGGATATCCACAGCTCAATACCCTGTAAAGCTCCAACTTACAGTCAAGTTGTAGTAGGGAGCAGTTGTGGACAGTGTAGGTAAGTGCAGTGAAGTGGGGGCGGGTGAGTGACAAACGACGGAATAGTTAAATTAAATAAATAAAACTACTTACCTTGCAGTCGCCGCATTGCCGAGTCGAGGATGCGGCGAGCGCAAGGTAAGTGGTTTTATTTATTTTACCTATTCCGTCATCTGTCCCTTCCCCAGACGCAAGATAAGTGGTTTTATTTATTTATTTAATTTTACCTATTCTGTCATCTGTCATTCCCCCCCCACCCCACTACACGACCCCACCGCACTTACCTGCACCAGCCGCAACTGGTAGGGAGTGTCTCCAATCTTCCTACACAAACAACTCCATTGCAACTAAAACAGTTACCTAAGAAGGATGTAGGTGAACCATCAGCTATAAATTTAATCACTGTGAAAGAGCAGAAAATCCCAGACAGCAATGCGATTTCCATCTCAGATCAAAATTTGAAGACCACATAATGATTACCAAGCAACACAACTGGACAATACAGTCAAGTAGGAATTTCTCCCAAGCAACATCAAAACGAAATATACCCTAAGGATGCAAACCCCATTGGGCCATTGTCCCAAGTTTCTAGTTATTCAATAACTCAAAGTTCACAGCATCTCAGCTCCACGATAGCTCAGCATAGCATCACAAATACATGTCAACAGGCGAAACACATAAGTCACGCATTTCAACCTCCAAGGCATCTACTGCGTAGCAGACCCCCGCAGCACTACCGGCTTCTCACACTGACCACGATACAATGACATACAAAGGGAATTCTCTCCGTATCATGTCGTGGAATGTAAACGGCCTGCTAGACAGGATCAAATGGACTGCGGTCCTGTGGCATGCCCAAAGACACACCCCTGACATTCTCATGCTCCAAGAAACCCACCTCATGGGCAATTTTTGTCTCTTCCTTGCAAGATACGGATTTGATAGATCCTGGCACTCAGGCTTCACACGGGGCTCACGTGGGGTCGCAATCCTTTTAAAACACAACCTACCTTTCGTGCCTACTCAAATTACCAGAGACCCCCATGGCCATTTTGTAGCCCTCTCTGGAACAATGGGCGAAGATTCCCTCAATATCCTCTCCATCTACATTTCTGGTGCCACCCACACACAGACCCTAAACCGCATAGGTGAGATACTCTCCTCCTTACCTCCTGGTACAACGGTCTTGGGGGGAGATTTTCAACACGGTCATGCACCCCAGGCTTGACGCCACGGGGACCCCCTCTTTCTCCCGCACCTCGCACCCCAACCAGTTAGCAACCTGGGCTGAAGCCATGGGTATTTGTGACGTATGGCGGTCCTGGAATCCGCGGGAATCCCAGTACACCCACACCTCAGCGGCGCACCACAGCCACTCTCGCACTGACATGATGTTCATGCCGGCTCCAGAGTGTCGTAAAGTCAGGGAAATACATATCCTTCCCCGGGGCATCTCGGACCATTCAGCAATGTTCTTGACCATGGGCGACCTACCCACTGTTTTCCGCTGTTGGAAGCCGGAGTCCCCGTCACGCATCACTGTCACAAATGCGCGACCCGGGACTCCCCACTCAACGTTAGGCCAAGTAAGGACACCGTTTGAGATAGCCCTGCTCACCCCCTTAGTAGCTTGGCACGAGCAGCCAGGCCTATCTCCAAGGCACGAGTGTACAGTGTGTGCAACCACGCCCACAGCAACCCCCTGGTGACACCACAAATGGACTCCACACGAGTTTGATAAAACGAGTATAAACTTTATATAGAAAGATATACGATCAGACCACACGTTACAAAAGCCAACATATAATAAAGGGTAATATTCGTTCCGGCTGGTTGGTAGGTTCAAATCCCAACCACCGCTTTCCAAACGCTATGCTGGTCGTAATGCTAGAATCACACACGTTGCAATGGACAAACAATAGTGCTCTGCGTAACGATACAATCCTGTGCTGGGCACAGGAGAAATAATACAATGCGTAACGATACACTCCGGTCTACAATGGGAGAAATTATGCAATGCGTACCGCTACAATCATGTACTGCGCAATGAAGGAATAATGCAATG
This sequence comes from Calotriton arnoldi, assembly GCA_963921515.1. Taxonomy (NCBI): domain Eukaryota; kingdom Metazoa; phylum Chordata; class Amphibia; order Caudata; family Salamandridae; genus Calotriton; species Calotriton arnoldi. Next base: position 900,963 of record CAWUFW010002526.1, read on the forward strand.
CGTCACACCCCAATCACGTACTTTGCAATGAAGAAACAATGCAATGCGCGCCGCCACAATCATGTACTTTGCAATTAAGGAATAATGCAATGCGTAGCTACAATCATGTACGTTGCAATGACGAAATAATGCAATGCGGGACGCTACAATCCTGTACTTTGCAAGGGAGAAATAATGCAATGCGTAGCGCTACAATCGTGTATTTCGTTAGGCAGAAATAATGTCAGGCGTCATAAGACAGTCCGGCAGTTCGTTAGCAGCAATATTGGCAATGTGTATTACGACAGTCAGCCTCTTCGATAACAGTTGCCCCCCACACGTATTCATGATGAAATACAGTACAGCTTCCCACTCGGGCCCCAGTACCACCACTCCTTGGTCAGTACGGGCCCCATTCTGAGCCAAAGCAAAGGCTCACGTCGTCAGAAGGACTGAGAGCCGAGAGAGTGTCCCTCTGAGCCCGCACCCCGCCCAGGCAGTGATCCACGTTACCTGGGGACGCGACCCCACTCTCCTCTCCTCCTTCAATGAACTAGGCCTTTCGTGCAGAACTTTCTCAATGGGCCTCAGCGGCTCGGCCTGGCAGCTCAGCTCCTCCGGGGCTGCTGGTCCAGGCCGCAACTGTTAGGAAGGTCTCAGGCGGCCGCAGGGCACACGTACCCCACACCCCTGAGATTACGTTACTCCGGGTGCACGTTCACCACCGCACCCTCCGGGTCTCTTCTGGCATGAAGCCACACACACAACGCTGATGGGACTTCACGTCGATTCCGAGTGCACGTTCAACCAGCACTCCTTTCTGCGGTCTCAGTTGGCACCAAGACCCGCACACCACGCTGCAGAGACTCACTTTCTTCCGGTGCACACGATGATCATCCGATCACCTCCACAGTCCCAAGTTGCACCAAAGCACGCACACTGCTTCACTGAGACTTACTCCAATTCCGGTGCCCCGATATCCAGGCGCTCCTTACCAACGCCTCCGGCCGCACCTCGACACGCTCACCATGTCTGAGCCTTGCTTCTCCTCCGGGGCACTCGATCACCAGGCGCTCTTCACCAACGCCTTGGTGCACCCCGACACGCACCCTGCGCATCCGAGACTCACTCCACTTCTGATGCACGCGTTGACCAGGCGCTCCTCGCCAACGCTCCAGTGCACCACGACACGCTCCCAGCGCGTCCGAGACTCTCTTCACCTCCGATGCACCCGCTCACCAGGGCCTCTTCACCAGCGCCTGCGGTGCACCCCGACACGCACCCTGCGCGTCCGAGTCTCGCTTCACCTCCGGTGCACACTTCACCAGACGCCCCTCACCGACGCCTCCTGTGCACCACGACACGCACCCTGCGCGTCCGAGACTCACTCCTCCGTCGATGCACACGTTCACCAGGCGCTCTTCACCAGCGCCTCCTGTGCACCACGACACGCACCCAGCGCATCCGAGTCTCGCTTCTCCTCCGTGTGTCCAAGATCACAGGGCACACCTTCTGAGTGTCTCAAGCTGCCACAACACGAGCCCACCGCGTTACTTGAAACGTCTCCGGAAACTTGTATGTTCCTGTGTTTCCAAACAGGGAGCCAGCTCACCTCGGGCCCTCTCGGTTTCAAGACACAGCACAAAGCACAGTCTTCTTCAAGCAGGGGGACCCAGCGCCTCCAAGCACAGTCCCAACAGCCTCTCCCTTAGTTAGAACAGCAAACTGCAGACCAGCCCCAGATTACGAAGCAAGGATTGGTCTCCCCCAGCAGTCTTCAGTTGCTCCTTCTTTAGCAGAGGTTCCTCTTGACCACAGAATGGGTCCAAGCCTTTTCAGTCTCAATCCATTTCTGTTTCATTCCAACGTTCAGGGGTTTCAGCTCTCATAGATATACCCCTAAATGTCTTTGAAGTTCGTTGTGCTCAGGGGTCCCTGACCCTTGCCTAAATCAGTTCTGGGTGTCTCCCTCCCAGTGTCACCTTTCTCCCTTTGATACTGGGGGTCTGGATCCTTAATCACTCAGCAGGAGATGGGCCAATTGTTTTATAGCCGCAACCCAGGCCTCTTCACCTTCCGGGGCTTCTCCTCGCATACTCTCCAGCTGCAGGTCAGCCTGGTGCCATCTCACCCCCTCCCCTCTCAGATCCAGACAGTCAATCCACATTCAACAGAGACACACAGAAAAGCTTAAAGCACAAAACTCAGCCACTTTCTACAAGAGCGGCTTCTGAACACACAGTGACAAAACCACTTTCATAGAAAGATGGGTTATGACGCTGTTAGTTCATACATACCAAACTTCACTTCTCCATTCCAAACTTATGGGAAACTAGGCTAACAAACACAATACCCAGCCTCCCCCATTCTGTCCTATGGGCAGAATGGCCTTTCACCAGTGAAAAACGAAATGGAGTGTTTTTCACTGTCAGGACATAACACACACCTCAGTATATGTCCTGCCTTTTACTTACACGGCACCCTGCCCAGGGGTTACCTGGGACCTACCATAGGGGTGCCCATGGTGCATGTAAAAAGGAAAGTAAGGCCTGACAAGTAGCTGTACTTGTCAGGACCCATGCTAACTTAGCAAACTGAGCGCAGGCCCTACACTGTAGGCCTGAGTTCCCTTCTCCGCGCGCCCTTGCATTACTAGCCCTGGCACACACAGTGCACATCACTAGGGACTTTACTAGTAAGGCAAACATACCAATCATGGCCAACCAATTACCATTACACTTTACACAGGGAACTACTGTACTTTGACATTGATCAGCAGTGGCAAAGTACCCAAAGCATCTAAATTGGCACTCTATGTCAGGAAGGATCACTGACATAATATCGAGGAAGAAAATATCGACCTGACAAAATATCGAGTTAAAAATATCGAATACCAAAATATCGAATCCCTATCTACAAACAGGTAAGTACAAAAATATCGAATCAAAAATATCGTTGTAAAAAATATAGTTAGTCAAAATATCGAATTTTTTAAATCTCTTAAAAGTAATGTAAAATTAATAAAATAATAAATATAATTAAGTAAAAACATACTTAAAAATACTTAAATAACTTTCAAATTAATGAATAATTAATTTAAGTTAAAAAAATAAACATACATTTTTATTTTTTAATACATACATATATTAACGTAATATTATTAAAAAATATTCAATATTTTTAACGTAGGATAGCGGGAGGGTAAAATTTACTATTCCCACTCCAGTGAGTGCAACAGTAGGGAAAGCGTTGGATAGCGTAGGGGTAAAATTACTATTCCCACTCCAGAGAGTGCAACAGTAGGGAAAGCATTGGATAGCGGGAGGGTAAAAATTACTATTCCCACTCCAGTGAGTGCAACAGTAGGGAAAGCATTGGATAGCGTAGGGGTAAAAATTACTATTCCCACTCCAAAGAGTGCAACAGTAGGGAAAGCGTTGGATAGCGTAGGGGTAAAAATTACTATTCCCACTCCAGTGAGTGCAACAGTAGGGAAAACGTTGGGTAGTGGGAGGGTAAAATTACTATTCCCACTCCAAAGAGTGCAACAGTAGGGAAAGCGTTGGATAGCGTAGGGGTAAAAATTACTATTCCCACTCCAGAGAGTGCAACAGTAGGGAAAGCGTTGGATAGCGGGAGGGTAAAAATTACTATTCCCACTCCAGTGAGTGCAACAGTAGGGAAAGCGTTGGATAGCGTAGGGGTAAAAATTACTATTCCCACTCCAAAGAGTGCAACAGTAGGGAAAGCGTTGGATAGCGTAGGGGTAAAAATTACTATTCCCACTCCAAAGAGTGCAACAGTAGTAAAAACGTTGTATAGCGTAGGAGTAAAAATTACTATTCTCACTCCAGAGAGTGCAACAGTAGGGAAAGTAATATTTTAATATTTTAATAACAATTATTTAATTATCAATAATAATAAACATTATTATTAAAATTAATTACCAATTACAAAATATTTAATAATGAATTAATTATAAATACCAATACAATTTATTTATTAAAAATTAATTACCTATTAATAATTAATTAACAACCAATTAATATTCAATACCAAAATGTTATAAATAATAAAAAAATACCAATTAATAATTAATTAACAGTAAATTAATTATCAAAACAAAAAAATATTTTCAATAATTAATTATTTACAATTAAATTACTTCCCACCATATCCCCCTATCAACCCACAACCCGCTACAAATAATAAATTAATAGAATTAACATGATTATCAATTAATCAATTAATAAAAATGAATTACCAATTAATAAAAATTAATTACCAATTAATAATTAATTAACAATAAATTAATTATCTATACCAATAAATAAAAATAAATATTTACTTAATTACAATTAAATTACTTCCCACCCTATTCCCCTATAAACCCACAACCCGCTACGGAATGAAATTACGCAAAAATTAAATAACATAAAAATCATTGCTTTAAAAAAATTAAACATACATTAGAAAAACTAATATACACTTTTAACACATATACTAACATACAAAACACTTAGAAAAAATTCGATATTATTAAAAATTCGATATTTTTAATGCCTATATTTTGTACTTAGATATTTTGACAATCGAAATTACTTACCTTAATTTTGATATTTTTAACGACTATATTATGTCCATTCGATATTATGTCCATTCTATATTTTGGATTCGATATTCTGTCCATTCGATATTTTTATTTCGATATTATGTCTATTTACCATCAGGAAAACGGTCTAGGGGGAAAGCAAAAAGTTTTAGGGAACTTTAGCCAAAAAGGCCAAGTCCTACATCTGCCCAATGTGGAGGATGAATGCCTGGTTTCCCAAGACCGGGCATTTAAAGAAACAATTAAAGCCGAAGTCAAACAGTACTTCCTCACGAACCAGGACTCCGTCTCATCCCCAGGCACTCTATGGGAGGCAGGTAAAGCCATGATCCGTGGACTCGCCAAGAGTCACCTCAAAGCCCAACGAATAACACGAGACAGTAGACTCGCCCTCCTCGAATCTCAAGCGACCCAGCTGGAGAGAGACGCAGCTGGAACAACAGATGAAACCCAGCTGCGACAGCTGGCACTAGTGCGGGATGAAATGAGACAGATTTCCCTCGACTCTGCGAAAATCTTATGGAGGTCCTCCATTGCACGAGTATATGGTTGGGGCGATAAGAATGGGAAAATATTACACAGATTAGTATCTTACCCCTCAGCAAACTGGATAATTCCGGAGATCCGTGACCCAGAAGGAAACACTCATCGCTCTCCCAAAGCAATGGCTCAAACTTTTGCAGACTATTACTCAGGCCTGTACTCGGCACAGAAACCAGAGCTCTCACTTCCAGAGCTGATTACTCTAGAAGACTTTCACCTCCCCAAACTCATGGTAATAGAGTCAGATGGAATGGAAAGTCCGATCACAAGTGAAGAAATACAAGACGCCCTTTCGCTGGTTGCGGCCGGTAAAACTCCTGGCCCAGACGGCTACCCGCAAGAATATTATTCCGCTTATCGTGACATACTTGTGCCTCACCTTACAGCCGTTTACGAGGAGGCCATTGAAAAAGGCTCTTTTCCCTCCAGAGACTGATACGGCCACAATAGCTATTATTCCCAAAACGCAACCGCCTTCACCTGCATGTGCTGACTATCGCCCCATTTCCCTGATTAATACTGAAGTCAAAATATACGCCACAGTTCTAGCTCAGCGCCTTAGGCCACACCATAGCAAGTTGGTCCACCCCGACGAGTGCGGCTTCATGCCGGCACGGAGTACCAGGCATTGCCTGAGGAGTCTGCATCTGGCCTTGGCCAACCGACAGTCGCTGACCCCATACTTGGCGCTCCTCTTAGTTGACTTCGAGAAAGTATTCGACTCGATCGTCTGGGGCTACCTAGAGGATGTCCTACTGGCTACGGGTATGGGCCCTAAATGTTGCCGTATGGTTCGCATCCTATATTCCAAGCCAACTGCAAGGGTACTGGTCAACGGAGCACTCTCGAGCACCTTTCCAATCAGAAGAGGGACAAGACAGGGTTGCCCCCTCTCGCCCCTCCTCTCCGCCTTAGCAATGGAGCCTCTGGCCAATCTCGTGAGCTCGGATGGCCGGGTTCAGGACTGGAATTGGGCGGGATCACATGAGGACAAAATTGCTTTATACGCAGACGATGTCCTGCTCTTTCTCGCAGACCCGGCTCGATCCGGTCCTAGATGCCTGCATATATTACGGTCCTTTGAGCGGGTCTCGGGTCTGCGCCTGAATTCGGCCCAGTCTACTTTAGTCTCCTTGCATCTCTCAAAGGAATGTTTTGATTGGCAATCCACTATCCCCATCAGATGGCAATCCTTCAAATACTTAGGTTTATGGGTCGCCCTACTTCCCGACCTAGCCTGGGCACTTAACGTGACTCCTCTGGTTGCGAAAACCAAGCTGGACCTGCAGAAATGGCAAAAACTACCACTTAACCCGCTAGGGAGAATAGCGCTATTCAAAATGATGATCCTCCCCCGATTCCTCTATGTCATTCAGAATACTCCATTCCATATTCCCCGAGCCTGGTTCAGAGGAATAGATAGTCTAATTATAAGGTTTCTCTGGAGTGGCCTACGTCCGCGTAAGGCGCTCTCGTACTGCCAGATCTCACCCTTTGACGGAGGCATGGGTCTAACAAATCTATACTTATATTATCTTGCAACCCGCCTCAATCAATCAATCAATCACAGAATTTGTAGAGCGCACTACTTACCTGCGAGGGTCTCAAGGCGCTGGGGGAGAAAAAGAGGGGGGGGGTGCTGCTACTGGTCGAACAACCAGGTCTTGAGTAGCCTCCTGAAGGTCAGCAGGTCTTGGGTCTGTCGTAGGCTTAGTGGAAGGGTGTTCCAGGTCTTGGTGGCGAGGTGGGAGAAGGATCTGCCGCCGGTGGTGGTTCCTCGAATGCGAGGGACGGTGGCGAGGGAGAGGTCGGCGGAGCGGAGTTGGCGGTTGGGGATGTAGAAGAGGAGTCGTCTGTTGAGGTAGGCTGGGCCAGTCTTGTGGAGTGCCTTGTGTGCGTGGATGAGGAGTTTGAAGGAGATTCTCCTGTCGACGGGGAGCCAGTGCAGGTTCCTCAGGTGGGGGGTGATGTGGCTGTGGCATGGTACATCGAGGATCAGGCGTGCGGAGGCGTTTTGTATGCGTTGCAGTCGCTTGATGAGCTTGGCCGGGGCTCCCGCGTAGAGGGCGTTCCCATAGTCGAGTCTGCTGCTGACGAGGGCCTGGGTGACTGTTCTTATCGTGTCTGTCGGGATCCACCTGTAGATCTTGCGAAGCATGCGGAGGGTGTTGAAGCCTCCTGGTAATACACGATTGGTTCAACAGGGGGTGGTCTTACCCTGCTCACAGGACCGAGCTTCGGGACTTGGGCCTCTCCCAGGTTCAGGCTATGATGTATGGATCCCCCATTCCTGGGGACCTCCCCACGGTGACCCGAGCAGTCCTTTTAGCCTGGCGTGCCTCCCTAAGACACACCCAATGGAAGAACAGACTGACTCAACAGACACCCCTATGGCAGGGCACATGGTTGCAGGAGGTGGGGGCCTGGAAGGCTTTAGGAGCTGGGTCCTCATTGGAATCTCGCAGCTTGGAGACATGTGGGTTGGTGACCATATCCGCTCCTTTGCAGATCTGCAAACCAGACATTTGCTTCACCCGTCCCAGTTTTACAGATACTTACAGCTCCGCCATGCCCTAGATACGCACATAAAGCCCGGCACAACACTGCCAGAACACAGCCCCCTTGAAGCTCTGGTCACGATGGGTAATCTCGGGAGGGGAGGAGTCTCACGTATATACCGCTCCCTAACTAACAATGGTCCGACTTCCCTTGACCCATTGAGAGCTAAATGGGAGATATGGTTGGGCCCTCTGGAGGAGGAGGAGGATTGGAGGGACGCTCTGATGGCACCCAAAACTATCACAGTCTCAGCTAGACTTCGCCTGGTCCAGCTTTACTACCTGCATGCCTCCTATCTTACCCCTGCCCGCCTACACAAAGCAGGCCTAATTCCACACTCAACATGCACAAGATGCGATGCTGAATCCGCAGATTTCTTCCTCATGGTATGGTCCTGCCCACATATAGCCTCTTACTGGGCTGCCCTGGAGATGGAACTCACAGGGGTGCTGGGGCGGGAAGTCCCGCACAACCCCCTAAACATTTTACTGGGTGTCACGGACGGGTTAGATGGCTCAAGAACAGATAAAATGTTTCTAGGGACTGCTCTTGTAGTGGCCAAGCGAGATATCGCAATGGCATGGAGATATCCCACCCCGCCCACTATAACTAAATGGTGCAGAGGAGTGGACTGGTGCGCCACACAAGAGCTACCACTATACAAGGCCAGGGGTTGTCCGGTCAAACACCGGAGGGTCTGGGGTAAATGGCTGGGATTGCTAGACTAATTAACTTCCTTGTCTTCCCAAGCCTCATTCTACATGTTCCGCTGAAGATGGAGAAACAACATTGTACAATGTCACAAGATTGTTTTACTCGCAAAATGTCACATGTTGTGGTGCTGCTGATCATGCTGTACTGTTTGTACTTATGTTTTTATCACCATCTCTTTACAAAATCAATAAAATTGACTATCAAAAAAAAAACAGTAATGTTGAATTCACCAGAGAAACCTGGTCCAATTGAGGATATCTCACGGAAGTTCTGGGCCAGAAAATAAGATCTGGGGGAGTGGGACATTCTAATAGCACAAGTGAATAAAGCCAAATACCTGCCCATGTTCGTATTGCCAAAAGAACTGTGCTAGAAGAAGAACAGCTTTAACTCTAAAACATTGTGTACAAGGGAACAACATACCTAACATTAGTTCTAGAGACAAAGCAGATCACCAGAAATTTATCCAGATATTTTGATGGAATATCGCTGGTTTTGTGCACCACTTGAAAAGTTAAAAACATGATCTTCACACTTTCATAAATAGGTTTCATGTGGTATGTCTGCAAGAGTCCTGGGAAATAGACAACCTTAGCATAACCAACTTTAGAACTTGTGAAAAATAGGCCACAAAAGCAAGATTCAGCCGTCCATCCGGTGGGTTGCTTACCCTAATCAATTAGCAATTTAATCTTAGTTGTGAAGAGATTCTGACTCTCTCTCAACAAATTTTGGCCTTTAAGGCAAGCAATTTCAAGAAGGAACATCTTTGTTTTATAAATATTATTTTCCATTCTCTAGGACTGACTTGGAAAATTTCATTAGAACCTTGGAAGAGCTAGAATATTTAACAAACTTTACAGAAATGTACCCTGCATAGTTTCAGGTGACTTCAACAAAGATCTTCTTGAAGTTTTCTGGACTTGAGTCCATTACATGAAGGGCTAGATGAAGCTTTTTAATTCCTCTGCCTATGTTTAAGAGAAAACATGAACCCATTCTCAGAAATTCAAGCATCTGAAAACATTGATAGTAGAATCAGAATTTTGCTGCCTCAGCGGGCGATTTTCAAATGACCAACTGGCAAGAAATAATTTTCTTGCAACAAACTCAAGCTCTACTATAGATTACACCATGATTCATTTTTCCTTCTTCCACTTGTGCAAGAATTATGAAATTGCCTTAAGGGAAGAAAGTGACCATAATCCACAGGTACTTACATTAAAATACGCACTCTCATGTTTTCAGACATATAGGGCCATATGTACGACCATTGGCATTAGCCACTCGCAAATTGCGAAACATTTCGAGTTGCAATTTGCGAGTCACTAATGCCAATGTACAACAGTGTCAGAGACACTGTTTGCGATTCCCAATGGGGTCGCAAATTGCATGTCTCATGAATATTCATGAGGCACTCGCAATTTGCGACCCCATTGGGAATGGCTGGCCCTCCCAGGAATGGTGGCCTGCTGGACTCAGCAGACCTCCATGTCTGGGACTGCTTTTAAATAAAGCAGTTTTTAAAAAAAATGCAGCCCGTTTTCCTTAAAGGAAAACGGGATGAATTTAAAAAAAGAAAAATGAAACGTTTTTGTTTCATTTTTTAAGGGCAGGTGGTGGTCCCTGGGACCACTGCCTGCCCTTAAAAAATATTTTCCCCTGTATTCTCAAAGGGGGTGCTTTACCACCCTCTTGAAGAGGGCGGTAAATTGTGAGTGTTTTGCGACCGCAATTGCACTTGCAAAACATTCTTACATAGGGTAGCGAGTCGCTATTAGGAAGGGACGCCCTTGGAATAACCCTTCCTAATTGCGAGTCGCAAATCCTATTTAGCGAGTCGCAAATAAATTGCGACTCGCTAAATAGGGTAGGTACATGGCCCATTGGTATTTTTGCATGTGCAAACGGGTCGCAAACCCATTTGCGCATGCAAAAATGGGTTGTACATCTGGCCCAAAAATTCTATGCCAGCTTCTGCATGGTCGTAAATAATAAAAAGGTAGGATGGAATTTGAAATTATCAGACAAGATTTCATCATTAGCTACCAACTCAATGTTAGGAGAAGCTCTAAATCAATTTCATAAACTCAAGTAAAATAATTTGCACTTGAAGTGAAAAGTGGGACAACATCACAAGAATGATCTCTGATCATCTCTTGCAGGACACTAGAACCACCTTACAGCCTCGAGAAAGCCACATTTCTAAATTATCTAGGGCAATATTAATTATAAAGAGGAAATATAGGAGATCAATGAGGAATCTCCTAGTTTTCTGCAGAGTTTGGAATGATTCTATGCCATTGAACAATTGAGAGTGGCTTACAGGAAATCTATACAAATGAAAAAAACAGATTAGGCTGTTAAGAAATGGGCCTCACTGCATAAAGCAATTGAAACAAAAGATGCAAAAAAATCTGACAACTAGTGGTGACCGGTTCATCTTCACACAGGTCAGTAAATATGACATTCCTTTCATGACATGGGAAATGTGATGAAAGTAAGAAACTGGTGGAGGTTGAAGAATGATGTTTATTCAAACAAACGATGCACAACCTCAAGCCACATCAAAACCTCAAACGAAGTCAGTTCAACTGTCACAGACACTCCATATAAAGTATAATGGAATGCTCTATGACATGAATGTAAGGGGAACATACCAAGTGCTATATACATATATGTGATATATAAATACTGAGTGAAGGTAAACATCAATCAAGATCACCTATATGAAAATGCTACCCTAATACATTATAAAGTGAAATCACAAACCATCTCCTTAGCATAGTAAAATATACTTTGTTCCCACACTATCCAAATTCAGCACATAGAACAATAAGCATGCGTCTCCAAAAATACAGTTATTGTAAATCATGATCCTTATGCCAATTAGGTGTGCGATGTTGATGGAGTTGGAAACTGAAATCAATTTGATTTCCTTGTGATGTTATAGGTAGTATAAATCACAAAAAAGAGGGGTAGGAGGAAAAAGTCCCACTTCGACCTCCAACAGCAACTATGAAACCACTACATAGAAGAGGGACTGTATAAAAAAATGAATGCTGATATACAAAATATTATTCGGGGAATCACACATAGATGTTAAAACTGCCCTCACACACAGAAGTCTGTGTCATGCTTCATCATAGGGCTGCTAACACACCCCCGCGCCGACCAACGCTGGGGGTGGAGCAATGGGGAAGGGAAGACAATACAACACAACATAAGAAGTGGCAAGAAAGACGTGGGGATCACTAGTGAAAATACAAGCATAAGTAGTGAATTTAAAACTGGCTACGGGGAATCCCTAATCTCATTTTAATATCGGGTACCCTGTCCAGAATAACTAAACGGTCACAAACGGACCTGTGGATGGTGGTGTGGTAAACCTGTGATGAGTTACCACCCCTCCACTATGCACAAAATGTCGACATGTTTCAGCCGGAGAAGTCAAATAGCCCGGCTTTCATCAGGACTTCACTATTGAATGACCCACAAAAGGTACTCACCCTACCACCTTTAGTCAGTGATGGAGGAAACCGACTTTGCTGAGTAGCTACTCTGCACACTTTAAGGTAGAGCACCTTGCTCTCCAAAATGGAACCGAGTTCATATAAAATCTAAACTTGAACTGGCGGGAGCGAGGACAACTCCCTATAGTCACACTTTCGTCAAGGTGAGCTGTGTCGCATTAGTCGTCTCCCATTGCGCGCGTGTAGGCTACACGGCGCAATGGGAGCGACAATGCGGACTCACTCACTTGGCAAGTGTGACTATAGGGAGTCATCACGCTCCCAGTTCAAGTTTAGATTTATATGAACTCGGTTCCATTTTGAGAGCAAAGTGCTCTACCTTAAAGTGTGCGAGTAGCTACTCAGTGAAGTCAGTTTCCCCTCAACACTGACTAAGGTGGTAGGGTGAGTACGCTCGTGGGTCATTCAATAGTGAAGTCCTGATGAGCCGGGCTGTTGACTTCTCGGCTGATATGTCGACATTTGTGCATAGTGGAGGGTGGTAACTCATCGCAGGTTTACCACCCACCATCCAGGTCCGTTGTGACCGTTTAGTATTCTGGACAGGATACCGATAGTAAAATGAGTTAGAGATTCCCGAGCAGTTTTAAATTCACTACTTATGCTTGTATTTTCACTAGTGATCCCCACGTCTTCTTGCCACTTCTATGTTGTGTTATGTTGTCTTCCCTCTCTAGCTCCACCCCCTAGCGTTGTCTAAGGCGAGTTGAGCAGCCCTATGATGAAGCATGACAGACCTCTGTGTGTGAGGCAGTTTCAACATCTATGTGTGATTCCGAATAATATTTTGTATATCAGCATTCATTTTTTTATACAGTCCCTCTTCTATGTAGTGGTTTCATGTTATAGGTAGTACCTGCACACCACTGCTCCCCAACCCAGAACTACTGCACTTATAGGTCCTATCCATGCTCCAGACCTTGCCATCTTCCAAGGCTACAACATTGGTGTTTACTTAGGTTACCTCAGAGGTTTGGAAAACTTACTGACCCCAACTCTAACAGAAATAGTTTTTTTTACCACCACCCAATCTCCTACATTCCATTTCCTATCTATCACACCATGCTTGCCTTCATATCTTCTCTTGTAATCATCTTGATGCTGCCTGACCGTTTCCTTCACTACATCTTCATGCACTTACCTTGTTTCACCACCCCCAACCAATTGGGGAATAACTTAGGGGCTCATTACGATGGCGGGCGGACATTAGTCCGCCCGCCATCGTTGCGGTGCTGTGACCGCCCGCCGGTAAGGCGGCGGTCCCTCTGAGTGAATTAGGATGTGCCCGCCACTATGGCAGGCGCATCCAGGGCCCTGATCATTGCGGACGGTGCTGCTGGCTGCAGCACCGTTCGCAATGCCAAAATGCCACGTAGTGCATTTTCATGCACAACGTGGCAGGCACCACGCGGTGCCTGCCACCTTGTGCATGGAAATGTAGGGGCCCCCCAGTGCACATACACCATCCCCCACAGAGGGGGCCGCAACGGGCCCCCGGACCCAGCCTCCGCCAGCCTTTCCATGGCGGTTCCACCGCCATGGAAAGGCTGGCTGACTCAGCATTGTAATCTGGCGGGCGGTGCCTGTTAGGCACCGCCGCCATTTACCCATGCTGACCGCTCTGCCAGGCAATGTGACGATTGCCTGTGGTGAAAGCGTGGAGGGCGGTCACAAGCGATTCCCCCGCCATCCCTAATGTGGCGGGGGAAATGGGAGTCAGATGGCGGAGGGACCGCCACCGCCGACTTGGCGGTGGCGGTCCTTCCGCCATCATAATGACCCCCATAGTACCAGGAAGCCTACCTTTGAGCAACATAAAAAGGGAATCCCCAGTAACTGAATTAGGCGCAGTATAATATGCCCACAACAGTTTTTTAACCACAACATCTACAGGTACACCAGATGCATGCACTGATTGAATGCACTATTTTAGCATGCAGTTCACCCTTTCAATGAGGCGTTTTGCCTTAGAACAATGCAATGTAGTTTTTAAGTGGATAATAGACAATCTTTCAAATATTCCTTCATTTGTCTGAAGTGAATTGGTCACCACTGTCTGTTATAAGGGAGCTAGGTATCCCCTTCTGTCATGAAGGTGTCTGGCAAGAATTCAATCATGTCCTGGGTTGTAATGTGACTGACTACTTTGACAACAATAAAGTGAGAATAGCAGTCTAGCAATACTACCATACATTTTCCACCCATCTGGGACTTTTGAGAGGACCCATAACGTCTAAACCAAGTTTGTCCCAGGTTTTAGTAGGAACTGTTACAGGGGATAGTGGCGCTCTCCTTACAATTTTACTTTGTCACTCAAGGAGCATGTAATACAGTTACTTACTTTCGATTCTACAATACTATCTATTCCAGGAAACCAATACGTAGCCCTAACTTTTGCTATAGTGATTCTGCGACCCACATGACCCTCATTGTGAGAAGTTGGCCTGGCATATGCTGTCCACTAATTATAGTGGGCACCTTGCACCAGTCCAAATCGACTCTTATGGTAGGTAGGTTAAAGACAACCTTATTGAAAGCTATCCTAGTGGTAGCTATGGAGAGCAGCCTTCAGGCTAAGTCTTGAAGGAATGTAAAGCAGCTTGTTTTACCAGTCTATAATCTCTTGAGTGACCAAATGAAAGAGCACCACACCAGGTATATATTCAAAATATATGTATTTATTACTAAACACACCCCTCTAGTCTCTTTATGAGGCTAGAGTTCGAAATACATAGGTTATAAGATCTTAAATCACAGTAATAGCACAAATACACGTTTGGGCCCTAGGGGCGTACCAAACCATATACCAATAAAGTGGTATGCGAACCACGACTGAACTAGACACTAGGCCTAGAGCCTCTAGAAGTGCTTGGACCACAAGGAACCACCCAAGGTAGTGACACAGGGGACCCACGGGAGACGCGTGCAGTGTAAATACACAACCGCGATACGCCGTTAACTTCTATGGAGAAAGTCGGGATCGGGAAAATAGAGGAAAGGGACACTTTAAAGAGGACTAGGACAAAACCCTTTGAGATCTAGGACTTTGAAGAGTCTCTACCCACGGGAGCACCGGAGTACTCGTGTTACCTCACCCAGGGAAGCCGGGTGCATAGGTGCCTTTCGGGGTCGGGTTTCGTCGTCGTTTCTTATGGCGATCTGCTGCAAAGTGCTGCTGGCGACCAGGAGAAAAGTGTCCGGGTGGATCCAAGAGTGGATCGGAGTTCTGAAGAACCTGAAAGCAGAGGGGACAGAGTCTGGGTCACTAGCCAGTGACCAGGAGGGCGATGGACAGATGCCCACCGATGTCGAGTGCTTCAAGTTCGTTGACGGTCGTCTTGACTCTTCAGCCACGAGGTCCGGGAGGCGTTGTCGGCGACCAGGAGCAGGATTCGGGCTGTTGCTCGATGTCTGTCGAGTGCAGAGGTGTCGGCGACCAGATTGGACCCAACAGGCCTTGGCAACGGCAAGTCTCGAGTAAGATGTAGATCGTCGATGATGCAGACCAGCAAGGTCTGGGGAACTCACCCAGCAAGGGTAAGTGAGGGCAGGCCTGGAGCAACCAGACTGCCAAGTAAAGAAAAGATTGGCCTTCGGTAAGGGCTACTAGCCAACGGGCTAGCGACCGCGAAGGAGCCTCGTGACGCCGCACGTGGAGCTGGCTTACAGGACACTCGTGGAGTGGGGGCCAGTGATCTTCGGTGCAGGTGGTGCTGGAGGCTAGGGCTACTCGGAGCCCAAAGCACGACTTCTTGGGAGACCCAGAAGATGGTGCACTTGCAAGTGTGCTCGGTGTCCAGGGGTCACGGTCTCAAGTCACCCACGATAGCCACGGGCCTCAGCTTTGCTGGGGACTCAGGGTAGCCTCGGGGAAGTCTGAGAATCCACCTCTGGTGATGCGATGACTTCGGCGTCCGACGGGAGCTTCAGTAATGCGAACCGGACAGATGCTTCTTTGGTGCCTGCCAAGCAGGGAGTCACTCCTTGACCCCAAGGGAGATTCTTCAGTCCTCTAATCGTGAGTAGAGCGTCGAAGGTCCAGGATTCTGTTTCAGAGTTTCGTCCAGGTATAATCTAAAGTCCTAAGGACTGGGTTCCTACCTTTATTCCAAAAATAGGGGATGGACTACTCTGTGGCCCCACCTATGGGTGGGTCAGGGCAGAGGGGTGGCTACACCCCTTTCCCTTTGTCCAGTTCGCGCCAAAGCAGGGGCTGCAAGCCCCTGATCCGGTTTGAACTGGGGTATGCACAGGGACACCAAATGTGCCCCCAGTGCAGGACTTCAAAGCACCCGAAAGTGCTCCCGCCCAGCCCCAATACACATTGTCCTGTCTGGGGAGGTGGTCACACCTCCCTGGGACAGGAAACCTGTTGTCCAGGCCTCCCCTGCCGGAGTTTCGTCCAGCAGCAGGAGGCCAGACTCGTGTCTGTGGCAGCAGCATCCATTTTGTGATGCCAGGGCTCTGGAAAGAAGTTACCGGACTCGTCAGAGTTAACATGCCTTTCCCTCTAGAAGGGTGGAATGCTACCCCCGCCGCCAGGATTGGCGGGGGGTAGTATTCCAAGATGTTTGACACCAAACACGACATGTTTAGGTGCAGCCATTCCATAGTTAGCATTTTACCGCGAGGATATAATGCGTTTAAGAGTATATGGTCAGGCTGCACTACAAACAGCATCAGAGATGGTCTCCGAACGCTGCAGAGGGGCCCTGCTCATGCAGGGGCACCCTCTCACATAGGAACCATGCACTCTGCCTTTAGGATTGATAAGGCCTGCCTTAGGAGTGACTTATAGGTTTATATGTGTGTATGCTTTTAGTGATATAGGTAACCTATACCACAGCAAGGGGTGCATGCACCACCTTACCCAGGCTGCAGTAGCAGACCTGTGGTGTCAGTTTGGATGGCCTACCAGGGGTGGCATAATACATGCTGCAGCCCCTGGCAGGCCTCTGAGGTACCTATGCCCTTGGTACATAGTATACCATATACTAGGGACTTACAAGGGCACTCCAGATCCCAATCAGTGATGTGCCTAAGGCACATGGAGACCCTTTTAAAGAGGAAACAGCTAGGCTGGGGTTCTGAATAGCAGGGCCCCAGCCAGACTAATGTCGAAAACCAGTGAAGTATCAGCAAAAAGTGGGGGTACCCCTGTGAAGCAGATCCTACTCTCCTACACAACCCCCCCAAACGTAGGGACATTAAACTAACCTTGCCCAGTTAAGTCTTCATGTTCTAAGTGGAAATACCTAGAGAGTCCATCTGCATTCGCATGGTTACTCCCAGGCCTATGTTCCACTGTAAAGTCCATCCCCTGTAGGGAAATGGACCACCTAAGCAGTTTGGGGTTTTCACCCTTCATTTGTTTTAGCCATAAGAGGGGCTTATGGTCTGTCTGAACCAGGAAGTGTGTACCAAACAAGTATGGCCTCAACTTCTTCAGAGCCCAGACCACAGCAAAGGCCTCCCTCTCTATGGCTGACCAACGTTTCTCTCTAGGGGTCAGCCTTCTGCTAATAAAAGCTACTGGCTGATCCTGACCTTCTTCATTCAATTGTGACAGTACAGCCCCTACCCCCAATTCAGATGCATCTGTTTGAACAATGAACTTCTTGGAGTAATCAGGACTCTGCAGAATTGGAGCAGTGCACATGGCCTGCTTGAGGTCATCAAATGCCTTTTGACAGCTAACTGTCCACTGAACCTTTTTGGGCATTTTCTTAGAAGTTAAGTCATTCAAGGGTGTCACTATTGATCCATACCCCTTGACAAATCTCCTATAGTACCCAGTCAGGCCTAAGAAGGCTCTCACCTGAGTCTGGGTAGTGGGAGCAGTCCAGTCCATGATGGTCTGGATCTTGCTCTGCAAAGGTTGAACCTGGCCTCCACCCACAAGGTGGCCCAGGTACACAACCTGACTCTGCCCTATCTGGCACTTAGTGGCCTTGATAGTCAGGCCTGCCTTTTGCAGGGCCTGTAAAACATTCCTGAGGTGGACCAGGTGATCCTCCCAGGTGGAGCTAAAGACAGCAATATCATCTAGATAAGCTGCACTATAGGCCTCCAGTCCTGTGAGAACTGTGTTCACCAACCTCTGGAAAGTGGCAGGTGCATTTTCAGACCAAAGGGCATCACCACAAATTGGTAATGCCCACTAGGGGTCGAAAATGCTGTTTTGGGCTTTGCAGCATCAGCTAGTCTGATCTGCCAGTAGCCAGCTGTTAGGTCAAATGTGCTGAGATATTTGGCAGAGGCCAAAGTATCTATGAGCTCATCTGCCCTGGGTATTGGATGGGCATCAGTCCTAGTGACTGCATTGAGGCCCCTGTAGTCTACACAAAACCTCATCTCTCTTTTCCCACCACTGGTGTGAGGTTTAGGTACTAGGACTACTGGACTAGCCCAAGGGCTATCTGAGGGCTCAATCACTCCCAATTCCAACATCTTCTGGACTTCAGTCCTGATACAGTCCCTGACATGGTCAGGTTGCCTATAAATCTTGTTTTTAATAGGCAGACTGTCCCCAGTGTCCACTTCATGAGTGCACCAGGTGGTCTGACTGGGTGTCAGAGAAAACATATGTCTAAACTGATTGAGGACTTGCCTGCAATCAGTTTGTTGCTGGGTAGTGAGGCTGCCTGCCAAGGCTGCACCATCAACTGACCCATCGTCAGGGTTCTGTGAGAGCAGGTCAGGGAGTGGGTCACTCTCTTCCTCCTGCCCTTCATCAGTAGCCATGAGCAAGCCCATGTCTGCCCTGTCCACATATGGCTTAAGTCTGTTGACATGGAGAACCCTGTGGGGACTCCTGGGTGTTCCCAGGTCTACTAAGTAAGTGACCTCACCCTTCTGCTCAACAATAGTGTGGGGTCCACTCCATTTGTCTTGGAGAGCTGCTGGGGCCACTGGCTCCAACACCCACACCTTCTGTCCTGGCTGGTAAACAGTCAGAACAGCCTTTTGGTCATGCCAGGCCTTTTGAAGTTCCTGGCTAGCCTCAAGGTTTTTGGTTGCCTTTTTCATGTACTCAGCCATCCTGGAGCGGAGACCAAGTACATAGTCCACTATATCTTGCTTTGGGGGCTTGAGAGGTAACTCCCATCCTTCCTTCACCAAGCACAGTGGACCCCTCACAGGGTGGCCAAACAGAAGTTCAAAAGGGCTGTAACCAACCCCCTTCTGAGGCACCTCCCTATATGCGAATAAAAGGCAGGGCAAGAGTATGTCCCATCTACGCCTAAGCTTTTCTGGGAGCCCTTTAATCATGCCCTTTAAGGTTTTGTTGAATCTCTCAACTAAACCATTGCATTGTGGGTGATAGGGTGTGGTGAACTTATAAGTAACTCCACACTCCTTCCACATTGCCTTTAAGTACCCAGACATGAAGTTTGCACCCCTGTCTGATACCACCTCCTTAGGAAAGCCCACTCTTGAGAAAATTCCCAGGAGGGCCCTTGCCACCACAGGTGCTGTAGTGGTCCTAAGGGGTATAGCTTCTGGGTACCTGGTGGCATGATCCACTACCACCAGTATAAATCTGTGCCCAGATGCTGTTTGGGGATCCATGGGACCAACAATGTCAATCCCTACCCTCTCAAAGGGCACCCCCACCACAGGTAGTGGTATCAGGGGGGCCTTTGTAGTGCCACCTGCTTTGCCACTGGCTTGGCAGGTTACACAGGAGCGACAAAACTCCTTACTGTCTTCAGACATGTGGGGCCAGTGAAAGTGAGGGACAATTCTGTCCCAAGTCTTGTTCTGGCCCAGGTGTCCTGCTAAGGGAATATCATGGGCTAGGGTCAATAGGAAGCCCCTGAACTTCAAAGGTATTACCAACCTCCTGGTAGCACCAGGCTTGGGGTCTCTACTCTCTGAGTACAGGAGTCCATCATCCCAATACACTGTATGGGGACCACTAGCTTTCCCAGCAGCCTCAGCAGCAGCTTGCTGTCTGAGGGGTTCAAGGGAGGGGCAGCTCTGCTGCTCCTGGCTCAGATCTGCCCTAGAAGGTCCCCCTGTCCCCAAGAACTCAACCTGGTCAGGTTCAAGTTCCTCTGGGACAGTTCCTTCTTCAGGGCTGAGATCATCCCCCTCAAGGGACTGATCTTCCTCCTGAGCCAAGGGGAAGGCACTGCCTTAACCCTACTACTCCTCCTCTTGGAAGGCACTTGGTCCATTCTTCCAGAATCCAAGGCCTGTTCAGTTTTAGACAGTTTAGCTTGTGACCTGGTCACAGCAAACACATCTGCAGGGATCCCCAGCATTTCTGCATGGGTCCTGAGCTCCACTTCTGCCCAAGCAGAAGTTTCTAAGTCATTGCCAAGCAAGCATTCGACTGGTAGGTTTGCACTTACCACAACCTTCTTAAGGCCAGTTACCCCTCCCCAGGAGAAGTTAACAACTGCCAGAGTATGGTCTGTTCTGACATTGCTAGCATTGGTCACTTGGTACATCTCACCAAGTATAACTTGCCCAGGTAGCACAAGGTCTTGTGTCACCATTGTGACACTTGCCCCTGTGTCCCTAAATGCCAAAGCCTCTCGTCCATTGATTAAAGGCTGTTGTCTGTACTTGCCCAGATTACTGGGACTCACAGTGGAGGTCACATCCATGCCTCCATCACAGACTAACACAGCCTGAGTCAGTTCCCTGACTAAGTCAGAGCCCAACTCAGTTCCCAGGGTGAACCCTACTAAACCCTTTGCTGGAGCACTTCCACCAACTGTACTAGGGGGAACAGGTGCCTTAGGGGCATTGGTGGGTGCTGGACTGGAGTCTTTGGACTTGGTGCAATCACTGGTCCAGTGGGTCTTTTGCTTACAGACCTTGCACCATGGTTTTCTTTGGCCTTTACCCTTGGTAGACTGGGAATCCCCACCAGAAGAAGATTTTTGGGGGCCTGATGAAGACTTTTGATCTTTACCCTTCTCCCCACCCTTGTCAGAGTTCTTAGCATCTTGCTTCTTGGTTTCCCCACCTTGGTTCTGTACCTTCTGCTTCACCCTGGTTCTGACCCATTTGTCTGCCTTCTTTCCCAATTCTTGGGGAGAGGTCAGATCAGAGTCAACCAGGTACTGATGCAACAGCTGGTTTTGACAGTTATTAAGAATCTGCTCCCTCATTATCAGATTATACAATCCTGAGAAGTCACACACCTTACTGCCCATCAACCAGCCTTCCAGAGCCTTGGCAGAACAATCCACATAGTCTACCCAGTCTTGAGTCTGTGCCTTTTGGGTGTCTCTGAACTTCAACCTGTACTGTTCAGTGGTTAGGCCAAACCCATCAATAAGAGCACTCTTCAAGACCTTGTAATTGTCAGCATCCTCCTCTCTAACAGTGAGGAGCTTGTCTCTACCTTTGTCAGCAAAGGAGAGCCACAAGATTGCTGCCCACTGCTCCTGAGGGACCTTCTGTACTTTACAGGCCCTCTCTAAAGCAGTTATCCATTTGTGGATATCATCCCCACTCTGGTAGGGAGGGACAATCTTGCTCAGGTTCCTATGGTCATAGGACCTTTCCCTATCTCTAGGGATATGGCTGCCACCATGGGACTCTAGTCCCAACTTTCTTCTCTCTTTAAGGAGATCTAGGGATTCTCTATCTAAAGCCAATTGCTTCTTCCTGATCTCCAGTTGAGTTTCCTCATACTGGACCAGTCTCTTTCTTCTCTCATGAGAGGATTCCCTCCTGTGAGAAGAAACAGAGCTCCCTATTGAGGTGCCAGAGTGGTTAGACTCCTGAGAAGGAGACCTAGACTTTCTGAGCACACTCATAATCCTTCCTGGGGGGACAAAGGTGTGGTTCTCTAGATCCTCATCTTCATCTTCCCCAGAAGGGATTGGGTTTTCCAGGTCAGGGTCATTGTCACCCTCCTGGTCAGTTTCAGAGGGGGGCTGGGGGTAGTAGTACCCCTGGCCCCTTCCTCATCTGCTGGCCCACCCTCTGCTCCTACCCCTTCAGTCTCTGAGGACTTACTAAGATCATAAGCCACCAACATCTCCTGGAGGTGTTGGGTGGTGGGACTTTGGCCTGTCCTTAATTTCCTCACGTTACACAAAGCTCTCAGTTCCAAGAATGGGAGTGTGTCATACTTGGAGGGGAAGCTCAATGGCTTCCTGCAGGGCATCTTTGGATCCTGCTTTTAAAGACATTACTAGTGTGGTGTGGTGTATGCACTACCTACTCTAGTGTGGCCTACTAAACTCTCTTGAGTTGTAGAAAGGGTTGTGCTATCCCTTAACACACAACTCTAAGTTCAGTAGAACTTACTGATATTCTAAGCTTAAATTATATGTACCTTAGGTACCTTTAGTGGTTTTCAGTTGATCAATTCAATTGAGATTATCTGGTAAAACAATAGCAAGCTGGAATCCCACACGCTGCACACCAATGTGAGAAGTTGGCCTGGCATATGCTGTCCACTAATTATAGTGGGCACCTTGCACCAGTCCAAATCGACTCTTATGGTAGGTAGGTTAAAGACAACCTTATTGAAAGCTATCCTAGTGGTAGCTGTGGAGAGCAGCCTTCAGGCTAAGTCTTGAAGGAATGTAAAGCAGCTTGTTTTACCAGTCTATAATCTCTTGAGTGACCAAATGAAAGAGCACCACACCAGGTATATATTCAAAATATATGTATTTATTACTAAACACACCCCTCTAGTCTCTTTATGAGGCTAGAGTTCGAAATACATAGGTTATAAGATCTTAAATCACAGTAATAGCACAAATACACGTTTGGGCCCTAGGGGCGTACCAAACCATATACCAATAAAGTGGTATGCGAACCACGACTGAACTAGACACTAGGCCTAGAGCCTCTAGAAGTGCTTGGACCACAAGGAACCACCCAAGGTAGTGACACAGGGGACCCACGGGAGACGCGTGCAGTGTAAATACACAACCGCGATACGCCGTTAACTTCTATGGAGAAAGTCGGGATCGGGAAAATAGAGGAAAGGGACACTTTAAAGAGGACTAGGACAAAACCCTTTGAGATCTAGGACTTTGAAGAGTCTCTACCCACGGGAGCACCGGAGTACTCGTGTTACCTCACCCAGGGAAGCCGGGTGCATAGGTGCCTTTCGGGGTCGGGTTTCGTCGTCGTTTCTTATGGCGATCTGCTGCAAAGTGCTGCTGGCGACCAGGAGAAAAGTGTCCGGGTGGATCCAAGAGTGGATCGGAGTTCTGAAGAACCTGAAAGCAGAGGGGACAGAGTCTGGGTCACTAGCCAGTGACCAGGAGGGCGATGGACAGATGCCCACCGATGTCGAGTGCTTCAAGTTCGTTGACGGTCGTCTTGACTCTTCAGCCACGAGGTCCGGGAGGCGTTGTCGGCGACCAGGAGCAGGATTCGGGCTGTTGCTCGATGTCTGTCGAGTGCAGAGGTGTCGGCGACCAGATTGGACCCAACAGGCCTTGGCAACGGCAAGTCTCGAGTAAGATGTAGATCGTCGATGATGCAGACCAGCAAGGTCTGGGGAACTCACCCAGCAAGGGTAAGTGAGGGCAGGCCTGGAGCAACCAGACTGCCAAGTAAAGAAAAGATTGGCCTTCGGTAAGGGCTACTAGCCAACGGGCTAGCGACCGCGAAGGAGCCTCGTGACGCCGCACGTGGAGCTGGCTTACAGGACACTCGTGGAGTGGGGGCCAGTGATCTTCGGTGCAGGTGGTGCTGGAGGCTAGGGCTACTCGGAGCCCAAAGCACGACTTCTTGGGAGACCCAGAAGATGGTGCACTTGCAAGTGTGCTCGGTGTCCAGGGGTCACGGTCTCAAGTCACCCACGATAGCCACGGGCCTCAGCTTTGCTGGGGACTCAGGGTAGCCTCGGGGAAGTCTGAGAATCCACCTCTGGTGATGCGATGACTTCGGCGTCCGACGGGAGCTTCAGTAATGCGAACCGGACAGATGCTTCTTTGGTGCCTGCCAAGCAGGGGAGTCACTCCTTGACCCCAAGGGAGATTCTTCAGTCCTCTAATCGTGAGTAGAGCGTCGAAGGTCCAGGATTCTGTTTCAGAGTTTCGTCCAGGTATAATCTAAAGTCCTAAGGACTGGGTTCCTACCTTTATTCCAAAAATAGGGGATGGACTACTCTGTGGCCCCACCTATGGGTGGGTCAGGGCAGAGGGGTGGCTACACCCCTTTCCCTTTGTCCAGTTCGCGCCAAAGCAGGGGCTGCAAGCCCCTGATCCGGTTTGAACTGGGGTATGCACAGGGACACCAAATGTGCCCCCAGTGCAGGACTTCAAAGCACCCGAAAGTGCTCCCGCCCAGCCCCAATACACATTGTCCTGTCTGGGGAGGTGGTCACACCTCCCTGGGACAGGAAACCTATTGTCCAGGCCTCCCCTGCCGGAGTTTCGTCCAGCAGCAGGAGGCCAGACTCGTGTCTGTGGCAGCAGCATCCATTTTGTGATGCCAGGGCTCTGGAAAGAAGTTACCGGACTCGTCAGAGTTAACATGCCTTTCCCTCTAGAAGGGTGGAATGCTACCCCCGCCGCCAGGATTGGCGGGGGTAGTATTCCAAGATGTTTGACACCAAACACGACATGTTTAGGTGCAGCCATTCCATAGTTAGCATTTTACCGCGAGGATATAATGCGTTTAAGAGTATATGGTCAGGCTGCACTACAAACAGCATCAGAGATGGTCTCCGAACGCTGCAGAGGGGCCCTGCTCATGCAGGGGCACCCTCTCACATAGGAACCATGCACTCTGCCTTTAGGATTGATAAGGCCTGCCTTAGGAGTGACTTATAGGTTTATATGTGTGTATGCTTTTAGTGATATAGGTAACCTATACCACAGCAAGGGGTGCATGCACCACCTTACCCAGGCTGCAGTAGCAGACCTGTGGTGTCAGTTTGGATGGCCTACCAGGGGTGGCATAATACATGCTGCAGCCCCTGGCAGGCCTCTGAGGTACCTATGCCCTTGGTACATAGTATACCATATACTAGGGACTTACAAGGGCACTCCAGATCCCAATCAGTGATGTGCCTAAGGCACATGGAGACCCTTTTAAAGAGGAAACAGCTAGGCTGGGGTTCTGAATAGCAGGGCCCCAGCCAGACTAATGTCGAAAACCAGTGAAGTATCAGCAAAAAGTGGGGGTACCCCTGTGAAGCAGATCCTACTCTCCTACACACATGAGCCAAATCCACAATTATTTTCCTTAAGTACTTGGGAGGTATCAGTTTGTCGCCCCGCATAATCATGTCATTATGGATGTACGATTCATGTCTAACTTCCCAAAAGCAATTAATATCTTCCCTCAATCCATTAGGTTTGGGTGGCCACCCTTGTATGATTTTGTCCTTCAGAGCCAAAAGAATTACATCATTTTTTGAACATTTCCTCTACTCTTCCCTGGTTATGCCTGGAAGAGTCACCAGAAACACAGAATCCTCTGTACACATTCCATCAACCTCCTTCCCTCCCTTCCAAGATAAACGAGATAAGCAACCAGCCACGTAAGTTTTGTTACCAGGAACCAAATCAGTTTTAAAGATATAGCCCTCCAGGCCCAGAATCCATTTGGCTATCCAAGGAGTAGAGTGCTCTCTCCCCTTGGAGGAATAAATATACGTCAGCAGTTTATGATCTGACCTCAAGGTAAAAGGTAAACCCCACAAAAAGAATCTAAAATGCGTTATAGCCCAATAGCATGCAAGATATTATCTTTCTATTGTATTGTACTTCAGCATCCTTCAATAATCTTTATGCAAATGCGATAATTCTATCTTTTCCATCCAAAACTTGCATCAGGGATGCACCTATTCCCTTTCCACTCACGTCGGTGGTTAGGATAGTTTTCCTTGACATATCAAAATTTCCAAAGGATGGTGACTCAATTATGGCTTGTTTAACTAACTCAAAAGCCTTTCCACAGGCCTCATCCCACTCAAAATGTGTTCCTTTTTTTAAAAGATATCTCATAAGTGCAGCATGATCAGCAAAATTCTTAACAAATTTCACCATGTACTCAATTAAACCCATAAAGGATTTGAACACCTCTTTTTTGTGGGTGGAGGTGCTTCCCTGACCGCAACCATTACATCAATTTTAGGTTTAATCCCATCTTTGGCTATATTGTGGGCCAAATAATTTACTGATTGTACACAAAATCTGCATATGTCAACCATGATAGTTAAACCTGCATTCTTTAGAGTAGTGAGAACTATGTCCAATGTAGTATTGTGATCTCCCACAGAATTACTGTATACCAACTTGTCGTCCTAAAAGTAAAGGATATTCTTTATATCTTTTAACAATTGGTGCATGACCCTCCTGAAGACAGCTGCCGCAGATGCCAGACCGAATGGCATTCTATGGAACTGGAATGCACCAAATGGTGTGATAAATGAGGTGAGAGATTTTGAATCCGGGTTGAGCTCAATTTGATGATAGGCCGAGGAAAGGTCTAATACACTAAAATAACTTGCGTCACCTATCCTACTGATCATTTCATTAAACTTTGGAAGGAGAAATCTGTCCACCCAGATGTTATTATTTAAATCTGAGATCCACAGATAGACGTATGCCTCTGCCTCCAGATTTTTGAGCTACAACTATGGGAGCAAGCCATAGTGAGCTTTCAATCGGCTCTATTACTCCTTGTAACTTTAACCTGTTCAATTTTTTCATTTCATCTAGTGGTTCATGCATAAGATTAGGAATGGTTCTTACTTTATATATGTTGGAAAGTGGATTATTGGTAGGGGCAAATGTAGGTCTGCCACTGGCAATAAGGCCACTAACACATGATAGGACTCAGCATAGGTCTTAGAAAATTATTCCCATGCTCAACCCTTGGTAACGTGGCTGCGAGCAGACAGGCTTAACTTCAAAGACAGGTATGTAAAGCATTTAAAAACACCAATTCAGTAAATAATTAAGACACAACACATAATAAAAATCCAACACCAATTTATAAAAATAGGAAATATTTGTATCTTTAAAATGACACCAAAACGACAAAAATCCAATGTAGGGAACCGGAGATATGAATTTTCAAAGATTTAATAAAATATAGCACTTAGAAGATTAGAGCACCATATTGGGATACCTGCTCACGTTAGACCGGGGCAAAGTCAAAGTTTCAGGACGACCGCGATGGAGCCCTGGGCGGCTACAGCTTGCGGCAGGTCCCGGTCTCAGTTTCTACCTTCACACTTAGAAACTTTTCTGGAACTTTTCTTCCCGAGGGTCCTCAAAGCTCCCAGCCAGTTCGGATCCGGTGAGGGTTCGCCAGATTGACTTGTAACGAGGTCCCGGTCAACTTCCCTGAAGCGGACTTTGACAATGTTCCTTTAACGCTTCAGCGGGGCAACCCAGGAATCCAGGCCGACACGCGATGGAAGGCAGGCGGCTTGGCTCTCGCGGTTGCTCCCGGTCGCCTTTTCTACGAGCGCACTTAGAAACTTTTCTGGAGCTTTTTCTCGCGGGGTCTCTCTATGCTCTTCATGTAGCCGAATCCGGTGAGGGTTCGCCGGCTTCAGATTTCTTCTAGTCCCGGTCAAACTCTGGAAGTTGGACCGATGGAGCTTTTAGCGGGACAAACCTGGGTGGCTTGGCCGGCTCGCGGTTGAAGGCAGGCGGCTTGGCTGACCAGGTTGAGTCGGTCCCCCTATGGAGCTTTTTTTCAAAGTTCCTCCAAAGTTCTCCAAACTTCTTGAACTTCTTCCTGAAGTTCCTCAAAGGGTCCCAAAGTGTCTCAAACTCACTCCAAGGCTCTGGAAGCTCCAAGATGGTCCTTGAAAGTTGAGGACTTCAGTTCCCACAATCCACTGGGACGTCACCCTTACAAATCCACTTGTAGTTCTCCGAGGTGCAGATTTAGTTGGTGATGTTCCAGATGAGCTCTTTTAACCTGTAGCTTTCAGGGAGTCCACTCTTTAGTTCTTTTTCAGCAAAATAATCTTCAGGGCTGTAGTTTCAGATGGTGCAGTTTTCAGAGGTCAGGCCTTAGAAATCTTTGCACAGCAAAACTTCTCAGCTTGGCAATGTCTTGCTTCAGTAAGTTTCAAGCAGCAGATCTGGAGGGCTCTGCCCCTCTCAGATACTTATTCCATGTTCTCTGGGTCAGACAGGAGGTCACTCTGACTAATGGGAGCAGAGTAACTCCTCAAAGATATGACCACTTCCTGTAGAGTGTGGCATTATTTTGTCCCAGAGTGCATCAAATCTTCCAAATCCATAATGGCAGATTTTCCAGCAAGGAGGCAAGAGCTGGCTAAACACACCCCTAGGATGGCTAATTTACTTAGACTCTCCCCCTGCATCTGCTCATACCTTCCTTAATCCCCCATCTGCCTGAGGTAGAAAGTTCAGAGTTGTAAATGACACTGGGTTCTGCTTTTCTCTTTGAAGCCCATGGTTTACAACCCCTCCCCTGGCCTGGCATTCCTGTGGACCAGCACACTACCCTCCCAGCCCAGCTGCATAACCCCAGGGGCTCTTTATCACCTCTCCAGGCAGGCTGGCTAATCCACTTAACTCTGACCAATCAGGGCAGACCACTGGAAGGCTGAATCTAGACTTACAAACAATAAAGTCTTATAACTTCTTGTATGTACACTTTAGGAGAAATTCAACAATATCATATTGTTGGATTTATTAATACCATTCGGGGAAATCTTTGAATGGCACTTCTAGCCCTCTCCTATCAAGAGTTATTAATTAATAACTTCCTACCATGTTAACCTATGTAACAGGGGATTTGCAATGGGAAAAATGACTTGGGCCATTTTTCCAGCACCAGGACTTAAAAAAACATATTTTATAAGTACTTTGCTTATATCTACAGGACCCCCACCCCACAGGACAACTAGGGGAGACTTTAGGGGTTCTGAATCTGTAAAAATATTGCAGATCCTCACTTCACAGTGCTCCTAGCATCAAAGTTGAATTTGGGCAGCACTTTACCACAATGTGGGAGTGAAATGTGAAATTTCACTTAACCCAGGGCTTATAAAACTCATTTTATAAGGGTCTACCTTATAGATACCTAACCCCCCACCCCTGGGACACCTAGAGGAGACCCTGGGGGTCCCTAATATGCCATAATATTGTAGGTTATCCATTTGTAAGTGCCCCAAACACCAAAGTCGAGTTTGGGCACAATTTACTTTTTAAAAGCAGTCCTGGCACCCAGGGCTGCTTTTAAAACTGACCTCAGGCCTCAGCAGAGCACACATGCAAGTCCAGAAAGCTGCTGGCCTCTAAACTGCCATGCCCTGCTATATACTAGGGACTGATAGGTAGTTTGAATTACCCTGCCCTATTATATACTAGGGGCATATAGGGTAGGTCATGCCAATCACAGGGGTACCCCAACCCATAGTGTACCCTAGTGTATGTTGGTGTTTTCACTGTATCTAAGTGTTTTCAGCATAGCACTGGCCCTGGGCCTGGTTAGGCAAAGCCCAGGGTCAGTCAGAGTCAGTTACCACCAGTACCAGTCAGCAAAAAATTGGGGGGTGCCCAGGGCACAGGATGACTTTGCAACATTGCCCTCCCAAACAAAAGGTGATGGGTTACTAACCTACACCCTGGTAGTCCTCATCAGCTAAGTGGAAAAACCTGGAAAGCCCATCCGCATTTGCATGGGGTCTGTGTTCCACTGTAAAGTCCATTCCCTGTAGGGAAATGGACCACCTTAACAGCTTGGGATTCTCCCCTCTCATCTGTATGAGCCATCTGAGAGGCCTGTGGTCAGTTTGAACACGGACGTGAGTCCCAAACAAATATGGTCTCAACTTTTTCAGGGACCAAACCACAGCAAAAGCCTCTCTCTCAATGGCACTCCACCTCTGCTCTCTGGGAAGAAGCCTCCTGCTAATAAAGGCAACTGGTTGATCAAGAGCCCTCTTCATTTAGCTGTGACAACACTGCCCCAATCCCTTGCTCTGAAGCATCTGTCTGAACCACAAATTCTTTTGTGTAGTCAGGAGCCAGTAGAACTGGTGCTGAACACATAGCAGCTTTCAGAGTGTCAAAAGCCTTCTGACACTCTGGGGTCCAAATCACCTTCTTGGGCCTCTTTTTAGAAGTGAGTTCTGTTAGGGGCCCCACAATGGTCCCATAATTTTGAACAAACCTTCTATAGTACCCTGTCAGTCCAAGGAATGCCCTGACCTGAGTCTGGGTAACAGGAGCTGTCCAATCCAAAATAGTTAGGATTTTAGCTTGGAGAGGCTGTACATGGCCCCCACCTACCAGGTGGCCCAGGTACACCACAGAACTCTGCCCTATTTGGCACTTACTGGCCTTAATAGTCAGGCCTGCTTGCTGCATGGCCTGAAGCACTTCCCTTAGGTGGTTTAAGTGATCCCCCCAGGTAGAACTGTATACAGCTATATCATCCAGGTAAGCTGCACTGAACTGTTCCAACCCAGACAAGACCCTGTTCACCAACCTTTTGAAGGTGGCAGGTGCATTCTTTAATACAAAGGGCATTACCTTGAACTGATAATGTCCCTCTGGGGTGGAGAATGCTGACCTCTCCTTTGCTCCATCAGTGAGGGCAATCTGCCAGTAACCAGAAGTCAAATCAAAAGTACTC
The DNA here is from genome assembly GCA_963921515.1 of Calotriton arnoldi. NCBI lineage: Eukaryota > Metazoa > Chordata > Amphibia > Caudata > Salamandridae > Calotriton > Calotriton arnoldi. The sequence goes on from CAWUFW010002526.1 coordinate 931,476, forward strand.
AGGTACTTAGCAGCCCCTAACCTATCAATGAGCTATCAGCTCTAGGTATAGGGTGAGCGTCAGTCTTTGTGACTGCATTCAATCCTCTGTAGTCCACACAGAACCTTAACTCCTTGGGTCCCCCCTGCGGATTAGGTTTAGGTACCAGCACCACTGGACTGGCCCATGGACTCTCAGACGGTTCAATTACCCCCAGTTCCAGCATCTTAGCAACCTCAGCTTTAATGCTGGCTCTGACATGGTCCAGACAACCTGTACAGTTTATTTTTGACAGGTAGGCTGTCACCAGTGTCAATGTGGTGCACACACCACTCAGTGATGCCTGGGGTCAAAGAGAACAGGCCAGCAAACTGCTCCAGCACTTGCTTACAGTCTCTGTTTTGCTGGTCTGTCAACTTGGGAGAGAGTATCACCCCTCCACTGACCCATCTTGCACATTAGTGGAGAGGAGGTCAGGCACAGGCTCAGTTTCCTCATTCACCCCCTCATCAGTGACCAGTAACATGGTCATGTCTGCCCCTGTCATGGTGGGGTTTCAATCTATTCACATGCAGGACCCTATGAGGGTTCCTGGGGGTGCCAAGGTCAACCAAATAGGTAACCTCACCCTTCTTTTCGAAGATTGGATAGGGCCCACTCCACTTGTCATGGAGGGCCCTGGGAGCCACAGGCTCCAACACCCACACTAATTGTCCTGGAGTATACTCAGGCATAGTAGCCTTTTGATCATACCAGTGCTTCATGAGCTCCTGGCTGGCCTCCAGTTTCCTGTTTGCCTTGTACATGTACTCTGCCATTCTAGATCTCAGGCCTAGCACATAGTCCAGCACATTGTCCTTGGCTTCTTTAAGAGGCTTCTCTAAAGACTCTCTCAGCAGGCTCAATGGCCCCCTCACAGGGTGTCCAAACAACAATTCAAAGGGACTGAAACCAACCCCTTTCTGTGGCACCTCCCTGTAGGCAAACAGTAAGCATGGGAGGAGAACATCCCATCTCCTCCTGAGTTTCTCTGACAACCCATTTATCATGCCCTTCAGGGTTATGTGGAATCTCTCAACAAGACCATTTGCTTGTGGGTGATAGGGGGTGGTGAACTTATAGTTGACACCACACTCATCCCACATAGCAGTCAGATAGCTGGACAGGAAGTTCGTGCCCCTATCTGACACCACCTCTTTGGAAAACCCACTCTGGTGAACACACCAAGCAGTGCTCTAGCCATCGCAGGAGCATCAATGGTTCTAAGAGGTATGGCTTCCAGGGTACCTAGTGGCATGGTCAACTACCACTAAGATATACCTATTCCCTGATGCAGTAGGTGGGTCCAGGGGACCAACAATGTCCATCCCCATCCTTTCATAAAGGAACCCCCACCACTGGCAGTGGTATTAGGGGAGCCTTTGTTTTGCCCCCTGCCTTGCCACTGGCCTGACAGGTGACACAGGAGCTGCAAAACTCCTTTACCCTTTCAGACATATGGGGCCAGTAGAAATGGTTCACCAATCGGTTCCATGTCTTTGTCTGTCCCAAATGTCCTGCCAAGGGGATATCATGACCCAAAGTCAGGATGACCTCTCTGTACCTTTGGGGCACCACCAACATCCTGGTGGCCCCCTCCTTGAGGTTTCTAGCCTCAGTATAAAGCAGTCCATCTTCCCAGTAGAGTTTGTGAAACCCACTGTCATCCCCCTCCTCTTGCTTAGAAGCCATCCGCCTCAAGCTCTCAAGGGTGGGACAGTCACGCTGTCCCTTACTGAACTCCTCTCTGGAGGGTACACCGGCTCCTGTCAGTTCTGCCAAATCTGACAGCTCTGGCAGGGATGGAGTCCCTCCCTCAGAGGCCAGATCCTCCCCATCAGGGTTAGATTCTTCCTGCACCTCTAGAGTTCCCTGGGCTGGCTCACCAGGCCCAGTGCCCTTGTCCTTGGATGCTTGGCCCTTTGTTCCAGGGTCCAAGTGTCCAGCCCCTCCCTTCTGGCTAGTCTGTGACCTAGTCACAGCACATACCCACTCAGGGAGCTCCAATATTTTCATATGGAGTCCTCTCTCCACCTCTGACCACACAGAGGCTTCAAGATCATTCACTGGACTGGGATCACCTTTGACACAGCTACCTTCATAGGGCCTGTCACACCTCCCCATTCCAAATCCACCACATCCATAGGATGGAGTTTGGTAGTGCTGTCTGCATAAGTCACCTGGTGAAACTCATCAGGTAACAACCTCTCTGGAGGCACCAGCTCATCTAGGACCATAGTTACACTAGCCCCAGTGTCTCTGATAGCCTCAACCTCAGTCCCATTCACTTTAGGCCTCTGTCTGTACTTGTCCATGTTTGGAGGTAAGGCAGCAAGGGTTGCAATATTCACCCCACCCAGGGACACTAAGGTTGCTTCCACCACCCTGACTACCCTCTCTGGGGCACCACTCTCCACCCCTACACTGACACTGGCAATCCCTGTGGATGGCCCCTTAGGGGGGAGCTTCTTGGCGCAGACAGCATCTCCCTGCTTGTGCCCTGGCTGGTTACAGTCAAAGCACTTACCCACTTTTGAGGGATCAAAGAACCTACAATTCTTTCCCTGATTCCACATCCCTTTGGATTTGGGTTGGCTCGGGGCCCCCCTCCTTGTGCAGGTTTTTGTGGGTCTTTGGAGGACTCCTTCTGGTTTTGACTTTCCTTTCCCTGGGCTTTCCCCTGGGGAGGAACCTGGCCTCCTTTCTTCTGGTCACCCCCCTGGTGCTGAATGGAAACCCGGGTTCTCACCCACTCATCAGCTGATTCCCCCAACTCTCTGGGGTCGGTCAGCTTAGAGTCCACTAGATACTGGCGTAACTTCTCTTCTGCACAATGAGTCAAAATATGTTCCTTCAAAAACAAATTATACAATCCCTCATATGTGTCAACTTTGTTACCAACAATCCAGCCTTCCAGTGCCTTCACTGAAATGTCCACAAAGTCTACCCAAGACTTTGAACTCAATTTCTGGGTGCCTCTAAACTTCACCCTGTACTGTTCTGGAGTCAGACCAAATCTCTTGACTAAGCATGCCTACATCTGCTGGTAGGATTCTGCATCCTCTCCCTTCAGGGTCAGGAGCCTATCCCTCCCAGCTACTGGAATCAACTCCCACAGGAGTGCACCCCAATACCTAGAGTGGACCCTACTCATTTTAAGGGCCCTCTCAAAAGCTGCTAGCCACCTGTCAATGTCATCCCCCTCTGTGTACTTGGGCACTATGCCCTTGGGAAGTTTAGGTTCAAATCTACCACCCCTGGACATCTCAACATCTTCTTCACTTTCGCTGCCACCATTCCTCTTCTCCTCCTCCCTCCCCCATCTTCTCTTAGCCAATTCCAATTTCCCCTTCTCCAAGGCAATCAACTCTAATTGAGCCTGAAGCTGTCTCTCTGCAAGGGTCGGTAGTGGTTCCTGAGTAGGGGACCCTTCCCCCCTCCCACCACCACCTTGATTCACCTGGCTAACACTAGTCACAATGGAAGAGGTCTCATCCTCACCCCCCTCTTGGGTGAGGTTGGGGGGAACATCCTCCCACCCCCCTGGGTTCTCCTCAGCTGCCCCGACCCAGGCCTGTAGGGACTCAAGTAACCCTGTCTTCCTCATCTTTTGGCAGCAGGCAGCCCCCTAAACCTACACTGTTCCCTAAGCTCAGCAAGCTTGAACTGGGACAGTTTAGCCAGGTCCAGCTCCATGGTTCTCTAGTTTTGGGTCACAACAACTAGGCACAACAGATTTAGAACAATTTGGAAAAATCAAAACAATGGATTAAAAACAGTTTAGTCCAAATTCCAAAAATCAAACTCAAAAGTTTTGTTTTAAGGCAATTTAGAGGATTTTTATAATCTTAATTCATTCACTGAAAGGTGTACTTTTTAAACACAAGTCCTCATCCACACCGCTGAGCACCAAATGTTGGAAAGTGGAATATTGGTAGGGGCAAATGTAGGTCTGCCACTGGCAATAAGGCCACTAACACATGATAGCACTCAGCATAGGTCTTAGAAAATTATTCCCATGCTCAACCCTTGGTAACGTGGCTGCGAGCAGACAGGCTTAACTTCAAAGACAGGTATGTAAAGCATTTAAAAACACCAATTCAGTAAATAATTAAGACACAACACATAATAAAAATCCAACACCAATTTATAAAAATAGGAAATATTTGTATCTTTAAAATGACACCAAAACGACAAAAATCCAATGTAGGGAACCGGAGATATGAATTTTCAAAGATTTAATAAAATATAGCACTTAGAAGACCATAGCACCATTTTGGGATACCTGCTCGCGATAGACCGGGGCAAAGTCAAAGTTTCAGGCCAACCGCGATGGAGCCCTGTGCGGCTACAGCTTGCGGCAGGTCCCGGTGTCAGTTTCTACCTTCACACTTAGAAACTTTTCTGGAGCTTTTCTTCCCGAGGGTCCTGAAAGCTCCCAGCCAGTCGGATCCGGTGAGGGTTCGCCGGATTGACTTGTGACGAGGTCCCGGTCAACTTCCCTGGAGCGGACTTAGAAAATGTTCCTTTAACGCTTCAGCGGGGCAACCCAGGAATCCAGGCCGACACGCGATGGAAGGCAGGCGGCTTGGCTCTCGCGGTTGCTCCCGGTCGCCTTTTCTACGAGCGCACTTAGAAACTTTTCTGGAGCTTTTTCTCGCGGGGTCTCTCAATGCTCTTCATGTAGCCGGATCCGGTGAGGGTTCGCCGGCTTCAGATTTCTTCTAGTCCCAGACAAACTCTGGAAGTTGGACCGATGGAGCTTTTAGCGGGACGAACTTGGGTGGCTTGGCCGGCTCGCGGTTGAAGGCAGGCGGCTTGGCTAACCATGTTGAGTCGGTCCCCCTATGGAGCTTTTTTTCAAAGTTCCTCCAAAGTTCTCCAAACTTCTTAAACTTCTTCCTGAAGTTCCTCAAAGGGTCCCAAAGTGTCTCAAACTCACTCCAAGGGTCTGGAAGCTCCAAGATGGTCCTTGAAAGTTGAGGACTTCAGTTCCCACAATCCACTGGGACGTCACCCTTACAAATCCACTGGTAGTTCTCCGAGGTGCAGATTTATTTGGTGATGTTCCAGATGAGCTCTTTTAACCTGTAGCTTTCAGGGAGTCCACTCTTTAGTTCTTTTTCAGCAAAATAATCCACAGGGCTGTAGTTTCAGATGGTGCAGTTTTCAGAGGTCAGGCCTTAGAAATCTTTGCACAGCAAAACTTCTCAGCTTGGCAATGTCTTGCTTCAGTAAGTTTCAAGCAGCAGATCTGGAGGGCTCTGCCCCTCTCAGATACTTATTCCATGTTCTCTGGGTCAGACAGGAGGTCACTCCTGACCAATGGGAGCAGGGTAACTCCTCAAAGATATGACCACTTCCTGTAGAGTGTGGCATTATTTTGTCCCAGAGTGCATCAAATCTTCCAAATCCATAATGGCAGATTTTCCAGCAAGGAGGCAAGAGCTGGCTAAACACACCCCTAGGATGGCCAATTTACTTAGACTCTCCTCCCTGCATCTGCTCATACCTTCCTGAATCCCCCCATCTGCCTGAGGAAGAAAGTTCAGAGTTGTAAATGACACTGGGTTCTGCTTTTCTCTTTGAAGCCCATGGTTTACAACCCCTCCCCTGGCCTGGCATTCCTGTGGACCAGCACACTGCCCTCCCAGCCCAGCTGCATAACCCCAGGGGCTCTTTATCACCTCTCCAGGCAGGCTGGCTAATCCACTTAACTCTGACCAATCAGGGCAGACCACTGGAAGGCTGAATCTGGACTTACAAACAAGAAAGTCTTATAACTTCTTGTATGTACACTTTAGGAGAAATTCAACAATATCATATTGTTGGATTTATTAATACCATTCGGGAAATCTTTGAATGGCACTTCTAGCCCTCTCCTATCAAGAGTTATTAATTAATAACTTCCTACCATGTTAACCTATGTAACAGGGGATTTGCAATGGGAAAAATGACTTGTGCCATTTTTCCAGCACCAGGACTTACAAAAACATATTTTATAAGTACTTTGCTTATATCTACAGGTCCCCACCCCATAGGACAACTAGGGAGACTTTAGGGGTTCTGAATCTGTAAAAATATTGCAGATCCTCACTTCACAGTGCTCCTAGCATCAAAGTCGAATTTGGGCAGCACTTTACCACAATGTGGGAGTGAAATGTGAAATTTCACTTAACCCAGGGCATATAAAACACATTTTATAAGGGTCTACCTTATAGATACCTGACCCCCCACCCCTGGGACACCTAGGGGAGACCCTGGGGGTCCCTAATATGCGATAATATTGTAGGTTATCCATTTGTAAGTGCCAAAGTCGAGTTTGGGCACAATTTACTTTTTAAAAGCAGTCCTGGCACCCAGGGCTGCTTTTAAAACTGACCTCAGACCTCAGCAGTGCACACATGCAAGTGCAGAAAGCTGCTGGCCTCTAAACTGCCATGCCCTGCTATATACTAGGGACTGATAGGTAGTTTCAATTCCCCTGCCCTATTATATACTAGGGGCTTATAGGGTAGGTCATGCCAATCACAGGGGTACCCCAACCCATAGTGTACCCTAGTGTATGTAGGTGTTTTCACTGTATCTAAGTGTTTTCAACATAGCACTGGCCCTGGGCCTGGTTAGGCAAAGCCCAGGGTCAGTCAGAGTCAGTTACCACCAGTACCAGTCAGCAAAAAGTTGGGGGGTGCCCAGGGCACAGGATGACTTTGCAACAATATACAATGGGATCTGCATTACTTTTTAGTACAATTCTATGTTGAAAATCATTTATATGTCACAACTTTTCAGTAAATAGCTCTGGGAATTTTTCTTGGACCTTATTTTTTAAATCCACATTTTCAATGGCCATGACAGGTTGAACACTATTCGGATCTAATTTAATGCCCAATTCTTTTTGGTGCTTCCAGCCAAGTAAATTTGACCCTCTCTCAGCAACATAGATTTTGGCTACATTGGAGTGACCTTTAAAAGAAATGCACATTTCTGACATACCCAACAAGGGTACAGGATCTTGATTAACCCCCCAGCCTGATATCTGCACAATTGAGAACATTACCCTTATTTCCCAATTTTTCTTCAAGTGCTTTGTGATCAATAAAGGTATATGGGGAGCATGAGCCAGCAAATGCCTTCTACTTTGCATCATCCAGATTAATTTCACAAACAGGATAGTCACTGCCATCCTCTATCATACCTGACTTGATTTAGAAGACATACTTGTTAGCAGCCACATCAGCCTCTTCTATGGTATGAATTTGCTTCTTTTCTATCTCACCAGTCCTACAAACACGTGCAAAATGACCTCTTTTGTTGCACTTCCTACACATGCTTGACTTTGCTGGGCAAATAGGACTATTGGCTAAATGGTTATAATTACCCCAGCGATAGCACTTATACTTTTCTTTGCCACTGTTACTTTAAACAGGTGTATCAAGTTGTGTTGCTTGTTTTTGTCTGCCACTATTTCCTTCCTTGTTTGTATCTTCACTTGTAGACTGAGTCTGCACTACATGTACTGTCTCAGACACATTGCTTTATTTAATCTTTTTGATACATTTGGCTGTGTGCTCCACACTTTTAGCTAAATCTATGGCCTCTTTCAAATCTGGGTTATGAGCAAGTAACTTTTCCTGCACCCTAGAGTTATTGGTGCACCTCACCAACTGGTCTCTAATGAAGGAGTCACATAAAGAACCAAGGGGCATATTATCAACGGCCAGCGATAATTATCGCTGGCAGTGCTTAGCGACAGATTCCCTATCGCAGGCTATCTCTGGAATTTATCGCCCTGGTAGCGCGTTATTAACAACGCGCTTCTCCAGGGCGATAAAAATTCCAGAGATAGCGAGGTTATCGCCGTTTTGCAGGGAACATCGCTGGTTTTCCAGCGATGTTCCCTGCAAACGGCGATACTTCTGCTGATACTGACCCTGTGGTCGTATCAGCAGAATCCACCCCTATGTTAGGGATGGCTAAGTCAGAATTTTAGCAGACGTTAGATTTTGGCGAAAGCGGCCGTTTTGCGAAATCTAACCTCTGCTAAAATCATGTGGGCTGCCTTGTAAATATCGCGATGTGAACATCAGCGATATTTGCAACGTAGTCCATCCGGGGTACGCCCACTTTGCATCTCATTAGAGATGCAAAGATGAGCGTTGAGGAAAAGGGCGATAATGCAAGGATTCACGCGATAGCGTGACCTTGCTGATTAGGCAATAAAATTATCGCCGCTTTTCGTCCGAAAACGGACGCAAAAGCGGCGATAATTGTTTATCGCCTCGTTGCTAATATGCCCCCAAATTCGCATAAGTTGGCCATGCTCCTTAAGCTAGCAATATAACCAGTGACCTTCTCCTCTTTTCCTTGGATCCTACAAAAGTACTTATGTCTTTCCAGCACTATATTTATTTTCTTCCCAAAATGTTCCACTAACCTGTGGAAAGTCATGCCACAAACATCCTCAAGATCCTCATCATCATCCTCCTCTTCCGGTGGAGATTTTACCACATTTTCATACACTCTCCTGCCCTGTACAGCCAAATTGTGCAATAAAATATGCTGTTTGCTCAACGAGCAAAACTTTTCACCCCCAATTGCAATCAAATAAGATTGGAATAATTTTTCCCACTTCTTCCATGGTAGAGAAGGTTCACATTCTTCATCCAGAAATGGTGGTGGATGTGCCATATTTACGACAGCCATGACGTATTGCACTTAAACTCAATAAGAATAAATATAAACAGAATTAGCAAAATTATAATAAGCAGTATAATGAAACAATAAAGCTACTCCACAGTCATGTGCCACCCTGCAAAAGAAGAAAGGGTTAATAATTTCTCCAACAACATTCCCTGTAAGGATGGAAAGGGTTAACTCTTCTTGAAAACAAAGAAACTTCCAGGAGAGGCATGGTTCTTCACACAGACTGGAAAGAGTGAAAGCGGCTCCACCCAGGGGTGTTCCTCAGTGCCGATGATGAGTAGAAGGAAGCTTCCAAAGAACACCAAGAGTGGATGCTCACCGAACAGCTCCAGCACTTTTATTTCCAAAGCTGACATGTAGAAAGTAAGTCGATGATCAAATTCCTTCCTTGAATATTAGAACACAGCTGCATTCACCGATAATATGCTTGCGCTGATTTTTGATCTGTGAAAGTCTACCATTTCAGTGCAGCAACATAAAATGGCGGTTGGCAAAGCGCTGACTAGATGCGTAGCAAACGACCCTCTCTGGAGTAGTCTTCCCAGCTTTTATTCCTACCGGATCTGTGCTGGATGTTTTGTATGTGTGCTCTTGTCTTAAAGGATCTTGTACAGGTCTGAGATCAGTGTGCTTTAGATATTCTTCCCCGGGAGCCAATTCTCTAGTTTTGTCAATTTGTCAACTTGCTAGAGACCTTACAGAGTTTTGCAGCACCCACTGCCATACTTGGTAATAGTGGAATGGATTCCCTGATGTTATACTCTTGATGGACTCAAATGCCATGATACCATCTCTCTCAAAAAGCTCACCTATTCTGTTGCACCCTCTTTGGCTCCATACCCCAATTCAGTGAAATCAGGTGTAAATAGACAGCTGCTTTGATCTGTATTACATCCCAAACTTTCAGTGTGTCCGTGGTAACTGAACATTAATGCAAACCCCATGATCTCTGCTTTCGGGCCAGCCAAGGAACCTTCACAAGTAGTGTTCCCTCTATGATTCTGTCTATGAAGCACCATTGTTTCTCTGATCCTTGCTGATTCCATTCATATATATAAAGGAACACTAGGCCGCTTGATAGAACTTCATAATGCTGGTAAGGCCAAGCCTCTATGGACTTTTTTTCATCAGGTGCAGCATGTGTGCTGTATTTCCCAGGAGCTTTTCCCAACCATACAATGTTTTCAATGGCTCTCTACAGGCTCCTAATTAGGCTGAGGAAATTGGTAATGGGATAGCCTGAAAGATGTGCAATATCTATTGAAGAGTGGTTACCTGCCCTCTCTAATTCGTCCTACGCACAATAGTTCCTCCTGCGTGCCAAGCTTGTAGGACGTTTTGAACAAAGGAGAGCAGTGGAATGAAGTTTACTACAATGACTTGCTCTATTGGTGGGATTATCAGGAACCCTGGGTATGTTTTTGACTGTGTAATCCAGTGGAAAGAAAATAGAGACTGTGGCTATAGGATTTGGTCTTGTTGTGTGATGATATGTGGGACCTGGGATTTTTGCCAGCCATATTTGGACTTTTTGATATTTCTCTAGCTTCAGGGGAAACAAACGAAGGAGGTTAGAGAGACTCACCAGAATGTCAACTGCGTACATGGTTATATTGTATTCATCCAGACTTCACTCTGCTGTTCACTACCCATTTGGTGGTTAAAGCGAACAGGAGCGGTGATTGTTAGGATCTTTGCCTGGTCCTACCTCTTTCGCTTTGTTGCCTCATGCGAAGGATGCCAAGGGGCAAATGCAAAGAGAGAAAATGACACTCATCCCCTAGTTTAGAGGTAAAACAACAGATATATTTCGGGGTGCAATAGTCACTCAAACTCTTAGGTCCTGTTGCCACTGCACCTGCTGCACTAATGATGGCTACACATGAGCCCCAGGAGCTGCCTCTGCTACCCCTTGTCTCAGCAGTCTAGAAGACAATAAGTGGAGTGTTGCCAATAGGAGTAGGACATTCCTCATCTCTCTGTCCTGACCTTCACAAAAGCAGGCCCTATCCCCAATAGTAGGTGGAGGAAACTGGGAATTGGGGTTGCTCATGCACAGTGCAGACAACAGAGAAATGGTGGATGCTGCAGGAGATCAGTTTGGATTCCTACGACAGAGGTCCACAGAGAAGCCACAACTGTTGCCTACACTGATGTGGCCAACAGGCATAGGAAGAGAATGGGTGCTTAGGAGGGCCTGGCCCAGGAAGCGATCATGTACAGCACATGCATGGATAAAACTAGAGGAGAACTGGTGGAGTGCAGTAGTTGGGATACCTCTCAGGCTGGTGAAGTATCAGTAAGGAAGCAGATATCCATTTCAGATGCAAGATGGTGCCTCATGGCTGGCAGCATAGGGGGCTGAGAGAAGTCATTACAGATATAATGGCCTTGTGGAGAGGGAATAGATACCAGTCTTTAAAGGAGATTTTATTACACCCTACACTATATAAAGCATACACATAGAGGAAGACCAAGTAAACAGAATAATCCCTTCTCCTCGGAAAACAATGTCTCTGAAGCTACTGTTAAAAGAAGTTCACAAAGGACCTCTTTCAGGTGCTGATACATAACTTTCCTCCTTTAGAGGTTAACTAAACCAGGAACCACAGTAGGTCAAGAGAGATCTGAAGAAGCTGGGAAAATGGGTGTACTCTTTGGAACAGACAAGTCATAACAGATCTGAGGAAGTGGATTTCCTGAGGCAAGAATCCCTGTTGCTAAGATATCAGAATGTGGTATGCAAGAGTCACACAGAAGATCTTGAGAAACCCGGTTCTCTCAGAGAAACTATACAAGGACCTGGGGAGTCCCTAGAGGGGTACAGAACAAAAACATAGAAGACTACATTCTAAGAACCTTTCTGGTGCTTCTCCAATTGGACAATTAAGAACCTATTGAACTAGACATGGCTCATAGAACAACAGCTGTCTCCTCCAGGGGAAATAGGCCCTCTGACATACTCAACAGAATACTATCACAAACAAATACTAATCTACGGCTTGCAGGGGCACGCACAGAAAAAAAGTACATATTGGAGGCAAGCCCTGATGTTTAACGGCCAGAATCATAAAATTGAGAAATAGAGGAGAAGAGGAGGCATGTTTAAGAAACTGCATTATTATTTGGGGTGGGTGACTACCCACTTCAAGGAACAATCACAACCCTTGCCAAGGTGAACCCCCTAGTCACTACATTAACTAAGCCCAACTCCCTGGTTGCCATGACACAGAGAGGCTTTACGTATGGTAATGTAAAAATTATTTGTGCAGTACCAAACATGAATAAAGTCAAAATATAAAACAATAAAATCCCAAACTGAATTAGAAAGGTATACTAAAATGTAATTACACAAAAAATTAGATAAATCCGTTAAGTGGAAGTGGAGATATGAACTTTTAAACTTTTAATTACAAATAGCACCAAAAAGCACAAATCAACAATGATTGTCAATGGGCGCAAGAGAGTGGCACCTAGGTGCAGTTTGAGGCTGACCACAATGGAGTGTGGGTCGTATACACCAACCAGAGTGTTCTTGGTCAAAGATTTTACCTGCTCACTCAGTTCTTTAAGTCTCAACTCACCACAGGAGTACACTTCTAAAGCCCCCCAGGACCTCAAGCGAGGCACTTAGAGACTCAAAGGGTATCAGGCAGAGACCAAGAACAGGGCCCAGTCCTGGCCCAGTTGCCACTGGCCAGTTGGGTACTTTCAGGAATAGGCCTCTTGTAGCTTGTTGTATCGCTGTAGCTTGCACAGGAGGTTAGCCTTATGACCCCTGGAGTCCAAGTTCTTTGTCCTGGGTACAAGTGTGAGCAGGGCCAGTCCATCACTGATATCAGGTCATAGACAGGAGGTCCAATCCTCATTTGATCTTCAACAGGTCCAGAAGGTGTTCACTAGTGGGTGCCTGGAGATGCAGCATTTATGCCTGCCACTAGGTAGTGGGTGGGAATGACTCCGAGGCACCCCCCAACTAATGGAATAATTGTTTCTGTGCCAGCCCTACCCACTTTAGGCACTTTCTAGATGACAAAAGTCTTTGACCACACTAAACGTGGGCTCTAAATGGTGGGAGTCATTGTGCAGAGTGTACCATAGTAATCCTAGTGTCTAACCACATCTAACACTAAAATACACTTTGAGGCAGTATAGGAAGGTGGAGTTTTATGTGGCGATGCGGGTTAGGCTTTACCATGCAATACTCTCACAGACCCCAAAGATGGTCCTTGGATTTCCAATAATAAATCCTTAGCTCATCCTGGTAGAGTGGCAAAGAGCAGTCAGGCTTTACTAAGGGAACATGTGCTAAGCATTTCAGACTAACAACATGGACGATAACTAATTGACACGATTCGATAGAAATCCGACACGATTAATAAAAATAAAGTGTATTTTTATCTCAATTAAGACACCAAAATGAACGTGATCAGATACATATAACTGGAGTTATGGATTTTAGAAGGAAACATAAATCATAGCAATTCAATACTGTAGAACTTTTGAAATGCGATCAATGAGAAATAGTGGTAGTGACAATCGGTCACTTGCAGGTCGAGTAGCATGGATTCCAAGGAGGATTAAGCTGATGCGGGTTCCAGGTCCAACCCACGACATTCAATTCAATTTTACATGGTCTCTGGAGCCCGAGTGTAGAGTTGTCCTGGCTGTCCCTGGTGCTGTACGGGAGCCGCGGGAGAGCTGATTTTTACCGCTTACACAGTGCTGCGGGGAACAGGGTCCAAAATGTTGACAACCACACAGCTGCTGACATCGGATGAAGGCTTTGCGGAGTGCCCTGTAGGTGCAGTGTTGAGAGAAGGGGTTAATTTCCGGACTGGTGACCAACAAGCTTTGGCAGTGGTAAGCACAGCAGATATTTACTTTGATGTCCAGTGGTCCCAGGAAACACGGTAACTACCTGAAATTGTGTGGAAGGCAGTACTACAGTTCTCACAATGCACTAGACTATCTGCTTTTGGGCGATCTCTCGGAGAGCCCGATGGCCAGCGATTCTTTGGATCAGGAGCACTGATTTACCTGCAGTTTTCAGGGGACTAGGGCCACTAGTCCAAGGGTGTCTGAGGTTGCTTCTGGCTCTCACAGGGGTCCCTCTGTCTGGGAGAACTGACCTTTAGTCTAGGACAAATCTAGTTCATGCAGTTCCAGCAGTGTTGCCATTGATGCAGAGTGGCCCTCTTTTGGTTTGTGCAAGTAATGTTGTCACAGACACGGGTCTCTTCTTTGTCCTCTTTGATGCAAGTTGGATCATAACTGTGGTTCTGGTGTCTGGGGGGATCCCTTAAATACTAGCTTCAGGGGAGTTAGGGGTGTGGAAGCAAGTAACTAATAGGCTGCTAGTCCTTGCAGCTAGTCTGCCCCGAAGGTGATCACATTCAGGGTGTAGATCACATTTTCTACCCGGAACCTACTATTTTTACCACTTTTAAAAATGGCAGAATTCGTCCTTAGGTTTAAAGACCAGGTAGCTCACCCTTGAGGTGTGGCTAGCCTTCTGGGGGTGTACCCCTCCTGCATAGCTAATTTCCCTCTGGCCCGGGTGCAAATTTGCCTGGTGCAGGGGAAGGGCTGTTTACTCCTTTGGGAGAAATCCTGGATGCATAACAGAGGCGATGTAGCCTTTTAAGCACACCGCCTTGATGTGCCACTTCACTAGCCATCCTGAGAGGCAGGAGGTGTGACCTCCTTCCTGCTCAGGCTTTTGTTCCAGACTCCTGGGAGTGTTCACACTGCCTGGCAGGAGGTCAGCTCATGTCTTGGTGGCAGCAAGTGCTGGATGCCAGCCAGAGAACAGAGAAGCTGGGGCAACTAGGTGGGCAACCTTTAAGGTAGTCACAAGTGTGCATGACATATCGTCTTCGACATGAGATTTGTGTCAGGGCTGAGAAGGCACATTGTTTGATACCAAACATGACATATTTAGGTCGTACCATAATGGAGCTAGTGACCCCGGGTTTGTACGGGTGCAAGGCCATGTTATCCTATGGACTGCCTATCACTTATAGTGTACTTTAATTGAAAAGGTCACTTTGTGGACATATAAGATTGCACTTACATGTCCATACCTTTAATATAAGGCACCTTGCCTCCTAGGCTCAGGAGGCCTTCCCTAACGTTGATTGACATATATTAAAAGTAGTGCATTGACTTTGCCGCACATGGTGAGGAAAAGTCGAAATGGAGCAGTTTGCACTGTTCCTGCAGTGTGCAATGCAGGCCTGCTGTCAGCAGTGTACTTGGGTCACTCAGGGTGGCTCTAACAGTGCTGCAAGCCCTGGGGACCCCTTTATCCCCCATGCTCTGGGTTCCACTGGTACCATAGACTAGGGACTTATAAGGGGGTAAAGTACTTGTCAATTGGGGTTGCCAATTTACACATAACTGTTTTAGGGAGAGAGCATTGCCACTGGGGCCTGGTTTGCAGGCTTCAGTGCACTGTCAGAGTTGAAAACCAGCATCTAGTAGTACAAATGGGGACAACAAGTTGGGGGACCTCTGCAAAAAGCCCTGTTTTCTTGCAGGCAGGCAGTGTACTCACAATAAACCCAGAGACAGAAGTCTGGTAGGAGAAAAGCAGAGTCCTTCAGCATCCAGACAATGGTTCCACAAAAGATGCCTTGCCACCTTTTTCTTTTTCCCTTTCAAGTGTGCTCCAAGAGGTAGATGTAAATCAAGCAGACCTGTCAAGCAGGATGTGTCACTCAAGCAGGAGTTGACACTGTAGTATCAAAAATATGCCCCCAGCTCCATCCCTGCATATTCTGCTGGGTTCAGAGGAGTCATCTTTGCCCATTCAGGTCAGCCTATTGTTGTCTCTTGGAAAATCTTTCACACCATTTTTGCACCCTATTGAATTACTAATCCCTAACTGTGAGAAGTTGGAAAGCAAGTGCAAATTAGCTGCAGGGAACCTCAGGCGAGGAAAAGGTAACTTTCTAAAAGTTACTTTTCCTTAATATTTATTCAAAATCCAAATTAAACATTTAATAGTTTTTTTAATAGCTAATAAAATGTATTTTTCTAGCTGGTCCCATTCCTGAGATACAGTATTTGTAATGCAATAAGTACTCTGGTTTTCTATATTGGACAGCCAGGCCTGCCAAGGAGAAAATAGCTTCTGGCTGCTTGTAACTGTAAGGGCATTTTAGCATTATCTTTCTACATGTCATACTTTTAAATGCTATACACCTGCCTTGTGGGCTACGAGATTTACATGGGGTGACTTATTAATATTTAACAGGTAGTTTTTTAGCTATGAAAAACTGTTTATTTTGTTAGGTCATTGGGAATGTTTTGCACTGCTACAGTAAGGCTACAGTGGTAAGCTGAAGCCATATCTGCACTGCCACTCTAGTGGATGGCACAATACATTCTGCAGTCCACTAGTGGTATTTAACCTTCAGGTCCTAGGGTACATTTTGTACCATATACTAGTGACTTAAAGGCAAGTAAATATACCAATTAGAAATATTCCAATTCAACCATGTTTTAAGGGGGAGCACAGGCTCTTTACTACTAGTCAGCAAGGGTATAATGCACAGAATTCTAAAGCTAGTAAAAGTATTCAGTCCACCAAACAGTGAAAAATCCTTCATCACCACGTAGAAAAGGCAGATTTCCTGGGGCATGCAACTCAACGTGACCAACATTCACAAAGAAAGGAAGGCGCCATTGGCCAATTCTACAGAGCTGACCCCAGAGGCCCGCAGCTGTTTCCACTATGCCAAGCCCAGCTGTAGAATGTAATGAGTACAAAAAGGGAGGTCCCAATGCACTTCCTTGTAAACATGAAGAATTACACAGTAGCTTGAGAGTACACTTTCAGGAGACTGAACTGGGCAGAGGGGAGAGTCAGTAGGCGGAAAAAAAGTAACGAAGAAAAGAGGATGAGGTATTTGGAAGGTCCAGAGAAAAATTCTAGGATAGTTCAGTAGAGGAGCTGATGGAGACTTAGGGAGTTTTGTTACTGGTTGATTATATTGGGAGGGTGTTTGGTTCGGCTAGAGATCTAACAATCATACTAAAATCCACATCAAGGTGGGAGTCCTATGCAAATTATTAAAGGGGGGTAACTGTAAACTGGCATTGGATAGCCAGAAAGTCACATTGGAGTACTGATATGGAGGCACTGTAGTCCTCTCCAAGGAGGTAAATGACGGTTAGCTGAGGTGCTAAATGTATAGAGATGGAAGCACCTGATAGAGATGGTTTGCACATCAGCACAAAACCTATGCTAGAATAGACTTACTCCTACTAGATCACTCCCTAGGGTTCTGACACTTTTGGATTTTGTCCAGGGGACAGGCACATTAAGATGGGGACAACTACCACAGTCCTGAGGCCCTAACTAATGCCTTAAAGGGCACACTGCATAAAGTTCCGATATCCAGGTTAGCCATTTACTCTGAGATTAAAGAATACCTACATATCAATGACACAGGTAATTGTAGTGTGGAAATGATTTGTGAAATTCTTAAGGCAGGGATTAGAGGCATATGCATAACAGAAGTGGTCACACTCTGAAATATTATGGAGGAAGTTATTCTAGAGTTACAGACTGAACTAAGTACACTAGAACGCAGACACAACCAGACCCGGTCCTAGAAGATATGACTGAAAATATTGGCAGTTCAGAATCAAATTTGCATAATGGACATTAACAAGGTGGATCATTCATTATCTAAAATCAAATAAAGTGGGCAAATAATGTGGTGAGGCTCCTTGTAGTGACAATAAAACAAAAAACAGACACAAGCATGTATTGGGATTATTGAAGTGAGAGAGGACGTGAGCCTAATCCAGGAGCCAGAAAACCTGAAGCCTTGCAGGAATACTATCAGCAGCGATACCCCAAGGAACTGCTAAACCCTGTCAAAATGGCAGTGTACATAGAGGAGGCGGACCTAGATATGATATCCACAGCATGTAGGGTGGGTCCAGAGAGCCCAGTGATATCCGAAGAGATGATCAAGGTGATCAAGATATTGTAGCCTCATAAAGCTCCAGGGCCAGGTGGTTATTCTCCAGTTTTTATTTATTATCGTAAATAAGAGCTGTAATAAAGTTGAAGAGACAGAAGAGATTACACCTTTAATGGCAGAGGCCAGACTCACTGTGCTGTTGAAGCCAAATAAAGACACAGAGTAATGCAGCTTATCCAGTCCCATATCACTCCTGAGAGTGTATATTTTTGGATCTCTCTGCAAGTTTTGGCCACACGTTTAAATAAGTTAGTGCCTCAGTTAATGCATAAAGATCTGGCTTTGTATCAAAGATGTAAGTGGGAGATAAAGATGGCCCATCTGATACACCTAGCGAACAAAAAGGTAAGAGCATGAGCTCCTGCCACTGCAGCCTTTGAAAGAGTAGACATGGGTTTTCTTAAAGCTAGTCTACATGTTAGAGTGTTTGTCCTACGGTTTCTTGAAATGGTCATGAAATGGTACTTATATGTTGGCAATTGCTCGCATTGTGTTAGGGGCAGGGACTCCCCTAAGGTACACATAGAAAGGGGCACACAACAGGGATGTCTGTTGAGCCCCTCCTTATTTGTATTATACCTGGAGATGCATGATGAGAAACCTTGCTTGAAAAGAGGAACATTTGGTTAAAATTGTGAATTGAAGAATTCAAGCTGTTTGTTTTTGTAGACGACATCTTGATCTCCCTGTCTGGCCCAAGGAACTCCCTGAAAACCTGAACTGCATTTCGTGCAACATCTGGATTTTAGCTGAAGATGCACAAATTAGAAGATTCAAGTCTCATTGTTCCAACTGATGATCAGTCCTGGCTAATAAAACACTCTTCATTTAACTGGAGCTCTTCCACCATCACATTCCCAAGGATACACCTCACAATATTTATCTCGAGTCTATAGCTCCCTAATTTCCCTCCATTAATACAGGAAGATAGGAGCGACTTATTGATATGGCACGACCATCGTCTTTCCTAGCTTGGCCAAATAGTCAGGATGAAGATGATAATATTAATCAAAATAGTATTCCTGTTTTTATTCAAGGTGATCATAAACATCTGGTCCAAAAACAGCAGACCTGTATCAGTTTTTTTTTCAAGGTGGACGTAGGGCACGAGTCTCTTCCAAAATAGGCTTTAAACTGCCCACTAAAGTGGGTTTAGGATCCCAAAAATATTGCTTTAATTACAGCTTATACCAACTCTGTTATTTCTTGATGTGGTCCAGGGCCGAGACAGAGAAGTATTGATGCTTCTTAGATCATTCCTTATCAGGGAGACCGTTTTTGGAGGTACCTTGTTGAGCCCCCATGTATTGAACAATATGAAAAGATCCCCCATCACAACAGCCACACCGAAGGTATCACACCAAATAAGAACACGATTCAGAATCACAAGTTTTCCATCTCCTGTAGACCCCAGTTTGGGAACTGAGAATTCTCCCCTGTCCATGGATATAGGTCCATTAAAATTGGCGACTTGTTTGATAGGGAGGTGAAGAGGTCTTTTAATCAACTCAAAAGAGACTTTGTTCTCCAGGAGACTGAAATGTACATGCATGCCCAGGTAAGATCTTGGACCTTGACTTGCCATCTCAGAGGGGCTGCAACCTGCCCTTTGAATCAGTGTGAGATACTTCTCTGGAATGTGAAAGATGGTTCACATCTAATCCCTAGACTCTATAAGGTGTGTTTTGTAGGGGAGACCAAATAGAGAAACACCTCTCAAAGCAAATAAGCAGAGGAATTCCGGGATTCTTTCACAGTAGCTCAATGGGGAATAACGTTCATATATAACTTAGTTCAGGTCCCTGAATCCTTAGTGGGCGTTGGGTCCCTAAAGACTATGGGTCAGATGCATGAAGAAACCGTTTTGCATGAAAGTGTGTTGAACACTTTTTGCGATCCCTAGGGGATCGCAAGTGACCTACCTCATGAATATTAATGAGGTAGGTCGCAATTTGCGACCCCCTAGGTATCGCACAAATCACAGGGATGGTGGTCTGCTGGGGTCAGCAGACCACCATGTCTGTGATTGCTTTTAAATAAAGCAATTTTTTTTAAATGCAGCCCGTTTTCCTTTGCATTTCTAAAACAAAAATGAAATGTTTTCTTTTCATTTTTAAAGAGTAGGCAGTGTTCCGTGGGACCGCTGCCTGCTCTTAAAAAATGCTGTAACAAACATTCACAAAGGGGAAGGGGTCCCTTGGGGACCCTTCCCATTTGCGAATGGGTTACCACCTACTTAAAGTAGGTGGTAAAATGCAAATGTTTTGCGACCGCATTTCGGTCACAAAACATTCCTACATACCTATGCGATTCGGTATTAGGAAGGGACGTTCTAAACACGCCCCTTAGGAAGGGACGTTCTAAACACGCCCCTTCCTAATAGCGAATCGCAAACCCATTTTGCGATTCGGTAACAGGTTACCGAATCGCAAAATAGGGTTTGCGGCATCTGAAAAGCATTTTTTGCGTTCGCAAACGGGAATCGGCCCTTTTGCGAAGAAAAAAATGCTTGATGCATGTGCCCCTTTATGTGATATAATGTTGGGATGGATGTCCGAAGTGACCCGGGGGAATTAAAAAAGAGGTTTTACACTGCTTAGTATAATATGATATGTGGCAAACAAGCAACATTAACTAAAGGAGGCTCAGCTCCCTGCAAATCCAAGACTGATACATCGCTGTACTAAATGTGCTGGAAATGGACACGATTTTGTTGTCTCTCCACAGGGCTGAGAAATGGCTTTTCATCTGTATGGCAAACTCCCAGCATATCTCACAGAAGCCTGCAGAGGGGTTATGTCCAAGATTCCAGAGCTTCTGACTTTTAAAGTGTGGAACCAGGTTCAAGCCATGGAGTTGGCTCAGCATATTGAGATAGCAAAACCAAAGGGGATGATGGACGGAGTGTTGAACATTGCAAGCACTCACCCCCAGTCAACTGATCTGGGTTTAATCCATCATCATTCTTTAGCTCACTCCGCCACCCCAGTTCAGACATGGCCATATGCAAATCAGTCTAACCCTGTGCCTTATGGGAACAGTCCAGCCCGAACTGCCAAGCCATGTCTTCCCTGGACCGGAAACAAGCATCCTGGGACCGGTTTCTGGCTTACAGCCGTCATCAGCCAGGCTATCTTGAATCCAGTGGCAAAGTGAGCAAGGGAGTCACGTCTGGGCATCCCCTGCCAACTTAGGGCGAACATAGCAAAACCAAAGGGGATGATGGATGGAGTGTTGAACATTGCAAGCACTCACCCCCAGTCAACTGATCTGGGTTTAATCCATCATCATTCTTTAGCTCACTCCGCCACCCCAGTTCAGACATGGCCATATGCAAATCAGTCTGACCCTGTGCCTCATGGGAACAGTCCAGCCCAAACTGCCAAGCCATGTCTTCCCTGGACCGGAAACAAGCATCCTGGGACCGGTTTCTCGCTTACAGCCGTCATCAGCCAGGCTATCTTGAATCCAGTGGCAAAGTGATCAAGGGACCCACGTCTGGGCATACCCTGCCAACTTAGGGCGAACATAGCAAAACCAAAGGGGATGATGGACGGAGTGTTGAACATTGCAAGCACTCACCCCCAGTCAACTGATCTGGGTTTAATCCATCATCATTCTTTAGCTCACTCCGCCACCCCAGTTCAGACATGGCCATATGCAAATCAGTCTGACCCTGTGCCTCATGGGAACAGTCCAGCCCGAACTGCCAAGCCATGTCTTCCCTGGACCGGAAACAAGCATCCTGGGACCGGTTTCTGGCTTACAGCCTCAGCATATTGAGATCCCTGGCCAATCCCTTAATCTTCCTGTGCTTAAAAAATGAATTTGACCCTGTATAATGTTATCTGGTGCTCAGGTAGAGCACTTTAATGGCATTTTCCAAGTTTGAACTATATAAAACTGGAAAAAAATTAAAAGAAATGCTTGAAGTACTAAGGACGATGCAAATAACGGAGGGATTCCGCTGCAACTATGATTTTGGGATGATCTAAGAGACTGAGGAAAACTGCTGGGAGAGAGAAGTTTAATTTGTTGAACCTGATCTGAAAACCCCAAAAATCTGAGGATGCCTGGAAGACATCAGCAGAAAGAGGAAGTTAACAAAAGCGTTTTAAGCAGTGTCCACTCATAGGAGCAAACAGGAGATTGTTGAGGGACTGAGGGTGGGACCAGGGGCAAATACCGTAATCCTGTTGTGTGACATCACTTCCAATTCCCCAGGCTTTTTGCTGAATCAGCATATTTATACCCAGTCTTCATTAATATGGCCAGACACGTAGACAGTATCTCCTTGGCTTCTTTAGCAAATACAGTGCTTAATCTACTAATCTGGTAATTTTTGGTATTGTTCCATGAACCACATCATTGATTGTAGCACACAAGTGTAGAAACAGAAGTAGGGAAGCCACATTTCTATGCAGTGTTGAATCAGAGCCAAAGAAGGACTTGAGCCAGTGTCTACTTTACAGTTTAAAGATGCAATTTGTATATTTAAAAAATTCAAAACATAAGCACCGCTGCCCACTACTCTGGGAGAGCAGCTTTCTGCTGCTTCAGTGGATGCTTTCCTTGGCTCGATCCAAAGGCATATAAACAAATGCAGTGATATGAATGTTCATATCTAGAGCAATGTCTTGAGAAAGCTTTGGCGAAGCCTTGACGGACCCAAAAAAGGTAGAGAAAAGCCAGACATTTTGCTTGCGCAGGACTCGACCCAAAACTAGACATTCCTGCCTCAAATGTTTAATTTGAGCCTGTGGTTTCCGGCGCTTGTGACAGTCTGCCACGAGGTGGTGCTGTCTGACTAATTTAGAAATTACAACAGCAGGTAATTATTAATTCAATATACATAAAAATGACTTTTACCTGCTGCCCAGACCATTTTCATAGCTTTGGAGGCCTGAAATATTCCGAATTGCCACACTTGCAGGAGTGTGATGGTTAGTAGTTGTGCTGTTACTATCATTGGCGTTAAACAATAATGGGGCAACCCTGTGTCCCTCAGAACCTGGGTATATGTATAAGCAAGAACAATGGTTCTGTCGGGTATCACAACTATTCCTTTGGACAATAATTAATAATCATCAAACATTCATGCCTGTATTATTTGAGACATACGGAACACATAACAAATCAAAATCCAATAAACAAATTGATGAGTAATAAATCTTTTATATAAATTAATTCTTTCAAATATACTCATACATTTGTAGAAAAGCTGTCAAAAGAAACAAACAATGAAGATACGTGATCAAGTGACTTTTGTGCTCAATAGTGAAGTATAGTGCATAATATTTACAGTGCAATAGGATTATATACAAGGGAAAGGAGGGAGGCCAGAATCTACTGTCAAACACAATGGCTCTGTTGTTTGAACAAATTAATTCATTAATTGTGCACAGAGTCTTGGTCAGTCTGGACCATATACGTTCGTCGACGTTTCAACCCAATCTACGCTGAATTAAGTAGTCGGGGCGGGTCTTCATCAGGACAATAAAAGAAGTTGACAGCCTATGATTTAAAGAAAGCTTGAATTAAGATGTGTTCCACCACTGCGCCTAAAAAGGTCTGCAGGCTCAAGATTATTATAATAAAGGGGTGGCATAACTCACCCACAAACACCAGAAATTGCTGGCAAATCAGACGTCTGAGTGGTCCAATAGTTGGGTCACAGTAGTAATGAATCTAGGAGCGAAGTGGGATCAACAATTAATTATACCCACTTTGATGTACACAATACCAAATGAACAAACCTCACTACTAGTCAAAACCACTCACCAAAGTTGAGTAACTTGCAACAGAATTATTCTGAAATAGGTAAGCGGATTCAATCAGTCATCCGCATTACAAGGGCGATCCATTCAGATTGCGCCCATTAGCCGGTTCTAAAAATAAAGGAGAGCGTAAGCCGGCTTAAAACTGGTAATGGGATAGTATTAAGGAAACAGATTTTAAACCCCGTGAAAGTTAGCAAGTCCTCATTGAACTTACCCACAATCGGTAAAGTTTCAAGGCATAGGCGGGAATTCCTATTCAATCCAAGAAGCCCGGCAAGAGTCCAGGTACTTCACCGCCGTCTGTCAGCAAGCCTGTTCAATTCTGAAAAGCCGTATATGACGGCTTCAAAGCGTCTGCTAAAAACGCGCGCATGGAACGCGGGGGCGAGCAGAAGCTAGATGCATGCACGCTCGATTGCTAAGCAACCTGAGCTCACGCAGACAGCAGCTAAATGCTAGCATCTCGACAATTACGTTGGTATAACACGAAGGATTGAGCTATTTGATTATATTCACAGTGCGCGCAGCACGCGAGGGCAAGCTGAAGCTAGATGCATGCACGCTCGATTGCGGAGCCACCCGAGCTCCCGCAGACAGCAGCTAAATGCTAGCATTCTGTAAAATTACGTTCGTGTGACAAGAGGGGTTACGCTAATTAATTACATTCACAGCGATGCGAAACCGAAAGTACACATTAAATGTTAATCATAATCACACCCACTGTATATATTGACCAAACATTAAATGACAATAATATTATACATCTTAAACATACCAAGTCTTAGATATATCGCAACACACAACATGAAATAATCATCCTACAATACATTATCTTAGCTAAGAATGTACACATTGGATATACAACATGATTACTCAAATTGTATTTTGACTAAACATCCATTGATGTCTATGTCGTAACCAAGAACATTTATGTGAACCATGATTGATCTATGTTTTAATGTATTCACAACAACCTGTGACATAAAACTAGATACAAGGTCAGGAAACAAATAATTACTCATCATCATAATAAAACCAACTAGTGAACTAAATAGGTTTTATAGCACAAATGAACAGTACTCGTCAGGTTAATGGCTAAACCTACGGTGCCAAATATACGGAGCAAATTAGTACAATTTAACATCCAGTTTAAGCACTTATCGAGCTTACCTAATAGAGAAAAAATAAAGAAAAAATCAGTGTGACCATATGTTCTACAACTGGCCCATCTGCCTTGAAGTCTCCTCAAGTTCGTTGAGACCCTGAGAGACTGTGTTAAGAGAATGGATCCACCTGCATTCTTTCAAATTAAGAGCCACAGTCAGAGAACCACCTCTTGGATGAGGACAGATTTTCTCAAGAACCCACCATTGTATGCTTTCAGGGGCATGGTTGTATGTCATGAAATGTTCGACTAAAGGGGCTCCCTGTACCTTACACCTTATTCTACTCATGTGCTGAAGTATTCTCACCTTTACTTTCTGAGTAGTTTGCCCTACATAAAGTAGATCACATGGGCAACAGATGGTATAAACCACATTAGTACTGTTACAATTGGTAAATAGTGGTAACTTGTGTGTTCTGTTATTATGTGTAAAAGTCGACCCCTCAATAGTCAAGGGGCATGCTTTGCATCCGCCACACTTGTGGTGTCCAATTATCGGTGGAAATCCCAATTGGCCCCTTAAATCAAGAGGCTTCGGTGGTTCAAGGTAAGCTTTGACTACATTGTCCTTGATATTCCTGCCCCTCCTGAAGGCAAACAGTGGATTCTCCTTTGTTTTCAATTCGCTGGCAACCAGATTCCAATACTTTTTCACAATCCTTTTAATGTCATTGCTCTTTGAACTAAATGTTGTTACACAAACAATATTTTCAGTCTTCGTGGGTTTTTCTTTGACTTGAAGTAGCTGGTCTCGAGGACAGTACCAAGCCCGTTTCCGGGCCCGTTTGAGCAATCCTGTCGGGTAGACTCTCTCTTTCAAACGAATAGTTAGAATTTCCGTTTCTTTAAAAAAGTCTGTCCTGTGTGTACAATTCCTCCTGAGCCTGAGGTACTGACCATATGGTAAATTGTCCCTCAGGCTCCTCGGATGGTGTGAATTATATTTAAGGAGTGTATTTCTTTCCATTGGTTTTCTGTATAAGTCACAAAATAAAAGACCTTCTTCCACTCTGAAGGTAAGGTCTAAAAAATCAATGGCTTCATTATTACTAGACATTGTGAACTGAATATCCTTTGTTCTATTATTTAGCCAGTCCGTAAATTTCCTAAGGTCAATTTCTGTACCTGACCAGATCATTATCACATCGTCTATAAAACGTTTCCACACAGCAATGTGCTCTATATACGGATTTTCATGACTGTACAGATATTCTTCCTCATACTCATCCATAAAGATATTAGCCAGACTAGGTGCATAGGTAGCGCCC
This sequence comes from Calotriton arnoldi, assembly GCA_963921515.1. Taxonomy (NCBI): domain Eukaryota; kingdom Metazoa; phylum Chordata; class Amphibia; order Caudata; family Salamandridae; genus Calotriton; species Calotriton arnoldi. The sequence goes on from CAWUFW010002526.1 coordinate 957,415, forward strand.
ATCGCGACGCCCTTGCACTGGTAATAAAATTGATTCCTGAAAACAAAATAGTTCCTTTTCATTGCGATTTCCAACATCGCTATCAGGAAATCAGTTGGTATCCAATGAGGCCTGGGGCGTTTGTCCAGAGTAGATCTGACCACATCTAGTGCCTTACCCTGCGGGATGGATGTATAGAGGGAAGAGACATCCAAAGTCACAAGTAATTGGGTTTGAATGTCAAAAGGTTGACCTTCCAGCAATTGGATAATATGCATAGTATCTCTCACAAAAGATTTTGGGGCATATTAGCAAGACCCACGTTAAAATTATCGCCGTTTTAGCGGCAGGAAACTGCCGCTAAAACGGCGATAATGAGCTTGATAATATGCGTTATGGAATTCAATAGAAGCCCAGGTTAGATGTCCTGCACATCTAACCTGGGCTTCTATGGAATTCTATAACGCATATTAGCAAGCCCATTATCGCCGTTTTAGCGGCAGTTTCCTGCCGCTAAAACGGCGATAATTTTAACGTGGGTCTTGCTAATATGCCCCTTTGTCTCTGGGACCCAGGGTTGCAGGAAATAATCAATAAACTGATTCAATGGCTCAAGTATGGACCCACAACCTGACACTATGGTTCTCCCAGGCGGTTTTTCAAGCCGTTTATGTACCTTTGGAAGGGTATACAAAGTAGGGATCCTAGGTTCTTTCTTATTCAGGAAATCATTCTCTGGCTGGCTCAAAAATCCATCTCTCATTCCTTCCATGGTTAATTTCTCTATTAAAAACTTGACCTCTGTAGTAGGATCCTTCGAGATGGGGCGATAGTTGGCCCTATCACCCAACTGTAGCTGAATCTCATCCACATAGTCCGCAGTATTTTGCACTACTACTGCACCCCCTTTGTCAGCTGCCTTGATGATGATCGCTTCATTGGTTCCTAATGAATATAGTGCTGTTCTTTCATCTTTACTGATGTTATGTTTTATGTAGCGCTGTTCACCCAATGCCTCCATAATTTCCTGCATGACAATCTGTTCATAGGCTAAAATCCGCTGGCTCATCAAATAAGCCCCTGGTGTAAATGTGGATGTAGGTCTAAACGCTGTAGCGGCTGCCGTGGGAGCATAGATGGTCTTACTAAAGTAATACTTCAGTCGGATTTTCCTAAAAAATCTCTGCATCTCAAGTTTAACTGTAAATGAATTAGGTATTGCAGTTGGAACAAAGGAAAGTCCCTTAGAGAGAACTGCTCTCTCAGCTCCCGACAAGATGTAATTGGAGAGGTTAATTATAGGATCCACATTCGGCTGTCCTAAAGGACAAATGCTTTGTTGTTGCTCCTGATTAGGCATCTCTGCAGCCTGGAGACCTTCTCCACCTAGAGTCATGTCATCATTAGGTGTAGCAGTAGGATCCATGGCCCTTATATGCTCATGATTAGGCATCTCTACATCTTGGACACCTCCTTCTCCACTGGGAGTTATTTCATCATTGGGTTCAGCAGTGGGATCCATGAAGTTGCCATCCCTTGTATATTTTTTAGGGGAAGGTTACCGCCAGCCAAACAGGGGTGGAGGTACAGATCAGAATTGGGATCGGCAAAAGAACTGGAACAAGGGCAGGAATACACAACGGGCCAATTCAAGGGTCCGGTTCTACCAACCACCCGAGACACATGGGGAGATTTCAACACGCAGGCAAACTTACAGATGGTGAAAATGAATACTCCAGTAGATAATATCTCGCCAATAAAAGATGGTAATAACTGGCTAGATAGTGTAACACAAATTGACGCCCGTATGGCGGAAGCCCATACTTCAAATGGTTTGCTTGTGGTCCAACATACAAGGGATGGCAACTTCATGGATCCCACTGCTGAACCCAATGATGAAATAACTCCCAGTGGAGAAGGAGGTGTCCAAGATGTAGATATGCCTAATCATGAGCATATAAGGGCCATGGATCCTACTGCTACACCTAATGATGACATGACTCTAGGTGGAGAAGGTCTCCAGGCTGCAGAGATGCCTAATCAGGAGCAACAACAAAGCATTTGTCCTTTAGGACAGCCGAATGTGGATCCTATAGTTAACCTCTCCAATTACATCTTGTCGGGAGCTGAGAGAGCAGTTCTCTCTAAGGGACTTTCCTTTGTTCCAACTGCAATACCTAATTCATTTCCAGTTAAACTTGAGATGCAGAGATTTTTTAGGAAAATCCGACTGAAGTATTACTTTAGTAAGACCATCTATGCTCCCACGGCAGCAGCTACAGCATTTAGACCTACATCCACATTTACACCAGGGGCTTATTTGATGAGTCAGCGGATTTTAGCCTATGAACAGATTGTCATGCAGGAAATTATGGAGGCATTGGGTGAACAGCGCTACATAAAACATAACATCAGTAAAGATGAAAGAACAGCACTATATTCATTAGGAACCAATGAAGCGATCATCATCAAGGCAGCTGACAAAGGGGGTGCAGTAGTAGTGCAAAATACTGCGGACTATGTGGATGAGATTCAGCTACAGTTGGGTGATAGGGCCAACTATCGCCCCATCTCGAAGGATCCTACTACAGAGGTCAAGTTTTTAATAGAGAAATTAACCATGGAAGGAATGAGAGATGGATTTTTGAGCCAGCCAGAGAATGATTTCCTGAATAAGAAAGAACCTAGGATCCCTACTTTGTATACCCTTCCAAAGGTACATAAACGGCTTGAAAAACCGCCTGGGAGACCCATAGTGTCAGGTTGTGGGTCCATACTTGAGCCATTGAATCAGTTTATTGATTATTTCCTGCAACCCTGGGTCCCAGAGACAAAATCTTTTGTGAGAGATACTATGCATATTATCCAATTGCTGGAAGGTCAACCGTTTGACATTCAAACCCAATTACTTGTGACTTTGGATGTCTCTTCCCTCTATACATCCATCCCGCAGGGTAAGGCACTAGATGTGGTCAGATCTACTCTGGACAAACGCCCCAGGCCTCATTGGATACCAACTGATTTCCTGATAGCGATGTTGGAAATCGCAATGAAAAGGAACTATTTTGTTTTCAGGAATCAATTTTATTACCAGTGCAAGGGCGTCGCGATGGGCGCTACCTATGCACCTAGTCTGGCTAATATCTTTATGGATGAGTATGAGGAAGAATATCTGTACAGTCATGAAAATCCGTACATAGAGCACATTGCTGTGTGGAAACGTTTTATAGACGATGTGATAATGATCTGGTCAGGTACAGAAATTGACCTTAGGAAATTTACGGACTGGCTAAATAATAGAACAAAGGATATTCAGTTCACAATGTCTAGTAATAATGAAGCCATTGATTTTTAGACCTTACCTTCAGAGTGGAAGAAGGTCTTTTATTTTGTGACTTATACAGAAAACCAATGGAAAGAAATACACTCCTTAAATATAATTCACACCATCCGAGGAGCCTGAGGGACAATTTACCATATGGTCAGTACCTCAGGCTCAGGAGGAATTGTACACACAGGACAGACTTTTTTAAAGAAACGGAAATTCTAACTATTCGTTTGAAAGAGAGAGGCTACCCGACAGGATTGCTCAAACGGGCCCGGAAACGGGCTTGGTACTGTCCTCGAGACCAGCTACTTCAAGTCAAAGAAAAACCCACGAAGACTGAAAATATTGTTTGTGTAACAACATTTAGTTCAAAGAGCAATGACATTAAAAGGATTGTGAAAAAGTATTGGAATCTGGTTGCCAGCGAATTGAAAACAAAGGAGAATCCACTGTTTGCCTTCAGGAGGGGCAGGAATATCAAGGACAATGTAGTCAAAGCTTACCTTGAACCACCGAAGCCTCTTGATTTAAGGGGCCAATTGGGATTTCCACCGATAATTGGACACCACAAGTGTGGCGGATGCAAAGCATGCCCCTTGACTATTGAGGGGTCGACTTTTACACATAATAACAGAACACACAAGTTACCACTATTTACCAATTGTAACAGTACTAATGTGGTTTATACCATCTGTTGCCCATGTGATCTACTTTATGTAGGGCAAACTACTCAGAAAGTAAAGGTGAGAATACTTCAGCACATGAGTAGAATAAGGTGTAAGGTACAGGGAGCCCCTTTAGTCGAACATTTCATGACATACAACCATGCCCCTGAAAGCATACAATGGTGGGTTCTTGAGAAAATCTGTCCTCATCCAAGAGGTGGTTCTCTGACTGTGGCTCTTAATTTGAAAGAATGCAGGTGGATCCATTCTCTTAACACAGTCTCTCAGGGTCTCAACGAACTTGAGGAGACTTCAAGGCAGATGGGCCAGTTGTAGAACATATGGTCACACTGATTTTTTTCTTGATTTTTTTCTCTATTAGGTAAGCTCGATAAGTGCTTAAACTGGATGTTAAATTGTACTAATTTGCTTCGTATATTTGGCACCATAGGTTTAGCCATTAACCTGACGAGTACTGTTCATTTGTGCTATAAAACCTATTTAGTTCACTAGTTGGTTTTATTATGATGATGAGTAATTATTTGTTTCCTGACTTTGTATCTAGTTTTATGTCACAGGTTGTTGTGAATACATTAAAACATAGATCAATCATGGTTCACATAAATGTTCTTGGTTACGACATAGACATCAATGGATGTTTAGTCAAAATACAATTTGAGTAATCATGTTGTATATCCAATGTGTACATTCTTAGCTAAGATAATGTATTGTAGGATGATTATTTCATGTTGTGTGTTGCGATATATCTAAGACTTGGTATGTTTAAGATGTATAATATTATTGTCATTTAATGTTTGGTCAATATATACAGTGGGTGTGATTATGATTAACATTTAATGTGTACTTTCGGTTTCGCATCGCTGTGAATGTAATTAATTAGCGTAACCCCTCTTGTCACACGAACGTAATTTTACAGAATGCTAGCATTTAGCTGCTGTCTGCGGGAGCTTGGGTGGCTCCGCAATCGAGCGTGCATGCATCTAGCTTCAGCTTGCCCTCGCGTGCTGCGCGCACTGTGAATATAATCAAATAGCTCAATCCTTCGTGTTATACCAACGTAATTGTCGAGATGCTAGCATTTAGCTGCTGTCTGCGTGAGCTCAGGTTGCTTAGCAATCGAGCGTGCATGCATCTAGCTTCTGCTCGCCCCGCGTTCCATGCCGCGTTTTTAGCAGACGCTTTGAAGCCGTCATATACGGCTTTTCAGAATTGAACAGGCTTGCTGACAGACGGCGGTGAAGTACCTGGACTCTTGCCGGGCTTCTTGGATTGAATAGGAATTCCCGCCTATGCCTTGAAACTTTATCGATTGTGGGTAAGTTCAATGAGGACTTGCTAACTTTCACGGGGTTTAAAATCAGTTTCCTTAATACTATCCCATTACCAGTTCTAAGCCGGCTTACGCTCTCCTTTATTTTTAGAACCGGCTAATGGGCGCAATCTGAATGGATCGCCCTTGTAATGCGGACGACTGATTGAATCCGCTTACCTATTTCAGAATAATTCTGTTGCAAGTTACTCAACTTTGGTGAGTGGTTTTGACTAGTAGTGAGGTTTGTTCATTTGGTATTGTGTACATCAAAGTGGGTATAATTAATTGTTGATCCCACTTCGCTCCTAGATTCATTACTACTGTGACCCAACTATTGGACCACTCAGACGTCTGATTTGCCAGCAATTTCTGGTGTTTGTGGGTGAGTTATGCCACCCCTTTATTATAATAATCTTGAGCCTGCAGACCTCTTTAGGCGCAGTGGTGGAACACATCTTAATTCAAGCTTTCTTTAAATCATAGGCTGTCAACTTCTTTTATTGTCCTGATGAAGACCCGCCCCGACTACTTAATTCAGCGTAGATTGGGTTGAAACGTCGACGAACGTATATGGTCCAGACTGACCAAGACTCTGTGCGCAATTAATGAATTAATTTGTTCAAACAACAGAGCCATTGTGTTTGACAGTAGATTCTGGCCTCCCTCCTTTCCCTTGTACATAATCCTATTGCACTGTAAATATTATGCACTATACTTCACTATTGAGCACAAAAGTCACTTGATCACGTATCTTCATTGTTTGTTTCTTTTTGACAGCTTTTCTACAAATGTATGAGTATATTTGAAAGAATTAATTTATATAAAAGATTTATTACTCATCAATTTGTTTATTGGATTTTGATTTGTTATGTGTTCCGTATGTCTCAAATAATACAGGCATGAATGTTTGATGATTATTAATTATTGTCCAAAGGAATAGTTGTGATACCCGACAGAACCATTGTTCTTGCTTATACATATACCCAGGTTCTGAGGGACACAGGGTTGCCCCATTATTGTTTAACTTTAATTGGTGCAGGTTTTGACCTGCGAGGGTTATTTCTCTCATTAATTGTTGTCTGTGTTTATATTAAAATAATACGGAAATCCAGCGAGTGGCTGATGTATATTTAACCAGTTTACTATGTCTGATAAGGAGACCCTATCCTACAGTGAAGAATACATAACCAAGCTCATAGAGGATCAGGGTGCTTCAAATTTTTTGTTAGGGACAGACAGACTATCTGTTGATGCTAGTCTTAATGAAAAACTAGCTAAAATTGAAAGACTTGAGAAAAACTCATTCGATCACGCCTTCACGGTCACGTACTAACAAAATATCTTCAGGCAAATATAATTCCTAAGGGATTACAGGTCAGAAATGAGCCTGCGATCTTTATAGACGTGACAAAATTTAGGGAAGGGTTTAGTTTCGTTGCCAATAACTGCTCCAGGCACTGGATGGTGCTTGGAGTGGAGACCGCAATTGAATACGTCAAAAAGCTGACCCAAGAAATCGCTGATTTAAAAAAAGAAATACTTGAGGACAGTGCTCTTTCTAACGCAAGGGAAGCTTTGGAGAAAGCTGAGAAAGCGCTAGCTGATTTTAACACCATAACCCTGAATAGAAAGCTTGACAAATTGACGAAGGATATAAATAAGTACGACAAAAAACTTACCTACCCTTACCTGGCTGACAATTATTACCAGCAAGACAGTCAGGGCTTCTTTTCAAATAGAAGTAGGCAGGGACCAAGGAGATTTAATACCTTTTCTGATTCTTCTGTTGGTAGTGGCTCTGACTCGGATTCAGAGAGACCGACCACCAGCCGTCAGGGAAATCAAGGCCCACATTTTTTAGGGGAAGGTTACCGCCAGCCAAACAGGGGTGGAGGTGCAGATCAGAATTGGGATCGGCAAAAGAGCTGGAACAAGGGCAGGAATACACAACGGGCCAATTCAAGGGTCCGGTTCTACCAACCACCCGAGACACATGGGGAGATTTCAACACGCAGGCAAACTTACAGATGGTGAAAATGAATACTCCAGTAGATAATATCTCGCCAATAAAAGATGGTAATAACTGGCTAGATAGAGTAACACAAATTGACGCACGTATGGCGGAAGCCCATACTTCAAATGGTTTGCTTGTGGTCCAACATACAAGGGATGGCAACTTCATGGATCCCACTGCTGAACCCAATGATGAAATAACTCCCAGTGGAGAAGGAGGTGTCCAAGATGTAGAGATGTCTAATCATGAGCATATAAGGGCCATGGATCCTACTGCTACACCTAATGATGACATGACTCTAGGTGGAGAAGGTCTCCAGGCTGCAGAGATGCCTAATCAGGAGCAACAACAAAGCATTTGTCCTTTAGGACAGCCGAATGTGGATCCTATAATTAACCTCTCCAATTACATCTTGTCGGGAGCTGAGAGAGCAGTTCTCTCTAAGGGACTTTCCTTTGTTCCAACTGCAATACCTAATTCATTTACAGTTAAACTTGAGATGCAGAGATTTTTTAGGAAAATCCGACTGAAGTATTACTTTAGTAAGACCATCTATGCTCCCACGGCAGCCGCTACAGCGTTTAGACCTACATCCACATTTACACCAGGGGCTTATTTGATGAGTCAGCGGATTTTAGCCTATGAACAGATTGTCATGCAGGAAATTATGGAGGCATTGGGTGAACAGCGCTACATAAAACATAACATCAGTAAAGATGAAAGAACAGCACTATATTCATTAGGAACCAATGAAGCGATCATCATCAAGGCAGCTGACAAAGGGGGTGCAGTAGTAGTGCAAAATACTGCGGACTATGTGGATGAGATTCAGCTACAGTTGGGTGATAGGGCCAACTATCGCCCCATCTCGAAGGATCCTACTACAGAGGTCAAGTTTTTAATAGAGAAATTAACCATGGAAGGAATGAGAGATGGATTTTTGAGCCAGCCAGAGAATGATTTCCTGAATAAGAAAGAACCTAGGATCCCTACTTTGTATACCCTTCCAAAGGTACATAAACGGCTTGAAAAACCGCCTGGGAGACCCATAGTGTCAGGTTGTGGGTCCATACTTGAGCCATTGAATCAGTTTATTGATTATTTCCTGCAACCCTGGGTCCCAGAGACAAAATCTTTTGTGAGAGATACTATGCATATTATCCAATTGCTGGAAGGTCAACCTTTTGACATTCAAACCCAATTACTTGTGACTTTGGATGTCTCTTCCCTCTATACATCCATCCCGCAGGGTAAGGCACTAGATGTGGTCAGATCTACTCTGGACAAACGCCCCAGGCCTCATTGGATACCAACTGATTTCCTGATAGCGATGTTGGAAATCGCAATGAAAAGGAACTATTTTGTTTTCAGGAATCAATTTTATTACCAGTGCAAGGGCGTCGCGATGGGCGCTACCTATGCACCTAGTCTGGCTAATATCTTTATGGATGAGTATGAGGAAGAATATCTGTACAGTCATGAAAATCCGTATATAGAGCACATTGCTGTGTGGAAACGTTTTATAGACGATGTGATAATGATCTGGTCAGGTACAGAAATTGACCTTAGGAAATTTACGGACTGGCTAAATAATAGAACAAAGGATATTCAGTTCACAATGTCTAGTAATAATGAAGCCATTGATTTTTTAGACCTTACCTTCAGAGTGGAAGAAGGTCTTTTATTTTGTGACTTATACAGAAAACCAATGGAAAGAAATACACTCCTTAAATATAATTCACACCATCCGAGGAGCCTGAGGGACAATTTACCATATGGTCAGTACCTCAGGCTCAGGAGGAATTGTACACACAGGACAGACTTTTTTAAAGAAACGGAAATTTTAACTATTCGTTTGAAAGAGAGAGGCTACCCGACAGGATTGCTCAAACGGGCCCGGAAACGGGCTTGGTACTGTCCTCGAGACCAGCTACTTCAAGTCAAAGAAAAACCCACGAAGACTGAAAATATTGTTTGTGTAACAACATTTAGTTCAAAGAGCAATGACATTAAAAGGATTGTGAAAAAGTATTGGAATCTGGTTGCCAGCGAATTGAAAACAAAGGAGAATCCACTGTTTGCCTTCAGGAGGGGCAGGAATATCAAGGACAATGTAGTCAAAGCTTACCTTGAACCACCGAAGCCTCTTGATTTAAGGGGCCAATTGGGATTTCCACCGATAATTGGACACCACAAGTGTGGCGGATGCAAAGCATGCCCCTTGACTATTGAGGGGTCGACTTTTACACATAATAACAGAACACACAAGTTACCACTATTTACCAATTGTAACAGTACTAATGTGGTTTATACCATCTGTTGCCCATGTGATCTACTTTATGTAGGGCAAACTACTCAGAAAGTAAAGGTGAGAATACTTCAGCACATGAGTAGAATAAGGTGTAAGGTACAGGGAGCCCCTTTAGTCGAACATTTCATGACATACAACCATGCCCCTGAAAGCATACAATGGTGGGTTCTTGAGAAAATCTGTCCTCATCCAAGAGGTGGTTCTCTGACTGTGGCTCTTAATTTGAAAGAATGCAGGTGGATCCATTCTCTTAACACAGTCTCTCAGGGTCTCAACGAACTTGAGGAGACTTCAAGGCAGATGGGCCAGTTGTAGAACATATGGTCACACTGATCTTTTTCTTTTATTTTTTTCTCTATTAGGTAACCTCGATAAGTGCTTAAACTGGATGTTAAATTGTACTAATTTGCTTTGTATATTTGGCACCATAGGTTTAGCCATTAACCTGACGAGTACTGTTCATTTGTGCTATAAAACCTATTTAGTTCACTAGTTGGTTTTATTATGATGATGAGTAATTATTTGTTTCCTGACTTTGTATCTAGTTTTATGTCACAGGTTGTTGTGAATACATTAAAACATAGATCAATCATGGTTCATATAAATGTTCTTGGTTACGACATAGACATCAATGGATGTTTAGTCAAAATACAATTTGAGTAATCATGTTGTATATCCAATGTGTACATTCTTAGCTAAGATAATGTATTGTAGGATGATTATTTCATGTTGTGTGTTGCGATATATCTAAGACTTGGTATGTTTAAGATGTATAATATTATTGTCATTTAATGTTTGGTCAATATATACAGTGGGTGTGATTATGATTAACATTTAATGTGTACTTTCGGTTTCGCATCGCTGTGAATGTAATTAATTAGCGTCAACCCCTCTTGTCACACTAACGTAATTTTACAGAATGCTTGCATTTAGCTGCTGTCTGCGGGAGCTCGGGTGGCTCCGCAATCGAGCGTGCATGCATCTAGCTTCAGCTTGCCCTCGCGTGCTGCGCGCACTGTGAATATAATCAAATAGCTCAATCCTTCGTGTTATACCAACGTAATTGTCGAGATGCTAGCATTTAGCTGCTGTCTGCGTGAGCTCAGGTTGCTTAGCAATCGAGCGTGCATGCATCTAGCTTCTGCTCGCCCCCGCGTTCCATGCGCGTGTTTTTAGCAGACGCTTTGAAGCCGTCATATACGGCTTTTCAGAATTGAACAGGCTTGCTGACAGACGGCGGTGAAGTACCTGGACTCTTACCGGGCTTCTTGGATTGAATAGGAATTCCCGCCTATGCCTTGAAACTTTACCGATTGTGGGTAAGTTCAATGAGGACTTGCTAACTTTCACGGGGGTTTAAAATCAGTTTCCTTAATACTATCCCATTACCAGTTTTAAGCCGGCTTACGCTCTCCTTTATTTTTAGAACCGGCTAATGGGCGCAATCTGAATGGATCGCCCTTGTAATGCGGACGACTGATTGAATTCGCTTACCTATTTCAGAATAATTCTGTTGCAAGTTACTCAACTTTGGTGAGTGGTTTTGACTAGTAGTGAGGTTTGTTCATTTGGTATTGTGTACATCAAAGTGGGTATAATTAATTGCTGATCCCACTTCGCTCCTAGATTCATTACTACTGTGACCCAACTATTGGACCACTCAGACGTCTGATTTGCCAGCAATTTCTGGTGTTTGTGGGTGAGTTATGCCACCCCTTTATTATAATAATCTTGAGCCTGCAGACCTCTTTAGGCGCAGTGGTGGAACACATCTTAATTCAAGCTTTCTTTAAATCATAGGCTGTCAACTTCTTTTATTGTCCTGATGAAGACACGCCCCGACTACTTAATTCAGCGTAGATTGGGTTGAAACGTCGACGAACGTATATGGTCCAGACTGACCAAGACTCTGTGCACAATTAATGAATTAATTTGTTCAAACAACAGAGCCATTGTGTTTGACAGTAGATTCTGGCCTTCCTCCTTTCCCTTGTACATAATCCTATTGCACTGTAAATATTATGCACTATACTTCACTATTGAGCACAAAAGTCACTTGATCACGTATCTTCATTGTTTGTTTCTTTTTGACAGCTTTTCTACAAATGTATGAGTATATTTGAAAGAATTAATTTATATAAAAGATTTATTACTCATCAATTTGTTTATTGGATTTTGATTTGTTATGTGTTCCGTATGTCTCAAATAATACAGGCATGAATGTTTGATGATTATTAATTATTGTCCAAAGGAATAGTTGTTACTATCATTGGCAGCATGGCAGGGGCAATGAGTGGTGCAAGCTGCAGTGGCCTCCTGACCAGAGCCCTGGCACTTATTTATTTTTCAAATCAAGCACTGCAGGCCTCTTTTATGAGGCTCCTTGCGCCGCCGAAATGTCACTTTTTGTGGCGTTTCCTGGCGCAGAAGCCTGCGTGATATTTATCAGGCAGCACTAAGCCACTTTTTAGGTCTCGCCTACGCAGCGCGCATGCGCTGCATAGGAAAAAGTCCTTTTGCAATTGATCGGCTTTTCGCCCTAAAAACGTGCACGCGTTGCATTGCTTTCAATGGCAACGCGTGCACGTTTGGCGATTCCCTTGCGGGAGCGAGCAGCTGGCGCCATATGTTATCAATTATCGCGCCTTGCTGCTCGCTCCCGCAAGGGAATCGCGCAGGCACCCTCCTCTCTCCCCTCCCCCTGCTGCCGCGCGAGCGCCTCGCTTGTGCTTGTTTTTTTTACGAATGGCAACTTAACTTGCGCTACGTTTCGCGCACCAGGCAAGCTATTAAGGTCTCATGAGTTTCATGGGGACTCGCCACGAAAGCCGCATTCACCCTCCCCCAACAAATGTTTCTCCTTCAGTAATTTCAGTGGGCACACTCTTCAACGACATCCAGCTCTATGGTTTGGAGAAATGTACTATGAAGAGAATAAATGAATTTGGTTCAGTAGAGCCTTGAAGCGCTTTGAAGCCGATCCGTTGGTGGCGTGGAGCTATCGGGTCTGCACATGTGCTCCCTCCCAGTCCGGGCACTGCAGAGCTGCTGGTGGCTACCCTTTGAGCGGCAATGGCTGCTGGCTCGCTGCGCGTGGGGAGGGGAGCCGCGCGCTCCCGGTGGCTCTGATGATAGCGAGGTTCGTAGCCAGCTCCCAGCCCGGGCCCTGACACAGCAGGATGGGAGGGGCGACGGGCGCAGCCAAGGCCTCTGCAGCACTCTTCGCACTTGGGAGGTTTCGCTGGCTTTTGGAAACGCTTATTTTCTGACTAGAAAATAAATTGGAGTGTGGATCGCATAGCTGGAGTCCCGCTCGCAGGGCCGGGCGGAGCGGGGAGCGGTGCTAGGACACAGGCGGGGGGTGTGCGTTTGTTCCCCTCACAAAAAGTAAACAGTTGGAAGCTGGCTGCCGTTGCTTTTATGCTAATATTTTTGACAGCTTTCCCTTAACACATCAAATTGACTTCCCTGTATTCACCACATACAGTTTGTCATTTACCACATTTGTGCCCGGTTTGTCCTTTGAGGTTTAAAACCGAACCTTTAAGGTTTTGCCATTTCGTTACCAGCGTACATGGTTCTGGTTCCTGCTGTATATATATATGTGGATTGTTTTATTATTAGATCAGACCCAAAGTTCTCAGACTCTAAAACCCAAATACATTATTATTTTAGTACATCCAGTAGTGTTGAGTGAAACGAAGGTGTGAAGTGTCTCTAAAAGGTGCGTGGCCAGATAAGCGCAACTGTGAGTCCTTTCCAAGAGGGAGGAGTACATGATTAAGGGCAGGGTTTAGAGCATGTGAGCTAGAATCCTCTGCTTCACGCGGCGTGTCACCTGACCAGTATTAGGGTTCCTCTCGTTGAGTTTTCGGTCATTGCACCTAGACATATCGAACAATGACAAACTGGCGCCTAAAACAAACCAGACCTGCTGGCCTTGCTAAATGCTTGTTGGCACTATCAGATGAATGACTAAAAACAATGATAATGTTGTATGTAGATATGAATTAAACATTTGTAAGGAAAGTGTGAGGGTCCATGGTCTTCAGAGTGTCTCAGCTCTCCTGCTCTCCCCTTCATACCTTTTTCCTCTGCGATCTCACTCCGTTACACTGGCCCTTTTCTTTCCCACACCGCGCTGAAATCTGCCATCGCCATATTTCACAAGTTATCTCTCTTCTCTTAATCAGTCTTTTTACTGTCTTTCTGCATGCACTTCCTTGTATCACCTCACCTCCCCTTACTATTTACTCTCTCTCACTCCCTCCCTCCCTCCAACCAAAACATTTTCTTTTCCTTTGGCACTGTTAGTATTTCACAGTATGCCTCCTTTGCACAGTCAAATAAAATGTTTTTCAGTTCGCACATATGTGATCGTTACTCTGCTGAGAGGCCAAGGATTGTATGAGCAAGTAATCTGAAAACCTTTCTGATTCACTGACAGAAACTCTCCCTGTCTTCAGCCTTACTCCAAGCCCCTCTGTCCTGCCTTTCATGTACACACATTCACTCTTGTAAGCTACCCAGATAGCTGGGGGTCACTCAGTTCATAGTGTGCGCAACACAAGCGTCATATGTTGCATCAAAAATCATCTCCAGAAAAAGAATCTACTGAAAAAGCAAATACTTTTTGGGAATGTATGATGAAGTAAACCATGAAATGTAATCAGAGCATGCATGGTTGACATACCTTATTTTAACGGTTGTTACAGTCCTTGTTGAGAAATTGATCAGCGTTTTGTCCGTAAAGTTAAATACATCAGTATGCACCTGGAAGGGACCCATTTCATAGTTCGTTATCACTTACTGTCTAGTTGGAGCACTGGTGAGACCCGCTCCACCTAAAGCCTCAAGTACAGGGCTGTAACATCTAGTTTTCAAAGAGCGTGAGAATTGAAGTGCATGAAATATTACAGGTTGCTAATAAACTCTTTAGAGCCACGTATTTCAAGAATAGGCAAACCCCTAAGGAGCGGAGTACATCTAGATGCCTTGTGGCTTTATATACATGGAAACGGAGGCGACGTTCAATATCCTAGTTAGTACCTTGTTTATTGTAATATTGGGCCTAACATAAACTGACTTCCAGACTTACCCACCATGCACCCTCGAAAAGTAACCATTCTGTCAAAGCCTCTAAGAAGTACGCCATATGGTGCTTGTTTCATTCAGGTGTTCACAATCTCTCTTTTATGTTCATAATCCGAAGGGATTATTTTGATTACGGACTCTTGAAATGAAAATGACTTTTATGCTGGTAACAGGAAGGTGTTGGTGCGATATCATGTGGAACCAAGAGATTCTCTTTGTGCGTGAGTGGCTGTCCTAACCTCTTCTCCTTAGCTGAGTACTCCCACCCATTCCACAGGACTCTTATTCCCCTACTCCTGCACTGCGCTCCTGTACTCTGCATAGTCTCCTCTCGTTTACCCCACCAGGGAGGACTGATGCTTCCCTTTACCCAAAGTAACTGCAATAGAGACAGAAGCGCAACTCGCTGGCAGTGTATCTTTTCACTCTTTGTTGTAGGTGTGCAAGAGGGCACTTGGGCTTTTTGATACTGGTGTGCTCCCGTACAAGTTGAGCTTTTTAGTTGAAATTCTGCATTGTTACTAAATAGGACAGTATCCAACTCTCTCTTGAAAGAAGAATGTCTTCCGGCTATGTGTACTACTAGTAGTAGTAGGTGTGCGTACATGGGCAACGGTTGTTGTACAACTTGAGGTGGCCCACAGATTGAGGCTTTTTGACTTTATGGTGAGGAAAAACATTCTGATGAGAAATTATATGCGTGGAGCCGATACTCTTTTTATACGCTTATTTATTCTGCTTGGTGGATTTCATAAAATGTTTCAGTTTTTGTGAATTTGTGCGCTCTCTGCCCTTCTTGACCCACATATAACATTACACAACGCTATGAATCAGTAAAATATTGCAGTTAACAAAGTATTTTGTCACATTTTATTGTTCTGCCATTTTACAAAAAAATCACTCGGGCATAGTCTCTTGCCCTTTTTAGGCCTTGCCTACCGAGTTTAGCTGTTTGTTCTTGAAGATCTATTGGACACGGTAAACATCGTTTACCACGAAAACTTTTCCCCGCAGGGAATTACAACGCGGTTGTTACAACGACTGCGTTGTAACCACGCATACCATTACTCCGCAAGTCGGAACAACGACTTGCGGAGGGGGCAGAAGGTGTTGGATTTGAAATCCAACACCTTCCCTACTGTCCGCACAGACTGGAGTTGGAATAGTAAATTATACTATTTCAACATCCAGCGCACCCCCCTCCGCAAGTCGTTGTTACGACTTGCGGGGTAATGGTATGCGTGGTTACAACGCGGTCGTTGTAATGACTGCGTGTACCCCTGCGGGGAAAAAGGATGCGAAAAAAGAGGTATATTCATTGGACACAATACCAGTGCTTAGTGGAGTTTTGGTCAATATATTACTTATCATTGATCGCTTTCTAGTTAATTTCATTTGCTTGCTTTTATTCAATGGTTTTCCTTCCTCTTATTTTGTTTTTCTTCTCGTGGAGCATTACTTCTTTACCATCCTTTTGATTGAATGACTTGTAGCCTTCCACTCCACTGCTAACATTTTGGAAACCAACTACCTTTTTTTTTTTTTTGGTTCACCTTTCCCAGTCAGTGCATGTACATTATTGCTTTCTTCCTCTTGTGCTTTTTTCCCATCCTCACATCCCGCCCCTTCTCTCTTTGTTGCTCTCCACCCCTCCTAGCCCATCCATAAAAGCACAGCAACAAGTATATTTTTCCAGGGGTTTAACTAAAGAGCAATCTTTACCAAAGTTGGTTTTGTTTTCTCTCTAGTGTTCCATATGTTGCACGAAAGTCCTTGGCTTGGCACACAAAGGCAGCATTTATGATTTTCGCGAAGGTGAGACTGCTGCACTCACTCAGCTGGCATTTGAGACCGATGGTGTACTTAGCATAGCTCAAAGGAAATGTCTCCTCCCCTGGAGGCCATAATCCTACCCCTTGAAATGCTGCAGAGCACCAAGTGGCTGTAACAATTGATACTGGTCCTAGCCCTGTGGAGAGTAAATTAGGCCTTGACAAGAGTTACTTTCAATTCTGAAACTTCTTATTCAAGACCTCAAACAGCTGTTACACTCGTAAATACCTGCAACTAGTCCCCTGAATTATTTTGATGCTGGTTCAGAAAGTCTCTTCATTTTCCTGTGTGGAAAGTATTTGAAAAATAAACCATGCTGTTAATAAAGATTCAAAATATTAAATGTAATGTACAGTTTCCAGATACCTTACCATAGGTTTACTTTTTCTTCAGTAGTGTGCAGTGTTTTTTCTTTTCATTTATTACAAAAAGGTTTTACAAACAAGCACTGGCAAGGCCAGTAGCTTGGCTCCTGTATTATAAAGGTGAGAACTTTTGGCTTTGCCAATGCTTAGGTGCTGGGCTGACCTGCCGCCAGTGCCGGGGATTGAACCGTGGTCCCCAGCGTCCGGCGTCAGTCGCCCTGGCCGCTACGCCACACCTCATACCTACAAACACACAACACACAAAAAGCATTTTCAATGCAATAGGTCTCGCATTTGTGAGAGATTGACCTATTGGCATTGTAAATGCCAAGGCCTTTATTTATGTATTTTAAAAGCCTGCAAGCACGTATAAATATGCACTTTGTACTTATAGTCCTTGCTTACGAAATGCACAGCTGCCAGTAAAACAGACACAGTTACTAACAGCCTTGCTTCTCGTAAGCAACTACTACTATAACTACAAAGTGTGTGTTTATGCACTCATTGCAGGCTTTCAAAACACATACAAAAAGGCATTATCATTTACAATGCCAATAACTCAAACTCTCGCAAATGCGAGACCTATTGCCAGTTGTTCATTTTCATCGTTTTACCAGTAGTCTCTCCCTGGTCTCCTCCACCAGACCCTTGTGACCCTCTTTACCCCTAGCCTCTTTGACACCTGTCGTGCCCTCCTCCACTCCATTTCTTCAGCCCCCTCCTCTTTTGGACACTCGCATTCAGGGGTAGATTCCGCCGAATATTTTCTGTCCCATTTTATTTTCATTCTTCCTCTTTTCTCTCCCTCCCATCTGTCCCCTTCACCAATTTAGCTCCCTCCTGATTTCTTTACATGCACCTGTCTTTTGTTATCTCTGTCTCTTTTAATCTCTGTCTCTTTGCTCCACTCACTTTTCTTCTCTCCTCGATTTTTACCATTCCTCCCCTCTTTCAATAATGTCTCCATTGTCTCTTAACTCATCCTCCCGACCCCTTACCGTCCCCACTTCCTTCATCTCCCGTTGTACCTTCCCCTCTCACTCCTCCACATTTTGTACCATTCCCTCCTCAATCTTTGCCTTTATTTGCGTCTATCCTTGAGTCCCCCCACCCACACTCTTTTGCCTCCTCACTCAGCTTCTCAGCTCTTTTCTATATCTCTGTACCCTCCTCTATACCCCCTCTCTTCTTTAGCTCTCTGTGGCTCTCCCTCCACCACCCATTCTGTTACCACCTCCTCTGTGTTTATTCCACTTTTTTTCTTTCTCGCTCTCTAGCCTTCTCCGCCTGTGTGCCCTGCTCTTTACACAAACACCCTTTACGCCCCATCATACTCCCCCTTTTTTACAGCCTACACCTGTCCGGTTTCCTATTGTCGCACTCCCTCCTTTGCCTGCATTCTCTCTCCTCCTTTCTCGCAAACCTTCTCCAGCAGTTTCACATCCGTATTCTCTCACTTCCACCTCTTTTCTCGGTTTGATTTCCCTTTACATCTTCAATTAATGCCCCCATACGCCTTCCCCTCACTCCTCCTGCCCACTCATGTTAACTCAGTCTTTACTTCCGCCCACAAATTCCTACCTCTGCCCTGCCTTTCCTCTCTTGACCCATCTCGGCTTCCCTACAACCCCCTAAGGTCTCTCTCACCCCCACAGCCATAGATTCTTTCCTCGCCCACTTCACAACCCTTAACTTCCCCGAAACCGCTCCGCACTACCCGTTTATCCCTCACCCTAAAAATGTATTCTAACCCTCTTCCATATCTTCCCTCCCACACCCCCTTTCACTGCCCTCCCGTACTCATTTGTCTCCGACACCAACATTCTTTGAGTCCTATCTTGCCTTCACAGCCCTCAGTGGGTCCCCATCTCACTTCCACGCCCCTCATACGCTCCTTCCCTCGTGCATTCATGCCCTCCTTTTACTACCCGCCCCATCCTCACCGTGATACTTCACCTCCCTCATTCCTCGTCTCCTCCTTTACCACCTCACCACATCCTTCGTAGCCACGCCCATTCCTTCCTTCACTCACCTTCACCCCTTTACTCTTCATTCCTTGTTCCTTCCACTGCGTTCGCACAACGAGCATGAAAATGCTCATACAAAAAAAAACATAAGTGGACAAGGATGTATCAGTTTGCTAATGTCCACATTTATGGAATAAATGTATCCCACAATTTACAGCGTAAGCTACACTTTTTTCTCGCGACTATTGTCACACTTCGAGCGGTGTGAAGATAGTAAAATATTTAAATAGTATTTGCAGACAAAGGAGTGGAAAGTAGGTGGAAAATGAGCAAAATCTGTTTAAAAGATAACATAGCCAAAAGGTCTCGCCTTTGGGACCTTATAAGTGTTTAGCCATGCAACACTTGATGTTGTTGCACCAAGGATATTGTGCTGGATAACTTCAGCACAATATCGTTGGTGCAACAACATCAACTGTTGCATGGCTAAACACTACTAAAGTACAAGGTTTAGCCATGCAACAGCTGATGTTGTTGCACCAAGGATATTGTGCTGCAAAACTAAATACTTATAAGGTCCCAAAAGCGAGACCTATTGGCTATGCCAATGCTTGTTTTGGCTTATTGCTGCCTGATAAATATCGGTCCCTTTAGCGCAGTTTTCTGGGTTAAAGGGGCATGCAATGGGTGTTGCTGGGGGCGTTCCCAGCAACATCCATGGCTTTTTGACACTGCCCAAGATTTACGAGAAATCGTAAGTCTGAGGCAGCGCTAAAAACGTACGCCTCCCCAGGGGAGGCATAAGGAGGCGTAAGGGAGGCACAACGAGGAGAAATCTTTATTTTTACTCGTTGTTCCTTTTTCTATGTTTGCTGCATTCTGCAGCACACATAGAAAGAGGAAAAAGCCTCTTGTGATTGTTTTTGTACAGGAAGGTTTCCTTTCCTGTACACAAATAATCATTCCCGCAACGCAGGCCCCCTTGCACCATGGTACACAGGTGCATGCGTTGGCGCACGCCAGCCCATTGTACGCCGGCGCAGGGGAAAAGGGCAGGAATGCGCCATATCTGATAGATAGGGCGCATTCCTGCCCTTTTCTTTTGCCGTGGGGCAGGGCAGCAGGAATGCCTGCAGCGCTGCCCTACGGCAGAACCTCAGAAATGAGGCCCTGCGTGCCTCTGAAAAGGCTAAATTCTCCACACATGGCTGGCTACTCTTAACTGCAATGAAAGGCAATCAACCACTTAGTCAGCGGTAAATTTGCCCTGGCTGATGATGAACAAGATCAACAGTAAGAAGGAAGGAGCGCGGGAAACGTTCACATCTTTTTAATAATACTTACCCATTCTCCTCGAACGTGATACCTCTCACGTTTTGGTTTTCTATCCTATGATAAAACCACTGCTGAGTAATGGAAAGTTTGCCTTTATATATCAAGGATGTAGATTTTACAGAACAGATTACAGCAGTCACAGCTCTTTGAACAACCCGCCATTCCCCCGTGAGGGTTCTGCTCTGTGGATCCGAGAAATAAAACTGCATTCAATAACTTTCTGCGGCTCTTCCTGCTGATGGTCCCCTTGGAAGAAGCCGCAATATGCGGAAATAAATCATGCGCGCCTCTGCAGTGAAAAGTGCCATCCAGGGACGCAGGCTGCTTGGAGGGATCTCAGTGGAAATCTCTTACACACTTAGCGCTTCTCCCTTAGTGCCGACCAAGGGGAAGGAGGAGAGACAGCTGTAATACAGCTACTTTGACAAATGAAAATTATGTCGCTGCTGCTGCAGAAAAAATTCAAAAATAATGCTTTTCCTTATTTCCCTGAACTGTTCTTCAACATTAAATGTTCAATCCTATTTGTATGAGTAAGATATCAAATCGGTGTCTAAAATGTTTTATTACACAATGTACACCATTAGCATAGTGCTCAACAAGCATCAGCAAAGCAACTATGTCTAGTGTTGACTGCCAACCTTTTGGCTTTGTCAATGCTTGGTTTGTTTTGTCATGGGTTTCGTAAAAGTTTATTTCTGGAGGAGCTGCCAGGCCTCAGCGAGGTTATCACAGAGGACTTCAACCCTTTTTGCTCTGAGCCCCCCCCCCCCAAGCAAAATGTTTTGAATTTGGACCCCCCTCCAAACCTATATGGCAATGATTTGGGGAGCGGGAGGGGGATTTTTAATCACAAGGGGGTGGGGGTGGATCATGAGATCATCTCAGGGGTGCTTTTCTGTAGTTCGTAATCCACACTAAATGTGGGACCTATAAAAAGCAACAGCATCAAACAAGAACAGAATTGATAAAAAACACTACTGCCCATAATTGGGGTTCCTGTGGGCTCCAATGTACTCTTACTGCTGCACTAATGATGGCTGTAACCCTGAGAAGCAGGCTATGTCCTCATCTTTCACTCATTCCCCACCATCTATGACCATCACTTCAATCTCGAAACAAGTCTGGTCTCTTTCTGAAAGAAAATGAGCAGCTGCATTCTACACCCCCCCCCCCTCCTTTTTGCGCCAAATACACCATTTGTCCTAATGCTAGCAGGGAAAATGAGCACCCATCCCCACTTTTTATTGTAAAACATTAATAATTGTGTTGCAGTGGGCCTCTGGGCCAAAGTGTTAGTGCACTTGTTTTACTAATGATGGCTACTGCCTTGCTGTCGCCTCTGACATTTGTTAACATCTCCCATCTCACACCATCCCTCTCCCTCCCATCCCTCATCATCCCTCTCCCTCCCATCTTTCTGATGCCATAATCAAGGCGTCTCCTCTGCTTCATTTTTCCCCTTTCCCTTGGGCCATTGCTCCAATGCTCAAATAAACGCTGGCACAGGAAGTATGCCCTGGGCCTCTAATGCAGCTGCAGCACCAGTAATACCTACCGCTCTGCAAAGCAGGCAGTCTTCTCTGCCCACATTACTTCTAGGCCAGTTGCCCAAAGCAGGCTTTTCTGCCGCTTTGTGTAAAAAGCAAAAAAATCCCATTTAGTCCCCCTCCTCCCATGTTGCTTGGGCCATGTTCCATACACAACAATGGTGACCTGGGCCCTAATGCTTGCAAGGAAAATGAGCTCCATTTTCTTTTTCAAATTCAGATTGCCATAACTGGGGTCCAGTGCCCACTCACAGAGGGTAAGGGGGGGGCTCCTGTGCTGTGAAACAGGTAGTAGAGAACAATGGAAAAAACATGCCTTCTCACCAAAGTGCCTGCTACCTGAAAGAAATGTAAATGTGTAAAATGGTTAATCACGAAATATAAAGGCTGCTTTAGAGCGGTTGTACGACGGTACAACGCAGGTAAAATACATCGTATGCCTTTGCCACGCATTTTATAGCAGGTAAAATACATCGTATGCCTTTGCCACGCAAAATATAGCGTGGCAAATGCATCGTATGCCTTTGCCACGCATATTTTTACAGCGAATATGCATTTACAACGCATGCCAATACCACACTTTGTTTTTAGATTTAAAGACAGTGTATTTGTGGGGGCAGACACCCCCCCCAACTTACCTTAAATGCGTGGTATTGGCATGCGTTGTAAATGCATATTCGCTGTAAAAATATGCGTTCTAAAAAATGCGTGGTAAAGGTACTACGAGGTAAAAACCTCGTTGTAAAGGCTGTTTCCCCTTTAGAGCCAGTGTAGCTTTTAATTAATGGAGTCATTCAGCTTCATGGTGACAAATATTTATTCTTTTGGAGAGGTAATACATGTGTCTGTAAAAAGGAGTGCACCCTTTTAATGGAGACAAAAATATTTACATTAGATATAGTCTGGATGCTTATCACTAAAATGTGTATTTTTAAAGCACTTGGGGCCAGATGTATGAAGCATTTTACCTGTCGGAAACGGTCCATCGGGCCGTTTGCGACTGGTAAAATGCATTTTGCCATGCACAGAAGGGAAAATGAGACTCTGTAACATGTTACCGAATTGCATTTTGCTTTTGCGATTCGGTATTAGGAAGGGGCGTGTTTAGGGCATCCCTTCCTAATACCAAATAACACTGATAAGTATGCATTTTTTGCAACCGGGAATGCGTTCACAAAACATTTGCAGTTATCACCAACTTCAAGTAGGTGGTAACCCATTCACAAAGGGAAAGGGTTACCCAGAGGGACCCCTTTCCCTTTGTGAATGTGGGCGCCAACATTTTTTAAGAGCCCCATTGACCACTGCCTGTTCTTCGAAAATGAAAAGGTAGCTTTTCATTAAAATTTTTTAAAATGCATCCCATTTTCCTTTAAGGAAACCGAGCTGCATTACAAAACAAATTGCTTTATTTAAAAAGCTATCACAGACATGGTGGTCTGCTGACCCCAGCAGGCCACCATCCCTGTGATTGTAGCCATTCACAATGGGTTGTACATTGCGACCTGCCTCATGAATATTGATGAGGCAGGTCCATTTGCGACCCACTGCGAATCGCTAACAGTGTTGAACACACTGTTGTACATCGCCGTTTGTGATTTCTTAATAGCGAATCGCTAAAATTCGCTATTAGAAAATCACAAACTTGCGATTTTGCACATCTGGGTTTTGTTTTTTTCTTAAACAGCAGCCTGTTTTATGCAGTGTAATACAATTTTAAAATAATGACATTCACAGTGTTTTCTCTCACAGACTGGGACCTCGTAGCACTATAAATATGTAACTTTTTCTCACTGCACCAATCTGGATTTAATTCTGTTACTCTCTGGTCACACACGAAGATATCTGCAGTGATCACATTACATAACTGAGGTTTCATAAGGTAAAAGAGTATATTTCCCTTTGATTAGTTTAAGTTGCATTTATTTTTCATTTGAGGTGTGTGCATGTTTTTATGTGCAGTTACCCGAAGATGAACAAAAAACAATAAAATGCCAATTTTTTTTTTTCATTTTAGCCATGTCTTTGACCTTGACTTCACACTCACTGATCCTGCCCCACGTCACTCAGCAGTACCGTCCTGACACTTTTTTATGGGCTTTGACTGCTGCATGTAAATGAAGACAACTTAGAAAGGCGCCTTTCACGCTTCCAGGCTATCTTTGTATAAATGTAATTGCAGACCCATGTGCGCACCGCACCCCCTGGGAGTGCATCCATGATCCCCCAGGGCGGCACGCCCCACAGTTTGAAGACCTCTGGGTTCTGGGTTAGCCAATGGCTAAAGTTGATTGACCCATTGCTCCATGCAGTACGCTTTAGCAGGCAGAAGACAAACATAACAACAAATCCATGGATTAAGAGGGCTGGCTGATGTCCCTGTAAGCAAGTATATTATATATTTATAATTTTAGTACAATGAAAAGGTCTTGACTAATGCCAGGCCAAAAAAGCCCTGAGAATAAATCAGAATTTAATGTAACACTTGCATTCTTTCTCTCCAAATTCATAAGTTCCACAATTAAGCTCATTTAGAGTGCAGGAAAAACCTGAAAGTAAAACAGTACAGTAGTAGTATCTTTTCTGCTTGATATTACCTCCAGGCTTTAGCACAGATTTACTATTGCTTTCCACCAAGTTTGCTCTACTTTTGTGACGCAAACCCGGCCTCAAAGTGTTGGGGTGTGATTTATTATCCAACACACACCAGGATTTGCATTAGAATGTATTCCAAAGTAACACAATGTTGCACTATGAGCTAATTTGCACTACTTTGCTTCAAGGGGCATTCCATGGGCACTAAATGGATGTTCACATGGAACCACACATGAAGTTTCACTGAAATCCCCATCTACTAATATTCGTAGACATGGATTTGAAACCAAAACCTTACATCCCCTCATGGCAGGTGTAATGAGGAGAAATATTTTTATTTCTCTTTACTATTCCAACTTTGCATGTCTGCTGCCTTGTATAGCACACATATGAAGTGGAAAAAATCTAAAATGATAGTTTTATTACTGGAAGGGTCCCTTCCCAGTACAAGATCTAAGCTTTAGGGAATCTGTGCACTACGGCACAAGGGTGTGTGTGTTAGCGTGCTGCGTCAAACGAAGATGTTATTCTCTATCCCTTTGACGTAAGGCAGCACAACTTTGGTTGCTGTGCTGCTTTGCATCAAATATTAGTAAATATGAGCCTTAGACGTGTACATGAATACAGTGGAGTATTCGTAAGTCTTCCACTTTTACAGATTTTTTACAGACATAAAACTGCATGTTTCCTGTCTGTATTTATTTTTATAAGAGGTCAAATACAAAAAATGTGGGGGCATATTATCAAGGGCCTTATCTCCGCTTTTTTGGCTTTAAAAGCCAAAAAAGCGGAGATAATGTTTTCGCCCTATTAACAAGGCAGTGCTAACATGCATTAGCGCATGTTAGCAGTCTTGTTACCGACGCCTCGCTTTGTATCTCTAATGAGATGCAAAGTGGGCGTTTTGTGTCAAAATAACACAGAAAATGTCGCTAACTGCACTTCTCCGTATTACCAAGCAGGCCCAGGACACCCATAGCGATAAAAAAAGCCGCGCTAAGCGCGGTTATCGCCGTAACCTAACGTCTGCAAAATGTCAGACTTAGCTATATTTGTAAAGGGAGGTGGATTCTGAGGCTAAGTCCACATCTCCCTATTACCAAGGATTCCCTTATCGCCGCATTTGTATCGCTGGATTTCCAGCGATGTCCCCTTATTTTGCCGCTACCGCTGGATTTGTTATCGCTGTGGAGATAAACGTTGATGATAACGCGTTATCTCAGCTATTTAATCCAGCGATAGCCGGCGATACAAAAAATAGCGCTAATCGCGCTCAGCGATATTTATCGCTGTGTGTTGATAATATGCCCCGTGGATTCTTTTGAGTGACTCTCCATCCTGTGATTGATGAATGTACTTCAGGCCAATAGCTATACAGATTCAAAACGTGGGGAGGTTAAACAATTGAATGAGATTTCCTTAAATCACTGCACATCTCTTCATGTGTTTGTACTATTATGCTAATAATTTCACGTGGGTGTATTTTTTTATTATGTTTGGCAGGAAATTGTGGTAGAACCTGGCAGGCATCAAAGTGTGAATGCACATTTATCAGTTATATACATTTGGAAATATATGAGTTATGGCTTCATTCGTTCAAAACACAAAATAAATATGGATAAATACCAATAAGATCGCCAAAAACAAAATATGAATGAATACAGATGGCAATGTTAAAAAATATAAATACTATAAATCCAGGAGCCCTAAGTATACGTTCCCACCTATCTTGATGCATGTATTTTTGCTTGGTATCAATAAACAGTCCTGTTTTTTCAGTAATGCGATGCAGAAATGGTTAATCAGCAATGATGCAACACTATATCACTCCAAATCTGCAAAAGGGCAAAAATAAGTAATTTTGTTCCCGCACATTTTGGCCTGAATATACACCAGATGCTTCGTCTGATAAATCCCATACATTCTCCAATCAAAAAAGGTCAATTTTAAAAAGCAAAACATATGGTGACACTGGTTTAAATTACTTATGCCATCAACATGCTCGATTTTCAAACGAACTTTTTAATTTTATTGGATGGTTTTCAAAATGCTGTTAATACAAAACAAGTGCTTGGACCTGTTGAACTATCAGGCTCCATGTGACTGCGCATTCACCCATGTTTTGTTGATGTGCACATCCAAATTTATTTCCAGACAAAACATTGATAAATGCACAGAAACATGAGACCAGATGTACGAAAGATATTTGTATTTGCACATTGCCCAAATTGCTATTTTGGCAGTTCGTGAATGTAAAACTCCCTTTTTCAATGTACGAAAGGCAATTTGATAGTTCTTATTTGCATTTTATTTCACTTGGCAATCTCTAGTTTTGCAATTCCAAATAAGGATTTGCAAATAGGAATTTCCAAATAGCGAATTCCAAATAATATGTGTGAAGCGTTTCCTAATTGCGACTAGTTGCAAAATGCAGTTTAGCAACTGCAATTACCACCAAATCAAAACAGGCATTAATCAGGTGCAACCTATATCAAGTTGCCAAAAATGCATCAGGCCGTTAGACAGTGGCAGCTTTGTATGCTCTGGCAAGGATGATGAGGATTTTGGCTAGTATGCAGATCATGAGACGGGGGAGGATTTTAGGATAACACTTTTTGATCAAATAGAGGATAAGTTATTTGATAAGTATATGCTTAGTAGTCAGGTCATTTGGATTTAACAGCTGATTTACATCCATGGCAACAGAGCGCAACAGACAGAAGCAATGCTATTCCACCCCATGTGCAGGTACTGTGTTGCCTACACCTTTTAGCTTCTGGAAAATACCAGGGAATAATAGCAGTAGCAGGAGGAGTGTCTCAAAGTGTGTTGTCGCATTTTTATCCATAGGTTTCTTGATCCTGCATCACCCCAGGACTTACAACATATCAAACTCTTATTTTATCGTCTGGCAAATTGTCCAAATGTTATAGGATGTGTGGATGGTACACATTTTGCCATCTGTCCAACATCTGTAAATGAATTTATTTTTCTTCAATATGCAGGTTATGTGTGATGCTTCCTATGTAATAACAGACCTTGTCTCCCAATTTCCAGGCAGCACAGATGATTCCTATATGTTGGGCCACAGTGGGATATATATATAATAGGCTGTCTCGAGGTGATTTTGGCTATGGTTTTCTAAATTGTAAGCCAATATTAATTATTTTACACCCACTTTATCATGCAAAGTAATAACCCACACTAATATAAGCTTCCTTGACTTTTTAGGAGACAGTGCATGTGCATCATGGCCTTAGATCTAAACGTCATATTTAAACCCAAGTATACGGAGTGAGCAGAGATACCACCATGCTCACAAAACTACACGCTCTGTTATAGAAAGGGCCTTTGGAATACCAAAAGGATGCTGCACAAGAACGGTGAAGCCGTCCAGTACCATCCTGGCATATATGCTGCAAAACCATTGCTACATGTGAAATTTTGCATAATCTTGCTACGAGGAGGGGCTTCACGATGTGGAAATTGATTCAGAATCTGATCTTGAGGAAGGAATACCACAAATACACACCAACAGGATGGCTCTCATGCTACTAAGGGTAGAGCATGTCATAGAGATATTATTAACAATTATTTTTTATGGTAAGTGAAAAGAAAAAAAGGTAAATAAATACAAGAATACATGTTTGATTTGCTTTTAATCTCCAAAAAAAGCCTTTTATTAGTGAGGCATCAAATTGTTTTTTTAACAATGTATCCAGACATAAATCTGTCCAATGTAGTTTTGTGTTTTGCCAAACAAGATAGCCATAAGTTATCAGCATATGAAAAATACAACAATCAAATCAGTGGAGTACCACTAACATCTGTGCAAGATGTATGTCAGGGTGTGTGCCTAAGGTTGGAGACTTCAGACATTGAGAGACTACTTAGGCTTGATGCCTCATCATACTCACCTACACCTAAATCTGCAGGCCCAGATATAATACTGGTTTGCATATTTTCCAAGGTAGATGTGACCTGCTCTAAGCCACACGCTACATCTCTACAGCAGTGACCCATATCAGTGTGGCTATCTACAGTGCATCAGGAGATTATGTGGTAGTAGCCTGTGCCAGACGGTTAATTGATCTACTCAGTATATGAAATCGCAAAATGTGTTGGTGATGCCTTCGCCTTTACTTTGCATGGTTTTGTTGCATTGTTGTGAGTTTGTCCACAGATTCTGAGTTTAGCAAAATTGTTATTCATCATAATTCGACCATCCTCAACTGTTTTTCTAAATCTTTCTTACCCATCAAGCAAGAGTGACATTGTATGAATCATACACAACTATTTGTGATTTACACTTTTTATATTTCTTGCTTGCAGGCTCAGCACAGAAAACATTGAGGCCTCTAAACCCCGCCCCCCCAAAGAATTGAGATATCTTCAAACCATGATCCTTTGCAAGAACACCAGTATTACGAGAAGCTGTGGCATTACAACGCTGCCGCAACACCCTGCAACACATCTGCTACATATTCTAAATCTGGGAGGGGTAAACCTGTAGCTCTTCTTCTGGATGGTACTTGAGGTGTCTGTGAGGCAGGTCTTTCTTTGGAATCCTCAAAATCACAAGGACTTTCTATAGTGGCAATTTGCTCACTATCAGGCTCTATCGGTGAAACGTCTGTGAGAAATATGCAAATGTACTTTAATATATGGTTTTTCTTTACTTAAAACAATATTACATTTGTGTTCAATGTACTTCTCTTACCACTGTCTACTTTGAATGGGAAATTGTTTAAAGCTCAAACAATGTACATGAGTTTCTAAACGTTAAAATTAAGATTCATTATTTTCACTTTTTACAACAGCTTCCATAATGCATTAGAAAGTTATAAAAAGCATATACAAGGATCTATTTCTCAACACTATTATTAAGTTATTACACATCTATGGAAATTACATATGCATTTTATATTGTTATCTTGATTAGGTAGATGATGGATCAACATTGGAAACACCTGCAACACTCTCAGGCTGAATTGTTGCCTCAATTAGATTTTCCATGGGTGCTGGGGCTGGCTGCTGAGATGGTCCTCTGCCTGCCCCACATGCCTCTGGCAAGCGACTCGCAACATTCCCTTTGGTTTGTGATCTTAAGTCATACCATCTTTTGCATATTTCAAGGATGGCACGATGTGTGACACCAATGGAATTAACCGTGTCCAGGATGTCAGTCCAGATTACATTATTCTGGGATTCTGGCACACTTAAGAAACGCTTTCCAAAAGTACCCTCATGGGACACTCCTCAGTAAGGACCTCCGACTTCTTCTCTAAAAACCTCATCTGGTGCTCTCTGGCAGCAAGATCTTTATCACCTTCTTTCCTTGACATAGTCCGCCTTCTTTGCAGTACAAAAATCCAAAAATACTAACACACTCTTGACAAACACTACATTCCCCTGTGTTACCAAACACTATGAAGGGGATGCATTTATTAGCTTCCTTATCATTCTTCTATCAAAACTCAACTTTTTCTACTTGCAATTTCCTAATAACTAAATGCATTTTAGAGATTCCTATTAGGAAATCCCTAAATAGCAAATGTGAATTGGATGCAATCACTATTTGGAAATCACTAACCAAAATGTATGTATATCTAGCCCTTGGTGACTGATGCTTAGTGTGAACCAATAGAAATTTCAGGTCCACCAGCTTCGCACACACACAAATGACACCTTATCGATGTTAGAGTTGTCACATATTACACATGCATTGAGAAAACTCATGAGGAATAGGCAGAGCAAAACACCTGTGAGTGAATCCTTTGTATTTTATTTACTTTTGAAATCATATTCAAGATTAATTGGCTTTGGAACTTGTACTTAAGATATTTTGTGGAAGTCAAATTCACATTTAACGCCCATCATGTCATGGCAGGCACTAGGATTTGTTATTGTCCTTTCTATTTAACCCTTTGGGCGCGGCCGGAATTTCCCCGCGGTGCAGGAAAATTCCACGCGTGCGCAGATCGGACGACTCCCGGCCGTCCGACGCACACGCCCACCGTGACGTCGGACGGCCGGGGGCCGTCCGACGCATGCAAGGGGTTAAACAGTGCTAGTCTAAGTTTTTTTCCGATTTTTGGAAACTGGCAGGCAACTTAACTTTAAATTACTTTGCATCTTCTTTTACACATCCTTCCTACTTTATGACAAATTACTTTTTCTGCATTCTGACAACTGATTTATTTCAAATGACATAGTTTCATCATACATAGTGTCTATCCAAAAGCCCTCTGCCAAAGTTTTCCAGGTCAAGAGGCCCATAGGAGACAAGGTATTGAGGTGTTAATAAATGTTGTATTCATTCATCATAGTAGCATGATTCCTGATAAATATAAGGGACATCAACATGCCTGTGATGGTGGGAATGGAGGATGGCTTGCCATTTGAATGCATTTCGCCATCTGAATACAAGCTAGATGGGCAGACAAGGCAGATAGAAGACTCTAGGGTGGATCTCGAAAAGCCAAGATGGATCACGTGGGAAAATATGAGTTGGTTTTCCTAGAAGCAACACTAAGAAATAACGTGCCCTGTGGCAGCACCCAAGGGGTATCTTAGGTAATATCACTTACAATTTAGTTGTGCAATGATTAACATACTTGGTTTTGGGGCATCAACAGCATGGAAAGATTCTTTTATTAGGATTGCAGCAGTACTAGTTGCACCTGAAGCACTGTTGCTAGGGGAGAGTTTTTACTAAGTGATAATTTGTCTACTTAGCACTACAAACAAAATGCCTCTTCAACAGACAGCACTCCAAAGAAGGAGAAAGTAACAGCATAGGGAGACCATCAGTTGACCTAACCTTCATCATAAATGTAAATAGTGGGCATATGGCTGGCACAGAGCAGGAGCAGATAAATAGTGGTATTCACTGTGTCAATGGTTGGCATATTTAGATCATTTGATTAGATTCTGACAA
This sequence comes from Calotriton arnoldi, assembly GCA_963921515.1. Classification (NCBI taxonomy): domain Eukaryota; kingdom Metazoa; phylum Chordata; class Amphibia; order Caudata; family Salamandridae; genus Calotriton; species Calotriton arnoldi. The sequence continues at coordinate 988,724 of CAWUFW010002526.1, forward strand.
TTCAGAAAGAACATTATCATAGTAAAGGATGTGTTACGGACACCAAGGGCATGCCTTTTATCGTTTTCTCCCCATTGCTTTCTGCCCACTCCTCCTTACGTCCTCCACCGCTGTCTGCCTTTTCCCCACCCATGCCCTCCTTCCTTCTTTCCTCCTTCACGTACCAGCACATTTCGTTGTTCCTCGTCCGTTTTTCCAACTTTTTTAAAATTTTCAATTTCAATCCCCTTCTCAACCACTAGCCCCTGCTAGAATTATTTTTAAAGTTCATGATTTTAGGTGGCAAATAATATCATATAATGTATAGATGTGTGTCTAATAATGTAATTTATTTATGCCACATTTTGGTGAAAACTCCACATTGGATATAATGGATGCTGGTTCTGTCTCTGTTTCGTACTCCTGCATTCACCCCCTATCATCAGGTTATCCTATGCATTTTCTCCACCCACAGGCTCAGCAATAGCAAAGACAACGTATTTAATATTTTCGTAACAGTCATAAATTCTAAGGAGTATTAATAAATCTTTTAGTGTACTAAGTACATTACAACATTCAAGGTTTCTTCTGCTGTGTTTCCATAGTTTAGCCTCATCTTTCACGTTCATGAATTGCCTTTATTAAATGCTGCATATTTATTTCTAAACATCTCCGGATGACAATAACACGGAAAAGCGGGATGTTTTCTTAGAAAGGGGTTAGTGCTAACAGATAATACTGCTGACATGAATTACTCTGATTTGCCAAAGAACTGTTACATGGGGCCTTGCCATACTAAATCAGTGCTATTAACCAATTTTCTATGCAAGAATTGTGTATAACAACCCCTTGGTGTTGAGGGTGAGCCAGAGGACTTTCCCATTCCACTAGAGACTTTGTCTGATTATTTTGTGATTTTAGAAGATTTTTCTTTTTGCCCATTAGGTATGCTGTCCAATCATTTCTTGATTTGGCTGCTCATTTGGGACTCAGAAAGATTTCAGGGGCATATTAGCAAGACCGGCGATAAAATTATTGCCGTTTTAGGGGCAGGAAACTGCAGCTAAAACGGCGATAATGGGCTTGCTAATATGCGTTATGGAATTCCAATAGAAGCCCAGGTTAGATGTGCAGGACATCTAACCTGGGCTTCTATTGGAATTCTATAACGCATATTAGCAAGCCCATTATCGCCGTTTTAGCGGCAGTTTCCTGCCGCTAAAACGGCGATAATTTTATCGCCGGTCTTGCTAATATGCCCCTCAGTTTTTAACTACTTTGTACTTATTTTGCACTTTGAGCCTTCATAGCATTTATTCTGTACTGCTTGATTTTGAAACTTTTGTAATAAAACTTTGTAACTTTTTCCTTACCAAGAACTCAGTTATTGAGTGGTCTCAGTTGCCTTGTTTTGATACTCTGCAAAGCTGATGTTGGGTGGGTTTGCTTTTTACAAATTATTTTCTTGAGGGAGAACCACATGAGGTAAAATCTCATGTTTATAAATTTTGGGGTGTCCTGAAATATTGGGGTGCGGTTTGGCTCCCACGCCCAATCCATTGTCCTGCCTTCCCTTATAGTGATAATCCACAAAATTGAAAGAGGAAAGACAGTGGAACTAATTAATTTAATTAATTTTTCTACTAGAAACAAGAACTTAAGTTATTCTAAAGAGGAAAAACAAAACAGTTCTAAGAAACAAATGTGAATGAATAACTAACATTTGTCAGTGGTAGACTAGGGCAATTAATAACTGTTGAAATATGATTTATATAGTAAATAATATAAGAAGTAAAAATGTAACGGTTTTGCCTTGATATGAATACTGAATAATTTTTGTTTAGTTGCTTTAATAATCACACACTTACCAGTGGTTAGAGATAGCTGAGAAATATGATAAGTACATTAAGCAGAGTGTGGAATCATTATTTATGGCAAAAAAAAAACTCAATTGTTTTACTTATATTTAGGCACACCATTTGGAAAATATTGTGGTTGATTCTCTTGTGAAGAAAAACATTAGTATTTTTGTTAAGAAACCCACTGGTCCATTTTAAGGAAACATGGACTACTGAAACAACTTTTTTCTGGTGACAAGTGTATGACTTTTGATGGCTTACTGACAACATGTGGACTATTCATAAAAGAATATTGACTACCATGAAACATGCAGACAACTTAAAATTGAGATTTCTATCCAAAGAGATGCATGTTAGTCAGCAATATGTACAAGAAGGATGGTTGCGGGTCAACTGATGAATGACATTCAATCAGTGTCAGGCTGGGACAGAAGATAGGCCCAGGCACAAAAATAAAAGTTGACTCCATTTGTGAATTAGATAAGTAATAGCAGTCCTTGTATGCAAATTGGTGCAGTTTTGAACTTGTTAAGACATGCTGTGTAGTTGTTTTGAAATGTATGCGATACTATATGCATTTGTGGTTGCTGCAGGCAATGTTTGTCCTAATATCAGGGAATTCAGCAGTAAAATCCTGCCCAACGTGATTCCCTCATTGGCCAGTCAGGGTAAGTGAGATCAATGAAGGACGGTGAACACGTGCATGAGCACAGGTTTGTTGTGCTGTAACTGTAGTTTTAGAAGTAGCACTATGTACTTGGATCTATTGTTTTTTAAGTTGGGTTTTGCCATGTCAACTGTACTCAGGCTGCTGTTTTTGCTTTTAATAAAAAGCAATATACTGGAAACTTTTTGTTGTGTTTGCAGGTTCCAAGTCAAACAAAGCAGGTTAAATAAAGGTTAAATATCTTTTTTTTGTCCTTAGGACTCTCAGCACTTCGCCATTGCTAACCAGTGCTAAAGTGCATGTGCTTCTCCCGTAAACATGGGTACATTGGTGTATACCCAATTGGCATTTTTAGTTTACTTATAAGTCCCTTGTAAAGTGGTAAACCATATACCCAGGGCATGTAACCTAAATGCTACAAGTGGGTTTGCAGCACTGATTGGACGACCCACACAAGTCGCCTTTCAATCCTGTCTCAGGTCTGCCACTGCAGGGCCTGTGTGAGTAGTTTACTGCCACTTCGACTTGGCATTTAAAACTCCTTGCCAAGCCTTAAACTCCCCTTTTATTACACATAAGTCAACCCTAAGGTAGGCCCTAGATAGTTCTAAGGGCAGGGTGCCTTGTACGTCAGAGGTAGGACATGTACTATTAAGTTTTACGTGTACTGGTAGTGACGAATAGCTAAATTAATTTTTCATTGTTGTGATGCCTACTTCTCTTAAAGGCTAGCATTGGGAATTCCTTAACACACTTCAAGATGTCATTCCTAATTAGAAAGGAGTAGCCGCATCATGTTTCATATCTGTGAAATGGTAATGATAAATCCTCTTTACTGGTAAAGTTACATTTAAAATTATTATTGCCACTTTCTGCCCTTACTGCTCTGTGTGCCTTGCGGCCTGTCTCCAATTCATGTCTGGGATGGGTGACAGCTACATTTTGTGCATTCCCTCTAGACAGCCACAAACACTGGATGGAGGGGTATGACAGAGTACTCATCTGCATACATCTGCATTCTGCTAGCTCTTCCTGGGCAGGAGGAGAGAGTGGCAGTTGACACTTCCAGCTGAATAGGCAGTGTCCTGTTTCTAGGGGTGGGCGGAGGTAGCAGAGTTGCACTACACAGAATTCTGCAGAGTTGAATTAAAACTCAGTGGAATTCCGCATAGTTACGCAAGCGGGCAGAGTTGCTCCACTCGCCAACTCATTGGCTTTACATTGGGTGTGGCTGCTTCTTAACAGCATGCCATGTGTGCTCGTCGCCTCCCAGCCTTCACACCTAATGTGACTTGCCGCTGCAGCAACCTTAGTTAGGGGCTACCTACTCTCCATCAGGAGACGATGGGGTGGCGGGGCTTAGTGTTCAACAATAAGAACAGGCTGCTGCAGTGCAGCCGACGGTTACGAAACCAAAACCTCAGTCACAAAGAAAGCATCTACAGGTACAGAAGCAGCTGAAATGCCACACCCATCTACGATTCACATTATGTGAAGTTTATTTGGAGAAAATCGAGGCGCAGTAACTATAGCAGAGTTGTCCACCTCACACAACCCTCACTCACCTCAGGCTCAGAGCCACTCGCACAGTGCTCTTAGCCTGCCCACCGCTCGTCATGCCTGCAGCTGATGCCCAGGCTGGCGGATCTGGGAGCTGTATACCTGGTGTCTCTGGCTCTCTGCGAGCCAAGTTGCGGCATGGTGCTGGAGGAGCTGCTGCCCGTAGAAGTGCAGCCACTTAACCCAGCCCCGCTGGGGGTTGGCCACGATGCTGGGGCTGAATGGTGCTCAGAGAGGTGGGTTGGCGCCGGCTGGCTGGGCCTCGGCCTCCCATCCTCCACCCTCTGTGCCTCTCTCATGTTTGCTGTCTGCACTGCGTCACCAGCAAAGCCCCACCCTGTCTGGCTGAGGAAGCGGCTGCTGGTGGGCAGGTGGCGCAGGTGACCGTCGCAGCATCCGGGGCCTGGGAATGACCAGAGCTGCTTGGCTCCCTGTGACGGTAGTATGCAATGATTATCTTCGGATCTGGTGTTTTATTGCTTTTTTAATTCACGCTGTTGATAACAAGACTCTGAGGCGACATATATAATTAATTATGGGTGCCAGTAACTCTGCTATGTGACGTAGGGGGAGTTTTTGCCAAACTCAGCCCTCCAAGCGGAGTGCAGAGTGACAAAAACTCTGTGAACTCGGCCGACAGAGCTGAGTTTACTGCCCACCCTTACCTGTTTCCCATACAAAGGACTGATTACCCCCTACTGATAGTCTGGAGTCAGGGCTGGGAAGAAAGGACCTGTGTGCACTTCAAAGACCCTTCTTTGAAGTCTCCCCCACTTCAAAGGCACAACTGGGTATAAGTACTGGGCCTCTGACCCAACCAAGACTGTACACAACTGGACCTGGGAAGACCTCTGCCAGGAGCAAAGACTGCTATGCTACAACGATTTCCATTCTTCTTGACTGCTGCTCTGGAAGATCTGGAAGTGACTATCATGGCCTAGGAGCCCCCCCCCCAAAATCCAGACTGAGGTCAGAGCATTCTTGGGCCTCACTGGGTAGTACAGGATGTTTGTCAAGGGATATAGCACCATTGCTGCCCCCTTAACACAGCTGACTTCTAAGAAGCAGTCCAGAAATGTGTTTTGAGCGGAGGCATGTCAAAAAGCATTTGACTCTCTGGAGCAGGCCATGTGCACAGCCCCTGTGCTCAGGGCCCCTAACTTCTCCAAGGAGTTTATTGTTCAAACAAATGCCTCACAACATGGCATAGGGCCGGTTTTATCACAGCTAAATGAAGAGGGCCTAGACCAACCTGTATCCTTCATCTCCAGGAGGTTACTCCCCATGGAAAAGAGGTGGAGTGCTATAGAAAGAGAAGATTTTGCTGTGGTTTGGGCACTGAAGAAATACCTGTTTAGCATTCACTTCCTGATTCAGACGGACCACAGACCCCTCAGGTGCCTCATTCAAATGAAGGGTGAAAATCCAAAACTTTTGCGGTGGTCCATTTCCCTACAGGGTATGGACTTCAGGGTGGAACACAGACCCGGGGTAGATCATGCCAATGCTGATGGCCTATCCAGGTTCTTCTGCCTTATTGAAGAGAACTCCCTAGAGGTTGGGTAGATCTCCCCACTTTCAGCTGGTGGGGAGAAGTGTTAATCCTGTCATCCTTAGGGTGGTCTTCCCCCAAACGTTTTGGCTGCTTTTCTCCTCTTTTTGCTGTATCTTTTTGTTGGCCTTAGGACTCTGAGCACTTTACCACTGCTACCCAGTGCTAAAGTGCATGTTTTTCTCACCTAAACATGGTGACATTGGTGCATACCCAATTGGCATGTTTAGTTTACTTATACATCCCTTGTAAAGTGGTATGCCATATACCCAGGGCCTGTAACCTAAATGCTACTAGTGGTCTTGCAGCACTGATTGTCCTATTAAAACAAGTAGCCTTTCAAACATGTCTAAGGCCTGCCATTGCATGGTCTGTGTGAGGTGTGGTGCAGCGGCCAGGGCAGCTGACTTCGGAGCACAGAGCTCACAGTTCGATCTCCGGCGGCAGCTCAGCTCAGCACCATGTGACTCTGGGCAATAGCTCACTTAATTTCCACGACGGCCCCCAGCGCCTTGAGACCCATAAGGGTGAGTAGTTTGTGCTTTACAAATACGGATTTATTTAATTTTATATTTATTTGTGAGCAGTTTACTGACACTTTGACTCAGCATTTAAAACTCCTTGCCAAGCCTTAAACTCCCCTTTTTTCACACAGAAGTCACCCCTAAGGTAGGCCCCAGGTAGCCCTAAGGGCAGGGTGCTGTGTAAGAAAAAGGTAAGACATGTACTATTAAGTTTCACATGTCCTGGTAGTGACAAACAGCCAAATTCATTTTTTCACAACTATGAGTCCTACTCCTCTCATGTTTAAAAGGAGTAGCTGCATCCTGTTTCAAATCTGTGAAATTGTAATGATAAATCCTCTTTACTGGTAAAGTTAAATTTAACCATTACTATTGCCACTTTTAGAAAGTGGACATTTCTCTGCTCTTACTGCTCTGTGTGCCTTGCAGCCTGTCTCCAATACACATCTGGGGTGGGTGACAGCTACACGTTGTGCATACCCTTTAGACAGCCACAAACACAGGAAGGATGGGTATGACAGGGAACTCATCTGCATTCATTTGCATTCTGACAGCTTTTCCTGGGCAGGAAGAGAGAGGGACAGCTGACAGTTACACCTGAATAGGCAGTGTCTCCCACACAAAGGGCTGATTACCGTCTGGAGCTAGGGCTGGGAAGAAAGGACCTGTGCGCACTTTAAAGACCCTTCTTTGAAATCACCCCATTTAAAAGGCACAACTGGGTATAAGTACTAGGCCTCTGACCCTACCAAGACAGTACACAACTGGACCAGTGAAGAATTCTGCCAGGAGTAAAGGCAGCTGTGCTACAAGGATTGCCACTCTACTTGACTGCTGCTCTGGAAGAACTGCTTTTCTGCTTTGCTGTGCTGCCCTGATGCCTGCTGATCTCTGCCCTGCTGAGGACAAGGACTGGACCCATCTCACTTGAACCCAGAGTAACTCCAAGGGATTGCTAGCTTGCCCCCTGTTCTGAAGTCTCAGGGCCACCAAAGACTTCCTTCAACCATGCAATAGCACCGGGACCCCATCTGTGAGTCCTGCGATGCCAAGTGATGCCAATCCAGTCCTGGGCTCTTGAAAGGTGACTTTTGCTGTACAAAACCATTCAAATCAATGCAGTGATGACTTTGCACCAATCAGAACTGACGCATTGCCCTTCTACGCCAATGTAGGAGCTGATTTACGACATAGCTTCGACAGACTGTGCGGCTCGATGACGACGGAGTGCCTGCATTATAAAGGGTTTAGCCGACGAAGCCTTCATTTCCTGCGCGGATCGGAACCGAGGCATTGAGTCTTCAACGTCGACGCTAGCTCCATACAAGGTACTTTTTCAGCGGGACCTTTGCGAGTCCTGTAGAGGCCTGCAGTCCCCTTTCCAGCATGACCTTGGTCTTGTTTTACTCATATAAATATAATGTATTTTTCTAAGTGTGTGTGTGTCACAAATTCTTTACACATTGCCTCTTTGGAAAAGCCTGACTGCTCTGTGGCAAGCTACCAGAGTGTGAGTACAGGTTATCTTTTAGTGTGTATCTAGCTTACCCTGATTAGGATTGTGGTTCCTGCTTCAACAGGGTGCATACCTCTGCCAACCAGAAACCCTATTTCTGACACCAGTTCTTATGTCCCAAGCAATCATTGTCTACAAATGGCATAATTAAAGTTCAGTGATAAAATATAGATTGGCAATGGACACACTGTGCATGGGAAAAGCAACCTGTGTTACCATACAGAGGTATTGCAGGGAAGGCAATGTGTATGGTGCAAGTCAACCATGATGCGAAGCCAATGTCTTAGCTACATGCAGGGACAGATTTATCAACATATTGCTCCAGTGCAAAGTCACAAAACGTGGCATAAATGAGTGCAGTGCTGATATAGTATTTGCTTTCTAGCCCAAAACTTCATTTGCACTGGAAGGTATCCTTAAAGTAACACAAATAGGCTTCGCTGTAATTTGCATTGAAGAAGCATGCCATAGGGTATACATGTGCATTCCCATGCTATCATCCATTGCTTTTGACACAAAGCCCAATGTTCTAATAATGCTAGCCAGGGCTTTACATCATAAAATAATGCATCCTCTATTCATTTCTCCAAACTTTTCCCACTTTGCATGTGTGTTGTACGTCGCACATCAATTAAGTGAAAAGTCTTAAAGTTAGTCTAAACATAGTATTTTATACTGGAATGGTACCTTTCTAGTACAAATCCTAGGCTTGACATCACACACACACCTTTGCCCTATTGATGCTGGGCACGTGTTAGAGCACCACCACAGAGTATGACAACAGCCATGAAAGACCTTTGTAGATATGGCGCTGCACTGTGTTTTGCCCTTTGCACAATGTATTTCACTAAGTTGCTGTGTTGTGTTGTGCAATTTATTTTAATTAGCCTGCCCCATAGTGCAATTTCCACTGATGTGAGAAGACCATTTTCTCCAAAATGAAACAGGCAGACCTATCTTTCTATGTGCGGAGTACTCTGCCCCAACTGTGGAGTATCCACAGTTGTAAAGTTACTATTAAATCATAGTTTGCGAATACTGATAACGAATAAACTCACACAAAAGTGTACCTCTACCTTTGTGAATCAGGCTCAGAGTTTGAACTAAAATGGTGGTTAACATGGGTTTTGGCAGTTACAGAAATAACATCTGCATGTCCCAGTGTTTACTGTGGAAGTTTCCAACTGTAAAAGTCCTGCAGATGTAACCTGCCTAAATTTAACAAGGTTGAGAACTTTATTGCAGCTGATAGTTACTGTTTGCGATAAACATCTGACCATTTATAAATGCTAAAAGCTGATTCAACAATATACCAACAAATAGATACATACAACTTTGGATGTTTCTTTTAATAAATAAAAAAATATATTCACACCACCAATTGCATGCAACTTCGCCTTAAACCATGATGTCTTATGTGTAAATCAACTTTGCATTTGAAACAGCTGAAGTAGTCCTTGTTAAAGGGAGTATTCAAAAGACACACTGCATCTCCTTCAGTAATCACTGCACCTCCTTCAGTAACGCAATGCACCAAAATCTTATGATCACTGGCCTTCAACATACGATTAACCCATCTTCCTTGGGATGCAGCCCTCCATTTCCAAAACCTCCGGCCAGCCATCATATTTGTTTAACTGTTTCTCATTCTTTAGGTGCTGTGAAAAAATTAAACCATAAGAAGGTTAATATGAGCCATTTGCAGTGCTGTTTAAACACATTGGCCTTCTAAAGGACCCATTGAGAAACATGTCACTTTTTTGACTTGCCTACTGACAAGTGGCATTAAAATAATGCAACTTTCTATGTAATGAGCACAAGTGATGAGCGGTACCTCAATGCTGACATACACTGTAGTAGTGCACCAACTAGTTCTTGACCTTCAACAGACAGTGCTGCCCCCTCAGCTATATCAGCAGAGTTCCACAGGAGTCACTGTAATGTACAGTGCCTGGTAATGTGATTACAGAGTCTGGGGAAGATGTGTTACCAAAGAATGGGAGGGATGCAATCTGATCACTCACTTCTGGTGGACTGATCACCGTCATCTCCTATGCTGATGACACTTAACTCATCATCTCCCCGATGGACAAAACAACCACCGCCAGAACCCACTTCACCAACTGCATGACCATGGTAGCAGACTGGATGTGGACCAACTGCCTGCAACTCAAATCCAACAAGTGGGAAGTTATGGTCTTCGGCAACAAGACCTCTCCATGGGACTCCAACTGGTGGCCGTTAGAGCTAGGACCAACACCCACACCCAGAGACCATGCAAGAAATCTGGGGATTGGGACCATCCTAGACTACAAGCTCAACATGACAGCTCAAGTCAATGCAGTGTGTGTCTCCTGCGCCCATATCCTATGCATGCTTGCGGAAAATCTTCAATTGGTTGCCTCAGAACATCAGACGGACTCATCATCAGCAGGCTGCACTACGGCAGCACTCTCTAAGCTGGAATTTCCAAACAAGTCCTACACATACTCTAGACCATCCAGAAGACCCCTGTAAAACTCATACTGACATCCCATGCTGCACCCACATCACACCACACGTCAGGAAGCTTCACTGACTCCCCATTCACAATCACAGCCAATTCAAACTTCTCATACACACATACAAAGCCCTGCACAATGCAGGACCAGAATACCTGAACAGCTGTATACACTTTCACCAATCCACCAGACACCTATACTCTGCCTCACTCTCACTTGCACACATTTCCGGCACACACAAAAGCAAAACTGGAGGTCGCTTATTCTACTACATTGCACCCAAGACAGGAAACGAGCTCCCTCAACACATCAGCCCCCTCCTCATTTCTTGAGTTCCACAAGAAGCTGAAGACCTGGCTCTTCGTATAAGCACCTTGAGGACCAAAAACCTACACACCGCCCAAGCGCCTGGATATCCCCTCAGGTGATTAGTGCGCTATACAAATCAATGTAACATAACATAACTACTGCAACCCATGCTGCAGTGGAAATTTGTCACCCCCTTTCCAGCAGGGATGGTCATGTACAGATCCATGTAGAACAGTGTAAACTACACCACAGAATTTGTAAAAATTTCAACAAGTTCGGACATTACAGTGAGAAAACCAACAAAATGGGTGGGGGAATGTAGTGTTACTGCCAGAGCATTAGCCTGTGGAACTAGGGAACCAGGTTTAAGTCTCAGCGTCAATTCAACTTCCTGAAATTTCGGGCAAATTACTTAAACTCTCTGTGCATAAAAACAAGAAATTGAACGTGTCCTTGTGTAATGTAACTGGTGATCATGTAAAGCGTCCCAATATATTCGGGTCATCGTCGCGCTATATAAAACTGCAAAAAAATAAAATAAAATAACAAACACACATCAGTTACTTCCTCTCCACACACACACTCATGCATACCCACATGCCCTAATTCTTGCGTCCTCAGTACACTCTCTCTAGATCTCATCTCACTTACAACCATACGCCACCCCAAACAGAACTCACAACATCCAAAAGTCATCAAATGTAGTCTGCTTCTTCACCATACTTTGCCTTCCCTTATACCACGCATAAGCATTCCTTACTCTCTTCGCCGCATATCCCTACACACTTGAAGAAAGTGAACTTTTTTTGTCAGCACTATCGCCATCTGTCTGTTAAAATGAATGCACTGCGGGTTAAAATTGGAAAAAGAGTATTATGGTAATCAACACATTGATAGTGTTAACATAAATTAAGAAACCTGGTCAAGACTGCACAAAAATGTATTGAAATGTGCCTAGCGTCACTCAAGTATGCATTTTAGTCTGTTAAACAGGTGTTTGCCTTGGCACAATGAAAAACATTTGCATGATATTATACCAGTTCATACTTGGCATACATATCAATTATACATGTAATAGTGAGTACTTTAGTGTAGTATAGATCACAGTATAGACTAAAGTACTTCCAGACATTAAGCCAATCATAGAAGAAACACATTAGCCAAGCCCATATGTACATAATAGCAGAGGGACAAGACATCTCTAAACTAAGTACACTTTTGTGCCTATTGAATAGATACAAAGAGTTTGAGTGAGATGGCTTATTCCTCTCTCCTAAATGAGGGTAAGTCAAGGTGATGGTCCCTGCCCATGAGAACCTTTATCTAGAATATATTCGCACTCCAACCAAAATGGGAAATAAACACTGCCATGGTTTTTGTGGAGAAGCCCATTTGTATTTCAAGAATTCTGCACAATCAGTTTGACTTGGAAGGATTTTTTAAGAGTAAACCAAACTTCAACATGCACATTACAATTTGGGGTAATAACAAAACAAATGCTCTAAGATAGTGGTTCTTAACCGTTTAACTTCTGTGGACCCCCACTTAATCATTACTAGAATCCAGGGACTCCCACCAAGTCATTATTGGAATCCGGGTACCCTGGCCTAAGCAATTGATTTGAACCACAAAACAATAAACAAAAATATGGAAACAAGCATTCATCAAACAAATGCACAAATGATGAAATAATTTATTTAATTCACAAATATGCAAAAAATTAAAATTCAATTTTAATAAGGTTGTAGTTTTTCTGAATTCAATGGAGGCCACCCCTCATCCGTACTATATTCTGTTTGACTGCTCCCACAAATCAATCTGAGGATACCAACTTAATTTTTAGTCTCCAATTTCAAATACCTTCCCATTTATAGAAGGTTTTAACATTTCCAATTTTAAATTTTGCTTCTTTATTTATAAACACATTGTTAATATTATTTAATTTTCTAAACAGTTACAGACCACCTGAGTAGGCATTGTGGACCCCTAGGGATCCCGGACCAAAGGTTAAGAACCACTGCTCTAAGATACCCCTGATATTTTCAGACATTAATTTTAAGATAAAATACTGGTAAGACGTGATAGATCAAGAAGATGTGACCTTAAGGTCTCCCCTACTGATAGTGATTTGAATTTCTGCACCAGACTCCATTTTTAGAAATCACTTTACCTATTCCAGGTAGTAAGATTTAAATATGTTATTTTTGATGTTATTGTGACAAGAGACTACATTCAGCATATTCAGCTTACATAGCAGAATTTCCCTGTTATTATATTAGTAGCATATGAGACATAAGTCTGGCTGAGGTGCCCTAGAATATCAATGTTATAGGGTTGTCTGGTATATATGTGAGATATACCAGCGATATGTGCATAAAGGTGACGCTGTTAGGGAATACTGATTCTGGCTGGTATTTTCCATCACATTAAAATCCTGCTTGTTACTTATATCAGTTAGATTAGGCAGTAGTCACTGTATTATATAAACATGGGAATTGGACAACTCAGGTTAGAGAGGTCGTCACCCCGAGCTGACCAGAGCACCGTCAGATTTCTAGACTGCTGGCAACCGTCCTTCCTGGACCTAAGCTTGAACGATGGAGCTGAAACTGAGATCGACTAAACTCTGCTAGCAGCAGGCTCCCTCCTCACTGCCCTTGTTGGCTGAAGCTCTAATAACACAGAGGCCCTCTGTGAGTTGGGAGTAAATAGTGATAAGTTTGGTTGTAGGAGTAACAGAATCTGGTGCTGTGAACCATGATGGAAACATTCATTGTGTTCCCTTGTATCCTCACAATATTAATAGCAATCTGCTTTATATGGTTGTTGGTCCTGGCCCATGTACTAATTCATAGGATGTTGCAATACACATTGTGTCATTATTAGTAGAGATGCTTGAGTGTGACATTCTAAGTATGAAAGGTGTGTTTTCTGAATACCACTGCATGTCTGGGAGAGGGACTGTTTTGTTTAAAAGCTTACTTCTTCCCATAGAATGGGGCAAGATGCAGGTCTGTGGTAAATCGGATCCGCCTTTCTCATACATAATACATTAAGTTCACTGCCTTACAATATTGGGCTAGGAGGTCCAAACTCGTAGACTCAGGGTATATCCCTAAGATGCATAGCACTAGTAGTACTTAAGAAATTTAAAAACATGATACACTGAGGCTTTCAACCCCATACACATCTATAGCCTCTATATGGCATTGGAGTGTTAAGCTATAGGAGACAGGGGGCACATTATTGATGTGAGCTGTGACTGAGTTATAACAAGATAAAACTGTTTGATCTACAGAGTTTTGTAAGGAACACCTGTCTCACCCTTGGTAGCTTGTAGCAAACAGGAAAGCAGGTTATTAAATAAAACACAACTTCGGTGGCACAGAAAAGAGGACAACCTGATACAGAAATCAAAGGTTATGATATAAACACCCATTGAAAGGTGCTGAGAAAAGCTGTTTAGCTCTAGATTCCAGTCTACTTCTCTTCTGTTTGGGATGTTTCAAGCAGGCTGTTCTAAAGGGGAAGCCAGTGAATTATTGGTGTTGAGACCGTAGCCAATCCTAATACATTTCCAAGGCTTTCATCTCCCTGTTTTGCAGAATAATGATGTATTTCCCATTCTGGAGTAACTGCTTTGTGGCAATAAAGTAGCCCAAAGTTTATGCACCCAAAATTTCAAACTAAGGGGCATATTATTAAGGGCTCATCGCCACTTTAACGGCACTTTTTTGACGCTAAAGTGGCGATATTTTTATCACCCTATTAGCAAGCTGTCGCTAACAGGTGTTGGCGACAGCTTTCCGGCGATAGCACCCGGTTTTTATATTGCCTTGCATGCCAGCGATATTTATCGCTAATGACATGCAAGGTAGGCGTTCCATCTCTAAATTTAGCAAAAACTCCCGCTAACCGCACTTCGCCCTATTAGCAAGGATAGGCCGGACCCGCGAAGCGATAAAAAAAGTCGCGCTAAGGCCCGTTAGCTGCAGGAATTTAAGACCAGAAAATAGCTGGTCTTAAAAATGGGTACAAGTCTTGGGCCCACATCTATGCATGTTTGTGGTGCTGTACAGCGCTGCAAGCAATGTTGCAGCACTGCCCAGTTCAGGAATGTGCACCATCAATAAGATAGTGTGCATTCCTGGGCCCCAGTCATGAAAAGTGTTGCTGCGCTGCGACAAGACAGCTTTGCAACACTTTTCATTACGCCCTCCTTGCAACAGCATGGATGTGCTGTACTCACTCGACAGCGCTCCATGACGCAAGTAATGACAGATACGTCAGGAATCCTGACGTATCTGTCTGAGCTAAAGTCACGCATTGCTGCAGTCGTGTCACAACCATGACGCAACTCCAGCAATGCATGGGGCCAGCCTATCCCTGTGGCACTGCTTCTCCCTCACGCCTGCCATCAGGCAGGCGGAAGGTACTGACGCAGCGCTGTTCATGAGGGGTGCCCGAATGTCGGCGCAGTTGGAGATACATCGGTGGTGGTTGGACGCTGCGGTGTCATCGTTTGGAAGCATTGGTGGAGTGGTGGTGCGGAGGGAGTTGGCGAGATGTTCTTCGGTGGCCTTGATCCAGCTGCGAGGGGGTGCGATGATGGCGGTGGCGTCCGGTGGGCAAGGTGAAGATGTGATGTTAACAATAATGGTCGGTCTAGAAAAAGTCTGGTGTTGTGGTTGCACTTGAAGTTCACGCTGGCGGAGGTGACGTGCTTGACCATGTGTCCTGCTATGTGGCTTGTTGTGGTGACTTGCTGCTTGCGTCTGATGTAAGGGACCTTCCCCATGAGGGGGTGGTGTCCTGGTCACTGGGGTTCTCCAGGTGGAACTTGAGGTCACCGAGTAGGATGTCGTCGGTGGATGGGAGATCCTGGGGTGCAATGAGGTCTAAAATGGTATCGGAGAATGAGGGGGCATGGCCTGGGGGGCCTGCACATGAGGGTGCCGCAGAGGATGCACCTGTGCCTGGTCCGGATCTTGGAGTTGACGTGGTCCATGGTCACCCTTGGGTCATTAGAGTGCGTGGTCAGTCGGAGTGTGCTTCTGTAGGTGATGGCAATGCCTCCCCCCTGACGTTTGGGGTGCTCCTTGCGGGTGATACTGCAGCCGTCAGTGATGGTGATGGCGATGTCCGGTCCGGAGCAGAGGTTGGTCCTGGCAGGCGAGGTGGTGTCCAGAGTTGATGGCGAGGAGGCTGCTGGCGTCGTATCGGTGGAGTGTCCAAGAGGAATGCTCCTTGGTGCTGAGCGCGGTCCAGGGGCAGACGGACGCAAATGGCATAGCCTATGGGTTGCCTTTAGCACGGGAGACGACCAATAACAACGCAGGCAGTACATCGTTAACAACGCAACTCTGACAACGCAGGTGCCTTAACATCGCATTTGAATACAACGCATTGTGAGGTCAGTAATGGGGTAATTTAAACTTTTTCAGGTGTGCATGGGTATTGGATGTAAAATATGAAAAATGGGGTGTTTCATGGGGTAAAATATGAAAAATGGAGTGTTTTGTGGGGTAAAATATGGAAAATGGGGTGTTTTTGGGGGCAAATGTTTGAATTTTTGTGTGTTTTTTGGGGGTCAAATTTCTAAATCCTGGGTGTGTATTGTGCCAAAATAAAGAGAAATTTGGGGGGTACATTTGTCTCAAATGTGATCATTTGGGTGTCTTTTGGGGGTTCAGAAATGAATTCCAGGGTTCACGTTTGGGTCTGTTGTGCAAAGGTTATTCTTGGGTCGCACTCACTGTAGTTGGAACAGTGATCGTCATGTCTCAGCTATGCAACACCTACTCTACTGTTGCAATGTGCCTAGTATTAGTATGTATTAGAATGGAATGCAATGTCATGGCATGCATCGCAACTACGTATGTGCCTTTGGCACACGAGTGGTACGCCCGCTGTGCATGGGCGCACAGCGGCCACCATTGAGAAGTGCGGGGGGGTGTCTGGACAGCTGTGAGGTGGTAAACTCCGTAATAAACACTGGATGGTGCGTGGCCGCGGGGATGTGTGTGTGAGCGTGTGTAGTTAAAAATTAATTGAGGGAAGTCTCACCTCTAAGCCGTGTCCCGTGTCTACGTAGCTCCTGCTCTCCTGCTTCTGCTTCCAGGAAAAGGAAGTAGGCAGCCAGGCTCCCTCGCATGAATCATCCACAACGCTGCGATGCGGCAGTGGTATTGTTATTTGGCAACGGGACAAGTCATGCAACCAGGGGCCGGAGGGGTGGGCATGTTCTCCATGCAGGCTGCAATGCAGCCTGCATTGCGAACAGAGAAGTACGCATGTCTGCATTGGGCGGCCTGAGTGGGCCGACCAAACAGTCATTGCGCACTTGAGTGTGCATGCCAATCTGCACATTCCCTGCTCCGTGTTTGGAGCAGTCCTACCCACCCGCCCAGCCCCTGAGGATACATAGCATGATTACATCTGTTATTTATCCCTTGTTTGTCCCTTTTTTAACTGTTTCATTGGCTTCTCTGAGCCCGCACTACACGCTTCTCGCCGCTGCTGCCCCTGCGGCCCCGCGCCCCTGTCCTCGCACATTCCCACCTCCCAGCTGATCGTTCCTCCACCCTCCCCTACTTAATGGCGGACGCTGCGCAATTGCGCAGTGGACAGGCGCTGCTGGTGCGCAGAAGGTGCACCTAAGACAAGCCCGTCTGCGCACGACTGCAACCCAACCGCGGCCTGCGCCAGTAAGCCTGGATCACGGGCCACCCACTGCTACGTCACACCCACCCTCCATGCACTCAAACCCGGGAAAGTCAGAGACTGACAACAGGCCTCGGCAACCACGACCCACGGCCAGTTCTCCTGCCTCCACTGCCGCCAGAGCTTAACCACCACCCCGGACTCCAACACAGCCGACACCAGCACCGGCGACACCCTAGGATGCATCCCCCTCAACGGGCGCTCCGTGCACATACACGCCGTGGAAATCTGGAACCTACTCAACTCTCTCTCACTCGACATCGCCTTCTTCACGAAGACCTGGACCAATGCCTCCTCCGCCCCCGACATCAAGACCGCCATCCCGGACGGATACAAGATCCAGAGGAAGGACTGCACCAACCACCCGGGAGGGTGCCTCGCCATTGCACACAAGAGCACCCTCAACCTCACCACCCCCAGCGGAACCTTCCCCTCTGCCAAACACCTGCACTTCCAGATCCAGACCAGCCACAACTCCACACTCTGAGGAACCCTCGTCTACAGACACCCCGGGCCCCGGACACACCAGCCAGCCCACCATCTCCACCTGGATGCCAGTCACAGCCGAAGACACAGCCTTAACCATGAAAGGCATGCACTCGTGGGCCCCCACCAACCCATGCCCTCCCACATCTACCACAGAGCCACGGCCGCCATCACACACGAACTGCAATGCACCATCAACACCACCTTCAAGACGGGCACCTACCCAGACGACTGAAAGCGTGCAGAAGTCTGGTCCCTTCTCAAGAAGACCACAGCTGACCCCACCGACCTCAAGAACTACCGGCCCATCTCGCTCCTCCCCTTCGCAGCCAAAGTTGCAAAGTTGCAGAGTAAACAGTTAACAGGGAAGTGACACGATTCATTGATGACAATGCCATCCTCGACCCGTCC
This sequence comes from Calotriton arnoldi, assembly GCA_963921515.1. Classification (NCBI taxonomy): domain Eukaryota; kingdom Metazoa; phylum Chordata; class Amphibia; order Caudata; family Salamandridae; genus Calotriton; species Calotriton arnoldi. The sequence continues at coordinate 1,006,811 of CAWUFW010002526.1, forward strand.
CAATCCGGATTGCAAACCAACCACAGCAACGAGGCCGTCCTACTGGCCGCCACAGACAACATCCGCACACTCCTGGACCAAGGCCACTCCGCAGCACTCATCATACTCGTCCTTTCAGCGGCCTTCAACACCGTCTCCCACCACACACTAGTCGCCAGACCACACGACGCTGGCATACAAGGAACAGGCCTCGACTGGATCCGATCATTCCTCCCCGGAAGAAGCCAAAGGATCAGACTGCCAACCTTCCTCTCCAATCCCACGTAAATCGCCTGCGGAGTCCCAGAGGGTTCATCTCTGATCCCGACCTTCTTCAACATCTGAATGGCACCCTCGACGCCAACGTCCAACAACAAGGCCTCAACATTGTATCCTATGCTGATGACACCCAGCTCATCCTCTCCCTCACCAAAAAGACCACCACCGCCAGACTCAACTTCCAGAACGGAATGCAGGGCGTTGCAGTCTGGATGACCAACAGCTGCCTGGAGCTCAACGCCGGGAAGACAGGAGTCCTTGTCCTTGGAACCACACCTTCAGCATGGGACAACACCTGCTGGCCTTCACCCTCGGAAGCCCACCTACTCCCTCGGACCACGCCAGAATCCTCGGCATCGTACTCGACCCATCCCTCACCATGAACAGACAGAACTACGCCGTCACCTCCAGCTGCTTCAACACCCTCCGCATCCTCCGCAAGACCTTCAAATGGATACCCCCAGAGTCAAGGAAGACAGTCACCCATGCACTCATGCACTCATCACCAGCAGACTGACCATTGGAAACGTACTCTACGCCGCCATTTACAAGTCCCTACTCCGCAAACTACCGACATTACAGTACTCGTCCTCGGCATCCCCCGGCACTAACACATCAGCCAACACCTACGTAGACTCCAGTGTCTCCCCGTGGTGATACGAGTCACCTTCAAAATCATCACTCACGCCTACGAATGCCTACACACCAACGTAACCAAATACCTCAACAACAGAATCAACTTCCACGTACACAAATAAGTCATCTGATCTTCCAACCTCGCACTGTCCGAAACGGACCCCATCCACAGAGCCAGAGCAGGCGGGAGATCCTTCTCCCACATTGCATCCAATACCTGGAACGAGCTACCGGCAGACATCAGAGGTGCCCCCTCCCTGGACACCTTCAGGAAGACCCTCAAGACCTGGCTCTTCGGCTTACAGATCTGCGGACCCCCACCCCTCAGGGCCTTGCGACCCTCACGGGTGTGTGGCGCGCTTACAATTCCCCTGAGTGATTGATTGATTGAGTTATCATCATGTGATGATTGTTCCTCTTCTGCACTGCTTGAGGTGGTGGGGCAACGCTCTTCCAACATAGCGGTAGCCCCACCACTGGAGGTGCGTCATCTACGTGTGATAGGTATGAGCGACTCCCCCCCGGCCCTCCTGCGCTACGCGTCCCACCTTCTCCTTACCTGACATTGACCCCGTGGCGCAATTCACTGCACTCTCTCCACATCTGTGACTCAGCCAGCAGGAGCCTGAGCCAGGTGTGCTTTCACTGGGCTGGGTACAGCAGTCACCGCGTAGTCGGCTGGTGGACCGCCCGATGCAGTTGATGCAGCAGGGCTCCCTTAGGCATGTAGTTGCAGCGCTCAGTCCACACAAGTTCGGTGTCGCACAGGGGCCTCACCCTCCAGGGCGTCCGGCCAGCCCAACATCATCCGTCCTGTGATGCAGGGAGACGGCACCCACCGTTGGTGATCCCCTCCGTGCACCCCGGTGTAGTGGTGGATCATAGTATGCAAAGGGGACATCACTACGTTGGTGCACAGGATCACCTCTACCATTGACTGCACCAAGGTGCGCAAGGCGGGCTTCTCACACAGGTCAGCAACGTGTCTCCATGCGACCTGCCAGACTTCACCACCAGGTATGGGTGATCGTCGCACATCAATGTCTCCCACCAAGGCTCATCGACTCCACATCTACTCCACATCCCACTCCAGGCCACAGAAGCAGCTCCAGCGAGGGATCCAGGAACCATACGCAGCTCCAGCATGGGATCCTGGAACCAGACACAGGTCCAGCGAGGGATCCAGGAACCAGACGCAGGTCCAGCGAGGGATCCAGGAACCAGACGCAGGTCCAGCGAGGGATCCAGGAACCAGACGCAGCTCCAGCGAGGGATCCAGGAACCAGACTCAGGTCCAGCGAGGGATCCAGGAACCAGACGCAGGTCCAGCGAGGGATCCAGGAACCAGATGCAGCTCCAGTGAGGGATCCAGGAACCAGACGCAGGTCCAGCGAGGGATCCAGGAACCAGACGCAGGTCCTGTGTGGGGACCAGGATCTCATCCTGGTCAACCAGGATGTTGGGTGGCTTGAGGGGGTTGTTGATGTGTGCTGCACTATGCCCTGGCTGCTCATATCTGCATTATTCATTTTTTTTGGTGCATCTTTTATGTTGGAGCGTGCCTTTTATTATCGCTAAGGGCTTATCGCTGGATTCCACCCGCTATCGCCCGTTACATTAACGCCATCGCGTTAATGTTAGCAACGGTTTTCGCCGCTGATCCCTGCAGCTATCGCCTGTTAGCAAAACATTGCTAATACGTCGCTAACAGGGCGATAACTTGCAGGGATCGACCGCGATAGAAAAACTAGCGCTAACCTAGGTTAGCGATAGTGTTGGACTTGGCCCTTTTTGCAGGGTCATCCCTAAACTTTTTGCCTTCCTCCTATATTTTTTCTGACCTGTTGTTGGCTGTTTTATGACTCTGGGCACTTCACCACTGCTGATCAGTGCTAAAGTGCATATGCTCTCCCTATTGTAAATTGTGTTATGTATTAGTGACTCCATGATTGGATGATTGGTTTACTTGTCAGTCCCTAGTACAGTGCACTGAGTGTGCCCAGGGCTGGTAAATCCAATGCTGCTGGTGGGCTTGCAGCACTGGTTGTGCCACCCACAGAAGCAGCTTGTAAAGTGTGGCTCAGGCCTGCCATTGCAGAGCCTGTGTGCAGCCTAGGGCTGCCATGTTGACTTGGTGAGTGCACCCACTTACCAGTCCCTAAACCTTCCCTTTTCTTCATATCAGACACCCCTATGGTAGGCCCAAGGGCAGGGTGCATTGTAAGTATAAGGTAGGACATGCCCTGGTGTGTGTGGCATGTCCTAATAGTGAACTACAGCCATTTTCGTTTTTCACTATTGCAAGGCTACCTGTTCCCCATAGGCCAGACTGGGCAGTTTGATTATTACACCTTATAATCCTAACTGACCCAGGGAACATGGTAGAAAAACGAATTTAGTATGCCTGAACTCAGACTGATAAAATACATCCTTTAGTGAAGTTGGTTTTAACATTCTGTGTTTGAAAATACCACTTTTAGAAAGTAGGTATTTTCTTGCCTAACTATCCAAGCCTGCCTCTGCTAAGTTGTGTATTCCTTGTCTGGGTTTGTGAGTGACAGGGGCTGGGGGACTCCAGGAGACAGGATGAGTCAGCACAGGGCTGAATAGAGAGGTCTGCATCCAGAGTGGAGGGAGGAGTTGCACCTGGGTCTGAATAGGGCTGTGCCTGCCTTCCACAATGCTGGCTCCACCTCCTGCCGGGCGGCTGAGCACTCTGCCCCACATTCTGAAAGGAAAGAAGGAGTCCTGTAAACAAAGTGCTCCAGGACTGACCAGAACTGGTTTTGGACTAGGCAAAGGCCTCTCTGCCTTCAGAGAACAAAGAGAAAAGGTGTATAAAAAGGGGACCAAGACCCCTAGGAAATTAGATCACTTTTGGGAAACAAGAAGAAACCTTTGCTTAGGAGCGGAACCAAGAAGAAACTGAGGAGAAGACTATCCCTAAGCTAGAGGGATCTGCCTGCAGTGGTTGCCTGACTGCCAAAGAAAGGAGAAGGGAACTTTGTGTGTACTTTCATCAACTTGTGAAGGATCTCCAAGGGCTTGATTTCAGAGCTTGCCTCCTGCTGAAGTCTCAGGGACAACAGACTTCACCCACCAGCTCCCCTGTATTCCCTTGCTGGGAATTTGGACCTTCTGACACACTTGCGTGTCTCTGGGAAGAAGAAGCGTGTCGCCGTAGCCGCTGATTCTCGCATCGCCGGAGAAGATTGTCAACGTCGCAGCAGACGCCGGCGCATCCCCGAAGAAGCGCGCCGCTGACACCCTCGCATCCTTCGAAGTGCCTCGCAGCACCGGAGAAAAGTGTCGCCGTCGCAGCAGACGCCGTCGCATCCCCGGGGCAGAGCATCGACCTCGCATCAGATGCCGACGCATCGCAACACGAGGCGCCCCGCATCCCAGGAGAAGATCGTTGACCTCGCATCAGACGCCGTCGCATCGCCAGGGAAGCGTGTCGCAGGGCCTGTCGCGGCTCCAAAGATTAATCGAAATCGCCGCACGGCCGTCGGGCGTGCACGCATCACCCCTTCGTTGTCGCAACATCAAGAAGACGCCGCTTTGTTTCTTTGCACCAGATCTTCCACGCATCACCGCACTTGCATGTAAGGGACTACCGCATCACCTTCCCTGCAACACTTTTCGTTGCCCTGCGTTACGCATCTTAAGGTACATTGAACTCAAAGTGTCGCATTTCCATTTTAAGAGACTCAAGCTAATTCTACCATCTTTAAAGTACAGTATTGTGGATTATTTTTGTCGTTTATGGTCTTGTGGTAAATCTATATAAAAGATACTTATTTTTATAATACAACCTGTGTGGTGTCCATTTGTAGTGTTTTCACTGGATTACTGTATGTATTCACAAATGCTTTACACACTGCCTCTGAACTAAGCCTGTCTGCTCGTGCCAAGCTACCAAGGGGGTGAGCAGGGGTTATTTCAGGAGTGTACCCCCTTACCCTGACTAGAAGCAAGGGTCCCTATTTGGACAAAGGTACCTACCTCTGCCAACTAGAGACCCCCAGTTCTAACAGATAGTTATCGCCATTTCTTGCTAATATGCCCCTAAGGGTTCTCTGCCTCTGGTGTGTGACGCTCTCGCCTGTCTCCCAACCACATCCACTACCCATACATTTCAGCCCACTGCACTCCACAGGAAATGTTCTGCTCCTCACCTATCCACCACTTGGTTCAGGCATCTCGTACTGCCTAATTCAGCTGAGTTTAGATGGAGCATTGTGAATGGAAATGGTGTGATATAGGCCTTTTCAGACATTGATGTTAAACTTGGTAGCATCCCATGGCTTCCCCTCTCCCATTCTGGCCATGGTGTAAGGTCGATAGCATGCACAGCTCACAAAGATGTATAAGGGATGAACACAGACACACATGTGCAGACCTTTTGAAACACCCTTAAACTGAGCTAAGACAAAATTAGTTTCATATTTGAAAACTGTTGCAAATGCACAAGTTCATAGGAATTTATCTTGACAGCTCTTTGATTTGTTCAGTTCCACTCTCACATAACAGCAATATAACAATGTAATGCCAGTGTGTATACTGTGTAACCCTATGTAATGTGAAGTATTTCCCATTTGTGTAGTGCCTTTTGTATAGTTAGAAAATCACTGATTATAATGGTGTTAAAAATATAGTAAGGTATACAATGTTCAATGTAAGTCAACCTGATCTTTTCTGTTTGCTCAATCCTTCACTGTCCTCTCCTCTCCCCTTTCCTTCTATATGCAATCTATAACTATCCCTCTTTCTCTTGCCCTCATCTCCCTCTTCCCTTCCCTTCCCAACCAACTTTCCGTTCGCATCTACTAACCTATCTAGCGTGTAATCTCCCCCATTGTTTTCTGTGCTTTTACCCCCACTCATTGCTTTGTTGTAGTCATAGGAAGGCACATATGAAGAAGGTGCTGCTCAGTACTGCTGTATGAGAAGGAAAAGACAAAGTGGTTTCATTAGTCAAAATTAGATGCTTGTGTGACATTCTAACCCAGAGTTATGGCCCCAAAGTATATTAAAGAGCCAAGAGAGTATGCACTTTATTTAAAGATAGTTTGGAAATATGCTGGTTACATTGTGTAAATTACACTGTACAATATTTAATTACTATATTAGTTATAACATGGAATGTTTTTGATTAGGTTACCCTTTCTTGTGAAGTTATAATTTCGCTGATTATAATGGTATTAAACATATAGTGACATAGACAGTCTTCAATGTGTGTCCAGATTTAAAGTCTCTCCTCTTTTATCTGTCCATATACCTCCCCTTCCCTTCTAATCTATGGATTGAACTCTCTTGTCTTCTCTCCTGTCTCTACCCTTTCACTTCCTTCTGTTCCCCTCACACCTTTTGTTCCTTTTATCCTATCTTTTCTGTCCTCCAGTCTCGATTTACCTTCGGATTTAGAAGGAATTTTGAAGAAATTTCTTGAGAAAGTAGAGTTCAGAGGGGCAAGGCTGCAAAAGGTTTCTGAGGTAAAGGCATTGTTGTCAAGGAGCTACTGAAGATTTTTATCTTTGGACTTTTTCACTTTTTTGGAAGTAGAAAATCTCTAGCTGGACACAGCTGCCGGCTGTAGCTTACGAAAACTCCATGAGGCTGGATACATTCGCCGATAGGTCCCACTGAACAGGCTTTGCTGCTGGTGAGAAGACCATAGCAAGAGCTACCACAAAATTGGGCCAACTAGTGATGCACCTTGGGCGGATCGGCTGGCAGGTAGATCACTGTCTTCTGTGAGTACTCAGAGCACTTTTTGGTGAAAAACCTTCTAAGTCATAACTTTTAGGGTTAGGGAGGAGCGGCACCTCTAACACCACTTACAAGGTCTAGGACAGGGGACACAACAGAGGCGTTTAGGATTCACTCGGGCAGAGTCCAGGTGCAGGGATCAAGGCCTCTAGAACTTGTTTTATCCCTGTAGCTCACACAAGAGTCAGCCAACTAGCCCTTGGAATCACTTCAGGTGGTCCTGGGTACCATCAGATGGTCCAGTTCTCCTGCAAGCAAGAAGGCAGGCCTTCGAGCAAAAGGGCAGTCCTCTGGTAGCAGAAAGACAGTCCTGGGGGTCCAGACAGTCCTTCTAAAGTATTCCACTAGTCCAGGAGTGTATTGAAGTAGTGTTCAATATTTATACCTGGTGCCAGCTTTAAAGTGGGGGGACATCATGGGCTAACTCCACATCTTGTTCTGAAAAGTTCTTCCCTTCCTCTGTCAAGGCTCCAGGAAGTCTGGGGTGACAAACGACTAGTGTCAGGTTCTTTTTTGTGTACTGGAGGCAAGCCCCTTCGAAATGTAAGTGGGTCAGGGAACAGCTCTGACACCTGCAGTCCTGGAAGGATGACCCATCCTGCCTACAACCAGTCCCATTTGCCTCACTGTCTAGCCGGAATACACCCCCCCCCCCCAGCAGAGCCATTTAAGTCAAGTGGCCCAGGATTTTGGCAGCAGGCACCTAATGGTTAGGGCAAGAAAATGCCAACTTCCTAAAAGTAGTATTTTCAGAATTGTGACTTAACATCTGACTTTACCATTAAAAAGGATTTTAGATTGCAATTCATTTGGGTCCAAAGATGATATTTCTTATGCCCCCAATCAAAAGTTATCACTTATTAAATATAATAAGGTAACCTAGTGTTTGCCAATAGGAGAGATAGGCCTTACAAGAGTGAAAAACGACTTTAGGAGTTTTTCACTGCAAGGACCTGTAAAACTTAAACACACATGTCCTACTTTTTACCTTTAGGGCCTACCTCAGGGTGTACATACAAGTATTTAAAAGGTACATTTAGGTCTGGCAAAAGGTATATTTTACCAGGTTTAAATGGCTGTTTAAAAGTGCACTACAGGCTGCAGTGGCAGGCTGGGTCATGTTTTAAAAGGCTACTTTAATGAGTGGTGCAATAAGTGCAGCTGCCCACTAGTAGCATATAATTTACAAGCCATGAGTACATGCAGTACCACTTAATAGGGACGTACAAGTAAATGAAATATGCTGACTAGGTATAATCCAATTGTACCATGTTTTATGGAGAGAGAAGAAGGTTAGCAGGGAAAACGTGCCAACAGAAATGGGTTCAGCAACAGAAGGCAGCAATCTAGGGAAGGCCCTTCAAAAAAGGGCCAGGTTCAACATATACCCTATTTAATCTATGTGCAACCTGCTCTGTTGTTTTTTTTCCTGTCCTGTCAACTTCCCTAAAGCTCCACCAACCATACTTTCCCTCACTTATAGGCTGCAAGTAACAGGAGGATGTCTGTAACAAAATCAGTTTAATGAGTTCTCTTTTTGCAAACCAAATAAACTCAAGGGCAAACTCTACTAACTTATCCTTAATACCTAATAGATCCATTTCAAGGCTCATTCTCAAAGCAGGAGTCTACAACGAGTAACTCAGGAACTATTGATAGCTTGCCATCACCATGGAAGCCACTCTCAGAAACAAATCTAACACAGTACGTTATTCATAGCATATGGCCACATTGAAGGCACTTAAGTGTGCACAGGTGTGTTGCCTGCTGTCATTTTAAAAGCTACTTTTAAACTCAAATTACATGCAAATCCGACTTTGGAATTAAAGGTACTTCCAAAATATGAAACTACCTTTTTTTACATATAAATCACCCCTAAGGTCTACCCTAGGTGCCCCAGGGTAGGGTGCCTGTAAAAATAAGCAGGGACATTTTAAAATATGTTATATATGCCCTGGTGAGGGAGAGACTACCAATCTAGTTTCCCCCCATTGTAGCCCTTTAGCTCCATATGCTTACATGGGGCTACTGTAATACAGTGTATCTATTGACAGGAGTGAACTAAAATAATATTTCAAGGACTTAAAAGATTGGTAATGAAAAATCCAACAACTTGCCACTATTGAATTTATCATAACTAAGACAGAAAAGAAGTTATAGACCTTTCTTTTCTGTGAGCCAAAATCCAGCCTTCTAGCAGCCTCTCCTGACTGTTTATGTCGTCTCATTTTGAAGAGGAACATGTATGTTCACTTAAATTGATTTGTTCTATGACATGTTTTACAAACAAACCTCCAAAAATAATTGAAAATATATATATACTTTTTCACCCTGAATAAAATATTTTTGTATCAAACATTTTTGACATTTCTATCATTGTATATTATTATTGGTTCTGTGGCAAATCTCTCTGTTTTTCCCTCCTGGGATATCATTTTATTATTTGTGAATCTAGAGACGCTATGCGCTCACCTTGTATCGTAGGCAGGTGACACTCACTCCCTTCTTTTGTAGGGTTTTGCTACATAGCCTCTCCTGATTGGCCAGCCCTTAACTGGCTTAGCCAAACTGCTTTGATGAGGTGATAAGTGGCCTGCACAGAGACAGAGGTTTTCTGATAATGGGAGCTCTGCAGCTGAATAGAACAGGCCAGGATGGGGCTGAGTAAATCAAACTGGACTTCAAAGAGAGCAGGACAGTAAGTAATGCCAGCAAGGCCTACCTCCTCTTCCTCTACCTCCCAGCCAGATGGCAACCTCAGGAATAGAATTTGTAGGATGTCTGGAAAGGGAGTGTTAAGGGAAATGAGCAACACCAATGGGCTGGCTTAGCCAGGTCTTACTCCCAAGGAGAGGATTTTCTTTATCTTGAATTTTAAAGTGCAGTGCTTTGTGAGACGAGAAGCTGTCATGCTTTTGGGTGACACCCTGTACCCTATAGGTCAGGGGTGTCCCCTGTTTGTCATCCCAGTACATTGGATAAATATGTGGGAGCTGCAAAGCAACTCAGATATGCTGCCTGAAACTCCGAGAAGAAGAAGGACTGCATTACTGGAAATCGGGTCTGCACCTCAAAGGATTGCACTGTGAAGGGCTGCTCCTGCTGCACACTTGAGACTACAGCCCTGAGAACTTTTTCTTGCTTCAAAAAGGATTAAGAAGTGGACTTCCTGAAAGCAACAGGTTAACAGCGCTCACCTGCACCCTCTCCCCCAAGACATCCCCAGCCTGGAGTGTGCTGAGTGGCCTCTCAAGGATTTGGCCAGGTGCATTGTGGGATCTGTAGTCCCAACTTCTGAAGAGAAACTCAGAGACTCTGGAACCTTGGATTTGTGTTGTGGGAACTTTGAACCCTCAAGAGTAACTACAGGAAGAAATTCCAGAAGTTTGGAGCAACTTTTGAAAAAAGCTCTATAAAGTGACTGGCCCGACGTCGAGAGTCAAGCCGACTACCTCGTACAGCAGCCTGGCCTGGATTTCAGTTTCATCCCGCAAAAAGCTCCGGAGCTCAAGACTTCCAGGAGTTGACAGAGGGCTCCTGCTGAACCAAGCCGACGAACCCACTGTGAATTTGGCCTCCTGGTGAGGCGGCTCGACGTTGAGAGAAAATCTTCCAGAAAGGTTTCTAAGTGCGAAGGTAACATTTTGACTGAGGCTTCCCGCTTAGTGTATCTGACCAGGGTTCCATCGCTGTCAGCCTCAAACTTTGACTTTGCCCCGGACAAGCGCGAAGAGATGTTCCAAGTTGGCGCTAAATGTTTTTAAGCACTAGAAAGTGTTTATTCTTTAAAAATGTATATCTCTGGTTCCTTATATTGAATTTTTGTCGCTTTGGTGTCATTTTAATCATCCAAATATTTTCAATTTGTATAAATTGTGTGTTGTGTCTTACTTATTTAATGTATTGGCATTTTTAAATAACGTGCTTCACACACCTGTCTCCTAAGTTATGCCTACCTGCTCGCATCCAGCTACTAAGGGTTGAGCCTGGGGCTAATGCATTGAGGCCTTTACTGGACCTTATATTGTGTTGGTGGACTTATTGCTAGTGTTAGGTGCACTTAGCCCTATCAATAATCCACCTTCCGACAGCAAGTAGGCATCTACCACTAGCAATAAGGCCATAATTACAATAAAAGGTCCGGTCAAGGTCCCAATAAATTATTCCCTTGATCAACCCTTGGTAACTGGCAACGAGCAGGCAGCCTTAACTAAGGAGACAGGTGTGTAACGCATTTAAAAACAACAATATATTAAATAAGTAAGACACAACACACAATAAAAATCCAACACCAATTTATAAACATAGGAACTACTTTTATGATTAAAATGACACCAAAATGAAAACAATCCAAAGTAGGGAACCAGAGATATGAATTTTTAATGATTGAAAGTAAACTAGCACTTAGAAGCAAATGGCACTCAAATGGTTAAAAAAGGTCACAGTGGACCGGGACAACATCCATAGTTCAGGCCACCCACGATGTAACACTTTAACACTTACTTCCAGAAGTGTTTCTTAATGCAGGAAAGTGTCCCACAGCACCAGCCAAGGGTTCAGATGCTGTGGTTTGCCTCTTGGGGTCTGGGACTACAATTCCCACAATTCACCTGGTCAACGTATGGAGCTTTTTACAAAAGTTGCTCAAACTTCTCAAAACCTCTGGAATGTCTTCCTGAAGTTTCTCTTGTGGGTTCCAAGTGTCCCCAACACCAATCCAGGGCTCTAGAATCTCTGAGATGGTCCTTGGAATGTTGGGACTACAATTCCCACTGCACCTGGCCAAATCCTTAAAAGTTCACTGGACGTACTCCAGGCTGGGGACTTCTTGGTGGAGATGATGCAGGTGGGCTCTGTTAGCCTGTAGCTTTCAGGTGGTCCACTCCTTGATCCTTGTAAAGTCAGGCAAATTCCTTAGGGCTGTAGTACCAGATTGTGCAGCAGGTGCAGTCCTTCGGTGCAGATCAGGTTCCCAGCAGGGCAGTCCGTCTTCTCCTTGTTGTTTCAGGCAGCAGATATGAGTTGCTTGGCAACTCTCCCATATTTATTCAGTGTTCCTCTGTGTCAAGCTGGGGGGCACCCCTGACCAATGGGATGCAGGGTCCCACCCTCAACTTTGACCACTTCCTTCAAAGTGTGGCATATTCTTGTTCCAAAAAGCACTATTCTTCCAAAATCCAAAATAGAGAAATTCTCTCCTAGAGGGTTAGATCTGGCTAAGCTAACCAACTTGTGTGGCTAGGATTCTCTAAAACTCCCCTTTTAGCCCCTTCACTAATCTAATTATAGGGGCTCCTGTGTGGCTGTGGGTGCAGGATGTGGGGGTGAGCCTGTGCTGTCCTAAAGTGTCATTCTCCCTTTGAAGACCAGTCTGGCCACTCCAACCCAATCCTGCCTTTTGCTTCTGCAGTTCTCCACCAACAGGAAATCCTTTGTCTCTCTAGCAGTTCACTTCACACGTCATTAAGAGTACTTGACTCATTGGCCAATCAGGAGAGGGCAGCTCGGAAGCTGGATTTTGGCTGACAGAAAAGAAACTTCTATAACCTCTTTTCTGTAATAGGCATTGTAAATCTAACAGTAGCAAGTTGTTAGATTTATGATAACTATTATGTTGAGTCTTTGAATGACTTTTCTAGCTTGCTCCTATCAATATTTATACTTAACCCCTTGGGTGCTATGGATGGACCGGCTTTGTCCTCAGCCATGGTGCTTGTGTGATAAGGATAGAACTGTTACTCACCCAAGGGGGAAGCGTTGATGCTCCCCCAGTGGGCCGCCAAACTAAGGTCTCCACTGGGGATGGCAGCAGAAGCGCTTCTGCTGCCACCCCCTACCCCCACTCAGCAATCTGATGACATCGGTGTGCCCATGCACGCCTACGTCATCACATGCTGCCGGGGAAGCGCTGGAAGCCAATTGCTTCCAGCGCATTTAAGGACAGGACGTTTTTGCAGGTACATCCTTCTCCCAGGTTGGGGGAGCGTTTACATGGCAAATGCAGAGGAAAAAGAAAGATTTCCCCTTTCCTTCCCTCTGTGCCTGTCTAGAGTGGATTACCGCTCCACAATTGCTGATGAGGCCGCGATCGTGGAGCAGGAATCTACACCACTGGAACACTGGGGATTTTTTTGCTGATTGTTGAGGGAGCGACCCCTTAGGCAAGGGTTGCTTCGCTAGGGGCATATTTTATCCCTGTGTCGGTCCCCCCTAGGGTCTGATTTGGCCGTTTTTGGGCTGATCAGTCTCGGGGTGGTCAAAACCCACTAGAAGCCAGGGAATATTTTGCAATGAGGATTAAGGGGAGCAACCCCTTGGGGATCATTTTGTTCAATAATTTTGCCCCCCCAGAGGACAAATCTGCTGTTTTTAGGCTGATCTGCCATCTGGGGGGAGGGAGGGAGTAGACCAGGGATTGCATGATCTATATGTCCGGGAGTGGCCCTTGGTCAAAAGTCACTCCCCTTTACTGGGGAAATGTTTAGGCCATTTGCTGCCCCCCGTGGGCAGATCGGCCATATTTTTAGGCCCATCTGCCCCCACAGGAGCAGAAAGCCACTAGACACCAGGGATTTGTACAGTTATATGTTGGAGAACAGCTCCTTGGGCAAGGGTCACTCCCCTTCATCGGGGCAATGTTTTGTGCATTTTCTGCTCCCCTTGGGGACAGATTGGCCATATGTTTAGGCCCATCTGGCCCCACAGGGGGCAGAAACCTACTAAACACCAGGTATTTTTTCATTTGCAAGTCAAGGAGAGGCCCATTGGACAAGGGTCGCTCCCCTTTTTCTTGGGGCAATGTTTTGGCAGTTTTCTGCCCCCCTGGGGGCAGATCGGCCATATTTTTCGGCCCATCTGATCCCAAGGGAGGGCAGAAAGCCACTAGTCACCAGGGATTTAATTCATTTATATGTCCAGGAGCGGCTCCTTTGGGAAGGGTTGCTCCACTTTCTTGGGGCATGTATTTTGGCTGTTTCTGCCCCCCTTAGGGCAGACCGGCAATATTTTTAGGCCCACCTGCCCCCAAGTGGGGAAGAAAGCCACTAAACATCAGGGAAAGTTTCTGTGTTTGTGTGAACTGGAGTTTGGTTGGCGGTCTGCGTGTACTTGGTGTGTGTGGGCTAGCGCTTGGCTAGCGGTGTGCAGACTGGCACCTGGCTGGCAGTGTGTGTGTGGACTGGTGCTTGGCTGGCCGTGTGCGTGGACTGGTGCTTGGCTGGTGGTGTGCATGGGCTAGCGCTTGGCTGGTGGTGTGAGTGAAGTGGTGCTTGGCTGGTGGTGTCCGTCGACTGGTGCTTGGCTGGCTGTGAGTGTGGACTGGTGCTTGCCTGACGGTGTGTGTGGACTGGTGCTTGGTTGGCAGTATGCGTGGACTGGCGCTTGGCTGGTGGTATGCATGGCCTAGCGGTTGGCTTGTGGTGTATGTGGACTAGCACTGGGCTGGTGGTATGTGTGCACTGGCATTTGGCTGATGGTGTGTTTGAACTGGGGATTTTGCTGGCTGTGTGTGGCTGGTGATATGTGTGGCTGGCATTTGGGTTGTGATGGGGAGACATGGGGTGTTATAATGTTAACTGTTTTATTTGTTGTCATCATTTGTGATTATAATGTTTAATTTCTTCTTTTTATTCTAGGGCAAATCTTTTGATTTCTTGTGCTGCAATTCCTGCTTGTGGTTTTAGCACTGGTAGATTTGGAGTTTGTGTAGTTTCATGTGTTTGGGAGTAAAACATTTTTGTACTGTTTACTGTAAATGAGTATAATTTCCCTGCATTAATGTGACTTTTGTAAATGCTGTAATAATAGCAGCATGTTTAGCTTCTGTTTTATTGTGTGTGAAATTCTCCTTGGATTTGTGCACAATGTTCATTGTGTTGTCTTGTGCGTGATTTCTTTTTGTTCTTCCTTTCTAGGGGGATATCGTTGGTGCATGCTGTGTCTGTGCAGAGTAGTTGCTGGTGCGTCTAGCTGACTCGGGCAAGTGAGTGGTATTATTTTTCAATATAGAGGTCTTTGTGTGCTTTGTATTGATTGAAATTTCCTTTCAGATTGCCAGCAGCTTTACTTTCTGATTGATAAAGCCACACTTTGTTTATTACTTATTTTACACAGTGTTGGGTATTGTTGACTTATTTGTCAAGTTACTTTCCTTAGAAAGGATTGTGGCTAGCCGCAGGATTACTGCTCTGCAAGTTGTTGATATGCTTTTCGAGTCTTCCTCTGGCCATGATTATGAGACTGACTCTGCATCTGAGGCAGATGAGGAAATCCAGGATTCTGGCAGTGACTTTTCTGCCCAAGAGGAATCATATGATGATGAAGCCACTCTCAGTGCGGATGAAGTGCCACTTTAAGAGGAAGACACTGATGTGCAAACAGTGCAGCAAGAGGTACCTGGATTGCAGCCTGGGGGTGAAAGGCTCGCCCATTGGAAGTTCCGAACTCTGGGTAGCCCCAAACATGGTGCAGCCAGTGTTGCCTGACTTTAGTGGTGTTGCAGGGTGTAGAGTGAATACTGAAGACATTTTGCCTATACATTTCTTTTAGTTGTTTATGGGCAATGTATTTTTGGATGATATTGTTGACCAGACTAATTTGTATGCTGAACACTATTTGAGGGGCAACAGTGCCAGACTTAAGCCCCACTCTAGAGCCACCCGGCGGACTCCCACAAATCTGGATGATTGAAGAAGTTTTTGGGTTTAACTTTTTTATGGGCTTGATAAGGAAGTTGTTGCTGTCTTCATATTGGTCTACTAGTCCCTTGATGGCAATGACTATATTTCCAGCAACCATGAGTCATGATTGGTATTTGCTTCTTCTTTGAATGCTGCATTTTGTTGATAATGCTGCAGCGTTGCCACAAGGTCACCCTGATTGTGACCGTCTTTTTAAGATTTGGCCTGTCCTTGATTACTTTGTAGATTTATTTTCAGAGAACTATGTTCCTGGGACAGAAATAGCTGTGGATGAGTCCTGTTCAAGGGTCGTTTGATTTTAGGCAGCACATTCCTAACAAGAGGGTACATTTTGGAATTAAGATGTATATGCTGTCTGAGAGTAGAAATGGACATGTCTATAATTTCCGGGTGTACACCGGCAGGGATTCCAGTATTGACCCCCTTGGTTGTCCATCCACTTTGGGAGTTAGTGAGAACTTGGTAGACGACTTTTTAATAAAGGTCACCATTTATACATAGACAACTTTTACACTGGTGTGCAATTGTTCAGGACATTGTTCAAAGTGAACACTGTTGCGTGTGGCACAATCCGCTCTAACCGTAAGTGTTACCCAAGAGAGATTGTTTATTAAAAAAAACTTGAGAAGGGACAGTGCAGTGCTCTGCATAGTGATGAACTTGTGGCTGTGAAATTTTCTGACAGGAGAGATGTCTACATGCTGACTACTATCCATGATGAAAGTACTTCACGTGTGACTGTTTGGGGTCAAGTTGCTGAGGTGCGCAAACCTGTGTGAATTTTAGACTACAGTAAGCACATGGGAGGAGTAGATAGAGTAGATCAGAGGTTGGAACCTTACACTGCTATTCGTAAGGCTTACGTTGGTGTAAGAAGTTGGCTGTCTATTTATTCCATTTAGCAACCTTCAATGCTTTTGTTGTATTCAAGGATTGTTCTCCAGAGTCAAAGATGACATTTGTTCAGTTTCAGCAGTCTGTAATAGACAGCCTTGTTGTAGTGGAACAGGCAAGAGTTCCTAGAGTTGCAGCGGTGGAGGATGTGGCTAGATTGAAAGATCACCACTTTTCTGATCACATTCCTCCCATGGCCCAAAAAAGATTCCCCAGTAAGGAATGTAGAGTCTGTGCCCGAAGAGCTATGCGGAAGGAGAGTCTTATGTACTGCCCCGATTGTGCTTCTAATCCTGACTGTGTGCGCCCACATGTTATAAAGTGTACCACAGTCAACTGAGTTATTGGGTACAACTGTGAGCGTAAAAGTAAACTGACTGGTCTGTATCGTTTTCTATTTCTTGTTCAGAGTTCACGTTTGGCATTAGTGTGGTGTATTTAGTCAGAGCTGCTGTGTTTGTAGTTATAGTTTTGTATCTACTTCCAATTGGTTTGTGTTTTCTTTTTGGTTAAAACAAATGTGATGGTGGTGTGCGTGGACTGGGGCTTGACTGGTGGTGTGCGTGGACTGCCACTTGGCTGGTGGTGTGCGTCGACTGGCCTTTGGCTGGCAGTGTACGTGGACTAGCACTAGGCTGGCGGTATGCGTGGACTGGTGCTTTGCTGGTGGTGTGTGCGAGCTAGCGCTTTGCTGCCGGTGTGTGTGTGCTGGCATTTGGCTGGTGGTGTATGAGTAGTGACTTGCTGCTGGCCACTACACACACTGCTAGTCAAATGCCAGTCCACACACTCCGTCAGCCACCAGCCGGTGTGATTGCTGTGTCAGTCATGTGGGCATATGAAAGTGACGGGCCCTTGAATGACGCAGTCTTTTGTGATGTGCTGGGCCCGCAGCTGGCAGTGTGAATGATCTTGTGTGTGTCACATTTGAAAGGCGTGTGATTGGCCTGTAAAGCGGTTGGTGCCTTGTCGCGGCTTTAAAGCTCATGAGCCGTGAGTCATTGGTTCCGTTTTTTGACCTTTCAATAATTAACAGTGTGTTTCATTTTTGTGAAATCTCTTGTTAATAAAATATGCATTTTGAACCTTTCACTCACTCTGTGCCAAATTCAACCAGTATGTGTGTGTACTTGAGGAATAGATGGTTGTGCAGTAATATTTGTCTTTTCTGTCTTTCTCTGCCAAGGTTTACATTGTCTCTAGGGAAAATCTACCAACTCTAGATATTTTCATAAATTAGACACCTAGAGGAGTACAGGGTGGTGTGCCTCTTGTGGATCCCTACAAGTTCTTTTACCCACAATGCCCTGCAAACCTCAGAATGTTGCTTAAATCACACATTTTCATTGCATTACTGTTCCATATTCTTCCAGTATCAGAAAGAAACCACAAATTTCCTACCACCCACTGTTATCCTAGGCCTCCCGATATAAATGCTACCTCACTTGTGTGGGTGGGCCAATTGGCCACAACAGGGAAGGGCCCAAAACGTATTGTGGAGACATCAAAATTATCTATCACAAAATGACCTGGTTTTGCAAGGGGGTCACCTGCAGTTTTGGTCCCGGGCTTGTTGGCCATCTAGGAAAACCTACCAAACCCAGACATTTCTGAAAACTAGACTCAAGGGGAGTCCAGGGAGGGGTGGGTTGTGTGGAGCCCCAATGTTTTCTTACCCAGAATCCTCTGCAAACCTCAAATTTAGCTAAAAAAATCATATTTTCCTCACATTTCTGTGTGGGATCATCACGCCATCACAAATTTTGTACCACCCAGCGTTTCCCTCAGTCTCCCCCAAAAAATGATACCTCACTTGTTTGGGTGAGCCAAGTGCCTGCAACAGGGAATGGCCAAAAATATTTAGAGATTGAGGGGGGTATCACAGCATGTAAATTAAGGGAATTTGGTTTTATTCATTTTTAGGCTGACTCTTCTTTGGGCACCCACACAAGTGAGGTATCATTTTTTATCAGGAGACCTGCGGGAATGCTGGCTGGTAGGACATTTGTGCCAGCCTGGTGATACCACAACTTTCCTACACAGAAATGTGAGGAAAATGTGATTTTTTAGCTAAAGTTGAGGTTGGCAGGAGATTCACAGGTGGTTCTTTGTGAATCTGCAAGCTTTATATATCATAGAAACCAGAAGGGTCCGACGGATGTAACGGTATATTGCTTTTGAAAATCTGCTCTGTTTTGAAGAAGTTACAGGTAAAAACGTAGGCACAAATGTCTGTTTTTTCAACTCAGTATCAATATTTTTTATTTCAACTGTTACTTCCTATAGGAAAACTTTGAGGGATATACACAAATGACCCCTTGCTGAATACAGTATTTTGTCTAGTTTTCAGAAATGTATAGCTTTCCAGGATCCACCTTTGGTTTTACTTCCACTAACGGGAAGGAGTTTTAAAGCACAAAAATAGGAAAAATGGGCTATGTCCCAGTAAAATGTCAAAACTGTGTTAAAACATTAGGTTTTCTGACAAAAGTCTGTCTGTTCCTGAAAGCTGGGAAGATGGTCATTGTACCACCACAAATCATTTGTTGCATTTGCAGGGAAAAAACAGATGCTTTCTTCTGCAGCATTCTTTTCCCATTTATCCCAAAACACCCAAAATCTAGCTGAATTTTGGCTAATTTCTCGGTCCCCTCCAGGGGAATTCACAAACCCTGGGTACCTTTAGAGTCTCCAGGATTTTGGAAAAAAGGACGCAAATTTGGCTTGGATACCTTATGTGGACAAAACGTTATGGGGGCCCAAGCGAGAACCACTGAAATAGCCAAAAACGGCTTAGTACAGGGGATGGGTAAAGGCCAACAGCAAAGGGGTTAAATAACATATTCCCATGTTAGCCAATGGAGCTATTGTTCTACAATGGGGAAAAACGAAGGGCATATTATCAAGAACGGCGTTAAAAATTATCGCCGGTTTAGCGACAGAAAACTGCAGCTAAGCGGCGATAATGGGCTTGATAATATGCCCTTGAGCATTCAATAGAAGTCCATGTTCTGGTGTGAACATGGGCTTCTATTGAATTCTCCAGGGCATATTATCAAGCCCATTATCGCCGCTTTAGCGGCAGTTTTCTGCCGCTAAACCGGCGATAATTTTTACGCCGTTCTTGATAATATGCCCCTAAATAGGCAGTGTATCCCTCACCAGGGTTTATAAAACATCTTATATAATGTCCCTGCTTATGGTTACAAGGTACCCTACCCCTGGGGCACCTAGGGGAGACCTTAGGGGTGACTTCTATGTTAAAATAAGGTAGTTGACTACTTTGGAAGTACCTTCAATTTCAAAGTCGAATTTGTATATAATTTCAATTTAAAAGCAGCCTGCAAGGCAGGGCTGGCTTTTAAAATGACAGCAGCACCACAGTAGTGCACATTTAAGCATATTAAGAATGTTGGGACTCTAGACTAACATACCCTACTATCTATTAGAGACTTACAGGTAGATTGTCAATACCAATTGTAATTATACCTAATTACCATGTACTTTTAATGAGAGCACCAGCCCTGGGTCTGGTTAGCAGAGCCCAGGGAATAGTCAGAGTCAGAAAACCAGCATCTAGAAGTCAAAATGGGGGCAAAAAGTGGAGGGACACTTCAAACAGGTGCTGGTGTCTCACATTTCAAATAAGATATTTTGGACCAGAAAAAGAGAATGAGTGAATGAAGAGAATGAAGAAAATGTAATTGAAGTACAGGTCGTTAAGGAAGCTATCACTTCTGAAAATGTATTAGATGGTTTTAGGAAAGAAAGTACTGAATTTACAACTAATTCTACAGTGGTATATGGGTGTTCCCATGGAACTACCTGTTAGTTTAGACACAAATCCTTATGTACTAACAAGTATACAGAGGGATCTGGGCCAAAATATTACACCTCCTTCAGGCAAGCGTGACAAGGAGAAAAGCTTTTACTTCTCAATACATCCACAACTTTGCCTGTACAATCCACATACAAAATGGGAAAAGTCCCCTTTTAGTACAAAGTCATATGCTTCACAGAATACACACACACTTGTAATATGGTGCAGAGTATCTTCATTGGTGCATGGTGCACAAAGGTGCTCCATTTCTGGGGGAGAATAAAAGATCACAATATCTTACTGGATATTGGGCAAGATGTACCACCTGCCAAATAGCGCCTCGCAAATTGCATCTAAGACCCGTTTCCGCACGATAAAAAAGCGTCGTACATCTGGCCCATGGTGTTTTTTATTTTCTGACTTTGCCGGAACTCAGTACAGCATGTCTGCACAGTGCACCATGTTGCACCAAAAAACAATAAATATCCACATATAGTATAGCATATACTATATAAATATAGTACAGACATACTAGACTACACAGATATTCACAGACATGCCAAACAATACACTTTGTTTCTATTTTTAAACCAACAAAGGTGGTTTTAAAGCCAACTTTTTTATGGGTATTTTTAAATAATTGTTGAAGTTTTCTTTTTTTATGGATTAACTAAAAATAACAGTGTGTCAGAAATTAGGTACAAAAAATACTTTTACAGGTGGCTTTGTGGGCAACCACGTTTTTTTCTGAGCTGTGGCACTCTGCTTGGCCCTACAGATATCACATAGCCACAGGTGAGGCAGTGCAGTCCAATTATGGTGAAGCACAAGTGAGAGTATTGTTGTTTGGCTTTAAGGACATCCTAGGGAAGTATATCTCCCAGTTGCACCATGTGATGGAGGGCTGCGAAACAGGTAGATGCCCCCTCTTCCTGTCCTTTGCATTTTGCAGCATTAAATGGTGGGTATGCCAGGCATTTGCATGCTTATGCCTCCCGAAATATCAAATAAGTAATTTTTGCCAGTGCCATCCCGAATTCCTTGTGGCACAGGCTTCAGGTCACAAACATGGCACTTTTTTTCTCCAGCTGGTATGGAGACAATCTCGTAGACAGTGGACTTGGGAGTGCTCCTGTTCTACTGTTTGACTTCATGAGGCTATTCAGGTTGTCTGTGGTCTCTTCCTGATGCCATTTTCCTGAAAGTCCTGAGATAAATCTAAAAAAACAGGAAACCCTCCAGTAAAAAAAGCACAGTGAACGAGGCATGTACATAGTCAAGTGCAGATCCTTAATCATAGCAAGAAGATGTGAACTACTTAAAAAGGAAAAAAATACAGTGAAAGGAACCGACCACAAGTAGTTTTATTAGGAGATATTAGTTCTGTAGTACTTGTTTGGGTACCGCTCTACTGCAACTTTTAAAAACGCACAGGGGGATATGTACAATGAAGTGGCGGAGCGTGTCGTTAGCCTCCTGGGCTTAACGACACGTTCCGCCACTTTGGAAACGCAAGGCTGCACCATATTTACAAGAATGTGGTGCAGCCTTACGTTTCCCCCTGCAATGGCGCTAAGTTTAACAACTTAGCGCCAACGCAGGCACCCTTGCACCAGAGTGCAAGGATGTCTGTGTGCAGGGGTGGATTGTTTATGTGTAGGAAGGTGTCCCTTCCTGCACATAAACAATCCTAAAATGCAATTCTGTCACTTTCATGTGTGCTGCTTCATGCAGCACACATGAAAGTTACAAAATGGCATTTTTTTTAAAAAGGTTTGTTTATGTACAGGAAGGGACACCTTCCTGTACAGGAAGGGACACCTTCCTGTACATAAACAAAACATTGCATTTTGCTTTTTCCATTTAGATCTTGGTTGTAATGGTCCCGCCATCATATTTTTTTGACAGAATCACCACACACCTACTTGGCAGCCCAACCGCTCTATTTAGATGTTGGCAGGTCCATGGGTGAAAGACCGTAAGAGTCTCGCCGACTCCACATGGAATTCTCACCGCGTTGACGCTGTCATAGGCAGAAGCGGCTGTCGACAGGAGTCTAGCCAAGATGACCGCTGAGCTAATCACGATTCCGTCATGGCAACTGTGGCAGGAAGGCCTCCTACTTTCGGTTGGCGGAATCATAAGATATGAGGTAAGAACTTACCTTTTTTACTGTTTTTCACTTCCGTCCTGAACCCCATCCTTCAGGTCCCTTCTTTGCAGCTCCAACTCCATCACAACGGCAAACGACTCTGTTGTTGCTGGGATCTAAGGTAAGCAACTTTTACAAATGACTTACTATGAATCATGTGTTGACAATTGAAAGCCATGTGTATTTTCACATTGCTCTTACACACGGTATTTTCTTAAGTGTAATGCAGTAGTGGTTCATTTTCCAACTTATCAAGGTAAAATGAACACACCTGTACTGACACTTAAAAAAAGAAATGGTTTTGTGATGGTTGTGGGTGTTGTGCTTGTGGTGCCTGTGGGTGTGCATTCAATAGAGTGTGCATGTTGTTTGTGTGGCATGCAATATGTAACAAGAAGGGGCATTATACATTACCTACATATGTTTAGGAGGCAAACACAACATATATGTGTATTGATACGAAAATAAGTTGTTCTTTCCAGTCTCCACTGCACCGGGGTCCCACTCCATCAGCAAACCACTGCTAGGACAATACCAGTACAACGGGGACATATAAATAGGCTTGGCAGAATACTGCTGGCCTGACGGCAATGGAGTCGGTAAACATCTAAATATGGTGGGCAGGGCTCCGCCAACTCGACGGAGTACTTAAAACTACACCACGAGAGTACCGCCAAGATCTAAATCAGGCCATTAGCCCCTTTTCCGGAGGTCGAACATCTCCAGTGAGACAAAGCTGTAGGCTGTAGCTGACAAGGGTTCCATGAAGCTGCATAGCCTTCTGACAAAGAGTCGCTGAAAAGGAATTGCTGCTGTGTGAAAGAACATAGTGGGAACTACCGCACAGTGAGGCCGACCGGCTATGCAGCTTGGGCAGATCGGAGAGCAGGTAGCCCTGGACTCCTCTCGGTTCTCAGAACGCTCTCTGGCAGAACACTTTTTAAGTCCCAAGTATTGGGTTTCGGCTGGTTGGGCACCTTTAGCACCACTTCCAAGGGTTCAGGACTGGGGGAAATCACTTGGAGAGTCAGGACTCACTTCAGGCTGGTTCAAAATGCACTTTAAACGTTGTTGGATCTTTTTGTGTCCCTTTAGCTTTAAGCAGGAGCCCGTCAAACTGGCCCCTGCAATCACTCTGCTGGTCTTGGGTCAAAGCAGAAAAGCAGGTCTCAAGCAACAGGGCAGTTCTCTAAGGACACTGCAGGCCTCACGCAGCAGTAAAGTAAAGTGATGAATTGAATGCTTGAACTAATCTCAGTCACTGGTAATTATTCGGGCCTCATCCCAATCAATTGTTATTTACACACCATGTCGCCTAAGTTTGGACCCAGCCAAATTGAAATCAGTCTTGACCCTGCTCCAATTGGAACAGTCCAGCCCGCACTGCCAAGCCAGGTCCTCCTTGAACCAGAACACAAGCAGCCCAGGATCAGTTTTGCCCTAGTTATGGGCTCAACAGCTGGGTACAGATTGGTTCCAGTGACACAGTGTGCACGGGACCCACGTCTGGACATGCCTGTCCCACTTAGGGTGACACACTAAAGTATAAAAAAGTGATGGAATGCTTGAATTAATTTAGCCACTAGTAACTACTCAGGCCGCATCCCAATCCATCGTTATTTTGCACACCATGCCACTACAGTTTGGACCCAGCTATATGCAAATCAGTTTCAACCCTGCTCCAATTGGAACAGTCCACCCCAAACTGTCAAGCCAGGTCCTCCCTGAACCGGAACACAAGCAACCCAGGACTGGTTTCGCCCTAGTTATGGGCTCATCAGCCGGGCACAGCTTGGTTCCAGTGACACAGTGTGCATGGGACCCCTGTCTGGGCATACCCATCCCACTCAGGGTGACAAACTAAAGTATGCAAAAAAGCATGGATAAAATGCTTGAATTAATCTCAGCCAATAGCAATTACTTGGGTTGCATCCCAATCTATTGTTGTTTTGCACATCATGTCACCTCAGTTTGCACTGGGCTAAATGCAAGTCAGTTTCGACCCTGCTCCATTCTGAACAGTCCAGCCGAACTGCCAGGCCAGATCCTCCCTGAACCGGAACACAAGCAACCCAGGACCAGTTTTGCCCGAGCTAAGGACTTATCCGCTGGGTACAGCTTGGTTCCAGTGGCCCAGTGTGAATGGGACCCACGTCTGGACATACTCGTCCCACTTAGGGTGACATACTAAAGTATACAAAAATTGATGGATGGAATGCATGAACTAATCTCATCCACTGGTTATTACTCGGGCCACATCCCAATCCATCGTTGTTTGCACACCATGTCACCTCAGTTTGGACCCAGCTATATGTAAATCAGTCTTCATGTAATTCAGTTATCATGGTTTGTAACGGCGCAGCTACTGCCTTTCGCTCCAAGGATTTGACAACGGGTGCATTCTTCCTGAGGATTCCATTCACTAGCAGGTAAGTGTGAAGAGTTTTTTATTTTGTGAAAGGATCCCTCCTTTGTCTTTCTTCCCAACACTAGTGGGAACGTTGGGTGTTTTGAAGAGAAGAGGATGCGTCATTAATGCCAGAGCGGCTGACTTTGGTTTTGGGGATCCGGACTTGACTCCTGCCATCAGCTCTACATCATGTGATTCTCTGCAAAATCCCTTGATTTACCCGTGACATATGGAAAATAAATTTGACCTTGATTAAAGTCGCTGGTGCTCATTTAAAGTGTTCAAATACTTTAGAGCTGAGTACACAAGCCTGAAATAGCAAATATCATGAAATATGCCATCTGTCTTTCGTAGGGCAAATATAAATGCTTTCTTATGACATGTTTCTGAATCTTTGGAAGCCTATCTTCTTTATAAGCCAACTATGTTAACAACTGAATGGCACTTGATGCTGCTAGAGAAGAAAGGTATATATCCTCTTGAATCACTTATATCGCATATGGGTCTGATGTAGATGTCCCCTAGGCCTTCTTGAAAAACTGTGGATGGCCTTTTACTGGTGACACCTGGCCATACTCCAAATAATCACTGATTTTTCAATTGTGTCAGAAAACATGTTTTGCGGGACCCCTTTTCCTGATATCTTATCTAGGGGCATGATGTGGCGCAACAGCCAGAGCTGCTGACTTTGGAGCTGGGGAACCAGGTTCAGTTCTCAGCATCTGCTCAACGTGCTATCATTCTGGGCAAATCACTTAATCTCCCCATGCTTACAAAAAATGAATGTGTCCTTGTGTAATGTGAAAGATGCTCCTGTAAAGCATGCCAATACCTTTGGGTGATGTTTGTGCTATATAAAATTGCAAAAAATATATTACAACATTTTGTGAGCGCTCCGGTTTCTAAGTACCACTCAAAACTGGGGTCCAAATTTACAAGGAAGTGCTGCAGCGAGGCACCGCAAGCCCTTTGGCTGTGCCACGCTGCGGCACTTTGAAAGCACAGGGATGCTTCATATCTACAAGGATATGGCAGATCCCTTTGCTCTCCGCTGCGCTGGCGCACAATTTACTGCCATGCGTCAATGCAGGCACCCTTGTACCATGGTGCGAGGATGCCTGCGTCACAGGGATGATTGTTTATGTGCAGGAAGGTGTCCCTTCCTGCACATAAACAATCTGAAATGGCGTTTTTCAACTTCTATGTGTGCTGCATTAGCGCACATAGAACTTGCAAACCGTAATTTTTTTAATGATTGTTTATGTGCAGGAAGGGACATCTCCCTGCACATAAACAATCCCCAGAGGTGAGTTCCTCGTTCTATGTGTGCTGCAGAATACAGCATGCATAGAAAGAGGAAAAAAACGAGGAGAAATAAATAGATTTCTCCTCGTTACTCCTCCCCTGGGGAGGAGTAGCATTCAGACGCATTTCCAGGTTTACGGTTTCTCGTAAATCTGGAAATGTGTCAGGTGCCATGGGTGTTGCGCGGGAACACCCACAGCAACACTCATGCAACGCCCCTTTCACGCAAAGTGCTGCGTGTAAAGGGGCCGTATTTACAAGGACAGGAAAAGCCGCGCAGGGTGGCTTTTCCCGTCCTTGTAAATATGAAGCAGCAAAATGCACTACCGGTGCTTCACAAAAAGTGACGCACTGGCATCGCAAGGGGCTTGCAAATAAGCCCCTGGAAGTGGAGCACAACCTCAGGATTGCAGTAGCAAGAATCCATCCACACATTGACTGTCTCTTTGGAGAAAAACAGGCACACCTGTCACATTGGTTTTGAAATTGTTTTTATTGATCTATGCAAAATTTTGTGTTTTATGTGAAAAAGAAAGCACCATTGTAATTTTTTTGTGCAAAGTTTTCTTGGAGACTTTTCATTTGAAGTTTGTAATAAGCATCACACCTAACCACAGGCAGTATAAAAACTTCAGCTTACTAAACACTCTTACTTTAATATTATTTGCCATATACGACCTGGACTCTGCAGGTGGGAGTGGCTAGCGATGATGCAGAGTACCAGATTCCAGAATTTGTTGTCAAGTGGTGATGGGAGAGGGGGGGCTCAACGACTAACAAAGTTTAGATGGGGGGGGCTCCGCCTAAAAAGTTTGAAGACCTCTGCTCTACAGCTTTAGCAGCAAGCCGCAGCAGATCAGGAACAACAAGGTCAGAAATGGACACATAAATTGGATTACAGATAATGACATGCAATCTCTGGTGCTGGAGGTGAAGGGAACCAATGTTAGTACTGCGTACATCGCATGTACGGCTGATCCAAAGAAGACCCTCGGCATTAAACTCCCCTTCCTCATGATGATCATTAAGAACCTCAAGAAATAGTTCGTGTTTGAGGTGCAGGTCTTGGATGATAAGAATGTGCGCTGGAGATTCCATGCACGTAACTACCAGAGCACAACACTAGTAAAACCGTTCATCTGCACAATGTCAATGCGGCTGGATGATGGCTGGAACCAAATTCAGTTCAACCTGTCTGACTTTACCCGACCAGCGTATGGCACCAACTACATAGAGCCGCTGCGTGTACAGATCCATGCCAACTTCCGCATTCGAAGGGTGTATTTTTCAGATCGCCCGTACTCAGAGGATGAACTCCCTGCAGAATTCAAGCTTTACCTCCCGGTGCTGAACACTGCAAAGCAATGAGAGGAAGACAGCACCCATTTCGGACCTCAGAGCCTCATCCCGAATATATATATATATATATATATATATATATATATATATATATATATATATATCTACTGGCGGTGCCAGTAGATAGTTATAGTTAGGACCTATTTTCCATAGGAAATCCGCGACATTCTATTTGAAATAACTCTTGCGTCGGTTGACTGAATCTTTGCAAAATTTTCAAACTTTATGGCCCGCTCCGGTCCGCTCCTACCCTGAAAGTTTCGGGGTGATTCGTCAAGCAGGGGCCGAGAAAAAAGGGGGGTCCCAAAACATGTTTTCCCCATTCATTTTCCCATAGGAAACTTTAGCCACGGCTACAGCCCGAACTGCTGAACGGAATTACACCAAATTTGGCAAAGAGGTAGTTCTTGGTTCAGAAAGAACCCTTTTGTTAAATGGTGTAAATCCGTTCAGTAGTTCCTAGTGAAAATCAAAATGAAAATCACATATATATCTATGGCGCGTCGGATTCGCGCACCCTCCCGATCATGTGCTGCATGCTAATTGGCTGTCAACACTCCAAATCAGGAAGTGTTGGCAGCCATTTTGATCCCTCGGTAGAACCGAGGGACAGAAACAAGTGCGCAAAACGCACAAAGGGGGCAGGGTAGAAACACCCTGACCCCTAGGTCTGCTCAGGGGTCCCACAAGGACCCCCTGGGCAGAAAAAAACATTTAAAAAAAAAATCGGCAGGATGCGCTCAGGGTGCGCGGATCCTGCCGAAAAATCGAAGCGCGGTCTCCCGCGCCCGATGCAAATTTGCTCCCGGGTGGCCCGAGTCCCGGGGGCATGCGGGGAGTGGGTTTATTGTTTATATGGGGGCCTCTAAGGCCCCAAGCCCCAGGGACCGCCACCCCCGGGGCTTAATAAAAAAATGGTGCGGGAGGGCTCTCCTGCCCTCCCGCAGCCCCGGGGACCGCCACCCCCCGGGGCTTCTTTTTGAAATGTTAAATAACGTGTGGGGGGGCTCCAGCCCCCCCACACGCCCCGGGGACCACCACCTCCCTGGGGCACATAGAAAATAAATGTGGGGTCCGTTACGGACCCCCAGAGCACCGGGGACCACCACCTCCCGGGGCTGTGCAATTCAAGGGAGGGGGCCGCGCGGCCCCTCCTGGAGCCTGTAATGGCCTTGGGGACCACCACCCCCCAGGGCCGGCTCCTGCAGTGTCCCGGGGTGCCTACCCCGGGACACTGTAGTTGCTATGACAGGACGGGAGCCTCGCGGCTCCCGTCCTGTCATAGCTAACTGCTTTGGATATTGAAAGAGAGAGCAGGGAAACCTGCTCTCGCTCAATATCCAAAGCAAATTGCTTTCCACACGGGGAGCTGCATGTTAGCAGCTCCCCATGTCGAAAAGCAATGCCGGCTCCCAAGGGACGCGGGGAGCCGGCGGGACTGTGGGGGATTGGGGACCCCCACAGTCCCCAACAGAGGAGCCAGCCCGGGGGATGGGGTCCCCGGGGCAAGTAGTGGCCCGGGAGGGGGCCACGCAGCCCCCTCCCCAAAAACAAAAACAAAAATTAAAAAAAAAAAAAAAGTAAAGGCCGGCCCCGAGGATGGGGTCCCCGGGGCCTTAAATGGCCTGAGGAGGGGGCCACGCAGCCCCCTCCAAATATTTAAAATTTTTAAAAAAGAGGGCCTGCCCCGGGAGATGGGGTCCCCGGGGCCAATATAGGCCCAGGGAAGGGGGGCCACGCGGCCCCCTTCCCGTTTTATTTTAATTTTTACAAAAAAATGAAAATCCTCATGCCCCGGGGGATGGGGTCCCCGGGGCCAAAAGAGGCCAAGGGAAGGGGGGCCACGCAGCCCCCCTCCCATACAAATTTTTTTTTTTTTTTAAACGGCATTGTGCCGGAGGCCCCGCCCCCACCCTGCAGCAGTCTGCAAACGCATCCCCTGGCGCGTTTGCAGATGGGGACGATTTCCCCTTGAATACTGGGGGTCCCTGGGGCCAACTAGCCCACCAGGAACCTCCAGTATGCGTCAGGGGCTGCGTTGCAGAGAGGTGTACAGAGGCCACGCCCCTTTTACACCTCTCTGCAACGCAGCTCTGTGGTGCTTTTGGAGGTACATGGTGGGCTAGTTGGACTCCAGGGACCCTCAGGATTCAAGGGGACTTAATCCCCCAACTTAAAATGCGCCACGGGGCGCGTTTGCACAGTGGTGAAGGGAGGGGCGGGGCTTCAGGTGACATGTGTGCAAACAGGCCCCGTGGCGCATTTTAAGATGGGGAATTAAATCCTCTTCAATCCTGAGGGTCCCTGAGGGCCAACTAGCCCACTGGTACCTCCAGTAAGCGCCACGGAGCTGCGTTGCAGAATGTTGTAAAAGGGGCGTGGCCTCTGTACACCTCTCTGCAACGCAGCCCCTGGCGCATACTGGAGGTTCCTGGTGGGCTAGTTGGCCCCTAGGGACCCTCAGGATTGAGGAGGAATTAATTCTCCAACTTAAAACGCGCCACAGGGCGTGTTTGCAGACATGTCACCTCAGGCCCCACCCCTTCCTTCACCATTGTGCAAATATTCCTCTAAAATTAACCGAACTACGAATTCTGATTTACTCACCTGTTATCAGGAGAGACCTCAGTGCTGCATCTTTGAGCCCAGTACTGATCCTGAAAAGTAATTTTAACCGTACTTACCAGTAACTTGAATTTCCTTCCATAGGCTAACATTGAGTGGTTTCACTTGGAAATTCTTCTAAGTGTGGAGTTTTGGAACTTTATAATATTCCTCTAAAATCAGCCGAACTACGAATTCCGATTTACTCACCTGTTATTAGGAGAGAACCCAGTGCTGCATCTTTTAGCCCAGCACTGACCCTGAAAAGTAATTCTAACCGTACTTACCAGTAACTTGAATTTCCTTCCATAGGCTAACATTGACTGGTTTCACTTGGAAATTCTTCTAAGTGTGGAGTTTTGGAACTTTATAATATTCCTCTAAAATCAGCCGAACTACGAATTCCGATTTACTCACCTGTTATCAGGAGAGAACCCAGTGCTGCATCTTTTAGCCCAGCACTGACCCTGAAAAGTAATTCTAACCGTACTTACCAGTAACTTGTATTTCCTTCCATAGGAATCCATTGTCTGGTTTTCAGCAGAAAAGTTTCAAAGTGTCGATTTTCACAAACTACAAATATTCCTTAAAAATCGCCTGTATGACTTAAACGCATTCTTTCAACTGTTTACAGGAGATGCACCAGTGCTGGATCCAGGATCCACCACTGAGTAAGAAAAGTAACGATAACACTACTTACCTGCTAAGTGAATTTCCTCCCATAGGATAACATTGGTGATTCTATGTGAAAAAGTTTCCAAGTGTCAACTTTTAAAATACAATAATATTCCTTAAAAATCACTACTGTAACCAAAACGCTTTTACTCAACTGTTTACAGGAGATGTCCCAGGACTGAATCTAGGATCCAGTCCTGTGGTGAGAAAAGTAATCCATAAAGTAACTAATTGCATTTAAGTAGAAATTCACATTGAGCTCAATGTTGCATTGTGTTTGAAATTGTGTTGCCCATTGCAACAACTGTAACTACTGTACTTAAAAGTCTATTGCCTATTTGCAAAGTATTTAAACTAAAGTAATTCATTCTGAGAAAGTATATTTTGTAATGTAATGTATAATGTAATTACAATGTAATTTAAAAAATAAAATATCTAAAAATAAATAGTTGAAAAAAATGTTGTAAATCAGTATCAAAAAATAAATATAACAATTAATACAATTAAAGAATTGTCATTTACAAAGCCTTTGAAATTCACTGAAAAAAACCATAGGTTTCAGGCACGTTATAGTTAGAAATTAGCATTTAAAAAACCTTACAAATTCACTGAAAAAACCATAGGTTTCAGGCACTTTATAGTTAGAAATTAGCATTTAAAAAACCTTTGAAATTCACTGAAAAAACCATAGGTTTTAGGGACAGTTATAGTTAGTTGGACATTGCACTCGTACAAAACCCGTGAAATTCCCCGTTATAGTTAGTTCAGCTAACTATAACTCCCGCCCCGTAATTCACTGCTGATGACGTCACATATTACATCACTCATGACATGGTCAGTGACATCACTGATGACATCACTGATGACATCTCAAATGACATCACTGATGACATCATCCATGTGATAATTTCATGCATCTTCTCACACCCTAATATAACTTTTGATACACCCACTCTTATTTACAGACTGCCATTCGCAAAACCATACACACTCCAATACCAATAACTATATACCCACTCACTGATTCTTAGGTCTACACACACACATCTACTCACTCACCCGTCCAGTCACTCATACTTACAGTCACTCAGTACAGGACTATCATATGCACTCATACACCTATATAAACACTCACACACCGCCACTCATCAATAGAGGTACTCACACACCTAGTCAGTCATGCAAAAAATTAATCACACACCCATTTACTCACCTATAGAGTTATACACACACCAGCTCACTTAGTCATACAAATACTAGCACATTCTTACGCTCTTATACAATAACTGATACAAGCACACACGCATCCATACAGCCACTCTCACAATCACACACTCTCACTTATAGCCTTTTAAATACTCTAACACACATATATACTGCCTTTTACATATGTAGTTACTCGCACATGTACCACTGAGATATACATTCACTCACTAACACACCCATACACACACTCACCCACCCAAGCAGTCCATCACAGACGCACTCTTCAAATCATGCACCCAGTGAATCACCCACTCACACATCTATGTACAGAGTCGCACACACCCCACCCACACAAACACTCAGGCACCCATACAGATACTCAGACAACGAATCAATAACTCATATAGACACTCATGTAGCTATTCACAAACCCATGCAGCCACTTACACAGCAACAGACAGATACAGACATTCACCCAGTTTAGTCACTAACCCATGCATTCAGTAAGATACGTTTAATCACTCACTTATACAGTTAGTCACGCACCTACTAAATCATCCATACAGACACTTATACACCCACTCATTCTTCAATACGCCTTTCCCTATATACATTAAAAATATTTAAACTTTACAGAAACACAGTCACTAGATGATGTCATCAGTGATGTCATTTGAGATGTCATCAGTGATGTCATCAGTGATGTCACTGACCATGTCATGAGTGATGTAATATGTGACATCATCAGCAGTGAATTGCGGGGGCGCGAGTTATAGTTAGCGGAACTAACTATAACGGGGGAATTTCACGGGTTTTGTACGAGTGCAATGTCCAACTAACTATAACTGTCCCTAAAACCTATGGTTTTTTCAGTGAATTTCAAAGGTTTTTTAAATGCTAATTTCTAACTATAACGTGCCTGAAACCTATGGTTTTTTCAGTGAATTTGTAAGGTTTTTTAAATGCTAATTTCTAACTATAACGTGCCTGAAACCTATGGTTTTTTTCAGTGAATATATATATATATATATATGTATATATACACACTATCAAATTTATATATACGTATATATATATATATATATATATATATATATATATATAGCTAACACGATCCACCCTGGGAGTCGAACACGCTGCGGGTGCTTTTAATGGCGGGGGTGCTACCGCCTTTGTTCCACAACAACTACTGACTCGGAGCACTCACGGGGTAATTCATGATTTCTTTAATGCAAATGCATTTCGGCATCGGCCTTCTGATATATATATATTTATATATTTATATATATATATATATATATATATATATATATATATATATATATATATATATATATCCAATCAAGTGCTCGCGAGTAACTCTGCCTTTATTGTTTTGCTAGAGTATCCTCTTTCACTAAAAAGTACTGCCATTTTCTCCATTTCTGCCTTAAAATCATATGGCGAGCTATTAAGAGCCAGAAGAAACTGTAGCTCGGAGGCAGATTTTAAGGCAGAAATGGAGAAAATGGCAGTACTTTTTAGTGAAAGAGGATACTCTAGCAAAACAATAAATCAGGCATGTGAGAAAGTCACAATAGTAAAAAGAGTAGACTTGTTGAAAGTAAAAAATAGAGATGACAACAAGGAGGAACCCATACAATTTATAACAACTTCCAGCAACCAAGCATGGGAAGTCAGAAGGTGCCTTCAGAAATTCTGGCATGTTCTATGTACAGATGAAACTTTAAAAAAACATGTGGGAGATAATCTTAAATTTCCCCTTAGAAAATGTACATCTTTAAGTGATATGCTCTGCAGTAGCACTTTACAAACAGCTACTGAGAGCCATCAGATAGAAGGCTTCTTTACATGTAGATCATGTAAAGCGTGTAAGCATAGTGTTAATCGTAAGCAAATTGAGTTGTCCAAATATCAGAAACCATTTGTAATTAACAAGCACCTGGCATGTAAGTCTGATTATTGTATATATGCGCTGAGCTGTCCATGCCCATTGATTTATATTGGAAGTACCATTCACCATGTAAAAAAACACATCCTGGAACATATGAGAGCCATTGTCAATGAGGATAAGCAATATCCGATAGCGAGTCATTTCAAGGATGTTCATGATAAAAATGTCAGTCTTTTAAAATACTGTGCTTTGGACAGAATCCCAGTCTCTGAAAGGGGAGGGAATAGAATTAGAGAACTCAGACGATTAGAATCTAGAATGATCATCAAATACGAAACTATGCATCCATTAGGTTTAAATAAGGATGAGGAATTATCTGTCCATTTGGGTTAATTGTTGAACTGTGATAGAATGGAATGTATATATTTTTATTGTCTGATAAATTTGTATGCTTCTCGGTGAGGTTAGTTCTTTTAATTGGTGATAGGTGGATCATTGATCATGCATTTGTTTTTATTTTGTAGGAGACGGAGATATCATCATCAAATAATGTGGAGGAACGCAAAAGAGCTCAAATAATCTATGATGTTTATGTAAAGGCCCACTTGGGCAGGATTGCATATTTTACATTACTTTATACAGAGTACGGACATCGAAAGAATTGTCATAATGATGTAAAATGTGATATTAATGATAAGAGTTAATGCTCGTGCCACTCACATGGATGCCACCCGAAATGTAATTTTGATTCAAGCCCACTGGGGCTATGATTTAATGGTTGATTTGAAATTCAGTATAATGGAATATGAGTTTGCTGATGAAATCATTAGGTTCAGCATTATTGTACTGCTGGACTAGGTGAGATAATTATATGGGTACTGTAGCATCTTGAAGTATCTCGGTTTGCCTCATGCAAGTAATAGCATTGTGTGCTATAATACATAAA
The DNA here is from genome assembly GCA_963921515.1 of Calotriton arnoldi. NCBI lineage: Eukaryota > Metazoa > Chordata > Amphibia > Caudata > Salamandridae > Calotriton > Calotriton arnoldi. The sequence goes on from CAWUFW010002526.1 coordinate 1,041,441, forward strand.
GATGTCACCACTCTAAAATGGATGCCGTTTTTGCATAGCCCCAGATGTAGTGTAGTAGTCCTACGTTTATTTCTGTTTTTTGATCTGTGTGATTTTTTAAATTTATTTTATTGATTTTCTTAGAACATTCAACAGCGAGACCCAGCGATGCATTTTCACACTACACACTGCACTCATTTTTAACATATGACAAATGGCAACAGTTGATGACAGTACAGGTATCCAGTAGACACAGTTAAGAGCTTAACATTCCCACTTGTGTTCGCCCATTCTTGTATGGTCTACAGCTAATCCAGCACATTGGGACTATATCTAGCAGGAGATTGAAACGTTCGCGTCTATAATGTAAGTGACTGCAAATCTTTGAGTGTTCTAACCATGCGTTTGGTCAGGTGTAACGTTGATACCACTAGGTGAGGTGAGCTGGTAAGTATTGTATAATTCCCAGAAGTTTTTGGGCCTGTTACGTGGGGGGAGTAGTTCACTGAAAAGTTCCGTCTGCGTGCTGCAGAATGTCATGTCACTCTTCCACTGGGTTATCGTGGGGAGTGGACCTCGAGACCAGTTGATCGCAACCCTACGTTTGGCCATCAGCATTCCCATATTGACCAACCGACGGACCCCTTTGGGAATTAGTTTAGAGTAGCCCAATAATGCCAACGTTGGGTCGGGTTCAAGGGCTAGCTTAGTGATTTGACCTATTTCCCTGAAGACTGAGACCCAGAAGGCTGCGACGCCGGGGCATGACCAGGCCAGATGGAGGAAGTCAGCTAATTGTGCATAGCAGCGGTCGCATGTCGTGTTATCCCGCAATCCGTACCTGTGCAGCCTCTCCGGTGTGTAATAGACCCTATTTAGGTATTTAAAGTGTACCAGTCTGTGCCTACCATTAAGTGAGATCCGCTTGGTACTGGTGCAGCAATAGGTCCACATAGTGTCAGCTATTACTACATTCAAGTCTCACTGCCATGCCAAACGAGCCTTGGTGTAATGGTTCGCTCTATATAACATGGATAAGTTATAAATAGTAGCTACTATGCGCTTTGGGGAGTTCGCCCGTATAATGTGTGTTAAAGCTAATAGTTCTGGTGGTTCGAGATATTCATCCCCCAGTAGTTCTCTCAGCGCGTGTCGTGTTCTGTGGGATTGGAATTGCGTCAAAATGGTAGGTTCCGGTTCATTGGAGCTAAAATCATCCCAAACTTTGGATACCCCACCACCGAACAGCTCCCCCACTGTATGTATACCTAGAGTATTAAGTGCTTGTGTGACCCCTCTTTCTCTGCAAGGTGATAGCCATGTACACCAATCTAGTGAGGCCGACGGTGAATACAGGATCGCACCCGCTTGTAACTGCAGTAGGTAGTGCCAGGCATGTGTCGTGGCATTGATAGAATCTAAGATGCATGTCCTACGGTCTGCAGCCTGCAACAGCATCGCAGGGAGTGGGAGCGAGGCTGCCACCTCCGATTCTATACGTAGGTGCGGTATGTCTGGGGAGCATTGTATCCAATAGTATGCATGTGCACCTTGCGCGGCCCTGTAATATAAATCAAAATCTGGTGCACCCAGTCCGCCCATAGAATAAGGCAGTACCAGTATCTGCCACTTAACGCGCGGTTGCTTACCAGCCCATGCCAACCTAGCCATCAGTGAGGTGAGGCGGTCGAAGAAGGCTCGTGGGAGAACCATGGGAATATTGGTAAATAAGAACAGAAGTCATGGCAGCACCACCATTTTCATGATGGATATTCAACCGAGAAGGGACAGCGGGAGCTTTATCCACCTCTCAACATCATCCTCTAACTTGCTAAAGGTCGTCCCGTAATTTTCCCTGAACACTGTCTCGGAGTCCGTGTGTATTTTTATACCCAAATATCTTACCGCGTCTGTGGTCCATAGCAGAGGATAATCTAGGTCAAATTGAGGGGTGTTCGGTGTAAGTGGAAAGACGATGGACTTCGGCCAGTTGACATGTAGACCTGACAGGACGCCAAAGCGCACCACCTCACGGAGAACTGCCGAGAGGTTGGATTCAGGGTGTCTGACGTAAAGGAGTGTATCATCGGCATATGTGGATACTATAATTCTATACCGTGGGAAGCATATACCCCGATTTTAATGATATTCCCACAGCGCACAGGCTAGGGGTTCTGCCACTAAAGAGTAAAGCAATGGAGATAATGGGCAGCCTTGTCGTGTGCCCCTTGAAATGCATATAGGGTCCGTTACTATGTTGCCTATTTTTATTCTGGCCGAGGGTCTGCTATAAAGTGTGCCTAATAGTTGGAGGAAAACAGGGCCCACTCACATCCTAGTCAGTACGTGTGTCATAAATGGCCATTCTACAGAATCAAATGCCTTCTCTATGTCTAGGAAGACCGCCACAGCTGGTATTTCTGTTCTGATATGTTGTAGGGCTCTGAAGACAGTGCGTAAGTTGTAAGTCAAATTTCTGCCGGGGACAAACCCCGCTTGTTCCGGTGCAACTAAGATTGGGACTAGAGGGACCAGTCGGTTAGCGAGGATTTTTGCGAATATCTTCGTGTCTACGTTAAGCAGAGACAGAGGACGATACGAGGCACAATCCTCCGAGGACTTACTGGGCTTGAGAAGAGCTACTATCACTGCTTCTGACATAGAGGGTGGCATATTTCCCGTAACACACATGTCATCAAAGAGCGTAGCCAGCTGTGGAAGCAGTAAATCTATGAAGGCCCTATAGAATGTAACCGTGAGGCCGTCGGACCCTGGAGCACTCCCTGCTCGCATACTAGTTAAGGCTAGAAGAATTTCGTCTCTCTCTATGGGTCTCATGAGGAATTCCCTGTGCGTGTTAGAGAGCCACGGTAGTTGTATGTGTGCCAAGTAATCAATAATCTCTTCGTCAGTGGCAGCGTTTCGGGAGGCATATAGTTCGGTATAATATTGACGGAATCTATCCGCCACCTCTGTGACAGCAGTCAAGATCTTGCCCTCAGCCGATCTAACTTCCACCGTTTGCATCGTTTCCCTGCGTTTCTTGAGCAACTGTGCTAATACTGACCCTGGTCTTTCAATCGCACCATACGCCCTGGCTGTGGCGTATTTACCCAGATGTTTGATCTCGTCGTCAGCTGCCGTATTGTATTCTCCGAGCAACTCTGCGAGTTCCCTCCTAACCGAATTGTCCGCATCTGCCAACAGGCGACGCTCTAGAATCTTGATTTTCCCCTCTAAGTCTGTTAGGCGGTTACGTATAGAACGGAGGACCCCGAGTGTTTTGAGATAGTGATCCCCCTAATGTAGACTTTGAAAGCTTCCCAGACGACTTGATAGTCATCCACAGAGCCCACATTCTTATCAAAAAAGGTCTCAATAGCCTCGGCCAGTTCGTCCTTGAATACCGCGTCAAGTAGGGAGTAGGGAGGAAATCGCCAAGTAAATGGGGGTATAAGCCTGCAAGGTGTGTCCAGCACCAAGAGGATCGGCGAGTGGTCAGAAAGTGTACGTGGTAACACCTGGCAGATGCGGACCGTGTCGCAGAGTGACCTAGCTGCAAGCCAATAGTCAATACGAGTGTGTAAGTTATGATATGCAGAATAGTGTGTATAGCCTCCCGTGTGCGGGTGTTTCAGACGCCACACGTCGCTTAAGTCAAACCTAATTAACACACATTCAACCTCCCTAGCAGCTGCAGTAGTGTGTCTCTCAGGTCCCACCGATCTGTCCAAACTGGGGTTCCGAACCAGGTTAAAATCGCCCCCCATAGCTGGAATCTCTCGCTGTGGCAGCCCACTCTGTTTGCCAGTGTAGAAAAAAACTCAGGGTTATCGAAATTTGGGCCATATATATATTCACAATGAGTAAATCCATGCCCTTCCCACTGCACTTAGTGATGACGTATCTGCCTTTGGTATCGGTGGACAACGGATTAATGGTGAGTGCTGCCTTAGGGTTGACCCATGTGAGTACGCCTCACGCATGTGTGGTGAAGCCTGCAGCATGGATGTTACCGTGCAGGCCTCTACAGCGTAACATGGGAGAGTTAAGTGGGAGATGCGTTTCTTGCAGAAGTGCCACATCTATGGCGTGCCTCGTCAGATATGAAAGGACTTTGCGAACTTTTCTATAATCATTCAGTCCCCTAACATTCCATGTGAGTGTTCTGAGTGTGTCCACCCTGGAATCCCGGCCGTCCTCCGCTATATGTGTCTTGGGATCAGTCAGTGTCGCCATATCACAGTAGTGCGTGGTACTGTGGTACTGTGTAGCGGGTGAGATTGTCTAATGCCATGTGCAATACATCGTCTGAGTCCCATCAACCCTCCGCCCCCCACCCACATTAAGGCCCCCCAACCAGGACCTGACGAAAAAATACCCAGAATTCCCCCCTGAACAAAACGTGCATAGTGCTGTTGCGAACAGAAATCCGCTATCCCTCCCACCAAGATTCAACAATAACAATACCCCAAGTGTGTGTTTCACTCGTAGGCGGAGGTTGCCAACAGTGTACTGTCGACCTACTGGGTCCCCGCACACCAACATGCCAATAATAAGCATTAGCTGAAGGTATACGTATCCCACACACAGTATATCAGTGTTGCCAAGCAATTAACCAAGTCCGCACCTCAGCTAGTCTCTAAAGTGTCAAACTGTGGGAGGTGGTAGAAGCACAACAGTGTGACTGTGCGACTTTAAAGACCCAAGCTACCCCCCAGTACCTCCCGAGTTCTGGAATATCTCATAAGCTATGTTGGCAATCTCCATTCCCCACAAATACATGAGTCTTATCTGTGTTGCGATCGAGCAAGAGATCAGTCCTGCTCCTCCAAGGATCCTCCAACCGCTCCAGTCGAGACGTCCCTATCTGGGCTGCGCCGCTGCTCCCTGGACCAGTCTTTCATGGCTTTTTGCAGCATCTTGGCATCTGTGAAAATTTGCGACCTGCCCTGGTGATTGACGCGCAGGCGAGCCGGGTATAGCATTGCATAGTCAAGGTTTCGCTCCTTTAACTGCTTCTTAAGTGGCGCAAACTGGCGACGCACCTCCTGGACCTTCATAGTAAAATCGGGAAATAAAGCGAGCGTGGATCCCTCGTAGTGTAAAGTCTGTTTCTCCCTGGCGACTCTTAACGCTGCATCCTTGTCGCGGTAATTTAGTAACTTTGCTATTATCGGGCGTGGAGGGGCACCAGGCGCCGGGCGCGGGCCCAAGGAGCGATGCGCTCTCTCGACCACAAACATGGGCGAGAAGGTGTCACTGCCCAGAAGCGTGACCAGTAATTTCTCGATAAACTGTTCCATGTTGCCGGTAGGTGTCGATTCCGGCAGGCCAGTAATTCATAGGTTACTTCTCCGGGACCTCGCCTCTAAGTCTTCGGCTTTATCCTGCAACACCTGGAGCGCCTTATCTATACGTTTGTGGCCGGTGTCCATTTCCGTCTGTGCCTCCTCCACTTCTGTGATGCGTCGTTCGGCCATGTCGATGCATTCCGCATGGTGGTCGAGCCTTTCTGACATCCTGTCCATACGATAGGAAAGGGAGTCAATCTTTGTTCCTAAAACTGTTAGTGAGTTTTGTAGGCCCTTTTCCATCGAGGCCAGCATGGACTTTATATCGCCATCTTGCGACTCCCGCTCCCGCTCGCTGCCATTGTCTCAGTCGTCTGCAGACAGTGCGCGATCTCTAGGCTTGCGCTGCTCGAATGTCAATCTCTGCTGCGTTATGTCCGTTCTGCCCATTTCTGCTAGCCACAGTAGAACTCACCAGGACTAGAAAGGCCAACGCGTTAACAACCAGTGTTTTCGTGGGGTGTGGCAGATGTAGGCCTATATGAAGGGTCAGTGATCAAGCACGGCTTGTGGTGCTTCACACAGGGACAGTAGCCCAGCCTGTACAGACACTCCGAGGGTCACAGGCCCACCAGCGTAGGTATCGTTGTAGCAGTGGGCACTCCAACACTCTCCACCCGGGGCCTCGCGCAGGTCAGCGTGCCCCTACCAAATCAATATGGGCTCCCAGCAGCAAAGTACTGTAGGCATCAGACGGCCAAAACCAGGGGAGCTCCTCGTGACTGCGAGATGCAGTTATAATACCCGTGGCAGCAGGAGCATACAGCAAAGGCTGCAACGCGGAGGCAGCCAACACCAGGAGCCAGGTATCACCAGGACGCGGGGCCAGGCAGGGAGCACGCCAAGCTCTGCCGAGTAGTATGCAGTACAGGGGCTTAGTCGGTGGTGCTGCAAATGGCGGTTCGTATCACACTCTCCGCCTCACTCACAGGCTCCGACGGCGATATTCTGCAGGCTGGGTTGCGTAGCAGAACTCCCGAGTCCCGGAGCATACGCCAGAGCATGGGTGCCTCTTCACGCTCACCGCGCCTCCGAGCTGTCCCCGATAGTGAGCCCCGACCATGGAGCGCACGTCGCCCACAGCGCCTTGCCAGATAAGCGCACCGTCACGTCGCACCTCTTGCTGGGTCAAGGAGTCGCCAACATCGTTTTCCCCTCCGTTGCCGGTGTCTGCCTCCGAGGGTGATCCGCGCCGCACCGGGGCTCCGACCAGCACACGGAGGTACGGCCACCCAGCCAGGTCTCACTTCCGGCTGGCAGGCGGTATACTCGGGTCCGGGGATTCGCGGCCCAGGCAGCTCGCCGCTCTGTCGCACTCGCCACTCCGCTCACACTTCGCCTTAGTGCGTCCGGGATGGATCATCAGGCAGCGGATCTACTCCTCTGTGTAGTGCATTGGTTTGTGGGACCGATGCCTCGAGCTAATGCCGGATATATGGAGGATCGTGCGTTGATAGTGCGGAGCCCTTCTTTTAGGCAGCCATCTTCGGCGCCGGCAAGCTCCGCCCCCGATCTGTGTGATTTGTACTGTGTGATTACAAACGATACTTGACCCGTGAGAAAGGAGCGGCTGCTCCGAAACGTGTTGGGTGTTTTGCCATATGAAATATATTTCTGAAAACCACGCTTGTATGGAATTGGGCTTGGCTTCTTTTGTGGATTTATATGGATTTTGTGGATATATATTTGATAGTGTTATGAAGGGCTGTTAACACAGATCCATTTTTATAAATTATGGAAAGAGTGTTTCTTTGAAGTCAACTAATGTTTTATTTGTTTGAGGTTTTCTTTTTTGTAATAAATCATTTCCCCATGGTATCTTTTTGTTCATACCATGCCTTGTACCTTCTGGGCCATCGTGGGCTGCCGGCCTTAGGACCCATCTGGACAATTTGAAAGGCATGTGGTACTCGCCGGTGCTTCTTGATCAAGACCCTCCGTTACTGCCATGCCTCTTCCAGACAGCTTCCTGATGGTCTATGAGGAGGGCAGTCCTACTGAGAGGCTTGAGGGTGGGACATGTGTTGACTAGTTTGAGGACTGAACATAACTCTCGTGGATTTATACACCGCCTTTACTGTACAGTGAAATCAACCCTTCCTGCTCCCTCTCCCCAAATAAAGACTGGGTTAAGTGAAGAAAAAAATAGGAAACAGGATACATAACAATATTGGCAGTGTCAGGCATGAGCTTATCACACGACTCAGACTTGAAACGCCTCCTCAAAGAGAAACGCACAAAGAAAAGTAATACAGTTTACTTGTGAAGATATTAATAAGATGTCCATATACCTCTTCAAAGGGGCTTTTGGTCTTCAGGCCTTTTCCTCCCACAAAAATCCAGTTGTCTCGAAAACTCAATTTGCTTGCGAAGCTGCTTCCCATATCAGTAAATATTTTACGTGCTTCGTCGTTCAGCCTTAAGAAAAAGAGCCAGAAACAATTGAAAGGTTCATTTAATCCATCTTATTTCTCGCTCACCTCTTAGATGGGAGTTACATTTTCGGTTGCTCAGTGTTTTTTACAGATATGTGCTGATCGGTGTTATACATGGCATCTATCATTAGCACGCTGATTCTCTATACAAAATCTCAAGAGAAAACTACGTTTTGGCTATGAGAAAGAGGATATTTACCAAATACATTTGAAAGTGTGATTGTAGAAATCATATATATTTGCTTCATCAATCACTCACCCTTGTTATAGTATACAACACCTATAGAGTAAAACAAGCCAATTGCCAACCTTTCTACTACAGTTGGGCCACCTGTTAATGCCTAACCACCCTTGTAGGATGGTGGTTCAAGCAGGGGCAATAACCATTGAGGGTTATGCCATTGGGCCGATGGAGCCCTTCCTCCATACTGAAGTCCAATCAAAGGCATCTCCAAAGCTTTAATTCTCATGGGGTCCCATTGAAAGGATATCTTGTGTTTAAGATTGGACCTCTAATACTATAGTTCATGTTCGCCCATGCAGCTTCTCTACCTGCCATACTACACCCCACCAAATGCTTATTCACATTCCTATCTGCATTATAAATAGCATTCTATCTCCGTTAAAAATCCTAGAAGGCATACAGGTATGAGTACTTCTATTTCTGTACCTGTTTATGTTATAAATTTGAATCATTTATATTAATTTGCCAAACTATGAAGTGCTGAGCAGTACTACTCATGTACTATAAAATTCATGTTACAAATCTACTGCCAGAGACCTCCTCCTCTCCTATCTTTTCTGTGAGTGGGTACATGAGTGCCTGAGTGGGTTTGTGAGTGCATGTGAGAGTGTCTGAGTAGGTCTGTGAGTACAAAACATACAATACAGAGCACAGCAACAAGTTAATTAGACAACCGGCCTTGTCGTCAGTTGGTTTTAATGAACGTAGCACCATGCAACATGTTCAATAGATTTAAATAACCATCCTAGTACAAAAAACAAGATCAAATATAATCTTGGTTGTGTTGACGCAGAGCATGAAGCGTGGATACAGACAGCCGACACGTGTTTCGTCGTGTAGACGACTTTTTCAAGGCTTAACAGCAAACTAGTACAGATGCTGGGTGAGTTCAAAGATTCCCTTTGTTGTATGGGAAAACAAATGGCGGTAGTCCAAACTTCTAATTTTCATTTGCAAATAAAGCTTCAGAACACTTTCAAGAAAAGTATGGTGCTATATGAGCGGCGCGTTAGGGAAAATGTACGATTCGTGAGTCCAGTTTTCAAAAACATAAGTAAGAATAATCTTATAGACCTAGAAAAACACTCTGCTCATTATGATAAACTGAGCCTCAAAAGGAAAGCTGTAAGACTAATAGTACAGCATCCGTAGTCACGGCTGTACAAGACCTGTCGTATACCAACGCGACCTGCTACTTGTGGAGAAGTAAGTGTGTGTGTGAGTGACTGTCAGTGGGTGTGTGAGTACCTGAGTGGGTATCTAAGTGTCTATGTGGGTGTTTCAGTAGCTGTGTGAGTGACTGGGCCACTAAAGAACCATACGTGACTTAATCCAACAAGACTCCACAGTTTAGCACAAAATATCTGCCCAAGTGAAGTACTATCTACTGGTTTTTTAGTAAGTGCTACCTCCTTGGGGAAATGTCCAGCATGAGGAAATGGCACCAGTGACCTTATGTGCATTTTGGCAATGTGATTGTTCCTGGTGCGTCTTCTTTATCCAGAAGTATGTGATAACATAAATCCTCTTATAGAGAAGACAACAATACTGCAAAGAGGTAAATCTCCACCAAACAAGGGTCTTCTTAACTATATGAAGCAAGTGCTTCTTTGTTTGGTGGAGATGTCCTCAATTTTTTCAGCATCAACAACGCCTCACCAAAATCAGCGGGAAATGCGCTGCGGGGGGGGGGGTGCATGTTAAGCTCTCCATCATCCTGGCAAAAGGCAGGAAGACCGTTGCATAGTACTGAGGTGGGTAGGGCCAAACAGTGAAGCTTCCAAGTGATTTGTACATTTGAATTCTTGTAGCAATTTAAGGGAAGAACCATAGACTCTGCTCTCACCCGGTAAGGAAAAGAAAGGACCCACTCATCACGGTCACTACAGATTGTCTCCAATAGATAAACAATCCATTCACTGCCACAAAGCATTTTTGATCGTCTGTCAATATGGAATTGCTGAGAAAACACACTTGCTTTGCCTTCGCCAACCTAGGAGTTATAATCAATTGTCCTTTGCAGAACTGGAGCTTCAGCTGGGGCACCTGCTATGTTTATATTTTTAAGTGCTTCCAGTTGAGTTTTAATTTCTGTGAAATGAGCATCAGGACCAGAACGGCCCCGGGGACCCCATGCTCCTGGGGCCCAGCCACGACTTAATGGGAGGGAGGGGCTGCATGGCCCCCCTCACCGGGCAGATTTTGGCCCCGGGGACCCCATCCCCAGGGTCTGGTCATATCTCTCTGGGTGCAGTGGTTCCATCCAGGGCACCCAGTGTGCATGTTAGGGACTGCGGGGGGAGCCTCAAGGGCCCCGAGGTCCCAGCCAGCTCCCTGCTGCCTGCGGGAGCCGGCATTGCTCTCGCATACATGGAGCTGCTGGAATTGCATCTCCCTGCGTGCGAGAGCAATCCTTTCATCTCTTTCCCTGCCTGCATGTCTGAGGCAGGGAAAGTGATGAAAATTCTGCTTCCAGCAAGCAAGAGCAGTTTGACAGCTCCCGCTTGCTGTGAGCGGAGTGTTTACTTTTGCTTGGTGGGAGCTGTCACCGCTCCTACCAAGCAAAACCAAACAGCTATCTCCCAAAGGTGGGCACCTCAAGAGATAGCAGGAGCTGGCCCTGGGGAGTGGCGGTCCCCAGGTCCATATATGGCTCCAGGAATGGGACCCCACAGCCCCCCTCCTTTGTTATTCTAGGGCCTGCCCTGGGAAGGTGGTGGTCCCCAAGGGCTGTATATGGCCTGGGACGTGGACCTTTCGGTCCCCCCTCCTTTTCAAAAATGTATTTGGTCCGGGGAGGTGGTGGTCCCAGGGGCCCAGCGGGGCCCGTGCCGCCCCCTATCTATTTTTTTATTTATAGCCCCGGGGAGGTGGTTGTCCCTGGGCCTTGGGGGGTCCACGAGCCCCCCCGATTATTATTAACATAAGCCCCGGGGAGGTGGAAGTCCCCGGGGCATAGATAAGCCCTTCGATTTTTTAATAAATCTTTTAATGCCCCCGGGACCTGGCCCACATGGGGTCTTCTTTAAAAACAAGAGCAGGAGACCACAATTGTTTTTTTCAATTTTTGCAGTGAATTCACAAATTCTCATGATTTTGCAGCAAAATGTAAAAAGAAATGCTTTTTTGCCCTGAAGGGGCGCTTCTGGGACTCCAGGACCAAAGCTAGGGGGTTAGGGTATTTGTACCCTGCACCCATTTTTTGTGTGTGCTTTTTTATGGGACTCATCTGATTGGGAGTCCCAAAATGCCTACCAACACTTCATGGTTGAAGTGTTGTAGATCTCTGCACGTGCTTGTCATTATTCGCAAAGGCTTTGAGACCCTAGCTATACAAATATAGATTTCCTTTTATTTGTCAAAAACTACTGAACAGATTTACACCAAATAACTGAAAGCGTGATCTGCAAACTAAAAGAGACCTTTCTGCCAAATTCAGTGTAATTCCTTCCAGCAGTTCAAGCTGCAGGCGTGTCTAAAGACTCTATTGGAATGAACATGGGAAACGCACTTTTTTTATCCCCGTTTTTCTCGCCCTCGCTTAATGGATCAACCAGAAACTTTCTATGCATAACTAGAGTTGCCCGCACAATTTATTTGAGAATGTTTGTGAAGATTCGTCAAACGGCGCCAAAGATATAGGCAAGACAAAAAACCCTTTTGCTGTGTAAACGACTGCCAGTAGGTAATATATATATACATATAATACTGAAAAAACCACAGGTTTCAGGGACGTTATAGTTAGTTGGACATTTCACTCATACAAAACCAGAGAAATTCGGCCGTTATAGTTAGTTGAGCTAACTATAACTCGCGCCTCCGCAATGCACTGCTGATGGCATCATTCATGACATGGTCAGTGGCATCACTGATGACATCACTGATGACATCTCAAATGATATCACTGATGACATCACTGATTACATCATCCACGTTATAATCTGATGCACCTCCTCACACCCTAATATAACCTTTTATACACCCACTCTAAAATACAGACTACCATTTTCGAAACGAAGGTTTTTTAAATGCTAATTTCTAACTATAACATCCCTGAAACCTATGGTTTTTTCAGTAAATTTCAAAGGTTTTTTAAATGCTGATTTCTAACTATAATGTCCCTAAAACCTGTGGCTTTTTCAATGAATTTCAAAGGTTTTTTAAATGCTAATTTCTAACTATGCCTACAGAGGTAGGACATGTGCAGAAAGAAGCAAGAGAAATGCAGAAAGAGGCAACAGAAGTCCAGAAAGATGAAGAAAGGTGCAGAAAGAAGCAAAAGATATGCAGAAAGAACCAACAGAGGTGCAGAAAGAGGCCTTGTTGCAAAGTCATCCTGTGCCCCCAACTTTGTGCTGACTGGTACTGGTGGTAACTGACTCTGACTAACCAGGCCTGGAGCCAGTGCTATGCTGAAAGACACTTAGAATACAGTGAAAACACCTACATACACTAGGGTACACTATGGGTTGGGGTACCCCTGTGATTGGCATGACCTCCCCTGTAAGGCCCTAGTACATAATAGGGCAGGGGGATTAAAACTACCTCTAAGTCAGATGTGCAGAAAGAGGCAAGAGAAGTGCAGAAAGAAGCAACAGAGGTGCCAAAAGAGGCAAGAGAGGTGCAGAAAGAAGCAAGTGAAGTGCAGAAAGAGGCAACAGAGGTGCAGAAAGAAGCAAGAGAAGTGCAGAAAGAGGCAAGTGAGGTGCAGAAAGAAGCAAGAGCAGTGCAGAATGAACCAACAGAGGTACAGAAAGAGGCAAGAGAGGTACAGAAAGAGGCAGGAGGGGTGCAGAAAGAAGGAAGAGAAGTGCAGAAAGAGAATTGCTGAAAGAAGCAACAGAGGTGTAGAAAGAAGCAAGAGAAGTGCAGAAAGAGGCAAGTGAGGTGCAGAAAGAAGCAAGAGCAGTGCAGAAAGAACCAACAGAGGTGCAAAAAGAGGCAAGATGGGTGCAGAAAAAGGGAAGGGAGGTGCACAAAGAGGCAAGAGAGGTACAGAAAGAGGCAGGAGGGGTGCAGAAAGAAGGAAGAGAAGTGCAGAAAGAAGCAACAGAGGTGCTGAAAGAGGCATGAAGGATACAGAAAGAGCAAGAGAAGTGCAGAAAGAGGCAAGTGAGGTGCAGAAGGAGGCAAGAGAACTGCAGAAAGAGGCAAGAGAGTTGCGGAAACAGGCAAAAGGGGTGCAGAAATAGGGAACAGGTGAGCAGACAGAAGCAAGAGAGGTGCAGAAAGAGGGTACAGAAAGAATCACGAGGGGTGCAGAAAGAAGCAAGAAAGGTGCAGAAAGAAACAAAAGAAGTGCAGAAAGAAGCAACAGAGGTGCAGAAAGAGACAAGAGGGGAGCAGAAAGAGGGAAGAGGAGTGCAGAAAGAGGCACAAGGGTTGCAGAAAGAAGGGACAGAGGTGCAGAAAGAGGCAAGAGAAGTGCAGAAAGAAGCAACAGAGATGCAGAAAGGGGGAGGAGGGGTGGAGAAAGAGGCAAGAGGGGTGCAGAAAGAAGCAAGAGAGGTGCAGAAAGAAACAAAAGAAGTGCAGAAAGAAGCAACAGAGGTACAGAAAGAGGCAAGAGGAGTGCAGAAAGAGGGAAGAGGGATGCAGAAAGAGGCACAAGGGGTGCAGAAAGAAGCAAGAGAGGTACAGAAAGAAGCAAGAGAAGTGCATAAAGAAGCAACAGAGATGCAGAAAGGGGGAAGTGGGGAGGAGAAACAGGCAAGAGGGATACAGAAATAATCAAGAGGTACAGAAAGAGGCAAGAGGGGAGCAGAAAGAGGGAAGAGGGGTGCAGAAAGAGGCACAAGGGTTGCAGAAAGAAGGGACAGAGGTGCAGAAAGAAGCAAGAGAAGTGCAGAAAGAAGCAACAGAGGTGCAGAAAGAGGGATGAGGGGTGGAAAAAGAGGCAAGAGAAGTGTAGAAAGAAGCAACAGAGATGCAAAAAGGGGGAACAGGGATGGAGAAAGTAGCGAGAGGGGTGCAGAAAGAAGAAAGAGGGGTACAGAAAGAAACAAAAGATGAGCAGAAAGAAGGAACAGGGGCGCAGAAAGAGGCAAGAGGGGTGCAGAAACAGGGAAGAGGGGTGCATAAAGAAGCACGAGTGGTGCAGAAAGAAGCAAGAGAGGTACAGAAAGAAGCAAGAGTAGTGCAGAAAGATGCAACAGAGGTGCAGAAAGGGGCAAGAGGGGTGCAAAAAGAGGGAAGAGGGGTGCAGAAAGAGGCACGAGGGGTGCAGAAAGAAGCAAGAGAGGTGCAGAAAGAAGCAACAGAGGTGCAGAAAGAGGGAAGAGGGATGGAGAAAGAGGCAAGAGGGGTGCAGAAATAAGCAAGAGAGGTGCAGAAAGTAGCAAAAGAAGTGCAGAAAGAAGGAACAGAGGTGCAGAAAGAGGCAAGAGGATACAGAAAGAGAAGAGGGGTGCAGAAAGAGGCAAAAGGGGTGCAAAAAGAAGCAAGAGAGGTACAGAAAGATGCAAGATAAGTGCAGAAAGAAGCAACAGAGATGCAGAAAGAAGGAAGAGGGGTGGAGAAAGAGGCAAGAGAAGTACAGAAAGAAGCAACAGACATGCAGAAAGGGGGAAGAGGGGTGGAGAAAGAGGCAAGAGGAGTGCAGAAAGAAGCAAGAGAGGTGCAGAAAGAAACAAAAGAAGTGCAGAAAGAAGGAACAGAGGTGCAGATAGAGGCAGGAGGAGTGCAGAAATAAGGAAGAGGGGTGCAGAAAGAGGCAAGAGAGGTGCAGAAAGAGGGATGCACAAAGAAGCAAGTGAGGTGCAGAAAGAGGCAACAGAGGTGCAGAAAGAGGCAAAAGAGGTGCAGAAAGTAGAAGAGATGAGCAGAAAGAGGCAAGAGAAGTGCAGAAAAAGAAAGAAAGGTGCAGAAAGAAGCAACAGAAATGCAGAAAGAGGCAAGAGAGGCGCAGAAAGAAGCAAGAGTGGCTTGCACACCATTAGTACCAATTTAACACCCACATTTAGCAATAAGTAACAGGTGACCATTCTAGGTTTACAAAGGACCTTCCACCACGCTGTAACACTTGTCACTGCATTTTTGGTAACGTTTGATCCGTTTGAGCTAGAAACAAGGCTTTTTTTGTTCAAATCTGCAGATTAGGCAGCAGATGATGAATTATGTGGCTAATGCAGAAAATGTATAATTGTGCAAAAGTTGGTGCAGCCAAACAGTCGCATAATTCCAGTGGCCCTGCTCATACCTCTGACTAGGTCCAGAAGTGCTCCTCAGTGATTCCTTCTTTTTTTTGTCTCATTGAGTTCATAGTTTAGCTTCTATGGACACGAGGAAGACTAAACCTGAGGTTACCACTCCACAACAGAGACTACCATACCACATAATTACTCTCCATAACACATAATCCCGCTCTACATAATTCCTATACACAAAATACCACATACTTTCTATCCACATAATTTCACTGCACAACATACCACATAATTCCACTACACACAACCTACATCCACTCCACTCCGCTCCAAGAAACATTAATAAAACACTTTTAGATTTACAACGCTAATAGCTCTAACTCTTGCAAATGGGAGACCTATTACATTACAAATGCTTCTTTAACTGGTAGTCGCGTTTGCAGAGTGGTGGAGAAAGGGGGCTGGGCCTCCAACCAGCGCTCAGGAATTCTGCTGCATAGGACTTACAGGAGGTACCAGGAGGGCTACTTGGCCGCCAAAGTCCCTCAGGAGTAAAGTGGACTTCATCCCCCAACCAGTACTGTGCCAGGAGGCACTTTTGCAGAGTGGTGGAGAAAGGTGAACGTGGCCTCCGAAGACCTCTTAGCAATCCCACAGTGTGGGATTTACTGGAGGAATCAGGAGGGGTAGTTAGCCCCTAAGGTCAACCTTGGTGGCCAACTACTCCTCATATTACCTCCAGTAAGTCCCACACAGCAGGATTGCTAAGATCTCATAGCAGGCCACGCTCCCTTTCCCCACCACTCTGCAAACACACTTCCTGTCGCGCTCTTGGATGGGGATTAAAGTCCCCTTTGCTGTTGGGGGTCCTTAGAGGCCAACTACCCTACCTGATACCTCCAGTATGCCCCAGATAGTGGGATAGCTGACAGGTGACAGGTGGACACAGGCCACGCCCCCTTTCTCCACCACTCTGCAAACACACCTCCTGGCGCGTTCTGGGTTGGGGAATTAAGTCCCCTTGAATCCTGAGGGTCCCTGGGGGCCAACTAGCCCACCAGGTACCTCCAGTAAGCCTCACACAGCTGGATTGCTGAGAATGATCCAAGGCCACGCCCCCTTTTTACACCACTCTGCAAACATGCCTCCTGGCACTCTGCTGCTCAGGGGATGAAGTCCACTTTAGTCCTGAGGTCCTCAGGACACAAGAGGACCTCATCACCCCACCAGCAGTGCGCCAAGAGGCGCGTTTGCAGATTGGTGTAAACAGGGGCATGGCCTCGGACCACCTCTCAGCAATCCCACTGTGTGGGGCTTACTGGAGGTACCTAGTGGGCTAGTTGGCCCCCAAGGACCCTCAGGATTCAAGGGGACTTAATTCCCCAACCCAGAACGCGCCAGGAGGCGCGTTTGCAGAGTTGGCCCCCAGGGACCCTCAGGATTCAAGAGGACTTAATCCCCCAACTTAGAACGTTTTCAGAGTGGTACAGGGAGGGGTCGGGCCTCCCGCGACACACCGGCTTTTTTTAAATTTGCTTTTTGGAAGGGGGGCAGTGTGGCCCCCCTTCCCTTTATTATTTTTGGGCCCCGGGGACCCCATCCCCCGGGGCCCGGCCTTATTTTTTTTTTTAAATACAAAAGGGAGGAGGGCCGCGTGGCCCCCCTTCCCTGGGCCACTTTTGGCCCCGGGGACCCCATCCCCCGGGGCCTGTCCTCTTTGATGGGGACCGTGGGGGGAGCCCCAATGCCCCCACGGTCCCTGCCCGCTCCCCACCTCCTGCGGGAGCCGGCATTGCTTTTGGGCAAGGGGAGCTGCTAACATTCAGCTCCCCTTGTCCAAAAGCAATACTGCTTCGCTTCCACGAAGCAAAGCAGAAGTTTGCAATGACGGGGCGGGAGCCGTGCTCCCGCCCTGTCATTGCAAACTGCAATGTCCCTGGGGTGGGCACCCCGGGACATTGCTGGAGCTGGCCCTGGGGGGTGGCAGTCCCCAGGGCCATTGAGGGCTCCAGGAGGGGGGCCGCGCGGCCCCCTCCCATCATTTGCACAGCCCCGGGGTGGTGGTGGTCCCCGGGGGTCTGCAACGGACCCCCATATGTAAATGAAGTGTGCCCCGGGGAGGTGGTAGTCCCCGGGGCTGCGGGGGGGCTGCATGCCCCCCGCGTTTAATTATTAAAGCCCCGGGAAGGTGGCGGTCCCAGGGCTGCGTGGGGGAGGCATAAGCCCCCCCACGCCTTTTAATTATAATAAAGCCCCGGGGAGGTGGCGGCCCGGGGGGTCTGCGTGCTCCCCCGCATATAATCAGCATAGCCCCGGGGAGGTAGCGGTCCCCGGGGCTGCAGGGGCCCCCATGGGCCACCGCACTATATTTTATGATTGCCCCGGGACCTGCCCACAACACGGTCACGGAGACCTAAAACATTTCTGTCCCCTTCTGACCAGGAGGTATATGTGCTCTTGCGTTGGTCATTAGTATGGATGGTTTGGTAGAGTATGAATGTGGATATGATATGCTAGTATGATTTCTGTGGTGAATTAATAGGGTCCTCTGAAGAGAATTGTATCTCATGTGTAAATAGGTACAGGACTTTTTTTGTCTATTTATGAAATGTACAAAAAGGAAACAAATGGAAACAAATTCAATAATATGTATATTTTTTTAAACTTTTTTGCTACGAATGAAAATTAGTATACATTTTTAAAAAAATTATTAAAAATCTTTTTGATTAAATGATGATGTTGTATATATCATGTCTCAGAGTATATATCGATAGCCCATTGGAGCAGATTTAGCCCAAAAAATCAAAGAAATAGAGGTCAAGTGGGAGGCTTTTTGATATAATGTTTGGTGTGTTTGTCCCCCTTTTCTCCCAGACCTAAATGAACTATTAGAGGGGGTTCCCTTTTCTAAGAGTGCCCCCGGGACCTGGCCCACCCGTGGGCTTAATTAAACAAAGCGCGGGAGACCGTGCTTTGTTTTTGTTTTATTTTCGGCCGGATTCGCGCACCTAGCGCGAATTCTGCCAATTTTGTTTTTAAAAAAAATGCTTTTTGGGCCCTGGGGGTCCCTGTGGGACCCCCTGAGCAGGCCTAATTGGTCAGGGTGTTTCTACCCTGCCCCCTTTTCTTGTTTTTTTACCTTTTTTCTACTGTTTTCTTGTGACTTGGTTACCGAGTCACAAGATGGCTGCCAACATTTCCTGGTTTGAAGTGTTGGCAGCCAATCAGAATGAAGCTCGTGCTCTGGATGGTTTGCGAATCCTCCTCGGTGCTCAGATATATACATTTTTATTTTTTGAATTTCTCAGCAACTACTGAACGGATTCACACCATTTAAAAAAGGTCACTTACTGAACCAAGAGCTACCTTATTGCCAAATTTGGTGTAATTCCGTTCAGCAGTTCGGGCTGTAGCCGTGTCTAAAGTTCCTATGGAAATTAACATGGAGAAAACGCGTTTTGGGACCCCCTTTTTTCTCGGCCTACGCTTGACGAATCACCCCGAAGCTTTTAAAGACAGGAGCTGACCTGAGCGAATCATTAGTTGTGAAAATTTCGCGAAGATTCGTCAAATGGCGCTAAAGATATTGGCAAAAGAAAAAACGCTTTTCAAATAGAAACAAGGTCCTAAGTATAACTACCTACTGGCGACCGCCAGTAGGTTATATATATATATATATATATATATATATATATATATATATATATATGTGTGTGTGTGTGTTTGTAGGAAGCTGGCTCTGTATATATTATACCAAAGTAAGGTTTGCACAGAGTCCAGTGGATCTCCAGAGGTAGGCAGAGGTTAAATATATATATATATATATATATATATATATATATATATATATATATATATATATATATATATATATATATATATATATATATATATATAGTGTGTGTGTGTGTTTGTAGGAAGCTGGCTCTGTATATATTATACCAAAGTAAGGTTTGCACAGAGTCCAGTGGATCTCCAGAGGTAGGCAGAGGTTAAAGTAGACAGTACCTTACTCTCTATTTGTGGTAGTGTGGGCGAGCAATAACGCCTTATCAGAGGGTAGGGCTAAGCATTTATTGTACAAATTGGGCAAGAAATTATTTCACACACTCAAGGACTGAACTCTGACCAATTGGTTTGAATAAAAAATTATTATTTAGTTATATTTATTGTCTAGAACCAAGCCAGGCCTGGTACAAGCATATGCAATTTAAATACAGTTTGGATGTAGTGAATTAGTTTACAGTAGAATTACTTTATATTTGCAGATAGTCAGAATTACTTTGCAATGTACTTTTCTTACGCAGCCAGGTATCTCTAGATGCAAGGCTGGTGTATTTCCTGAGGGAAGGATAAAGGAGACAATTCATTTTGCAAACTCAACACAGGTTTACAGTTTTGCTCACGAGCCACACTTAGTCCTGAGAAGGCAGAACCAGGTTTTATGGGTCCTTGGGTGTGATTTGGTCAAATGAGCACTCAAGTTGCACCGCCAGCGGCACAGAGGCGGCTGGGTGCAGAGTGCAGGGACCACACATTAGCCAACGGGCTAGGCACGGTCGTGGGCTTGGGGACTGCAGTGCACAGGCCACCAGGTTTGGAAAACAAGAGCTCCTGGGGTCGAGGCAAGCGCTGAAGGGCCCAATGGCAAACACAAGAACTACACCACCAGTAGCACAGGGGCGGCCGGGTGTAGGATGCGGTCTTGGCTGATACTGCAGATTCGGTCATGGTTCCCTCAGAGTCGGTCAGCTGCTGTTGAGGCGAACGGGGTCTTTGGAAGTCATCGTCCTGTGACCGCAAGCATTCGGTGATGGAGTCGGTTGGACAGTCGTGGTTGCTCTTTGGTCCACTCTGGTTACAGGGTCGGTCCGGGTGTCGCCTTCGGTTGCGGTTGAGGGTACCTTCCAGTTGTTGGCTGCAGGTCGGGTTAGGGAGCTTGTTGAGGTTCAGGGGTCACTGGGATCCAGGCTAGGATCGCTGGGAGGACCTCCTTAGGGTGTTGGCTCACTCGGGCTCAGGGCGCCGGGAGCGGAGTGATGGAGACTCACGGAGTCGGCCAGAGTCAGAGTTGGTTACTTTTTAGCAAGTCCAGTGCTCACGGGAGACAAAGTCCTTTTTAGTCGCAAAGACAGGGCAGGTTCTCTGGGTTTTTGGGAACTGCTAGCTGCAGGACACACCGAGGTTCTGTTGGAGGAGTCTGAGGTTGGGACAGGCCAGTAGGACTGTGGCCAAGTCAGTTGGTGTCCTCCTCTTCTTCTCTCCGCACAGCTTTTCGGTCCTTCTTCTTCTTGATTCTTCTTTTTGGCTCGGGTTTGAGGAGACAAGGTTCAGGGTTTCTCCTAAATACTAAATTTAGGGGCGTCTCAGGTAGGTTCAGCTCAGGACCAATAGGTCCCTTCCTTGGGGTGGGTACACCCCCTATTATGCTGCCCTCCAGTGGGAGTGGGGCATAGGCCTCACTCTGGTTGGCTGGGTCCCCCATCTGCAAAATGGCGGGGACTGAGAGTTGTGCTTCACCTAGCCTCCCTCACCTGAGGGGTGGGGTTGGCAAAGATGGGCAGACCGCTCTTTCTAACTTGGTTTTCCCGCCGATTCTCCCGCCCTAAGTGGGGGTCAGAACTGGTGGGGGCCAGTTGCTGGGAGCAGCAAATGGCTGGGGTAGCTCACAAAAGCAGCAGGCCTTTGAAGCTTCCCCTTCGTGGACCCTGCCCATCCTGGGGGAGGAGGCTTGGTACCTTGTCCTAGGATGTGCTTTGTTTCAGGACCCCAAGAGCGGCAGGCTCTCGACCCAGGGGTCCAGAAACATGTCTGGTGGTGGTAACTGGTAAGTAGCCACTCAGCTAGGACACTAGAGTTAGGTTGTTTTTCAGGGGCATCTCCAAGATGCCCTCTGAGTGTATTTTTCATTAAATCCCACACTGGCATCAGTGTGGGTTTAATGTGCTGAGAAGTTTGATACCAAACTCCCTAGTTTTCAGCAAAGCCATTATGTTGCTGTGGAGTTCGGTATGACAAACCCCCATACCATATACTTTTTATGGCATAACTGCACTTACAATGTCTAAGAATTGACTTAGACACTGTAGGGGTACAGGGCTCATGCACCTGTACCATCACCACTAGTATAGTGCACCAATCTAGAGGGGGGCTTCCCTATGACAGGGCAGTGGGTTGTGGGCATGACACACAGGGATGTGTGCCATGTCGACTCTTCACTTTGTTCTGCACCAAAACATGCAGCCTGCAAAGGCAGTGTGTGTGTGTAAAGCTACAGGGACTCTAAGGGCTGCACAGTAAGTGCTGCAGCCCTTAGAGGCCTTCGCTGGTCACTGTGCCCTTGGTACATAGGCTACCTTTTACAAGGGGCTTACATGTGGCCAGAGAGTTGCCAATTGGGTTTTGCAACAGAACAGTTTTAGGGAAAGAACATAGGCCCTGGGTACCTGGTTGGCAGTAACCCAGGGCACACTCGGTCAAAATACATCAACATTAGGCAAAAAGTCGGGGCAGCCATGCAAAAAGGGGCACTTTCCTACACAACCTCCCCCCCACAAATGAAAGATGATGAGACTATCCTTTTTCCTAGAGCGTCTTCTTTTTCTAAGTGGAAGAACCTTGAAACTCCATCTGCATTAGCATGGGCAGCCCCAGGTCTATGTTACACTGTAAACTCCATTCCTTGTAGGGAGATGGACCACCTCAAAAGTTTAGGATTTTCACCTTTCATTTGCATTAGCCATTTGAGAGGTCTGTGGTCAGTTTGAACTGTGAAGTGAGTACCAAACAAGTATGGTCTCAACTTCTTCAGGGACCAAACCACAGCAAAGGCCCCCTTCTCAATGACACTCCAATGCTGCTCCCTGGGGAGTAACTTCCTGCTAATAAAAGCAACAGGCTGGTCTTGGCCTTCATTATTGGTCTAGGATAGGACCGCTCCTATCCCTAGCTCAGAGGCATCAGTCTGCACAATGAACTGCTTGGTATAATCTGGAGCTTTGAGAATTGGTGCTGAGCACATTGCCTCTTTCAGGGTGTCAAAAGCCTTTTGACAGCTAACTGTCCAATTTACCTTTATGGGCATTTTCTTGGAGGTGAGTTCTGTGAGGGGGGTCACAATGGATCCATACACTTTTACGAACCTCCTGTAGTACCCAGTCAAGCCAAGGAATGCCCTGACTTGAGTCTGGGTTGTTGGAGCTTCCCAGTCCAGGATGGCCTGGATCTTGGGTTGTAAAGGTTGTACTTGGCCTCCACCAACAAGGTGGCCCAAGTATACAGCTGTTCCCTGCCCTATCTGGCATTTGGATGCCTTGATAGTTAGGCCTGCAGTTTGCAGGGCTTTTAAAACCTTCCCCAGGTGAATCAGGTGATCCTGCCAGGTGGAGCTAAAGACAGCAATATCATCAAGATATGCCACACTAAAGGCCTCTAATCCAGCAAGGACTTGGTTCACCAACCTTTGGAAGGTGGCAGTGGCATTCTTTAAACCAAAGGGCATAACATTAAACTGATAATGCCCATTAGGTGCAGAGAATGCTGTTTTCTCTTTGGCTCCAGGTGCCATGCCAATCTGCCAGTACCCTGCAGTTAAGGCAAAGGTACTTAGGAATTTGGCTGCACCCAATTTATCTATCAAATCATCAGCTCTTGGGATAGGGTGAACATCTGTCTTGTGATAGAGTTGAGTCCTCTATAGTCCACACAGAACCTCATTTCTCTCTTTCCTCCCTGTGGATGAGGTTTGGGAACTAGAACCACTTCACTGGCCCAGGGGCTTTTAGAGGGCTCAATTACCCCTAGCTCCAGCATCTTGCTGACTTCAGCTCTGATGCTCCCCTTGACTTGATCAGACTGTCAATGGGTTTTGTTTTTGACACGTACACTGTCCCCAGTGTCCACATCATGGGTACACCAGTTAGTCTGACCAGGGGTCAAGGAAAAGAGCTTAGCATACTGCTGTAAGACTTGCTTACAGTCAGCCTGCTCTTGAGCAGAGAGGGTGTCTGAATGGACAACTCCATTCACTGACCCATCTTTAGGGTTGTAAGAGAGGAGGTCAGGGAGAGGTTCACTCTCTGTCTCCGGATCCTCATCAGTAACCATCAAAATGGTTATGTCAGCCTTGTCATGGTTGAAGCAGTTCACATGGATCACCTTTTAGGGGGTCCTGCTTGAGCCCAGGTCCACCAAGTAGGTGAACACGCTTTTCTTTTCTAAGATGGGGTAAGGGCCACTCCATGTGTCTTGGAGAGCCCTTGGTGCCACAGGCTCCAGACCCCACACCTTTTGCCCTGGTTGGAATTCCACCAGTGCAGCTTTTTGGTCATACCAGTGCTTCTGGAGCTCTTGGCTGACCTCAAGATTTTTGGAAGCTTTTTCCATGTACTCTGCCATTCTGGAATGTAGGCCTAGAACATAATCCCCAATATCCTGTTTGGGTTCTTGGAGAGGCGTCTCCTAACCCTCTTTAACAAGACAGAGTGCCCCCCTGACAGGATGGCCAAACAGAAGTTCAAATGGGGAAAACCCTACTTCATTCTGAGGCACCTCCCTGTAGGCAAAAAGCAAGCATGGCAATATGACATCCCATCTCCTTTTGAGGTTTTCCAGGGAGCCCTATGATCATGCCCTTCAATGTCTTGTCGAACCTTTCAACAAGACCATTGGTTTGTGGGTTAGGGTGTAGTAAACTTGTAATGCACTCCACACTCTTTCCACATGTGTTTGAGGTATGCAGACATGAAGTTTGACCCTCTGTCTGACACGACCTCCTTAGGAAACCCTACCCTGGTAAAGACATCAATGAGGGCTTTGGCTACTGCAGGAGCTGTAGTAGTCCTAAGGGGAATTGCTTCAGGATACCTGGTGGCATGATCCACTACCACCAGTATAAATGTATTTCCTGATGCTGTGGGAGGTTCCAGTGGACCCACTATGTCCACACCTACCCTTTCAAAAGGACCCCGACCACTGGTAGTGGAATTAAGGGGGCCTTTGTGTGCCCACATGTTTTGCCACTGGCTTGTCAGGTGACCCAGGAGCTGACAAACTCCTTTACCTTCTGGGACATCTGGGGCCAGTAAAAATGGCTGACTAGCCTTTCCCAGGTCTTGGTCTGGCCAAGATGCCCAGCTAGGGGGATGTCATGAGCCAAAGTGAGTAAGAACTCTCTATACATTTGAGGCACTACCAATCTCCTAGTGGCACCAGGGTTGGAGTCTCTGGCATCAGTGTACAGGAGTCCTCCTCAGGCCTTCAAGAGTCAGACAGGTCTGCTGTCCAAGGCACAGCTGTTTCCTAGAGGGTTCCTCTGGGCCTAAGAGCTCAACCTGGTAAGGGTCAGGTTTCATGGGCTCAGTTCCCTCTGGGGCTTCCAAGTCCTCTCCTGAGTCTTTTGCACTTCAGAAGCTGGTTTCCCAGTCTTCTTACCTTTTCTCTTGGAAGGTTGGGCCATTCTCTCAGGCTCCAACACTTATTTTTCACCCTGTTTTTGGCTCTGTGCTCTAGTTTTGACACACACAATCTCAGGGATGTCCAGCATTGCTGTATGGGTTTTCAATTTAACCGCAGCCCATGTTGAGCTCTCCAGGTCATTTCCAAGCAGACAGGCATCTAGAAGATTTGGAGAGACCACTACCTGTTTCAGGCCATTAACCCCTCAGTCTAATGTCACCATAGCCATGGCATGGTTAGTAGTAACACTGTCAGCGCTGGTGACTGGATAAGACTTTCCAATCAGGTATTGCTCTGGGGAAACCAGTGTGTCTCCCACCATAGTGACACTGGCACCTGTATCTCTCAGGGCTTCCATTCTAGTCCCATTTATCCAGGGGTATTGTGAATACTTCTTTAAGTTGGGTGGCGACACAGCTAAAGTGGCAAACTCAACTTCACCCTCAGTGACTAGAACTGCTTCAATGTGAACCCTGATTTGCTCTTGGCACACTGTTGATCCCATCTGGAGATTAGCTACACCAGTATTAACTGTAGGAGGACTAGGGGGCTTCTTGCTAGGACAAGTAGCATCTCCACTTAAGTGTCCCAACTTCTTACAGTTGAAACACCAGGCCTTCTGGGGATCAGAGTTCTTCCCTTTGTACCTACCATTGGACTGGGAAGAGTTTTGGGACCCACCCCTGAGCAGGTTTTTGGGGCCCTTGAGAAGGCTCTGTCTTTTTTATCTTTGGGATTCTAACCCCCTTTCCACTGGGGAGGTTTTATAACCCCTTTATTTTGGGCACCCCAGTGTTTGTTTTGGTTACCCCTGTCTAGACCTAGTGGTCTGCCGTCTTTCCCAATTCTTGGGGAGAAATTAGACCTAGGTCCACCAGATACTGATATAACTTCTCATTAGTGTAATTACTCAAAATATGTTCCTTCATAAAAAGATTGTAAAGTCCATTGAAATCATGCACATTGTTTCCAGTTAATCATCCATCTAGTGTCTTAACTGAGTAGTCTACAAAGTCAAACCAGAATTGGTTTTGGGTTTTGTTAGCCTCGCTGAATCTAATCCTATATTTGTCAGTTGTGAGCCCAAATCCCTCAATCAGAGTGTTCTTCATGAGGTCATAAGACCCCTGTAAGGGTCAGGAGTCTGTCCCTGCAGTTACCAGTGAATAGTTACCAAAGGAGTGCCCCCCAGTGTGACTTTCTCACTTTACTCATTTCACAAGCCCTCTCAAAGGCTGTGAACCATTTGGTGATGTCATCACCTTCCTCAAATTTGGGGACAATCCCTTTGGGGATATTGGGAACATAAGACTGCTCTCTGTTCCTATTTAGTATGTTGCTGCCACCATTGATGGGAGCTAAGCCCATCTCTGCTCTTTCTTTTTCCAGAGCCAGGAGTCTGATCTCCAGATCTAAACTTTTGGTCAACCTCACTAAGAGGTTGGTCTCCTCATCGAGGTTGTCCTCATTGGACTCAGAAGTACCTGATCCACCTGTGTAAGATCTAGGTGCTGTGTGTTGCATTCTTGGAGTCAGGGGCACAGGGACCCTGTTCTCCCTAGGACGTGAGGGGGGTTGGAAGGTATCCTCATCCCCTCCATCCTCTTCCCCATCTGAGAGGTCTTTACCTTGCTCAGAGGGATGCTCCTTACCATACCCTGCCAACAGCTCCTGGAGCCTTTGTTTGGAGAGATGGGACCCCATGGTAATGTTTTTAAGTTAACATAGAGACCTTAACTCCTTAAATGATAAATGGAGATAAGGGGTGAGGGCGAGCTCCTCAACCATATTCGCTATGTCATTGGTGATGTTTTCACTAACAGGTGGGTTCTTGTTAAGAGACATTCTAAAAAAAAAATTCTAACCCCTCTTACCCCTAACTATAGTGAGCTTTTATTTTTCTAAAATTCTAAAGGGACTTAACCTAGGCCCTAACAAGTCTTTTAGCAATTTTGTAAACATTTGTCAATTCAAAAATCAGAATTCTAAAGACAATTTAGGAGTTCTGTCGTGTGATCAGGTGTTGAACAGTCCAACAAATGCAAAGTTGTATATCCCACCACTGCCACCAATGCAGGAAGCTGGCTCTGTATATACTAAACCAAAGTGAGGTATAGTGTGCACAGAGTCCAGTGGATCCCCAGAGGTAGGCAGAGGTTAAAGTAGACTGTACCTTACTCTCTATTTGTCGTAGGTGTGGGCGAGCAGTAAGGCCTTATCACAGGGTAGTTCTAAGCATTTATTGTACAAATCGGGAGAGAAATGAATTCACACACTTAAGGACTGAACTCTGACCAATTGGTTTATATAAAAAAATTATTATTTAGTTATATTTATTGTCTAGAACCAAGCCAGGACTGGTACAAATTAGTATAAAAATACTTTGCAAGCATATGCAATTTAAATACAATTCGGATGCAGTGAATTAGTTTACTGTAGAATTACTTTGTATTTGCAGATGAAATTAAATGAAATGAAAGATGCATTTGTATAGTGCATGGCTACCCGGAGGCATCCCAGTGCTGCAAGCGGAAAGATCAGCGTGGCAACCAGACTAAGGAAATAACCAGGTCTTTAACAGTTTACGGAAGACGAGATGGTTAGGTTCTTTCCGAAGATCAAGAGGAAGCGAGTTCCACAGCTTCGGTGCGTTGTAGGAGAACATGCGTCCTCCACTTCTGGCTTTCCTAATCTTTGGTACAGTGGCCAGATGTAGGTGGTCCAATCGAAGGCGTCTGTTGGCACGATAGGGGCGAATAATAGAATGGTTAATAGCAGGACCTTTTCCGGCCAATGACTTGTGCACTATACACATCGCCTTAAATTCAACTCTCTCCCTAATCGGGAGCCAGTGAAGGGACCTCAGGGAAGGTTTTGCTGATTGGAATTTTGGAGTGTTCAGAAGAATTCTGGCTGCCCTGTTCTGCACCGTCTGGAGTTTGGACAGGGTTGCACAGGGAGCACCTAAATAAAGGGCGTTGCCATAATCAAGACGCGACAAAACAAGCGCCTGAACCATCAGTCAGAATTACTTTGCAATTTCCTTTTCTTACGCAGCCAGGTATCTCTGGTGCTATTCCTGAGGGAAGGAAAAAGGAGACAATGCATTTTGCAAACTCAACACAGGTTTACAGTTTTACTCATGAGGCACATTTAGTCCTGAGAAAGCAGAACTGAAGGTACAGGTCGGGACCAATAGGTCCCTTCCTTGGGATGGGTACACTCCTATTATGCCACCCTCCAGAAGGAGGGGGCATAGGCCTCACTCTGGTTGGCTGGGTCCCCCATCTGCAAGATGGCGGGGACTGAGAGTTGTGCTTCACCTCGCCTCCCCCACCTGAGGGGTGGGGTTGGCAAAGGTGGGCACACCTATCTTCCTAACTTGGTTTTCCCACCGATTCTCCAGCCCAAAGTGGGGGTCAAAACCGGTGGGGGCCAGTTGCTGGGAGCAGCAAATGGCTGGGGTAGCTCACAAAGGCAGCAAGCCTTTGAAACTTCCCCTTCATGGACCCTGCCCATCCTGGGGGAGGAGGTTTGGCACCTCGTCCAAGGATGTGCTTTTTTCAATACCCCGAGAGCGACAGGCTCTCGACCCAGGGGTCCAGAAACATGTCTGGTGGTGGCAGCTGGCGAGCAGCCACTAAGCCAGGACAGTAGAGTTAGGTCTTTTTCAGGGGCATCTCTAAGATGCCCTCTGAGTGTATTTTTATTTAAATCCCACACTGGCATCAGTGGGAGTTTAATGTGCTGAGAAGTTTGGTACCAAACTTCCTAGTTTTCATCAAAGCCATTATGGTGTTGTGGAGTTTGTAATGACAAACTCCCATACCATATACTCTTTATGGCATTACTGCACTTACAATGTCTAAGAATTGACTTAGACACTGTAGGGGTACAGGGCTCATGCATCTGTACCCTCACCACTGGTATAGTGCACCCATCTAGAGGGGGGCTTACCTATGACAGGGCAGTGGGTTGTATGCATGGCATACAGGGATGTGTGCCATGTCGACTCTTCTCTTTTTTTCTGCACCAAAACACGCAGCCTGCAAAGGCAGTGTGTGTGGGTACAGGTACAAGGCCTCTTAGGGTGGCACAATACTTGCTGCAGCCCTTAGAGGCCTTCCCTGGTCACAGTGCCCTTGCTACCTAGGGTACCTTTTACAAGGGGCTTACATGTGGCCAAAGAGTTGCAAATTGGGGTTTGCAACAGTACAGTTTTAGGGAAAGAACATAGGACCTAGATACCTAGTTGGCAGGAACCCAGGGCACACCCTGTCAAAGTTCATCAACATTAGGCAAAAAGTGGGGGCAACCATGCAAAGACGGGCACTTTCCTACAATATGTTTATATCCCCAACCAAGAGCGCGCCAGGAGGTGCATTTGCAGAGTAGTGGTGAAAGGGGGCGTGGCCTGCTATCAGAACTCAGTAATCCTGCTGTATGGGACTTACTGGAGGTAATAGGCAGGAAATTGACCCACAAGGACATCTTTGGGAGCCAACTACCCCTCCTGTTACCTCCAGTAGGTCCCACACAGCAGGATTGCTGAGAAGTTGTCAGAGGCCATGCCCCCTTTCTCCACCACTCTGTAAATGTGCCTCCCGGAGCACTACTAGTTGGGGATAAAGTCCCCTTGGCTCCAGAGGGACCTTGGGGACCAAGAGCCCTCCTGGTACATCCTGTAAGCACAACACAGCGGAATTCCTGAGAGCTGGTTGGAGGCCCAGTCCCCTTTCTCCACCACTCTGCAAACGCGACTGCTAATTAAAAAACCTTAGAAATTCACTTAAAAAACCAAGGGTTTCAGGGATGTTATAGTTAGGAATTATTTTTAAAAAGCTTAGAAATTCACTGAAAAAACCAAAGGTTTCAGGAATGTTTTAGTTAGGCTGACATTTCACTCGTACAAAACCAGAGAAATTCAGCCGGTATAGTTAGCTGAGTAACTCGCGCCCCTGCAATGCACTGCTTATGACCACATGTATTACATCACTCATGACATGGTCAGTGACATCAGAGTGGCCGGAGGCGCTCTGTAGTTAAAGTTAGGATTACTGGAGATAGGAATTCCTCCTAACTTAAACTTGCTACTCTGCGATGCACTTGTTGTGTAGTTCCTGTAGTACCCATGCAGGACCTGCGCGTTTGGATAACATAAACTGTGGGCTTGGTGGCAGACTGATTCTGTACACCCCCACCGAGAAATGTTAGCCTGTTTGCATTAGCTAGCTCACAGTGCCACTAGTGTCTCCTCTTATCGGGGAGAGATTAGTTTCTGGCAACCTCAGAACATGACAACCCTGATCCCTCAAGATCGTGGAAACAATGTACCACTTTTCGCTCAGTCACTCGTGCTCATTTAGTTTATCTCAGAGGTACACAGAATAAACAGTCTAGGCGTTTCAATAAGGATTTATTGAACAGTTGTTATTCTCGTGTAAAGTATATGAGCTGAAACAACCATTAAACAGTAGCAGAGATATATGATTAGCAGTACTATGAATATAAAAGGATAGTACAGTTCTATCATCTTGAAATAAGAATGAATAAATACATGAATATAAAATGCATAAATAAAGGGCGTTGCCATAATCAAGACGCGACATAACAAGCGCCTGAACCATCAGTCAGAATTACTTTGCAATTTCCTTTTCTTACGCAGCCAGGTATCTCTGGTGCATTTCCTGAGGGAAGGAAAAAGGAGACAATGCATTTTGCAAACTCAACACAGGTTTACAGTTCTACTCATGAGCCACATTTAGTCCTGAGAAAGCAGAACTGAAGGTACAGGTCGGGACCAATAGGTCCCTTCCTTGGGATGGGTACACCCCCTATTATGCCACCCTCCAGAAGGAGGGGGGCATAGGCCTCACTCTGGTTGGCTGGGTCCCCCCATCTGCAAGATGGCGGGGACTGAGAGTTGTGCTTCACCTCGCCTCCCCCACCTGAGGGGTGGGGTTGGCAAAGGTGGGCACACCTATCTTCCTAACTTGGTTTTCCCACCGATTCAACAGCCCAAAGTGGGGGTCAAAACCGGTGGGGGCCAGTTGCTGGGAGCAGCAAATGGCTGGGGTAGCTCACAAAGGCGGCAAGCCTTTGAAACTTCCCCTTCATGGACCCTGCCCATCCTGGGGGAGGAGGTTTGGCACCTCGTCCAAGGATGTGCTTTTTTCAATACCCCGAGAGCGACAGGCTCTCGACCCAGGGGTCCAGAAACATGTCTGGTGGTGGCAGCTGGCGAGCAGCCACTAAGCCAGGACAGTAGAGTTAGGTCTTTTTTCAGGGGGCATCTCTAAGATGCCCTCTGAGTGTATTTTTATTTAAATCCCACACTGGCATCAGTGGGAGTTTAATGTGCTGAGAAGTTTGGTACCAAACTTCCTAGTTTTCATCAAAGCCATTATGGTGTTGTGGAGTTTGTAATGACAAACTCCCATACCATATACTCTTTATGGCATTACTGCACTTACAATGTCTAAGAATTGACTTAGACACTGTAGGGGTACAGGGCTCATGCATCTGTACCCTCACCACTGGTATAGTGCACCCATCTAGAGGGGGGCTTACCTATGACAGGGCAGTGGGTTGTATGCATGGCATACAGGGATGTGTGCCATGTCGACTCTTCTCTTTTTTTCTGCACCAAAACACGCAGCCTGCAAAGGCAGTGTGTGTGTGTACAGGTACAAGGCCTCTTAGGGTGGCACAATACTTGCTGCAGCCCTTAGAGGCCTTCCCTGGTCACAGTGCCCTTGCAACCTAGGGTACCTTTTACAAGGGGCTTACATGTGGCCAAAGAGTTGCAAATACATGAATATAAAATGCATTAATAAAAGAGAGTGCGTACTCCTATGATGCCTATCTAGATGTACCTAAGTGTACCTAGCATGTGAGTAGGTGTGAAACCAAGAATCCCTCTAGGATTTAGTCGAACCCCATTACCTGAAGTGAGAATGTAGGAGCCCTTCTTGGTCTCGAGTTGAACACCCCGCAAGGGATGTTCAGATCACTGTCAGCTGGAGCGTCTGCATGCAGGAGCCTCAGCGTCTCTGGTCAGTGTGTTGGCCTGGAAGTCTCGGTTCCCTCTAACTACTGATAGCAAGAGGTGCTGTATTTATACAGAAAAGTATATAGAGTCCCTTTGTCCCTTGTTCTTGTGTTAGCCATTGTTGGGTATGAGGATGACGTATGGGATGAACTGTGTGCGTAGATATTAGGAAGGTGGTATATAGCCCCTGCCTGGTTTCCAAGTAGCCTCATGAATATTTTATTCACGCAGTGTCAGTCTAAAGATGAAGTCATAGAACACTATTGTTCGGGAAAAACCCTCCTTCTGCACCCAGGCCTAGAACTATGTAAAAGGTTCAGTCCATGAAAGGCGTTCAATCCTTAAAAGGCTCGTTAGTGTTTAATGTAGGGGAGGTGATGTAGGTGAAAGGGTATGATGTTACCCGGATCTATATTAGGGTACCTATATGAAACATAACACACTGTGTCCTCACAAAAGATATGATTTGATATGTCATAGCTATTATTGTATGGAATATTATTTTAGATGGTATAACTGATATAAAAGGGTATAAGCAGTGCTGGAGAAGACACGAGTTATAGTTAATGCAGTGTGGCTACTGAGTTTAATACAATTATTCTGTTTCTCTGTATAGAGGTGCGAGAGTTCTAATACTTTGAAGGTGTTGTCTAAATTATAATTAAAGTTATAAGTTTAAAAATGCACATTTATGTGTACTTTAACATTTGTTTGTACCTAAAGAATAAAATAAGCTATAGAAATTGAAAGGTGGCGCATAAAGGGTAATTATAATGAATAACAATAATTGAAGAAATTCTAGTGTTTGTGTATCTTAAGTTTGGTTTGTATAGATAGAATAAATAAAAGTTTTTCTAACTATGACAAATGTTTAACCTTTGTTTTTTCATTGATATACATATACGCACACACAGATATATATCTATATATATATATATATATATATCTATATATATATTTAGATATATATATATATATATATATATATCTATATATATATATAGATATATATATAGATATATATTATCTACTGGCGGTCGCCAGTAGATAGTTATAGTTAAAACCTATTATCCATAGGAAATCCGCGACATTCTATTTGAAATAACGTTGGCGCCGGTTGACGAATCTTCGCGAAAGTTTCCAACTTGTTGGGGCGCTCCGGTCCGCTCCTATCCTGAAAGTCTCGGGGTGATACGTCAAGCGGGGGCCGAGAAAAAAGTGGGGTCCCAAAACGCGTTTTCCCCATTCATTTTTCCATAGGAACCTTTAGTCGCAGCTACAGCCCGAACTGCTGAACGGAATTACACCAAATTTGGCAAAGAGGTAGCCCTTGGTTCAGTGTCGTGCCTTTTGCTTAAATGGTGTAAATCCGTTCAGTAGTTCCTGAGAAAATCAAAAGTAAAGTCACATATATATCTGGGCGGAGCCTAACCACACATGTCATCGTGAGATCTGATTGGCTGTCAGCACTTCATCCTGGAATTGCTGGCAGCCATCTTGGGACCAATATAAATGATAGTACCTCATTGAAATGCATTGTAGTGAATAGAAGATTTTGAGGGTCACCAAAAGGAGAACTATAAAGGGTGATAACAGGCTTTAGTTACATTAGAATTTATTTGTTGATGGTACCATACTAATTTTAGGAATTGTGGTGTATTCTAAGGTGATTTTACCATGTGAAAAACCTTCTGCATGGGATATCATGAATCATGTTTGAGAGAACACTATTTTCTCATGCTTGTCCCATGGAGGTTTGGAAGGTGCTCCAGAAGCTAAAATGAGAGCATATTTTCTGTAAATTCACATTATCTTTCTCACTCATGTGAGAATGAAGTCTGACATTCTCAGTAAAACATGTACATCCAACAAGGGCAGAGACTGTCAGTTGATTCCTTTGTGTTCTACTGCAGCTTCCCAGAGTGTTCTAAAGAACAACTAGAGTGCTAACAGCCTTACTTATGACAAAAGTATGGCACACCTGAAGCCATCTTGATTGGAAGAAACTGGTAACACTTAAACAATTTAATTTAAAAAGGAACAAAATGATGGGGTTCATTTTGTCATAGAAATTATGGTTAGTGCTGTAGAAAGAAAAATTAGGACATGTTTCAAGTGTGATCTCAAATATCTTCCTGTTATATTTCAACAGGAGCAGCCTGCCAGTTGATGCCTTTGTGTTCTACTGCAGCTTCCCAGAGTGTTCTAAAGAACAACTAGAGTGCTAACAGCCTTACTTATGACAAAAGTATGGCACACCTGAAGCCATCTTGATTGGAATAAACTGGTAACACTTAAAACATTTAATTTAAAAAGGAACAAAATGAGGGGGTTCATTTTGTCATAGAAATTATGGTTAGTGCTGTAGAAAGAAAAATTAGGACATATTTCAAGTGTGATCTCAAATATCTTCCTGTTATATTTCAACAGGAGCAGCCTGCCAGTTGATGCCTTTGTGTTCTACTGCAGCTTCCCAGAGTGTTCTAAAGAACAACTAGAGCGCTAACAGCCTTACTTATGACAAAAGTATGGCACACCTGAAGCCATCTTGATTGGAATAAACCGGTAACACTTAAAACATTTAATTTAAAAAGGAACAAAATGAGGGGTTCTTTTTGAAATAGAAATTATGGTTAGTGCTGCAGAAAGAAAAATTAGGGCATGTTTTAAGTGAGATCTCATATCCTCTTCTATTTCATTAGAAAATTCTGACATGCAGACTGAAACAATCACTTTCAATACCAGCAGCAGACTACCAGTTAACTCCCTGGTGAGCAGTAACTTTACTCCAGTGATCTAATGAGCAACTAGAGTGCTAACATTCTGAATTTATGGCAGATGTGAGACACATCTGAATGCCTTCTTGATGGAATCAAAGTAAAAAACTGAAAGCATTTCCTACTGAGAAGACTGCAGTAAATGAAGAAATTAGGAAACTTCATAACAAAGAAGTTTTCCAAGATGGCCACCAGTGAAAAAGAGCCCAAATGTAGCACAAATATTACCCAGATGTAGCCCACATATAGCCCAATGACAAAAGTGTGCAAAACACTTTTTATTTTTAGTTTTTTGCAGTTTTATGTAGTGCAGACTGGTCAGATATTGGAGCATTGCATCTTAAAACATGACCCCCCTACACTACAAAAACACCACTGCACTACCTTAAACCCTAAAACACTACCCCCAGCACAACCCCCTACACTACACAAGCACCACTGCACTATCCTAAACCCTAAAACACTACCCCCAGCACGACCCCCTACACTACCCAAACACCACTGCACTAACCTAAATCCTAAAACACTACCACCAGCACGACCCCCTACACTACCCAAACACCACTGCACTACCCTAAAACATGACCCCCTACACTACACAAACACCACTGCACTACCCTAAACCCTAAAACATTACCCCCAGCACGACCCCCTACACTACACAAGCACCGCTGCACTACCCTAAACCCTAAAACACTACCCCCAGCACGACCCCCTACACTGCCCGAACACCACTGCACTGCCCTAAACCCTGAAACACCAGCCCCTGCATGACCCCCTACACTGCCCGAACACCACTGCACTGCCCTAAACCCTGAAACACCACCCCTAGCACGACCCCCTACACTGCCCGAACACCACTGCACTGCCCTAAACCCTGAAACACCACCCCCAGCATGACCCCCTACACTGCCCAAACACCACTGCACTGCCCTAAACCCTGAAACACTACCCCCAGCAAGACCCCCTACACTGCCCGAACACCACTGACCTAAACCCTGAAACACCACCCCCAGCACGACCCCCTACACTGCCCGAACACCACTGCACTGCCCTAAACCCTGAAAGACTACCCCCAGCATGACCCCCTACAGTGCCCGAACACCACTGCTCTGCCCAAAACCCTGAAACACCAGCCCCTGCACGACCCCCTACACTGCCCGAACACCACTGCACTACCCTAAACCCTGAAACATCACCCCCAGCACGACCCCCTACACTGCCCGAGCACCACTGCACTGCCCTAAACCCTGAAACACCAGCCCCAGCACGACCCCCTACACTGCCCGAACACCACTGCACTGCCCTAAACCCTGAAACACCAGACCCAGCACGACCGCCTACACTGCCCGAACACCACTGCACTGCCCTAAACCCTGAAACACCAGCCCCAGCACGACCCCCTACACTGCCCGAACACCACTGCACTGCCCTAAACCGTGAAACACCAGCCTCAGCACGACCCCCTACACTGCCTGAACACCACTGCACTGCCCTGAACCCTGAAACACCAGCCCCAGCACAACACCCTACACTGCCCGAACACCACTGCACTGCCCTAAACCCTGAAACACCACCCCGTGCATGACCCCCTACACTGCCCGAACACCACTGCACTGCCCTAAACCCTGAAACACCACCCCCAGCGCGACCCCCTACACTGCCCGAACACCACTGCACTGCCCTAAACCCTGAAACACCACCCCTGCACAACCCCCTACACTGCTCGAACACTACTGCACTGCCCTAAACCCAGAAACACCATCCCCAGCACGACCCCCTATACTGCACGAACACCACTGCACTGCCCTAAACCCTGAAACACTACCCCCAGCAAGACCCCCTACACTGCCCGAACACCACTGTACTGCCCTAAACCCTGAAACACCACCCCCAGCATGACCCCCTACACTGCCAGAACACCACTGCACTGCCCTAAACCCTGAAACACCACTCCCTGCACGACATCCTACACTGCCCGAACACTACTGCACTGCCCTAAACCCTGAAACACCACCCCCAGCACGACCCCCTACACTGCCCGAACACCACTGCACTGCCCTAAACCCTGAAACATCACCCCCAGCAAGACCCCCTACACTGCCCGAACACCACTGCACTGCCCTAAACCCTGAAACACCACCCCCAGCAAGACCCCCTACACTGCCTGAACACCACTGCACTGCCCAAAACCCTGAAACACCAGCCCCAGCACGACCCCTACACTGCCCGAACACCACTGCACTGCCCTAAACCCTGAAACACCAGCCCCAGCACGACCCCCTACACTGCCCGAACACCACTGCACTGCCCTAAACCCTGAAACACCACCCCCAGCACGACCCCCTACACTGCCCGAACACCACTGCACTGCCCTAAACCCTGAAACACCAGCCCCAGCACAACCCCGTACACTGCCCGCACACCACTGCACTGCCCTAAACCCTGAAACACCAGCCCCAGCACAACCCTGTACACTGCCCGAACACCACTGCACTGCCCTAAACCCTGAAACACCAGCCCCAGCACGACCGCCTACACTGCCCGAAAACTACTGCACTGCCCTAAACCCTGAAACACCACCCCCAGCAAGACTACCTACACTGGCCAAACACCACTGCACTGCCCTAAACCCTGAAACACCACCCCCTGCACGACCCCCTACACTGCCCAAACACTACTGCACTGCCCTAAACCCTGAAACACCACCCCTCAGCACGACACCCTACACTGCCCGAACACCACTGCACTGCCCTAAACCCTGAAACACCACCCCAGCAAGACCCCCTACACTGCACGAACACCACTGCACTAAACCCTGAAACACCACCCCCTGCACGACCCCCTACACTGCCGGAACACCACTGCACTGCCCTAAACCCTGAAACACCACCCCCAGCACGACCCCCTACACTGCCCTAACACCACTGCACTGCCATAAACCCTGAAACATCACCCCCAGCACAACCCCTACACTGCCTGAGCACCATTGCTCTGCCCTAAACCCTGAAACACTAGCCCCAGCACGACCCCCTACACTGCCCGAACACCACTGCACTGCCCTAAACCCTGAAACACCACCCCCAGCACGACCCCCTACACTGCCTGAACACCACTGCACTGCCCTAAACCCTGAAACACCTGCCCCAGCAAGACCCCTACACTGCCCGAACACCACTGCATTGCCGTAGACTCTGAAACACCAGCCCCAGCAAGACCCCCTACACTGCCCGAACACCACTGCACTGCCCTAAACCCTGAAACACCAGCCCCAGCATGACCCCCTACACTGCCCGAACACCACTGCACTGCCCTAAACCCTGTAACACCAGCCCCAGCACGACCCCCTACACTGCCCGAACACCACTGCACTGCCCTAAACCCTGAAACACCAGCCCCAGCACGACCCCCTACACTGCCCGAACACCACTGCACTGCCCTAAACCCTGAAACACTAGCCCCAGCACCACCCCCTACAATGCCCGAACAACACTGTACTGCCCTAAACCCTGAAACACCACCCCCTGCACCGCCCCCTACACTGCCCGAACACCACTGCACTGCCCTAAACCCTGAAACACCACCCCCTGCACGACCCCCTACAGTGCCCGAACACCACTGCACTGCCCTAAACCCTGAAACGCCCCCTGCACCACCCCCTACACTGCCCGAACACCACTGCACTGCCCTAAACCCTGAAACACCACCCCCTGCACCGCCCCCTACACTGCCCGAACACCACTGCACTGCCCTAAACCCTGAAACACCACCCCCAGCATCACCCCCTTTACTGCTCGAACACCACTGCACTGCCCTAAACCCTGAAACACCACCCCCAGCACGACCCCCTACACTGCCCGAACACCACTGCCCTAAACCCTGAAACACCACCCCTGCATGACCCCCTACACTGCCCGAACACCACTGCACTGCCCTAAACCCTGAAACACCACCCCCTGCACGACCCCCTACACTGCCCGAACACCACTGCACTGCCCTAAACCCTGAAACACCACCCCCAAGACGACCCCCTACACTGCCCGAACACCACTGCACTGCCCTAAACCCTAAAACACCACCCCCAGCACGACCCCCTACACTGCCCGAACACCACTGCACTGCCCTAAACCCTAGAACACTACCCCCAGCATGACCCCCTACACTACCCGAACACCACTGCACTACCCTAAACCCTAAAATACTCCCCCCAGCACGACCCCCTACACTACCCGAACACGACTGCACTGCCCTAAACCCTAAAACACTCCCCCAGCACGACCCCCTACACTGCCCAAACGCTACTGCACTGCCCTAAACCCTGAAACACCACCCCTCAGCACGACACCCTACACTGCCCGAACACCACTGCACTGCCCTAAACCCTGAAATACCACCCCAGCACGACCCCCTACACTGCCCGAACACCACTGCACTAAACCCTGAAACACCACCCCCTGCACGACCCCCTACACTGCCGGAACACCACTGCACTGCCCTAAACCCTGAAACACCACCCCCAGCACGACCCCCTTTACTGCTCGA
Source organism: Calotriton arnoldi (assembly GCA_963921515.1). Classification (NCBI taxonomy): domain Eukaryota; kingdom Metazoa; phylum Chordata; class Amphibia; order Caudata; family Salamandridae; genus Calotriton; species Calotriton arnoldi. The sequence goes on from CAWUFW010002526.1 coordinate 1,080,424, forward strand.
ACACCACTGCACTGCCCCAAACCCTGAAACACCACCCCCAGCATGACCCCCTACACTGCCCGAACACCACTGCCCTAAACCCTGAAACACCACCCCTGCACGACCCCCTACACTGCCCGAACACCACTGCACTGCCCTAAACCCTGAACCACCACCCCCTGCACGACCCCCTACACTGCCCGAACACCACTGCATTGCCCTAAACCCTGAAACACCACCCCCAGCACGACCCTCTACACTGTCCAAACACCACTGCACTGCCCTAAACCCTAAAACACCACCCCCAGCACGACCCCCTACACTGCCCGAACACCACTGCACTGCCCTAAACCCTAGAACACTACCCCCAGCATGACCCCCTACACTACCCGAACACCACTGCACTACCCTAAACCCTAAAATACTCCCCCAGCACGACCCCCTACACTACCCGAACACGACTGCACTGCCCTAAACCCTAAAACACTCCCCCAGCACGACCCCCTACACTACCCGAACACCACTGCACTGCCCTAAACCCTAAAACACTCCCCCAGCACGACCCCCTACACTACCTAAACACCACTGCACTGCCCTAAACCCTAAAACACTACCCCCGCATGACCCCCTACACTACCCAAATACCAATGCACTACCCTAATCCCTAAAACACTACCCCCGCACAACCCCCTACACTACCCAAAGACCACTACACTGCCCGAACACCGTACGTACCTAAACACCACTGCACTGCCCTAAACCCTAAAACACTACCCCCGCATGACCCCCTACACTACCCAAATACCAATGCACTACCCTAATCCCTAAAACACTACCCCCGCACGACTCCCTACACTACCCAAAGACCACTGCACTACCCTAAACCCTAAAACACGACCTCCTACACTACACAAACACCACTGCACTACCCTAAACCCTAAAAAACTACCCCAGCACGAACCCCTACAGTACCCAAACACCACTGCACTACCCTAAACCATAAAACACTACCCCCAGCAGTACCCCCTGCGCTACCCAAACACCACTGCACTACCCTAAACCCTAAAACACTACCCCCAGCAGTACCCCCTACACTACCCAAACACCATTGCACTACCCTAAACCCTAAAACACTACCCCCAGCAGTATCCCCTACACTACCCAAACACCACTGCACTACCCTAAACCCTAAAACCCTAAAACACTAACCCCCAGCACGACCCCCTACACTACCCAAACACCACTGTACTACCCTAAACCCTAAAACACTCCCCCAGCACGACTCCCTACACTACCCAAACACCACTGCACTACCCTAAACTCTAAATCTACCCCCAGCATGACCCCCTACACTACACAAACACCACTGCACTACCCTAAACCCTAAAACACTACCCCCAGCACGACCCTCTTCACTACCTAAACACAACTGCACAATTTGTTACAGGCGTTGCAACGCAGGCCTGTGGTGCTTACTGGAAGTACCTGGTGGGCTAGTTGGGCCCCAGGGACTCTCAGGATTCAAGGTGACCTAATCCCCCAACTTAAAACGCGCCACGGGGCGCGTTTGCACAGTGGTGAATGGAGGGGCGGGGCCTCAGGTGACATGTGCGCAAACACGCCCTGTGGTGCGTTTTAAGTTGGGGAGTTAATTCCCTTTGAATCCTAGGGGCCAACTAGCCCACCAGGTACCTTCAGTAAGCACCACAGAGTTGCGTTGCAGAGAGGTGAAAAAAGGTGCGTGGCCTCGGAACGCCTCTCTGCAACTCAGCTCTGTGGTCCTAACTGTAGGTACCTGGGGGGCTAGTTGGGCCCCAGGGACCCTCAGGATTCAAGGGGACTTAATCCCGCAACTTAAAACGCGCCACGGGGCGCGTTTGCACACATGTCACCTCAGGCCCCCTCCCTTCACCACTGTGCAAACGCGCACTGGCTCTGGTTAGTCAGAGTCAGTTACCACCAGTACCCGTCTGAAAAAGTTGTGGGCACAGGATGATTTTGCAACAAGGCCTCTTTCTGCTCCTCTGTTGGTTCTTTCTGCACATCTTTTGCTTCTTTCTGTGCGTTTTTTCTTCTTTCTTCACATGTCCTACCTCTGTTGGCATAGTTAGAAACTAGCATTTAAAAAACCTTTGAAATTCACTTAAAAAATCATAGGTTTCAGGCACGTTATAGTTAGAAATTAGCATTTAAAAACCTTTGAAATTCACTGAAAAAACCATAGGTTTCAGGCACGTTATAGTTAGAAATTAGCATTTAAAAAACCTTTGAAATTCATTGAAAAAACCATAGGTTTCAGGCACGTTATAGTTAGAAATTAGCATTTAAAAAACCTTTGAAATTCACCGAAAAAACCATAGGTTTCAGACACATTATAGTTAGAAATTAGCATTTAAAAAACCTTTGAAATTCACTGAAAAAACCATAGGTTTTAGGGACAGTTATAGTTAGTTGGACATTGCACTCGTACAAAACCCGTGAAATTCCCCTGTTATAGTTAGTTCAGCTAACTATAACTCGCGCCCCGCAATGCACTGCTGATGACGTCACATATTACATCACTCATGACATGGTCAGTGACATCACTGATGACATCACTGATGACATCTCAAATGACATCACTGATGACATCATCCATGTGATAATTTCATGCATCTTCTCACACCCTAATATAACTTTTGATACACCCACTCTAAATTACAGACTGCCATTCTCAAAACCATAGACACTCCAACACCAAAAACTACATACCCACTCACTGACTCTTAGGTCTACACACACATCCACTCACTCACCTGTACAGTCACTCATACTTACAGTCACTCAGTACAGGACTATCATATGCACTCATACACCTATATAAACACTCACACACCGCCACTCATCCATAGAGGTACTCACACACCTAGTCAGTCATGCAAAAAATTAATCACACTCCCATGTACTCACCTATACAGTTATACACACACCAGCTCACTTACTCATACAAATACTAGCACATTCTTACGCTCTTATACAATAACTGATACAAGCACACACGCATCCATACAGCCACTCTCACAATAACACTCTCACTTATAGCCATTTAAATACTCTAACACACATATATACTGCCTTTTACATATGTAGATACTCGCACATGTACCACTGAGATATACATTCACTCACTAACACACCCATACACACACTCACCCACCCAAGCAGTCCATCACAGATGCACTCTTGAAATCATGCACCCAGTGAATCACCCACTCACACATCTATGTATAGAGTCACACACACCCCACCCACGCAAACACTCAGGCAGCCATACAGATACTCAGAGAACCAATCAATAACCCATATAGATACTCATGTAGCTATTCGCAAATCCATGCATCCACTTACACACCAACAAACAGACGGATACAGACATTCACACAGTTTAGTCACTAACCCATGCATTCAGTAAGATACGTTTAATCACTCACTTGTAGAGTCAGTCACTCACGTACTAAATCATCCATTCAGACACTTATACACCCACTCATTCTTCAATACGCCTTTCCCTATATATATTAAACATATTTAAACTTTACAGAAACACAGTCACTGGATGATGTCATCAGTGATGTCATTTGAGATGTCATCAGTGATGTCATCAGTGATGTCACTGACCATGTCATGAGTGATGTAATATGTGACGTCATCAGCAGTGCATTGCGGGGCGCGAGTTATAGTTAGCTGAACTAACTATAACAGGGGAATTTCACGGGTTTTGTACGAGTGCAATGTCCAACTAATTATAACTGTCCCTAAAACCTATGGTTTTTTCAGTGAATATATATATATCTATATATATATATATACATATATATAGATATAGATATATAGGTTTACAGCAAAAGTGTTTCAGACTGTACATAAAAATACACTTTTACACTTGTATTAAAACATTTGGAAACATTTACGTGAAGTACTCACATACGTTTTTAACAAAATGTAGTAAATAAGAAATAAAAACTTAAGTGGGGTGAGTAAATTTTTCAAAGGATTGTTTAAAAAATATTATTTAAAATTAAAATCATATATTACATTAATTTATTATTTAACAGTTTTATGTTATTAGTTTTAGGTTAGTAAGAAATGTTTCAAATGAATTTTGCACGTATCTTGTACACTAAACTATTTCCTGCTATTTTGTTTTCAAGAACAATAAACTTTAATCATTTTCCTTATACTTTCCCTTTGGGAGATCTCAACCTTGGTGGGGAAAAGATATTAGTTGTAGTTTTACGCTTTACTCTTGGAAATTCTGTTATGGGTGGCTCCACCCTCTGATTTCAGGGGCTGGAAACATGTAAATCTACACCTAGGTGCAAATCCCCACTAAGAAAAGGTGAACAGCAAAAAGTGGAGAGTTATACCTAGGTGTAGTAGTAAATATACAAATTAGTATATATGCACATATATTTTCCTTTGTGAATCAGGCCTTTATTGTTTACAAACCTAACAAATCTTAACAATTGCATGGTTTATTTCTCAAAAGCTGTATTTAAATATTAATGTAGTCATTGAAATCATTTCATGAGTCTCTCGGTACTCTACCAATGAAATGAGGCTCTATGCATACTCACTTTGTGGCTGGATCATCAAAAGTGGCTAAAAGCATCAGTGTTCCAGCCTCTATGTTTTTTAAGAACTTTAGCAGCAACTTTATATCTGCAATAAGAAATACAGGTGTTGTTACATATTCTTCTGCAGTGTGTCACAGGGCACTACTGAAGGATGTTCTATTATACCCAACAGATCCTTAAATGAAACAAATACTGCCGAACAACAGAAAATTGAACCATAATGAATATTACAATAAGCAAGGTGGATGGGTGCGGAATCGTAAAATGTTAAATAGTGGTAGGTTAGAGCAGCCAGCCATAATGAGTGACATATAGTTACTACTAATTTTTCTATTTTCACCTTAATTACTGAGCATGTGGTATTTGTAATGTATGAGGTGAGATGGAATTCAGTTTCCAGCATTCTTTCAAGATATCCGCCAACATTTAAATATCATATCTTGACTAGGTACATAGCACTTACTCCATGTTACACTTTATTTGGCTCTGCATTGTAATGTGTGTCCTTGATCAGACAGTCAAGATAATGGCGTGGTTTTACTGATCTGCCAATTTGTGTTAATTCTGCTGCATATTGCTGCATACTTCTGCATCAATGCAAGCCTATCGTGCATGCAGATTTGCATTACCTAACTTTTTCAAAGGAGATACATTCAGTGATAGGTCGTGCAAACATGTCTTTCTCTTATGTTTTGGTCAATGCAAACTAGCTCCAGTTATGGTTTTAGAAAGACCAAAGATAAGCAAATCATCATTCAAACTAATTATCGGCAGATCAATCATACGTATTGTACATGTCATGGAAAACAGGCAGGAATTTATCAGTCATCGATTCAAGAGACCCTCCTAAGGAACAGATATACTTTCTTCAAGTGTTAAGTCTTCTGTTTTTAGTCATCAATACTTGATTATTAAGAAGTAAGGATTAGCGCCACTTGCTACAATTTCCAACGGTTTCAGATCACTTGCATCTAATAGATTTCCTAAGCTATTTAAATGAAGAATAGTGTTTCCCTTGGCTATTTTCATGGTTAAAAGATTATTTAATACTAATCATTTAACATTTTTTTGGGGCATCACTAATTCAAGGCATTTCTTTGCACCCAGAGTTGTTTAGCTGAAGGGAAGCCACTGTTTCATCTCAAGCTGCAGGGCTCACGTGGTAGCTAAACAGCATGCTACTGGTGTGTTTAAGGCCATGTTAAATAAAGCCACTGACACATGGGGCTCGATTCACAAAGGTAAATATAAGCATATATATTTAATTACATACATATTTACTACAACTCACAACACAACACCATTTTGATATTCTCTATTTCCGAGTGTAGATTTACAACTATGTGAAGACTTACTTGTCTCTAGCCTCTCAAATCAGGTGATGAAGCCTCATACTACTGGATTTCTCAGTGAAAAGTTACTACTAGGGACTTTGCTCAAGTAGGTGGACATTTTCACCCTTGTGACAGAGGTCTCCTTTTATATTTTCCACAATGTATATCTATCAATCTCTCTCTCTCTATATATATATATATATGTATATATATATATATATATATGTAGCAGTTGCTCGCTTTTGTTCCTTTGCTTCTTTCCGCCAACAAACGAGAGAGAACCCAAGTATGTGCAATTTTGCAGCTCCCTCTGTCCAAAAGCAATGCCGGCTACCGCAGGAGACGGCGAGTCGGCAGCGACCGCGGGGGCCTTGAGGCTTCCCCCATGGTCCCCAATGAGTTGGCCATGCCCTGGGGAATGGGGTCCCCGGGGCAATATCGGCCAGGGGAGGGGGGCATGCAGGCCCTCCTCCACATTTGAAAAAAAAAAATGATGAAGGCCTTGCTCCGGGGATGGGGTCTCCAGGGCCAAATTTCTTTTTTTAAATAAAGGCGTGGCCCTGTGGGATGGGGTCACCGGGGAAGAAATTAACCTTTGGAGGGGGCAGCACGGCCACCCCTACTATTTAAAAAATAAAAATAAAGGGCAGGCCCTGGGGGATGGGGCCCCCAGTGCCAAAATTGGCCCAGGGAAGGGGCGCCACATGGCCCCCCTTCCTTTATTTTTAAATAATAAAAAGGATAAAAATGCCGGGCGCCAGGGGATGGGGACTTCGGGCCGTAATCGGCCCGGGGAGGGAGGCCATGAGGCCCCCCTCTCCATTTAAAAACAAAAGATTGGCCCCGGGGATGGCATCCCTTGGGCCATAATTGGCAGAGGGAAGGGAGCTACGCAGCCCCTCTTCCCTATAAAAAAAATTTTATAAAAAAAAAAACTCCGGCAAGTTATCGGAGGCCACGCCCCCTTCACCCGCTCTCTGCCAACATGCCTCCTGGTGCAGTTGTGGTTGGGGAATGAAATCCCCTTGAATGCTGAGGGTCTTTGGGGGACAACAAGCCCTCTTGTTAGCTCCACTAAGTCCCAGACTGCAGGATTGCTGAGAGGACTTGAAGGACACTCCTCCTTTCTCTACCACTCTGCAAATGCGCCTCCTGGCACGCTTCTGTTTGGGGAATGAATTTCACTTTACTCCAGAGGGCCTCAGGACTAAAGTGGACTATTTCCCCTAACCAGAAGTGCATCAGGATGCACGTTTGCAGAGTGGTAGAGAAAGGGGGCGTGGCCTCTGACAACCACTCAGCAATCCAGCTGTGTGAGTGCTACTGGAGGTGGCAGAAGGGATAGTTGCCCCCAAGGACCCTCAAGAGCCAAGGGGACTTCATCCCCCAACTAGTAGTGTGCTAGGAAGCACATTTGCAGAGTGGTGGAGAAAGGGGGCGTGGCCACTGAACACCTCTCAGTAAACCAACTGTGTGGGACTTACTAGAGTTAATAGGAGGGGTAGTGGCCCCCAGGGATCCTCTGGAGCTAAGGGGACTTCATCCCCCAACTAGTAATGCGCCAGGAGCTGCGTTTGCACAGTGGTGGAGAAAGGGGAAGTGGCATCTGACAACCTATCAGCAATCCTGCTGTGTGGGACTTACTGGAGGTAACAGAAGGGGTAGTTGCCCCCCAAAGATGTCTTTGAGAGCCAACTACCCCTCCTGTTACCTCCAGTAAGTTCCACACAGCGAGATTGCTAAGAGGTCTTTGGAGGCCACACCCCCTTTCTCCACCACTCTGTAAATGCGGCTCCACTCGTGGTGCCTTACTGATTGAGGGATGAAGTCCACTTTAGTCATCAGGTACCTTAGGGGCCAAGAAGCCCTCATGCTACCTCCTGTAAGTCCTACACAGTGTAATTCCTGAGAGCTGGTCGGAGGCCCAGCTCCTTTTATCCACCACTCTGCAAACATGATTACTACTTAAAAATCCATAGAAATTCACTGAAAAACCAAAGGTTACAGGGACGTTATAGTTAGGAATTAGCTTTTTAAAAACCTTAGAAATTCACTTAAAAAAACAAAGGTTACAGGGACGTTATAGTTAGGGTCAGATTTCACTCATACAAAGCCAGAGAAATTCAGCAGTTATAGTTAGCTGAGCTAACTATAACTTGGGCACCCGCAATGCACTGCTTATGACCTCACATATTACATTACTCATGACCTGGAAAGTGGCGGGAACACCGTTGAATACTGTTAATGTGGAGGGGCGGGCCAAGCGGGTGGAGCTTGTAGGTGATTTTATGGCATGACACGGAGGCTAACATTGTGTAAATCTCCTTTATTGCCACAGCTCAGCAGCAACAATTGAAGAGAATATAGAACTTCAAACAACATTCTAACATAGTATATAGTCCATGAGCACGCAACCATCTTCCTTCTTTGTTGCTGCTGCTCACAAGAGAAGAACCCTCATTACTCTTGTGCTTATTTATCTATGTATTACTTGCTTATGACTAGATATATTTATATGTATATCGCATAGCTGGGTCCTATTGACCCTACCATACAAATATTCCTTGTGTTTTTATTGGGGAAAACCTTTCTCTGTATTCCTTTCTTATCGCATTACTTTAATTTACATGGTAATCGCTTTCTAGTAGAGCCCCTCGTGACTCGCTCGTTTTTGAGCATTGAGCTCCAAATTGAAAGGAAGATATTGGGTCATCATTAAAAATTAAAAAAAAGTTACTATCCTGTCAAAGGAAGCCTAATCCAGTTATACAAAAAAAAAGAAATAGGAGGGGGAGTATAAATTTGACACTTGTACTGACAACTAATATTATTTTTCCCCATAATGTCCGTTAACCCTGATTTAAACCTGGAAGGTAAAATTGAGTCAATGGTCAGCAAAGCCCTTGACAAATTTATGGACTCCATCGATGAGACCATTAATAAAAAAATAGAAACCCTGTCAAGGGCATGGCCCTCTACGAGCACCGCGCCTACTACTCAGGCCAAAGAGGGGGCAGTGAAGGCCCCAAAGAAAAGAGCTGCACCAGAGCACCCTATCAAGGCTGCAAAAAAGACAAAAAAAGGAAAAGCAGCACATTCACACTTTTCAGGCGGTGGCAACGAACAGGCCCTGAGCTCCCTATCCACCTTTATAGCGACGAACCTCTGGAAGCAGAGATAGACCTCTCTTGTTCCTCAGAGTTTGATACGGACTTAGAGGAACTGGGGGATAAAACTTTGGGAAGCTCTGAAGAGGAAAGTAAGGCCTCAGGGTCAAAAATGGGCATTGTTGATCCCTTCGGGAGGATATGTTTGACCCCCTTTTAATTAAACACCCTCTATCACCAGAATGGCTACCTTCCCAACATGTAGCGGACTACATTACGTTCTGGCTGAGAAGGGAGATCCCAAAGGAGGTCAGATCAAGATTGAGATCTGAATGCCCACGCCTTCCCTTCCCGACAAGATTGCTATGACTCCTCAGCTTGACCCTAAGGTCGTTGCATTCATAGCCAAGGGTGCAAAAGACCCTAGGAAGGGAATAGACAAGAGCCTAAGGTCATGTCAGGACCGTCTTTTGGACACCATAGGACCTTTATCAAAAATCTTTGAGATGGCAGAGAATGCCTATCTTGAAGGAACACCAATAGCCCCTAAGGAATTACGTGAAGGGGTCCAACGGACCATCTGCCTCCTTGGCAATGCCAATACCGCCATCTCTAACGAGTGTAGGAAGGGCGTTCTCCTTAAAATAGACCCCAAACTGATAGAGCTGGCAAACAAGGAAGGAGGACCCACATCACAGGGGCTCCTCTTTGGGGAAGAATTCATTCGCGACATGGCTAAATATGGCAGAGCTTTTAGCTCAATTAAAAAATCACAACGGTGTGACAGAAGACAGAGGATTCTCCACAGGTAAGAATCTTGAAAGACCCTTCAGGTACCCCTACAAAGGTGGGAGGGAGATTAGCCCGTTTCTCTGGGAACTGGACTATGATAACACAAGACCCGTGGGTTCTAGATACGGTCAAGGGTTGCAAAATAGAATTTACAGATGTTCCCACTCAGTTAAAGAGACCCCGGGAGATAACCTTCTCACAAGAACACAAAAAGTTAGTGTCCCAAGAGCTAAGGGATCTATTGGCCAAAGGTGCTATAAAAGAGAGCTCGGAACCAGGTTTTGTCAGCAATATCTTTCTCGTAGAAAAGAAAGACAAGGGACAGAGACCTGTCATAAATTTAAAGAGCCTAAACGAATGGGTAACATACCACCACTTCAAAATGGAAGGGATACACCTCCTAAGGGACGTCTTGAGAAAGGGGGACTGGCTAACACGTCTGAACCTAAAGGATGCATACTTGACCATCCCAATTTGGCCCCCACACAGGAAATTCCTCCAATTCTCATGGGAGGGAAAACTTTGGGAATTCTGCACCCTCCCCTTCGGTCTATCTTCAGCCCCATGGTGCTTCAACAAGGTCTTGCGTCCGGTAGTAGCATGGCTAAGGGAAAGGGGTGTAAGGTTAATAATATATCTGGACGGTATCCTTATAATGGGTCAATCCAAAACGAGTGTATCTCATCACACAGATCTTACCATCCACCTACTGGAACATTTAGGTTTTGTAATAAATGTAAAGAAATCGTGCATAATACCAAGCCAGGAAACTCAGTTTCTGGGTTTCATGGTGAACACAGTTACTGCAGAATTGAAATTACCAAGGGAAAAGGTAAGGAAACTTCGCAAGGAGCTCAAAAAGATTCTATCAATGAAAGATTTTCCCTTGAGGTTCTTAGCCAGGATCCTGGGTCTCCTTTCCTCAACCATCCAAGCAATTTTTCCGGGCCCTTTATATTACAGAGCCCTTCAGAGAGTCAAAGCGAAAGCTCTCAGATCAACACTATCCATGCCCACCTGGGGCATGCCATAACTAACCCTATAATTTTTTTCTAAGTAGGGTGCCCACCTGGGGCACCACACAATGTGGCCCTCATTGGGGCTGTGAGGGGGAGACCCTGGGCCGCGCAGGCCCGCCGGCTCCTCTGCTTGTACCCATTGCGTGTGCAGCAGGAGCTGGCATTGCTCTAACCCGAAGGGAGCAGTTTTGTTTTGCTCCCATGGGATAGGACAATTAAAGCATTTCCCTGCCCGAGAGCGTGGGCAGGGAACTGTTTTGTTCTCCCACTGGGCAGGAGTAGCTTTGTGCTCCCGCCCGGTTGGAGAATTTGGCATTTTCCCTACCCATGCCCACAGAAACAGACGGTGTCCCGGGTGTTCAGGACAGTGGGATAACGTCACTGAGCCAGGGATGGGGTCCATGGGGCCATTGTATGGCTCAGGGAGGGGGCCTGCCACACTACATTAGCTGTAACTCACCACTGTACCATGCAGTGTTTTCAGGCAAATCATGTAACTTAAGGTGTCATAAGTGTTTCAATTTATGCAGTGATTTCACATGCTCTAACTTCTGTAACATGCAAGGGTACAAGTAGCATGGAGAAAGGGCAATTTTTAATGTATTTAAAGTTAGTAATAATCGTTATTGTGGTATTTTTGCAACAAGTGGGGATATTTCATGGTAGTACCACAGTACATGTTTATCCCAATTCATTAGCTGATTAGGTAATCATTGGCTTTACAGAAGTTAAAGGCAGACATCCTGTTTTTAGGTACACTTTCCCCATGTTGTGCGTTACGCCCTCCGATGTAGGTAAGTATTAAGTTTTGTATTTTTGCCCTAACTATTACCAGTTTAGTAAAGTGGTAACAGGCAGAGAAAAATATTGATATTTGTTTTAAAAACTACAGAGTAGTGCGGGAGTACTGCGGTACCCAAAAAGTTTTTTCCAAGGTTAACATTTGTGTTTATAAATGTTTCTATATTTTTATACCAGTGTATGGTGAACAGCGTTTTTTTTTTTAAAGTGTAGCTTGGTAATGATTACTAATTAATGTGCTACTCCACACACTTTTTGTAAATATTTAAATATGTAAAAAATTGAAGAAACACTTTAGCACATAAAATTATTAAAATACAGTGTTATATAGTGTACTTGATTTTTTTTTTCTGGTACTGTGGTACTCCCAATTTGGAAACAAATATACATTTTTATATATATATATATATATATATATATATATATATATATATATATATATATATATATATATATATATATATATATATAAAAGTCACAGACGCTGCACTTCGTGGTTCCCAGCCTCCGGCGTCGGTGCCTGCAAACGGCGGCAACAGCCGTATAAAATGAAAGGATTTCCGTATTTTGTTCGATTTGTCCAAAATGACGAGATGCGGCACACCAGAAGAAGCACAGATTTTATTGTGCACAAACCAAAGGGCGACGCGTTTCGGCGTTAAGCCTTTGTCAAGCAATTTCCTGTACTGCAAATTCCCATAAAAATACAACCAAAGGTTAAGCGACATAGAGAAAATACTTCCGTAATTTGTACAAATCTGCTTATCCACAGTACAGCAAATGTGATAATCACTAAATGATATTGTGGTAAATAGTCTATTATTAATTAATCAATTCTTCACAATTACAAATTTATAACTGTTTAACAGTATACGTGAAAATTTATAATGATGCGTGTGGATAACAAGTTTTTCTATACTGAGGCATACGATAGAATTCAGTAAAGTTTTCAGTGCAAAATAAAGCACACTGCATCATAAAAAAGATAAGATAATATCTGTATATGCGGCTTTGGTCTCCCAACATTCCCATACTCTGTATATTTACACATTTTAACACATTTTGGACAAATCGAACAAAATACGGAAATCCTTTCATATATATATATATATATATATATATCCATGCTCCTTGCTTGTCCTGTTTTGAGAAGCACTCGAACACCAACACGAGCTGCAAGCATCAACTCCTTTAATAGGTATGCAAGTAGCGGCCCCCTGATCTTTTTCACGGCCATATCACCTGCCAACGCGTTTTGAAGTCATCTTCTTTATCAAGGCTGATGGTGAGATGGAGCACAGTCCTGTTCAGCCCCTTATATTCACATGATTGCTCGCCCCCTGATGGGCGGTTCTATATGATACTGTGCAACGTGTTTATGGGAGCTGCAGTCCCGATTGGAAATGTGTTCCCGCTGTAAGTGCAATGTCCCGCTAAAAAAGTTCAAAACCCACTGATGGGCCTCAGCGGGCGGGTACCTCCTTAATCCTTTGTTGGTGCCCCACAAAAAGAGGCCGGCGTATGCCAACCCCAATGGCCCCCTATCATAACGGGGTGGTGCATTTTCTGCATGTGTTTTTAGAAGTGTTCATTTATATAGTTTGATACTCAATTATCCTGTATGAAGCTAATATGCATATGGTGAATTAACTAACAAATGCCCACTGGGGCTCAATATGTTTGTTATAGGTGATGTTGGAAAAGGAAGAAGCATATTTCACGTTATCTATGTTGTCGCATCACCTTTACCTATGTCATAACTTCAGGAAGTCTATCAATGTAATATGCGCTATTATTGCCAATCAGCGAAAACATTTTGGGTATTTAAGAATTGATGCATATTTTATACGCAGCGTAATTGCACATACAGCATGGTATTTTGCACAGTCATGAAAACTCTTCCTGGTTTTAAGTGTAATTGCATGTGCCTACTTGCACATTGTCTTAATTGGTTAAACCATGTCATCGGTTTTTAGAATTTATGCTTTTAGTGTGACCATAATAATAATCTTTTAACATTTAACTTAGCTTTTATGTATTTTACATATAATTGATTGGTAAATGTCTTCTTTTGAAATTGATTTATGCATCTAAGCGCAATATTTGAGAATAACTTATTTATTTGCCTATTTGCACATTGGGCTGGAAGTTGCACTCTCAACATGTTTATTTGCCCATATGAGAGTGTTTTTCTATATCTATGCAACTATGGTTCTATGGTCACGTGTTGTAATCACTGTCACTTTAAAAGAAAAAACATTTTCCTCGTTGCGTCATGTGATCAAGGCCCTTTCAGGGCCGAAACGCGTCATGGCGGCAGTGCTGGGTTATGATATGAAATAAATTATCTGCACTAATCTTTGGGTCCGTACCGTCTTTTCAGCGAAGTTGGAGTGGGTGACGGAATTCTTGTGGATATATATATATATATATATATATATATATAGATATGTATATAGATATATATATATATATATATATATATATATATATATATATAAAGTGGTAATAGGTATGGGAAAAATACCAAGCATAATACTTACCTACAGTGAATAGCATAATACAGAACACAGGGAAACTATAGGTGAAAACAAGATGGCTGCCTTTAACTTTTGTAAAGGCAGTCATTAGCCAATCAGCTAATGACTTGTCATCGCTATATACCTCAGAAGTATAGAGGTACTACCACGGCCACAGATATATGTAAATTAAAACGTATAAAATACTTACCCTACTTACCTGCCGTACCCCACAGAAGCACCTGTGCAACATAATATATAATCCTTCCTAATTTCATTAAAATCCGACTGACGGTTTTTTCTCTATGCAAAAACAAAAGTCTATATACAATGCATTGTATTCTATGTCTGCACTGGATTTCGGACCCCCTTTTTTCATTTCTATCCCCTTGGCAAAACTTTCAGAACTCCAAGATTGAAAGGGGCGCACCAGGTTTGAAAAGTTTTGTGGACATTCGTCACACAGATGCAAAGTAATTAGGGGCCAAACATCCCTATCTCTGGTCACCATATGTATATATATATATATATATATATATATATATATATATATATATATATATATGATTTTGATGTTAAACGCATTTAGTATTAGTTCCATTGGCTGTTGTTTTATTTCCCTACCTCCACTGTTTTCTATGGGAGTGTGTTGCAGTACCTGTGAATGGCAAAGTGTGATGCTTGACTTACTCCAAGACTGTTGGACACCATTAGGGCTGTACTAGCTTTAGAAGTGTAGTTTGTGAATAGCAACAGGCTTACTCTTTGGGGGGTGTTTGCATTAGCATGTTACTTCCTAACTGCAGCAAGCACTCCCATAAATAAAGGCTCATAAGACACTTACCCCCAGAATACATATCGAAGAAACCAGTTTTTATCACCTCTCCATTGGATCCTGTGAAGATATACAAAGCAAATGATTCATTGTCACACAAAAAAGACTATGAAAGAACAGCATGTGGAGTATTTTCTCACATAATCTCACATCATTCTCCTTTTAGACATAACTATCCTTTACCTTAGTTTAGTTTTTATATAATCATCCCCCACTTTGAATAATAATAAATACCAATAATTTTATGTTTTCTTAAGTCTATTAATTAATATGTTTATGTTCATAAAAATGGCATATTGAAGGCACCTGAAAAGGAGGTAACTGAATGCCACACTACGAGCATGCGTTAATGATTCGATACTTCAGTGCACTAGAAATCATCATTTTGGTTGGAGTCACTGGTCGATTCAACTCAAGTATTGTCACCAGCACAGGCAAGTGAACACTCAGTCGTTTGGGAAAAGGCACAGTATATGTATGGTCTGTAGGTGTTGCTCCTAACGCAAGGAGTTATCAGTAAGGTTTTGTTTCTTGATTTGAATGGTGACATATGTGACACGGTTAACAGGGTGTGCTGCCAGGACTTTGAGCACCACTGGCAGCATATATATTTTTGTATTTTATTTTTTTGTGTACTGCAGGTTATACCTCTGGCCTGGGTGACAGAGAATTTTACAAACTGTGGCATATGTCACAATAGGCAGTGATGTTAAAGTGGTAGCCAGGAAGAAACATGGCATATTTAACTTAACAATGCAAGGGGGCGTGACTTGCCACTTGACGAGGATTACTGCTTGATGAGGAGCTCCAGCGCAACTGTGGGGATATTTCCAGCTGGCCTTCAGCTTCCCTGTCAAAGACCGCACCCACAGTGACATGAGCATAGCAGAACCCCTTCTGCTCAGTCAAGTCCAATTTTGATCTGTCTGCCTCTTGTGCTTGCCGACTTTGTGTGAAACGACGGGATGAGCACTGACAGCGCGGTCGCGCCTACCATTTTGGTAACAATGCTAAGGTAAATGTTGGCTCACAAAACATTGCGCCTCAACAGTTAAGCCTGCATTTTTTCTGCACAGAAATTGAGCTTCATATCCTGCCCACTTGGTCTTCTTGCGAGAATTTCTGGTATTACTTCCTTTTACTCCTGCCTTATTTATTCACTGAATTCCTAACTGTTTGAATACATAGTATTTTTTCAACTGTGGAAAGGTACAGGAATTTGTGCCTCAAACTCTTCTCTTTTATAAAATTCATCAGGTATTGTTGGTGAGTTTTCCGGCTGACTCCTGTTCAACCTTATGGACAAAACCAGAAACCTCAAACTAATTACACCTGTTACGTCCATGTCTGCACAATATTCTATTGACACACAGAACTCCTTCGCCACTCTTGACCCCGCAATGGAAGCTCTTGGTACTCTCATCATGAGAATATGCCATCCTGTTCATTCTTCATTCCTCCATCCTCCACTAAAATTGTCTCTATAATTCCTCTGACAACTCCTCTATCAAGTAATAAAAGACTGAAAAAAGATCCTCCCTCACCTGTTAAAACTATCTCCTCTTTCTCCATTGAGCTCATTCTAGAGGAAATGAAAGCTTTAAAACCTTACATGGAGGACCCAATAAGAAACATCAGCACCTGGATGACAAATGGTCTTTAATGGAGAATAGAGTTGCGGACATCGAACAATGGACTTTAAACTTCTCCAAACCGAAGTGGCATATGTTAAAAAAATAACAGAAGATTTGGAGAACTGCAATAGATGAAACAACCTCCGCATTTATGGTCTTGAGGAGGGGGTGGAAGGTGCTCAACCTATTTAATTTTTTCAGTCATTCATTCTAATAGTATTGGATATGCCAGAATCTACCCATTTGAACATACAAAGAGCTCATAGACTTGGTCATCGCCTGACATGCGCCCTGCTTTACACTCCTGTGATGCCCATTTTGGCCTATTTAATCCATGTATCTTTAAAGTGACATATGAAAATAAAACGACGACGTATGAGGACCCCTCTCCATTGTAGAAGTTTATAGACAAATGTAAAATTGAAGCTATAGATACCTCTAAATTTCCATATCCTAAAATACTCCTTCTGTGTTGTGTCTATATGTATGTTATTTATAAATGACATGATCCCATGGTATTAAGTTTTGTTATTCATATTCTTGTTTTACTTACCTCATATGTGATAACAATGTATCTCTTCTCTTTCTCCCCTAGGTATCCTCCTCCTCATGCCCCTCATGGTTGTATTTACATATCTATATATGTAGTCTTGATTATCCCTTCCTGGTGGCCTCACCTCCCCCAATCATTAGTTTGCTTACCGGTATGTTATTTGTATCCTCCTGTCCTCCCAATTATGGTCACATTCTCTTCTTTTCTATTCTATTTTCTTATTGCGCTCTTCTTCTTATTCCTTCTGTTCTCTCTCTTTCTTTCATTTCTTGCTTTTTTCCAGTCCTCTTATTTTTCTTTGGTGGTCTTGCACTTTTCAAATGTTATTCTCTTTTCTTTTACTTCAAGTTGGCAATTTCATGTATAAAGTTCTTTATTTTATGAGTCGAGTGTTACATATCATCTATCTGAGATTATTTTATTTACAATATGCGTAGTTCTCTATGAGTGTGTAATTATGTATAATGTTAAAGGGTTGTATTCACCCATCAAATGTCACTTAGCCAAATTAAAAGCTGACAGATTTATTACCAGAAACCCATATTGTTGACCTAGAAGTCAAGAAACTAGTATGACATTGGGTTGGGCATTCTTTTACCTCACGAGGATCTGGTAAACATAATGGTGTTGCTGTTCTTTGAATGTCACATTAATTTCACAAGAATCAGATTGGGAGGTTACTAGCTTATTTTAAAATTAACAATCAATAGGACACCCCTTACTATTTTTAACATATATGCTCCACACAACTTGATAAATCATTCTGGCACAATATTATTCACAAATTGATGTCTCCCACTAATGACTACCTAATCTTTGGTGGCGATTGCAACCTAGTAATGTTCCCTTTTTTGGATAGGTCCTCCAAGTCTCCTTTTGTTTTCTCTTCCATGCACAAACAATTCACTTCAACCATTCACCAAAGACCCCTTATAGATTCTTGGAGAATTCGGAATACCTGTTCTCGGGGGTACACCTTCTTTTCCCCTGTCTATTTTTCCCAATCCAAAATTGACCACATATTTGTCTCTAAGCATTTATCTCAACACGTTATTCATGCTGATATTGATACCATATTAATCTCAGACCATGCTCTTGTTCTGTTAGACTTAGATCACCTTCCTGCTCTTCCAAAGACAAGACACTGTGGATTTAATACTTCTATTTTATTACACACTACTTTTACACAGCGTTTTGATACATTTATATCTGAGTTCTTTGCATTGAATGAATCCCTGGATACATCATATCAATATGTTTGGGACTTCTTCAAAGCTACTTCTAGAGACTTTTGGCCTCATTGCAGCTCATTGGTGGTGGTCCGCCTGACGTCTGAGGCATTGACCCGACAACCATATTACGATACAGGCGGTCCGACCAATGCCTGCATGGGGAATCCGCTGAACCTCCAACAGGCTCAAGGAGCCCATCGGGCTGGATGAGCAGATCATAATCCCCAAACTGGAGTTGGTGCCTACTCAGGCGCTGCCGTGGGGACTACGGTGCACCTTTTGGACAGCCTTTTCATGTCGGTTCTGCCACCATGAAAAGGCTGGCAGAAAGGGTCTTTTGGGGTCCCCTAGAAGAGCCCCTGTCCCATGTGGCCCTCCGCTATGGACCCTGGGTGCACCTGTGGTGCCCCACTAAAATTCCATGCATCACGCTGCCTGCCACATGGTGCATGGCTGTTTCAAAAGCATATTTTTCCTATTATGGCTAGTGCTGCGGCCCGCAGCTCAAGCAATAGTGGTCGCATTCAAATCATGGTAGCGGGACCACTGACTCCTTGTCGGGTGGTCCCATTTCCGCTATGATGCCGGTTGGACACTCATCCGGCTGGCATCGCAATGAGGCTCATTATTATTACTTATGTGACAAGCAAAAATCAAAAATAGCTTTGGATATCATGAAACACTTTAAAACACTAGAACATTCCTACTTTTCTTCCAAATTTAAGTCCTGCTTAGATGAATTGAAAAGCTACATTTGAATTCAATAAACTCTCTACAGAAGATGCTGACTCTTTTCTTCCTAAATCCAGTGCCAAAGAGTATGGTCATGGTAAAAATAGGGCAGAGAAACTTTTAGAAAACTATGTTAAAGTTAAGAAAGATTGAGTCAAAATAGATACCATTTTACGAGAGGACTCTACTCCTATTTTTAAAGACAACAATATCTTGGCTTAATTTAGCAAGTACTATCAAGCTCTTTATACATCAGAAAATACTCCTTCTCAAGGGGATAGTACTTTATATCTATCTTCAATTCATAAAGAATCTGATTTAAATACTGATTTTTCCCACCTAGATGAGGACATTGCTATTCAGGACATGCAAAATGCAATTAATTATATCAAAAAGGGCAAAGCTCCTGTCCCAATGGATTCCCTGTCGAATTATATCTTCATTTCTCCAGAAAGCTACTTCCTAAGTTACTTTACATATTTAGATTTTCTGCTTCTTCTAATGCTGCTACTGGTAACTTTTAAGATGCTTTAATTTTCCTTATTCCTAAAGACAATAAAGACCACAGATTGTGTAAAAATTATAGATACATCTCCCTTGTTAATTCGGACTATAAGATCTTTTCTAAAATTCTTTCTTTACATTCAGACCCGCTACGTCCACATTTAATTGGTGAGGAAAAATCTGTTTTTTGTAAGGGCAGACATCTTTCACAGATAACACTAGACTCTTTTTGACATCTTAAGCGAAACCAAAGGCTACAAACATTCACTAGCAGCTATCTCGTTAGACACTGAGAAAGCTTTTGATCGCATGCAACAGAACTTTATTTTTTCTACTCTTACTTGGTTCAGTTTTGGGCAAATTTTCATTAATCTATTGTCACTTTTATACTCATCCCCTAAAGCAACAATATTTATCAATGGCCTAATTTCTACTCCCTTTCCTCTTCACAGAGAAGTCCAACAAGGATGCCCTCTTTCCCTTTTCTCTTTATTCCTACACTTGAACCATTTTTATGCAAGATTCAACAACATAATAGTATACAAGGATACAACTACTGAGATAAAGAGATTAAATTCTCAGTTTATTGTGACAACATTCTTTTATATATGTCTTCTCCTGGTTCCTCCTTACAACCATTTCTAGACACAGTCTCCTTTTACTTTAATCTCAGGCAATAAATGAAATTCTGATAAGCAAGGGATCCTTCCCCTAAATAAATGGTGTTTTAAACATGACTTTTTATAATCAAATTTCTCTGGAATCCAGTAAAATATGTGGGTATTTGGTTTTCTGATGCTATTAAAACCACAATCACCCTTAAATCTTCCACACTTCTTGCTTCTTTAACTACATCTAGTTCCCAATAGAATCCATTGTTTCTTTCTTGGTGGGGTAGGTTGGACTCTATTAAAATGATGTTGGTTCCAATTCATCTTTTCTTTTTTTATGCAATTCCCATCAATATCCCAACTTCTATTTTTTTTTTAAATATATACTATTCTAACTTTTTTATGGAACAATAAAAATCCTTGTTTGTCTTTCAGTAGGTAATTTTCAAGCTTTCTTTTTTAAGTATTCGGTTCTTTATGAAAATCACCAATACGCAAGTGACTCCACCATATGGAGGGAGTTAGAATTGTTTTTATTCACCTCTTTTCTTTTTCAGAATTTTTGTTGTTTACTCCATGCCCTACTTCCATGTCTCTTCCTGTTCTTAAAAATGCTTGCGGGCTATTGCTCCCAATATATATTTCTTTTTCTTCTAATATTGATCATATTCTTCAATCCTCAATTTGGTATAATAAACTCATTAAAATTAATAACAGAACCGTCTATTGGAAAACCCGAAGACATAAAGATTTATTATGGACCCAACGTTATTTCAAGAACAATCCTGTATTTCCTTCTCTCAATCTCAATCCCATTTAATTTCCCTCCCTCATATGAAAAAAAAATTAATTCTTTGATTCGGGCATTTCTAATTCTATATTCTATATTCAAGTCCCACTCTTACTTCTACTACTCCCTCTACTACTTCCAATCTACAACCTGTGTTATCAACCCTTCCCACAGCCTCGCGTATTTACAGCATTCTCATTTCCTCCCCAGCTATTAGACAAAAAAAAATATTGGAGTTACAATGAGAATCTGATTTACAGACTTTGTTTCCTACATTTCTATGGAGCAAAACATGGCTCAAGATCCACAAAACATCTTGTGCCGCTAACACAACCCAAACTCTATTTTTCATTTACAACAGGCTCATGGTCACTCCAGCTATGTTACACATTTTTATTTCCACTGTCTCTCCATCTTGTTGGTCACGTAACACTTCCGGTTCAGATATAAAGCATATTTTATTCGAATGTCCGACTACTTACCAATTTTGGTTAAAGGTTTGGTCACAAATCAACTATAGTTTCCATACACATATATCTTTCAGTTTTACAGATGTATTCTTAGGCACTCTTTCTGATGATTGGAATGATTGTACTTTTAATGTCCATATATTTTTTCAATCAGGGTGGTATGGTGTATGTTATAATCATAGACTAGATGGAGCATATACCACCCCATTATCTTTACATATTAAAAGGCAAATTCTCTGGACACCAGTAATGATTTTCCTTGAAGAAGTATACAAACCTCCTTGAATTACTTGTTTACTTCATTGGTAATTGTACCTATCTGCATTGCTTTCATTCACTATATTTTACCATTCAATTTATTCTGCATTGGTACTTTCTTGATAGTTACATTAGTTCGCCTCATTAGTAATTTATTATATTTTTTATGCAAATATTCTCACTTTCTCTCTTTTTCTTTCTTTCCTTCTACACTTTGGTTATATAAGAACTTTATTATAATGTTACTGGATATCTCACTGTATGCATTATATTATTGATTTATCACATTGTTGATTGTAATTATTGTTTCTTTCTTTAATAAACTCTATCCTTAAAACTTAACAAAGCAAGCTAATATCTAATAGCAAGAAATTTAAATAGATGACAATTCAATAATATGATGCAAAATTGGAAATGAAAAGGCAAAACAGCTGTGAGCCTGGAAATATACACAAGGATGTTGTTTTTTTTTGCGGTGCTCTAATATGATTCTGTTGCTCATGTTTGTGAAAAAGATATTTAAAGGTATTAGTTCCAGACGGTTGTATGATCGAATAAGGCATGCCAAAACAACAAATGCATTTATTATGCCATCATTATAATGCATGACTCTTTAGCACGTATGCCTTTAGAATGAAAACATTTAGTACGCATATGCCTTTACCATGCCTGCCTGTACAATGAAATTTTCATGGTAAAGTCATGCTTGTTAAAGACATATGTGTGGTAAACGTTGAATGGTAAGTATAATCCTTACATGTATATCAGCATAAAGAGTTTGTGAGGTTTACAGTGCGATGGTCTGAGCGTATACAAATAATGAAACCTGAACAGTGATGACAGACTGATCAGGGGCGGCTCCTCCACAAGGGTGGAGGAGCGTCACCCCACTGCTTTCTCGCCGTGCGAGAAGCAGAAACATAAAATGGTAATAACTTGCAGGTATTACCATTTTATGTTTGGCGGCGGGGCTGCTCTGCGAGCAGCCAGGGCAAGGGAGGAGTGGTGTGCCCACTCCTGAGGACGCAATGACTATTTGGTCGGCGCTCGGGGGCCGCCAAAACCACTCATGCGCACTCTGATCTACCTGCATGAAGAACATGGCCTACCCATAAGCCCCTGGCTGGGCGGTGTCTCCACCAATCACAATGCTGCTTGCAGCGTTGTGATTGACTAAGGGGAGGGAGCCTGGCTGCCTGCTTCCTGTTCCTGCTGGAAGCAGGAAAGCAGGAGCAGCAGCCGAGAAGACGCGGGACCCGGCCGGCGGAAAGGTAAGTCTATTTTTTTATTGTTAAATTAACCCCCCGCGTGACCCCCTCCCCACACGTCCCCCCGCCCCCTCACCCACGAGATATGCCACGACTGAGACTGATAGTGTAATATATCCCCCTGTCTGTCCCTGAAGGTAGCCACCATCTTAGATCATGTCCCAATATATAATGTAGTAACTCATAATGCGCATGAAATGGAATGACACCAGTATTTCACTAGTACTTCAGATCATCACGTTCAATTTGAATTAAAGTACAATAAATTAAAATACAGATTGTCTTGAAAGAAGTCCAAATGGTTTCGAGATAACAAGTATTACCAATCATACTAATGTGGCACATCAACCATGTAACGGAAAACAGAAGGCCTTTGAACGCGTGAAACATAAACAATTGCACCTAAACCCCCAGCAGTGTATATGGCGGCAGTGGTGGAAATGGGCCGTCTACTCCTCCAGCTAACAATTTCATGGGTAACTGCGTGGCCTTGCCGATCATGTTTGCTGAACAAAGCAGTTCCTCCATTAGGGCAGAGAAGCGTCGCCCCACTGCTTTCTCGCAGTGAGAGAAGCAGAAACATAAAACTACCATTTTATGTTTCTGCTTCTCGCACTGCGAGAAAGCAGAAGGGTTTGGTTGGGGGCGGGTGGGTGGACGGGTCTGCTTGAGGGCAGGGGAGGAATGGATTGCCCAATGCTGCGTGCCCTGACTGTTAGTCGGCCCTCTGGGGCCGACCAAACCGGTCATGCGCACTCTCCTTTTTCTCCATGTAGGCTGCATGCAGCCTACATGGAGAAAATGGCCTCCCCATAGACGCCTGGCTGGTCGTCGTCCCCACCAATCACTACACTGCCATTGCAGCGTTGTGATTGGCTTAGGGGAGGGGAGGGAGACTGCCTGCTTCCTGTTCGCGGGACCAGGCCAGGAGCTGAGACCGCGCGGGACCAGGGAAGGTACGTTTTGTTTTATCAACCCCCCCGCGAAACCCCGCCCAACCCCACCCGCAAATCATGCCGGCCGCGACTGGAACAAAGGAATCACTCTCTGTGTTTTGGTACGTTTAAAAGATTTATGTCTGATCTGGCGAGTTCAATAGCAAATGCTAAAGATGTGCTCCTAGGCTATATCTCTCCCCTCATCCTGAACCGGTACTGTGTTGTGAGGAAACACCACTCACCTCTTCAGTTTAAAGAACCAGAGAATGTGTGCAAAGACAGTGTTGCCAGCTGACTTCTTTTTAACGTGTATTATTGAAACTATGGTTGTTTCTGCTGCAGATTTTTAAAAAAATAGCATTCAAGCATTTTGACAGTGTCTGAAAACATACACCAAAATGCAAAACACTCGACTGTGCGGCAACAGCATTTATTGCACAGGAAGAGACCAATTCAGACAGTAGTTAGTTGCACTGCACAGGAATATAAACAAGCATTTGCAATGCAATAGGTCTCGCATTTTAGAAACTTTGACCTATTGATATTGTAAATGGCAACGCCTTCTATTTTTGCAGTTTTTTAAAAGACATAAATAAAAGGCATTGTCATTTACAATGCCAATATCTCAAGATCTCGCAATTGCGAGACCTATTGCATTACAAATGAGAAATAGCTCTGTTGTCCAAAGCCACACTCCTTCGGTGAGAGCTCAGCTGTGTTAGGTTGAGCAGTTAGATATGTGCAACCTGAATGATAGTCTTATGTCTAAGATCAAACTGTGAGCCATATCTAGTCCAAGCGATAAGCAGGAGACAACAATCAGGCAGCTTGATAAATATGCATACTTGGGAGTTACCATGGACACCAAACTCTCCTGGCTAGAACATATACATTCCAGGAAACAAAAAACAATAACAATTGGGAAGGCGATTGGCAGGTTCACCAAGCTGTAGGAAGGAAAAGCAATTACCCAGTCGGTTACAGCACTAACGACCAAACGTATACCATTGCAACCAAACACCTCACCAGTACTTTACTAAAAGACATTAAATGAACTGGAAAAAATGTTTATATAGCGTTAAGCAATTCCCCAGCCTAAGTCTAGCCACTCCATATAGCAAACTTAGGTTAGAATTAAATCTGAGTCCGTTGGCTAACTTCCATAACACTTCAACGTTAAATTATATATGTGAATGTAATAACGCCAATGCCACAACACAAAGGTGAAAATCTATAAGGACCTGCAATGTAACAACTACAAAAGCTTTGACCGGAACTTGGACAGTATTAGGGCAGTGATCACACAACACAATCTTCCAGGCCTGACCTCTCTTTCAAGTCTACCACGTCTTGAACTGAAAAAACCTAATAAAAAGTACTTTAAGGGGAACTATCGAGAGGAAGATGTATGCTCTCTTCGAATTACCATCATAGCGACTTAACATTTAATTCCTAATTCCTACTCCATCCGAAGACAACCATATCTTGATTTTAACCCAGAGGGAACTAACAAAAAGAAATATTTAAGAATCAGGCTTTTATATATTCCTTTGCATCAAGTTGAAGGGTCTTGGAACCCACACATAAAGGGCAATGGTTCATGTCGATTATGCAGTTTTAAGTCTGAGACTATAGAACATATTATTTGTATCTAGCCCAGTCTACGAGGTCTGTGCAAACAATATCTTTGAATATTTTTTAACAAGGTAAATATTCGATCCACCATAGAAGCAATCAACTATTGTTTTAACAATAAATCTCCATTTTTTATTAGTGCCCTAATGAGAATTTTAGATATTGCTTATAGCAGCCTGGGCTTTAAATTTTTTGTTTACTTAATTTATTTGACATATTTCTTTAAAAAAAATACTTTACTTATTGATGATTTTAATACACTACTATAATGGGTACCAAAAGAATGGAAGCTATATGCATTTTCTTTTCTTTTTCTTCTTTAATTTTAGAAGATGTAGTATTTATTGTAAAATGATTTGATAAATGTAATAAACCTACTTGCGTACCTATGTACCAAGAGATAATTCTTCTGTGTGATGCTGAGGTGTACAATATCTGCAAACTGACCGACATTTTGCAGTGTGGGACCTGAGCTTGTAAATTAGGCAGCCTGAAGGAAAGCTCTGATGTCTATGGGTCGAATTTTAAGATATGTGTAACCTGAGAGATAGCTATGGTATCCAAGTCCAAGCTGTAAGATATGTGTAACCTGAGAGAGGGCTCGGTTGTATAAGGCGAGCTGTATGAAATGTGCCTTCTGAGAAGTAACGTTGTTGACTAACACCAAGATGTAACATTTGTGTAAATTGAATACACTAGTAAGATAGGTGCGACTCGAGAGAAAGTTCTTCTAAGACATATGCAATCTGTGAGATAATTCTGCTGTCAGACTGAGGGACACAATATATGCAAATTGATGGAAGCTCTGCTGTCTAAGAGAGAGCTATAAGATATGTGCAGACGGAGGGATACCGCTGCCGAGGCCTCAGAATATATTATTTGCGGCCCTTGGAAGAACTATTTTATCTAATGCCCAAGCACGCACAATCAATCTTCCCTGAGTTGCCATGGCACATTTTCTGCTGTCAGTCTGAATCTGACATTTCTGTAAGGTTTCCAAGCATTTCCGGACAGATAAAAGGAGGAGCAACTGAATGAGGGAATACGGCCTAACGAGCAGAGCTACCGACTGTGTAACTGGGACAGCATGTTCGACTCTCGGCTCCACTCAACATCTTGTGATTCTGGGCAAACGGCGTAATAATCTCTTCATGCCTCAAAATAAAAAATGCTTTAATGTAGTCTGGGGCATGCGTAAAGCGCTCTCATGTCCTTAGCTTGGACCAACTTCTCACTATATGAAAGCTACCTAAAAATAGGAGATGGAAGTTCACAGGCTACGTGGAACTCCTTCACTGTGCTGGGGCGAAGCGCCTGGCAAGGCTGATAAACTGCCTTAGTACAGTGAATGACCCCCATCTACTGACCTCAGTTTTGCTACCGGCTAAGTATGATTTCCGTACAAACAGCATGCGCTCACTCCAGGCATGACTTTCAGAAAGCCCTCGCAGTGCCCTTCGTATCACGGCTTAATATCCGCACATTTCGGTGGCTCCTACATGTGAACTGGGACATGCGTAATGTAACTGCTGCTCATGTAAAGCGCTCCTATACTTTCGGGTCGAGTAGGCGCTATACAAAACTGCAATAAAAAAATAAAAAAGCCCAAGTAGTCCCTAAAGGAAACGGACAAAGCCCTACAGCGCAATATAACTGTAGTTGGTCGGTGCTGCTTCCGATAAAAATGAAAGTGATGCATTGGACCAGCAACCAATAGGGAGGCCGGAAATCACAGTGAAGCCAATTGCAAGCAGCAGGGGGGATTATCCTCGCTATACAGATAACTAGATGTCTCGGAGAGACAGCGCATGCGCGCTGCCTAGGCGAGACCTAAAAAAGGATCCGCTTCTATAAAACATGTGCACTCGCACGCACACACACACACGGAAATAGAAATGACAAACAACTGAGCTTGCAAAAACGCATATGCCTTTACTATTCATGCCTGTACACTAAAATTCCTTGTGAAGGCACGTGTGGTAAAGGCATATTCATTGTAAAATCCTGCACTGGGCAGGCTTACGGCATAAAGACGCATTCGGGGTAAAGCCTTCGTTGTCCAGACATGCGTGATTCACCCATCGTTGTAAAGACTGTTTCCCATTTGGGACGGAGAATGAAGGAGAATGTTTGACCTGGTTCGATAATGCATGATAGATATTAGCTGCTTTTCTCGGGAATGATTGTTTAGAAGTGAACTTTTCTTGAATGTTGGCATTTTGAGAAAGAGCAGGATTAGGATTTTGTTTTCGAGATGTACCTGATACTTTGATTTTGGGTGCAAGCCTCACTGTTTGTGTTATAGTTAGATAATGTTTATGTGTTCCAAATCTGCACCACACAGTGTATACAATCGCTTGGAAAAAGTGAAAAGACAGTGGCACGGAAAGAAAAAGCACAAG
Source organism: Calotriton arnoldi (assembly GCA_963921515.1). NCBI lineage: Eukaryota > Metazoa > Chordata > Amphibia > Caudata > Salamandridae > Calotriton > Calotriton arnoldi. Next base: position 1,108,453 of record CAWUFW010002526.1, read on the forward strand.
GAAGATAAAAAAAAAAATCAACTGTATGATACATTAAAAACACAGCAAAGCAAAACCCTGGAACAAAAAAATCATCTAAACTAATCTCGGGCGTCGACAATGAAAAAGCAATATGTAATGCTCTGAATGCAGAGGATCCCAAGTGCACTGTACAAATTAACTTGAAGAAAGTCAGTAAGGAGCAGTCTCAGCAAATCATGAATTATTATAAATGTAGCCACCCCCTATTTACAATTTCTTAAGATTCTGAACATGGTTAATTTACACATGATGTAATTCATTGTAAAGTGCATAAGCATGCTATTTCAGGTTATTGCATTCTGATCAATTACTGTGTTTGTCAATATCAAAAGGACAGCACAGCATTCCATTGCAGATTCTGGCAGCTAAGGGTACAAAGCAAACACAAGGAGCTGATGGATGGAGTGCTGAAACTTTTCAGACACTCACCCCCAGTCACAGATCTGGCTTGGCAGTTCGGGCTGGACTGTTCCCATGGGGCACAGGGTCAAGACTGATTTGCATATAGCTGGGTCTGAACTGGGGTGGTAAAGTGAGCTAAAGAACGATGATGGATTCAGCGCTCCATCCATCATCTCCTTGTGTTTGCTTTGTTCGCCCTAAGTTGGCAGGGTATGCCCAGACGTGGGCCCCTTGCTCACTTTGTCACTGGATTCAAGCTAGCCTGGCTGATGAGGTGTGTTACCCCGAAACTGGTCCCAGGATGCTTGTTTCCGGTCCAGGGATGACCTGGCTTGGTAGATCGGGCTGGACTGTTCCCATGGGGCACAGGGTCAAGACTGATTTGCATATAGCTGGGTTTGAACTGGGGTGATGAAGTGAGCTAAAGAACAATGATGGAGTCAACCCAGATCGGTGACTGGGGGTGAGTGTCTGAAAAGTTTCAGTGCTCCGTCCATCATCTCCTTGTGTTTGCTTTAGCTAAGGGTACAAAACATGATATGTCAAAGGGCACTACTCGTTCCACATGATGACTCTGAATTTTCATTTACGTAATGCAGACAAAGTCTTACATCCTGCTCAACAGTGGTGTAACAAAGGCCCCCACAGTGCGGAGTGGGGGCCGGAGCTCCAGGGGGCCCCCTCAGCACAGTGCCCCGGCTGTAGAGCTCCAGAGTGAGCCAGAGGTGGGCCCCTCCATGTACTTTGCAGGGGCGCGCCCTTTAAGTGTCTTTAAACCACTGCTGCTCAATGCAGTCAGGAGAGCACATCCACTCCTGGATGCAATAACAGGGGAACAATATCTAGCTAGGAGCAGAATAGAATGAGACTGATTATCTCTAACTAGAAAGACAAATTAGAGGGAGAAGGAATGCTTGAACATTCGGGCCCAGATTTACTAATTTTTCATGTAGTGCAGCACAGCATCCAAATTTCCTCCACGGAGTTGTGCAATGGGTAAAACACAGCACAGTTGCATTGCTATAAAATTTGGCCTGCTACTGTTATGATCCTCTGTGAAGGCATTCAAGGAAGGTTGCCTTGCACAGTCTTACACCTTGGTGCACAGGAGAGGGTCACTGTCTAGTGTAGGATTTCTGCAGGAAGCATACCCTTATAGTACATATTCCTATGCAGAGACAAACCCAGAAGGTTCTCATGGATTGGATGAATTCTGTGCACTGCATCACACATGCTCTATGATGTTATTTTGAGCTGTAAACATATTTCCTCTTCTTTGCGTCTGCTTCTTAGTTGTCAATTAAAAAGTCAGTCTAGTCATCTCAGTAGCTCAAGCTTCGTGTCAAAACCTGTGGTTGCTTGCACTGATCTTACCCATGAACACCCCTTTGGGCAAAGTGGTTTTTGTGCTGTGAAAATCGCACCCTTCTATTGCAAGCATATTGTGCACTGATAGTAAATAGCATGCATTATTTTGCATCACATTAATGCTGGTGTAAATTCTAAGTAATCAGTGCCTGGTGTATCAATTACCAATTTGAAACACAAAAATCCATCCATACTCTTAACTCCTCTTTATTTGCCCATAAGAACCAAGGGTCATTATTACAGTACAAAGTACCGACTGCATTGAACTGCCCCAGAATTGTAGGTGAAAGATTCAAAATTCACATATAACGTTTGACATTGTTTAAACTGGTAGTTCTTAAATTCAAATGTAGGTTTTATTGGAATTTCAAGAATTATACTTTTTAATAAGCAGGCCATGATAAAAAAGCACCCATATAGAATCCTTTCTTAGGCACACACTTAACTTCATATGTGTTCCTCTAAAATGATTGCTTTAACACTGATGGGTTTGTGACATGATGCATTATTTCTAAGCCTGGGCGTAGTTCGCGAAGTAGCGCTCCGCGAAGCTACGCAAAGTGCAGTTCGCACTACGCGAGCTACGCGTAGCACTACGCGAACTACGTAGTGCACTGTTCGCAATGATTGCACAGTGCCGGATGCTTGTCCGCACTGTGCAATCATTGAAAACGGCATCTTGCACAGTGCGAGCTGTCTTTTACTGCCGCTCGAGTAGATTTTTACTCGAGCGGCAGCTTTCAACGCGGACTGGTAGTTTCTCATCGCGAGCGGTCGCGAGCATACGCGACCACTCGCAATGAGAAACCTGACCTCCCCGCGTTGAGAATCTCGCCGGGAGGTTTATTTTCCACGTTCGCGATCGGCAACTTGATGTTGCTGATCGCGAACGAGGAAAAAGTCTCGCCGGGATGTCATTTTGCTTGCTCGCGGTCGCCAACTTGACGTTGAGGACCGCGAGCAAGCAAAAAATGACCGCTGCGCTACACTACGCTACGCGTGTTTGCACTGTGCTACGTGCAATTCGCGTTGTGCGAAGTAGCGCAAACTTCGCAAACTACGCGAGCGTAGCGTAGTGCTTTGCCCAGGGTTAATTATTTCATGGTATACAAACCAAAAACCTTCTTAGAAATCTGCTGTTTCAAAAATTAATACTGTCAAGAGCCTTCCTGACTGACTCTTTTTTGGTAGTCACAAAACTGCAATTTAATAGTAATTTTACGACTGCAGAGACACATAAAAAAATAGGCATGTCCTATTTTTTGTATTACTTATAAATATTATTTATTTATAGTAACTTTTTATGTGTGGTGTCTCCACCCTGACTGTGGAATCTCCACAGTCATAAAATTACCATTAGTAAAATTAAAATCATAGTTTGTGAGCACCTAAAGAAAATAGTAAACTTACACAAAAGTGTAAGTTTACGGATGTGAATCAGCCGCCTGGTGTGCAAACATTTTAGACAAGCACCAAAGAAGTTTCACAATTTGCTGTCTCCAGCTGGGTTGATTAACATAATTACAGGAAGCGAGAAAGAGTAGAGATTTTCAAACATTAAATTTCATACTCACCATTTAAAAGTGCAATATTTAGTCCTCGACCAATGTTATTTTTTACACTGCTCATGATTCTGAAATACAAAAATGAAAATTTTTAAGAAATTATTTACAAGTATAATTATTATTCATATAACATTTTCAAATGCATGTGCCCTCCATCCGTGTCCCACACACACAAGGGAGTGAGAATCAAAGCACAGAAACAATGGGGATTTAAAGAGCCACATCATGATGGCATTCTCTACGCTACACCAATGCAGAAGAGGTCTGTGCTTTCTTTCCTGTTTTCAGCATATAAAGTAACTCAAAAAATCTCGGAGTTACTTCACAGGCTGCAATCAGCACAGCTCAGAAGTCAAAGTCAAAGTCAAAGGATCTTGTTGAGCGCACATATCACCAGAAAGGTCTCATGGCGCTTGCAGAACTCCATAAAGACTGGCGGTCAGATCTGGACAGTGTTATTTCTGATCAAATAGCCACGTTTTTAATTCCTTCTGAAAACGCTTGTGATCGGCAATGGAAAGAAGATGAGACGGAAGCTTATTCCAGAGATCGGGGGCAAGAAAGGAAAAAGATCGTCCCCCGCTTTGTACCGTGGGAATTCGTAGCGGGGTGAGGAGAGATTTTGTGCTGGATCTTAAAAGACTTCCTGGCTGATACCAGAGGAGCTTTTTCGCTAAATAACAGGGTCCGGTTCCATATATGATCTTGTGGGTGAGGCATAGAATTTTAAAACGGCCTCTTTTGTATTGTATTGTAGAAGCACAAGGAAATAATTCATTCTTTAGGCCAGATAGATAGTTTTTTTTTTACCCACATTTGCTGAGCAGAGCTGTACGGGAGGAAAAACACAGAGCCATATCTGCTAAGATTGGTCTGCTGCTGCTGTCTTCGACTATGCTCGCTGCTAATTAGCCTACCTTGCGCAACACACAGTCACTCAAACAGCCACTCACACACAGATTGAGATAGTCTCACAGCCACTCAGATGACATATGTTAGAAATAGTAACACTCAGAAGTACAGAAAGGTTGGTGGTTTAACTTATGCAGTAACTTAGTATACATCTATAAGTGTCAGAAACTTTTACCAAACACTTACACGCACTGGATGATGCCATCAGTGATGTCATTTGAGATGTCATCAGTGATGTCATGAGTGATGTCTCTAACCATGTCATGAGTGATGCAATATGTGAGGTCATAAGCAGTGCATTGTGGGGGTATAAGTTATAGTTAACTCAGGTAACTATAACTGCTGAATTTCAATGGTTTTGTGCATGTGAAATCTGAATGGAACTAAAATGACCCTGTAAACTTAGTTTTTTCAGTGAATTTCAAGGGTATTTTAATGTTATTTCCTAACTATAACGTCCTTGTAGCCTTTGGTTTCTTTAGTGAATTTCAAAGATTTTTTTATTTTATTTCCTAACTGTAACCTGCAACCTTTGAGAGTGGGTGTGTGAGTGGTTGTATAGGATGATGAATGGGTGTGTGGTGTGAGTGGCTGTATGGGTTTGTGAGTGGGTGTGCAAGTGGTTTTGTGGGTATGTGAGTGGGTGTGTGAGTGGCTGTATGGGTCTGTGGGTGTGTGTGTGGTTTTGTGGGTATGTGAGTAGGTGTGTGAGTGGCTGTATGGGTCTGTGAGTGGGTGTGTGAGTGGCTGTATGTGTCTGTGACTGGGTGTGTGAGTTGCTATATAGATCAGTGACTAGGTATGTGAGTGGTTGTATGGGTCTGTGCGTGTGTGTCAGTGGTTATGTGGATGTGTGAGTGGCTATATGGGTATGTGAGTCAGTGTGCAAGGGATTTTGTGGGTGTGTGAGTGGTTGTGTGAGTGGCTGAATGGGTGTGTGAGTGGGTGCATGAGCACTTTTATGGGTTGTCAGTGGCTGTATTGGTCTGCAAGTGGGTCTGTCAGTGGGTGTGAGTGGTTATGTGGATGTGTTAGCAGGTGTGTGAGTGGCTGTATGGGTCTGTGAGTGTGTGTGTGAATGGTTTTGTGGGTGTGTGAGTGGGTGTGTGATTGGATCTGTGATTGGATCTGTGAGTGGGTGCATGAGTGTCAGAGTGGGTCTGTGAGTGGGTGTGTGAATGTCAGAGTGGGTCTGTAAGTGGCTGCATGAGTATCTGAGTGGGTCTGTGAGTAGATGTGTGAGAGTACGAGTGGATCTGTGAGTGGATGAGTGAGTCTCTGAGTGAGTCTGTGAATGGGTGTGTGAATGTCTGAGTGGGCATGTGAGTGGGTGTGACAGTGTCTGAGTGGGTCTGTGAGTGGGTGCATTAGTGTCTGAGTGGGTCTGTGACTGGGTGTATGAGTCTCTGAGTAGGTCTGTGAGTGGGTGCATGAGTCTCTCAGTGGGTCTGTGAGTGGGTATGAGAGGGTCTGAGTCAGTTTGTGAGTGGGTGCATGAATGTCTGAGTAAGTCTGTGAGTGAGTGCATGAGTGGATCTGTGACTGGGTGTGTGAGTTTCTGAGTGGGTCTTCAGGTGGGTGCATGAGTATCTGAGAGGGTCTGTGAGTGGATGTGTGAGAGTACAAGTGGGTCTGTGAGTTGATGAGTGAGTCTCTGAGTGGGTCTGTGAGCGGGAGCATGAGTGTTTGAGTGGGTCTGCAAGTGGGTGGATGAGTCTGAGTGGGTCTGTGAGTAGGTGTGTAAGTCTGTGGGGGTGCATGAGCATCTGAGTGGGTCTGTGAGTGGGTGTGATAGTGTCTGAGTGGGTCTGTGAATGAGTGCAGGAGTGACTAAGTGGATTTGTAAATGGGTGCCTGAGTGTCTGAGTAGGTCTGTAGGTGGGTGTGTGAGTGTCTGAATGGGTATGTGAGTGGGTGCATGAGTCTCTGAGTGGGTCTGTGAGTGGGTGTGTGAGTGTCAGAGTGAGTGTTTGAGTGTATATTTTGTTTTTTTGGGCAGAATTTGTGAATCCGTCGTGAAGTTACATGTGGGCACGCTGAGCGTCTTGATAAATTTGCAAATTCTCCTACATGGAAATAAAATGGCTTTGGGCATTTTCTTGCCCTTCGGGGATCCCTCTCGGACCCCTAAATTGCTCCCAGGGACTCAGGGTACCTCTACCCTGCCACCTTCCACTACATTTCATGTTTAATCTTGGTTTCCTGGATGTCTAAAATGGCAGCCTCAACTGCACATTGCTACTAAGGTTGTGGCCAGCCAATCACAGCAGTGCTAATGGTGCGTGGAATCGAGGAGCGCCGTGATGGATTCGCAAAGGATTCACGCCTCTAGATATGCAATTTTCTTTTCCTTTATTATCTCAAAAACTACTACATGGATTTAAACCAAATCACAAAAATGGGCCCTTTCTGGATAAAGAGCTAGCTTTCTGCCAAATTTGGTGTAATTCCGTTCAGCAGTTCAGGCTGTAGTCATGCCTAAAATCTTCATGGGAATTAAAATGAGAAACACTGTTTTTTTACTCCCCTTTTTCTCGTCCCCCGCTTGACGGATCACCCAAAAACTTTCCATGCACAACTGGACAAAGTATGGCACCTTTTTGGGAAAATTTCATTAAGATCAATCAAACGGCACCAATGTTATATGCAAGTCAAGACACTAGGTCCTAACTATACCTACCTACTGGCGACTGCCAGTAGGAGTGTGTGTATATATATATATATATATATATATGTAATACATAATACATACTTTCCATTCCTTAGAATGCTGCCCACTGGGGCGTCACAAAAATGAAGGCTGCTTAATGAATTACGTTATGAATTATAATAATGTACTGGTTATTATTTATTTAAAGTTATAACAGTGATAAAATAATTATTTGGCTAATATGATGTCCATGCTAAAAAGCCACTCCAAAATGGCGACGATTTTGCATTGTACAATGTAGTTCTCTCTTGTCCTACTGCTATGTTTATTATTTTTTGAATTATGTTAAAAACAAACAAAAGTGTCAACGTCGTGACCAAGGTGCGTGTGGGCACCGCAACGCGTTGGTGTAGTGTCTTTGCCTGCATTATTAAAATTAATTACTTTTGGCTTGCACCGGAGTGCTGTGGAGTCCTTGTGGAGAGGAGGAGCCCAACAAAACTTTATATATATATCTATATATATAGATATATATATATGCAACTACACACGTTAGAATATATTGTTCTCCATACAGACAAAGTCTCCAGATGCGCACTCTAGTGTTACAATTTAGTGTTACAGTCGATTTATTTCACCATAGTAAGTACATTTTTCTGCAGCTAAGTATAACTGTTTTGCACTTACCTATATATACTTACCTTCACGATATTTCTGTAGTTGATATTCTGCCTATCATTTTTTTACCTCGATATATAGATCTTGACATTCCATTAGTATACTCACCTTTACATTCACTTAGTATGTTAGTTAATTCTTCCTCCCTGAAAACTTCAATCAAGTGCATTAATCTATTGTCATTTTAGGTTCTCTTGATATTGCCATTCTAAAACATTTTGCACTTGCGTCCTATCTGCATTTGCCATTTAGGTTAGCAATTAATAAAAACGAATATTAACAATAAAAAAAAAAATCTAATTATGTCCACATCGCTCCCTCCGTGACAAAAGGGATTAATATTGGTATTTTTCAGTTTTCGACCTGGCCAAACTTAGCAGAAATAACATCTGATATTAACGTAGGTGGAGAGCAGGAAGCCACTAAAACTTCAAGTCACATGCCTCTAAGTTTTTTTTAATGTTAAATAGGAGTGCTTTTTACTTGCATGATCAATAGGTGCTTCTGAATCTTACACAAAGCTAATTTTCCCAACTAGCATTTCAGTTTCATTTACTTTTTCATTTTCCACCAATACCAACAGACCTTTGCAAACTGTCCTATTTCACTGCAAATTGCTGGACATACTTTGCTTTTGGAGTTGTAATTACTTGAACCCAATTTAAAGGTCAATTTAAAGGCCACTTGTAAGCCACTACTCGCCCTCGACTGAGTGAATATTTCTCAATTTTCCTCCCAATTCTACTTGCTACTCACAGTATAGGCTTAATTTCCACTATTTGTATCACTACTTATCTTTTTACGGACGTAATAGATATTTTCGCTGACATTGCACAAAACCTGGATGTAAAAGCGCTATACTTCCCAAGCAGTGCTGTATTGCTATGCCGAATCAAATTGTATATCAAAATGTCGAGCTTTAAAAATATTGAACCCAGAACATGACTACTATTAAATAGTAATGGTATGTGCACAGGTAATTACAGATGTACTAATCTTAACTGCACATCTGACCATTTGGTGATATATTTCGTCGAGGTACATAGACACATCTCTAAATACATTTAATTTGATGATATAGTGGTGGTTGATATTCTTGATACAATATTTTTAGGCCAATCTAAAACATTTTACAATGTGGTAGAAAGGACCAGCATGTACTGAAAGCGTATTTCTTGAATAACAGATATTTAACCTGCCCCCTTTATTGCCAGTCTTCTAACAAATAATACAATTCTGCTCAGGGCCAGCTTTGGCGCCAACCACCAATGACCTTCTCCGCCAATTGCCACCCTCCAAAAGTCCCCCTGGTCTCTCTATAGCCCCTCTCTGACATACATCCCATTTGTTTTTATGCACTGATTGGGGTTGGCTTTACTAATAAGAATGCATATCTACCCAAACTAACCCTCTTTAGCAACATTAGGAATAGAAAATAAAAGACTGGGGAAAAAAGCAGTAACGTACTAGCCTAGGCCCCAGTTCCCACATTAGACTGGTCCTGCGATCAGTCTAGGGCCCTGATGGATCTGGCCATCTTGCCTTGAGGCCCCACCTCTGCGCTCCTCCTCTCCGTCTGCTTTACTCCCTCACACTCTCGCTTCTACCTGAGCTCTTTCTCTTGTGCATAGCTTTTTGTGCCTCTCCGTCCCTGTGCTTGGCTTTCTGTGACAATTGTCATTTGTGTCCTTTTCGTTGCTCTGCCCGGTCCTTTTGTCTTGACTTTTTTGCCCGTGTTTTGTGCCTTGGTCTTTGTACTCGTTTTTCTTCTGTGCCTGTTTTGTCTCGTATGCTTTAGTCTTTTGCACTCGTTTTTACTCGGTGCCGATTTTGTCTTTTGCACTTTGGTCTTTTGTACTCGTTTTTCCTCTGTGCCCGTTTTGTCTTTTGTGCTTTGATCTTTTGTGATCGTTTGTTTTTTGTGGTTTTGTGCCCATTTTGCTCTGCCCAGTCTTTTGTGCCTGTAATTGTGCTACCCCACTTCTGAGACTCCCCCCACACTCTCCCCACCTCCCACCTCCCTCCTCCCCTTCTTTTTACCTGCTTCTGCTGCGTGCCTGCTCCCGCTGCGTTCTTGCCCCGCCCTAGCCCCGCCCCCTTGCGTCTACCCTTCTAGGACCTACTTAATGGCAGTTGTGCTGCAGGCGCACTGCTTTTGTTCGCGCCTGTCGGCGGCAGTATCGTGCCCAGTTCCACGGACCTTGGTCCATGCAACCACCACCGCTACACTTCTGCCGACCTGCTTGCGCTTAACACCAAACACTACCACGACTGCTGCCCCTGCGCTGCACTGCATCACACAGCAGATCCTTTGTCATGCGCTCACTGCCACTTCCCTGACAGCATTCCTCAACATCACCCTCCGCAGACATCTCACCTGCATCGCCTGCATGCTCCTTTAACACCAGATTCCTCTGCAGGCACACCACCAAGGTCTGGAATCTCATTGACACTCACTCTCTGAACATCCTCTTCCTTGCAGAGACCTGGCTCAGCCCATCTTCCACCCCCGCCATTGCAATGGCCATTCCCCCTTACTAGAAGATCATTTGTCGCAACGCCCCACAAATCTGGAGGAGGCCTCGCAATCACCCATAAGGACACCATCATCTATTCCACCTCTTTGGATGAACCAACAGTGCTCATGAAACACCTGAACTTACAACTGCAGCTCTGCCACTCCACGACCATCTCATGCACCCTCTCCTACCAACCACAAGGAGCCCGCACCACCTTCAGCAACCTCCTCTCTGACTTCATGGCCCCCATCACCATCAGATCCAATGACTTCCTCCTAGTCAGCGACCTCAGCATCTATCTCAATGACCATACGGACCGCAATGCCACCGACTTCATAGAAAGCCTCGACACCATTGGGCTGACACAGCTTGTACAAGGCCCAACTCATACTGCAGAACACACTCTCGATACAATCTTCACCACCAACAACAAGATCACCTTTAGCCACTCCTCCCCGCTCACATGGACAGACCACTCAATCGTACATTTCCACATCAGTGAACCCCACCCCAACAAGCCTATAACAGCCATCAACCTCAGTCGCACCTGGAACAACATAACAGAAGCAGACTGGACCCATGCCGTCAGATCCAACCAACCCTCATTGGCAAACTACAGAATTATCTATCCACCTTCAACATTTGGCTCTCAGACTGCACCAACAACTTGGCCTCCATAAAGAAGACCAGACACACAAGAATTCACACTCACGCATGCTGGTACATGGAGGACCTAACAGACTCCAAGCACTATTGCAAGCAGCTGTCATGAAAATGGAGGGCCAGATAAGGAGACACCTCCAGAGATACCTACAAATCTGCACTCAGAAGATACTACACACTGATCAAAGAAGCCAGAAAAGTGACCTTCGTGATCAGACTTGAATCCTGTACCTACTCCGACAAAGAACTCTTCAACATCATCAAAGAATTCACAAACCTGCCCGCCGCAGTCAACACCATCATTCCCTCAGAAACCGTCTGCGGCGATCTTTCAGACTCCAACTTTGCACCTCAACGCACCATAGAGGACATCATCATGCAACCCCCTCCACCAGCAGGAGCACCCACCTCCTAATGAACTGGAGCCACCTCACCACAGATGACACCACCATCATCATGCAGACCATCCACTTTTGGTCCCCCTCATACACCTGCCAGCACCACATGCACATCCTGGGTGGCACACTGATCAGCGCCAACCTCACCACCATCATCAACTCCTCCATTCTTCAGTGAAAACCTTTCGGAAATCTGGAAACATGTGGAGGTCAATGCCCTGCTGAAGAAACCCTTGGCAAATCTGAAAGACCTCAGCAAATACAGGCCCATCTCACTCCTGCCCTTCCTGGCCAAAGTCCTGGAGAAAGAGAACAACAAGCAGCTGTAAACTCATCTTGAATAGCGCCAACTCCTGGACTCCACCCAGTCAGTGTTCTGCAGCAAGCACAGCCTGGAAACCGCCCTCTTGGCAGCAAAAGAAAACATCTGATCAATCCTGGACAGAAAAGAAACTGCTGCTCTTATCCTGCTCGACCTCTCAGGGGTGTTTGACACCGTCTCCCATGGCACCCTCATCGTCAGACTTTAGGAATCAGGAATCCAAGAAACCCGCCCTAAGTTGGATCTCCAACTGAATGCAATGAGTCAGGCTCTCCATTATCACCTCCGAACACAACAAGCTTGTCTGCAGAGTCCCCCAGGGCACCTTCCTCAGTCCAACCCTGTTTAACATTTACATGGCATCTCTAGCCCACATCATAAGAACCCTCCACATTAACATAATCTCCTAAGCTGATGAAACTCAGCTCGTCCTCTCCCTCACTGACACGAAAAAACACCATCAGGAGCAACTTCAACGCCACCATGTCCGATGTGGCCAACTGGATAGGAGAGAATTGCCTCAAAGTCAACACGGACAAAATAGACATCCTGATCTTAAGAAATAAGAACTCCCAATAAGAATCCTCATGGTGGCCTCCCAACCTGGGCCCCACACCCGCCCCCCCAGGCCATGCCAAAAGCATCTGCATCATCCTTGACAACAAGCTCTCGACGAACAAACACGGCAACACCATGATCGCATCCTGCTGCCACATTCTCAGAATGCTTTGCAAAATCTTCAAATGGGTCCCCACGCACACAAGACGCACGGTCACCCAAGTCCTCATCACCAGCAGACTTGACTACGGCAATGCACTCTATGTCAGCATCTCAGACCAATTCACACAAAGACTTCAAACCATCCTGAACACCTACGCCAGACTCATCCTAGATGTCCCCTGAAGAGCGGACATCACTCCCTACCTTGTGGAACTTCACTCGCTACCCATCCAGAAACATTGCAAATTAAATCTTCTCATCCACCCCTACAAAGTCCCCCACCGAGTCACTCCAACTCTACCAACCCTCCAGACAACTATGCTGCACCTTTCTCTCCCTTGCACAAATCTCCCACATCCGCAGAAGCAACACAGGCTATCGCCACGAAAAGCTGGAACGAACTCCCTCTACACATCAGGACCACCACTCCACTCCTCAACTTCAGTTTCTTTTAGTTTCCCAAGAAGCTGAAGACCAGGCTGTTTAACTAGGAGCACCGCCGGACCTATACTCCTCCTCCAGCACCTGGATACCCTCATGGGTTATAAGTTGCGCCATACAAATCTACATAACATAGCATATATTATGCAGTTTGCATGCAGCTCTTTGATGTCAGTTCATAAGTCACTGTTCTCTATTAGGATTGTGACTTATGAACTACTGTAACAAAAGAATCTCTGTGACAAATGCAGTTATCCAAGGAGCTATCCATATAAAATAGTGTGAGTGCAAATTTTATTTAAAAACAAAAACACTTTTATTAAGAAGGCGCAAATGTCTATGTTTAAATAACATTTACTAAATGCAAAATTTTGTAGTAGGTAGTCATACTTAAATGTTATAGGCCTACAAGTGAAGTAAAAGAGTGCTGATTTGAAATACTGTTGTTGCCATGTTAACTGAAAATAATACATTAACCTCTGCTCTGCTGAGGAAGTAACCATTACGTCCTGGCACTGGCCCATGGGGGAAGCGCTGGCGCTCCCCCCATGGGCCGCCCACGTACATGCCCCCACTGGGGATGACAGTGGAAGCACTTCTTCTGCCACTCCAAACGCCCCCTCTGCAACGGATGATGTCGGCGTGCTCACTGTGTGCTAGCGTCATCATAGGCTGCTGGGTACGTGCTGGAAGCCACTTGCTTCCAGCACGTCCAGAGAGAGAATGTGTCTCAGGTACGTCTTTCTCTCGGGGGGGATTCTTTGGGGAAAACAGACACAGGGGGAGAGGAAAGAGTTTTCCTTTCTCCCTGTACCTGTTTTTAATGGATTCCTGCTCCGCAATCGCGGGTGGGGCCTGCGGTCGTGGAGCAGAAATTCATCCACTGGACCACCAGGGATTTGTTTTTATGTTGTTGGGGGAGCGACCCCTTAGGCAAGGGTCACTCCCCTGGGGGCATGCGTATCCGTGTTTCAGCCCCCTGAGGGCTGATTCGGCCATTTTTTAGGCGATCAGCCCCCCGGGGGGCAAAACCCACTGGGTTCGAGGGGATTTCATTTTGTGCATTTTGGGAGCGACCCCTTGGGCAAGGATTGTTTCCCAGGGGGCAATTTCCTTTTTCCGTGTTTCGGACTCCACTGGGGCTAGATCGACCATGTTTTTGCGGGTAGTGATCCCTTGGGCAAGGATTGCTCCCCTTTTGGGGATGAATGTTTTGGCCATTTCGGACCCCCTTGGTGGCAGGTCGGCCCTATATGTTTTGACCCATCTGTCCTCAAGGGGGGCAGAAGCCACTAGACCACAATGGATTTTATTGTTTATGGTGCAAAATGTTTTGGGGAGTGGCCCCTTGGGCAAGGGCCGCTCCCCTTTTGGGAGGGAATATTTTGGCTGTTTCTGCCCCCATTGGCAGATAGGCGTTGTATTTATAAGTCCATGTGCTCACAAGGGTGGCAGAAGCCACTAGACCACTAGGGAAAGTTTGTGTTAAATGTAGTTCAGCTGATGGTCTGCGTGTTTTTACATTATTTGTGATCGTAACATTTTTTTCCCCTTTTTATTTTAGTGCAAAGCTTTTATTTTACTTTGGTGTAACTTGTGCTTGCAGTTTCGGCATGGGTAGAACTGTAGTTTGTGTAGTTGCAAGTGTTTGGTAAGGAAAGGTTTTTTATATTGTTTACTTCAAATGAGTATCAATGGCCTGCATGGATGTGTTTTTTGGAAAAGTAGATATAATAGCAGCCTATTTAGCTTTTGTTTGAATTAGTGGGACATTGTCCTTGTATTTGTGCACAATGTGTATTGTGTTGCCTTGTGTGTAATTTTCCTTTGTTTTCTTTTCTAGTGGGATATCAGTGCTTGCTGTGTCTGTGCAGAGTAGTCTAGCGGTCTCTGGCAAGTGAGTGGTACTGTTTTACAGTATATAGGGCTTTGTGTGCTTTGTATTGATTGACTTTATCTTGCAAATGCTATATACCACTAGTTTTTCTTTTTGTTTTATAAATCCATACTTTGTTTATTACTTTTTTTACACAGTGATGGGTACTGTTGACTTATTTGTCCAGTTACTTGTATAACTAAGGATTATGGCTAGCTGCAGGATGACCGCTCAGTAGGTTTTTGGTATGCTTTTTGAGTCTTCTGATCATGATTATGAAATTGACTCTGCATTTGAGGCAGAGGAGGAAGGCCAGGATTCTGGCAGTAAATTGTCTACCCGAGATGAATCATCTGACGATGAAGCCACTCTCAGTGCAGATGAAGTGCTGCTTTTAGAGGAAGACACTGGTGTGCCTATAGTACAGCAAGAGCCATCTGGATTGCAGCCTGGGGCTGCAAGGCTCCCCATTGGAAGTGCTGGACTCTGGGTTGACCCAAACATGGTGCAGCCGGTGTTGCCTGCCTTTAGTGTTGTTACAGGGTGTAGAGTGAATTGTGAAATTTTTTTGCCTATAAATTTCTTTCAGTTGTTTATGGGCAATGTATTTTTTGCTGAGATTGTTGAGCAGACTAATTTGTATGCTGAACAGTATTTGAGGGACAACAGTGCCAGACTTAAGCCCCACTCTAGTGCTACCAGGTGGACTCCCACAAGTCTGGATGAGCTGAAGAAGTTCTTGGGTTTAACTTTTGTGATGGGCCTGATAAGGAAGCCATCGCTGTCTTCATATTGTCCTACTAATTCCTTGATGGCAATGGCTATATTTCCTGCAACCATGAGTTGTAATCGGTATTTGCTTCTTCTTCGGATGTTGCATTTTGTTGATAATGCTTCAGTGTAGACACAAGATAACCCTGATTGTGACCATCTTTTTAAGGTTCGGCCTGTCCTTGAACACTTTGTAGATCGATTTTCAGATAGCTTTGTGCCAGAGTAAGAAATAGCTGTGGGTTAGTTTTTGGTCCTGTTCAAGGGCCGATTGTTTTTTAGGCAATACATTCCTATCAAGAGGGCATGTTATGGAATTAAGATATATATGCTGTCTGAGAGTAGTACTGGATATGTCTATAATTTCAGGGTCTACACTGGTAGGGATTCCAGTATTGAGTTTGACCTCCCTGGTTGTCCGTCCACTTTCGGAGTTTCAGAGAAAAATGTGTGGGAACTTCGTAGAGGACTTTTTAACAAAGGTCACCATTTATATGTAGATAACCTTTACACTGGTGTGCCATTGTTCAGGGAATTGTTCAAAGTGGACACTGTTGCTTGTGGCACAATCTGCTCTAACCGTAAAGGTTACCCAAAAGAAGTGGTTTGTAAAAAAATGCTTGTGAAGGGAGATTGCTATTCCTTGCGTAGTGATGAACTTCTAGCTCTGTAATTTTCTGAGAGGAGAGATGTCTATATGCTTGGCCCCCCTTGCAACAATCGTCAGGAACCACGGGCTCAACATCGTCTCTTACGCCGACGACATCAAGCTGATCCTCTCCCTCACTAATGAACCCAACATCACCAAACACAACTTCCTAGAAGGGATGAAAGCCATCGCCACCTGGATGAAGAACAGCTGCCTGAAACTCAACTCAGAAAAGACAGAAGTACTCATCCTTGGCTCCACCTCCTCTGCATGGGATGACTCCTGGTGGGCTTCCACCCTCAAAAATCCCCCCACCCCAACGGACCACGCACGAAACCTCGGCATCATACTAGACTCATCGCTCACAATGAACTGCCAGATCTACGCCATATCCTCGACCTGCTTCAACACCCTTCGCATGCTTCAAAAGACTTTCAAATGGATCCCAACCCAATCCAGAAAAACTGTAACGCACGCACTCATCAGCAGCAGACTGGACTATGGCAATGCTTTCTATGTCGGAATCAACAAGAAACTCCTTCGCAAACTCCAGACTGTCTAGAACGCTGCAGCCAGACTGATCCTCGACATTCCCTGTTGCAGTCACATCACCCAACACCTCCATGATCTCCACTGGCTCCCAGTCGAAAGAAGAATATCCTTCAAACTCCTCACCCATGCATACAAGGCCTGTCAGAACACCGGACCTGCATACCTAAACAGCCGCCTCTCCTTCCATGCACCTAAAAGACACCTCCGATCAGCCCAGTTCTTTCTGGCCACCGTTCCAAGTATCATCAAGACCAGACCAGGAGGAACGTCCTTCTCCTTCCTCACAGCCAAAGCCTGGAACACCCTCCCCTCCACCTCCGGCAATCTTCCACATTGCCCCAGTTCAGGAAGGACCTCAAGACCTGGCTCTTTGGATGACCCCAGCACTCAACAGAGCGGCCCCCCTCCACCCCAGTGCCATGAGACCCTCACGGGTGAGTAGCTGCACTTTTCCAACCCTGATTGATTGATTGATTGACTACCATCAATGATGAAAGTGCTTCACCTGTGACTTTTTGGGGTCAGGTTGCTGAAGTCCACAAACCTGTGTGCAATTTAGACTACAATAAGCACATGGGTGGTGTAGATCGAGCAGATCAGAGGTTGGAACCTTACACCTCTGTTCGTAAGGTGTACATTTGGTATAAGAAGTTGGCTATCCATTTATTACATTTAGCAAGCTACAATGCCTTTGTTGTATTTAAGGATTGTTCTTCAGAGTCAAAGATGGCATTTGTTCAGTTTCAGCAGTCTCTGATTGACAGCCTTGTTTTAGTGGAAACGCAAACACAAGGAGATGATGGACGGAGCGCTGAAACTTATCAGACACTCTCCCCCAGTCACAGACTTGGGTTTAATCCATCATCATTCTTTAGCACACTTTGCCACCCCAGTTCAGACCCAGCCATATGCAAATGAGTCTTGGCCCTGTGCCTCATGGGAACAGTCCAGCCCGAACTGCCAAGCCAGGTCTTCCCAGGACCGGAAACAAGCATCCTGGGACCGGTTTCGGGGTAACACCTCTCATCAGCCAGGCTAGCTAGAATCCAGTGACAAAGTGAGCAAAGGACCCACGTCTGGGCATACCGTGCCAACTTAGGGCGAACAAAGCAAACACAAGGAGATGTTGGACGGAGTGCTGAAACTTTTCAGACACTCACCCCCAGTCACAGATCTGGGTTTAATCCATCATCAAGCTCACTTTGCCACTCCAGTTCAGACCCAGCCATATACAAATCAGTCTTGGCCCATTGCCTCATGGGAACAGTCCAGCCTGAACTGCCAAGACAGGTCTTCCCTGGACCGGAAACAAGCATCCTGAACTGAGGTGGTGAAGCGAGCTAAAGAATGATGATGGATTCAACCCAGATCTGTGACTGGGGGTGAGTGTCTGAAAAGTTAAGGGCTCCGTCCATCATCTCCTTGTGTTTGCTGATTGAAAGATAGCCACTTTCCTGATCAACTTCCTCCCACGGCCAAAAAAGGCTTTCCCACTAAGAAATGTAGAGTCTGTGCCCGAAGAGATATGCAGAAGGAGAGTCGTATGTACTGCCCCTATTGTCCTTCTAATCCTGGGCTGTGTGTGCCCACATGTTTTAAATTGTACCACACGCAACAGAGTTTTTGGTTGCAACCGTGATCGTGAAAGTAAACTGACTGGTCTGTATCGTTTTATATTTTTTGTTCAGATTTCATGGTTGGCATTAGTGTGATGCATTTTGTTAGAGCTGTTGTGTTTGTAGTTATAGTTTTGTATCTATTGCAATTGTTTTATGTCTTCTTTTTAGCATAAAAAAATGTGATGACGTTGTGCATGGACTGGCGCTAGGCTGGTGGTGGCATGGACTGGGGCTTGTCTGGGGGTGTGTATGGACTGGCGCTTGGCTGGTGGTGTGCTTGGACTGGTGCTTGGCTGGTGGTGTGTGTGGAATGGCACTTTGCTGGTGGTGTGCATGAACTGGCGCTTCGCTGGAGGTGTGCATGGACTGGCGCTTGGCTGGCGATGTGTGTGGACTGGCGCATGGCTGGCGGTGTGCGTGGAGTGGCACTTGGCTGGTGGTGTGCATGAACTGGCGCTTCGCTGGAGGTGTGCATGGACTGGCGCTTGGCTGGCGATGTGTGTGGACTGGTGCTTGGCTGGAGGTGTGCGAGTAATGACTTGCTGCTGGTCACTACACCCACTGCTAGCCAAATGCCAGACCACACACTCCATCAGCTGGTGTGGTTGCTGTGTCAGGCATGTGGGCATATGAAAGTGATGGACCCTTGAATGGCGCTGCCTGTTGATGTAAGTATTGTAATTTGCTGGACCCACGGCTGGCAGCGTGAATGGTCTTGTATGTGTCATGAATGAAAGGGGTGTGAATGGCCTGTAAAGAGGTTGGTGCCTTATCGTGGCTTTACAGCTCCCGAGCTGTGAGTCATTGGTTCAGGTTCTTAACCTTTCAATTATTAACAGTACATATCTCTTCTTAATACATTTTTACACTCTGAACCTTCACTCACCCTTGTGCCAAATTAGATTCCAGAACTGTGTCTTTTTTTACAACCTTTGAGGTTTCAAGCGATTCTGGGTAACAGAACCTGGTAAGAGCCACACAAGTCACCCCATCCTGGATTTCTCTGTGTGTCTAGTATTAAAAAATGTACAGGTTTGCTAGATTTCCATAGGTGCAGGCTGAGCTAGGGCCCAAAATCCACAGCTAGGCACATTGCAAAAAAAGGGTCAGCTTTCTGTGGAAAAATGTGATGTATCCATGTTGCGTTTTGGGCCATTTCCTGTCACAGGCACTAGGCCTACCCACTCAAGTGAGGTACCATTGTTATCGGGAGACTTACGGGAATGCTGGGTGAGTGGAAGTTTGTGGCTCCCTGCAGATTTCAGAACTTTCCATCACAGAACTGTGAGGAAAATGTGCTTTTTAGTTAAAATGTTTGAGGTTTGCAAGGGATTCTGGGTAACAGAACCTGATGAGAGCCACACAAGTCACCCAATCCTGGATTCCCCCATGTGTCTAATTTTTAAAAATGTACACGTTTGCTAGGTTTCTCTAGGTGCCGGCTGAGCTAGGGCACAAAATACACAGCTAGGCCCATTGCAAAAAAGGGTCCATTTTCTGTGGAAAATGTGATGTGTCTACACTGTATTTTGGGCCATTTCCAGTTGCGGGCACTAGGCCTACCCATGCAAGTGAGGTAGCATTTTTATCGAGAGACTTGGAGGAATGCTGGGTTGGTGGAAGTTTGTGGCTCCCCAGACATTCCAGAACTTTCCATCAAAGAAATTTGAGGAAAATGTGTTTTTTTGACAAAGTTTGAGGATTGCAAGGGATTCTGGGTATTAGAACCTTGTGACAGCCACACAAGTCACCCCATCCTGGATTCCCCTGGTTGTCTAGTTTCCAAAAATGTAAGTTTGCTAGATTTCCATAGGTGCCGGCTGACCTAGGGCCCAAAATCCACAGCTAGGCACATTGCAAAAAAAGGGCCAATTTTCTGTGGAAAAGTGTGATGTGCCTATGTTGCGTTTTGGGCCATTTCCTGTCACGGGCACTAGGCCTACCCACACAAGTGAGGTACCATTTTTATCGGGAGACTTAGGGGAATGCTGTGTGAGTAGAAATTTGTGGCTCCCTGCAGATTCCAGAACTTTCCATCACAGAACTGTGAGGAAAATGTGTTTTTTATTTACAAAGTTTGCTAGGTTTACCTCGGTGCCGGCGGAGCTAGGGCCCAAAATCCACAGCTAGGCACATTGCAAAAAAAGGGTCAATTTTCTGTGGAAAAATGTGATGTCTCCACGTAGCATTTTGGGCCATTTCCCGTCGTGGGCACTAGGCCTATGCATGCAAGTGAGGTAGCATTTTTATCGAGAGACTTGGAGGAATGCTGGGTGGGTGGAAGTTTGTAGCTCCCCGCAGATTTCAGAACTTTCCATCACAGAAATTTGAGGAAAATGTGTTTTTTTGACAAAGTTTGAGGTTCGCAAGGGATTCTGGGTAACAGAACCTGGTGAGAGTCACACAAGTCATGCCATCCTGGACTTCTATGGGTGCCTTGTTTTAAAAAATGTACAGGTTTGCTAGGTTTCCCTAGCTGCCAGCGGAGCTAGGGACCAAAATCCACCGCTAGGCACATTGCAAAAAAAGGGTCAATTTTCTGTGGAAAAATGTGATGTGTCCACGTAGCATTTTGGGCCATTTCCTGTCGCGGGCACTAGGGATATCCATGCAAGTGAGGTAGCATTTTTATTGAGAGACTTGTAGGAATGCTGGGTGGGTGGAAGTTTGTGGCTCCCTGCAGATTTCAGAACTGTCCATCACAGAAATTTGAGGAAAAGGAATTTTTTTGACAAAGTTTGAGGTTTGCAAGGGATTCTGGGTAACAGAACCTTTGTGAGAGTCACACAAGTCACTCCATCCTAGATTCCCCTTGGTGTCTAGTTTCTAAAAATGTACAGGTTTGCTAGGTTTCCCTTGGTGCCGGCTAAGCTAGGGCCCAAAGTCCACAGCTAGGCTCACTGCAAAAAAAGGGTCAGTTTTCTGTGGAAAAATGTGATGTGTCCATGTTCCGGTTTGGGCCATTTCCTGTCATGGGCACTAGGCCTACCCACACAAGTGAGGTACCATTTTATCGGGAGACTTAGGGGAATGCTGTGTGAGTGGAAGTTTGTGACTCTGCAGATTCCAGAACTTTCTATCACAGAAATTTGAGGAAAATGTGCTTTTTTGTTTCTTTACAAAGTTTGAGGTTGGCAAGGGATTCTCGGTAGCAGAACCTGGTGAGAGTCACACAAGTCACCCCATCCTGGATTCCCCTGGGTGTCTTGTTTTAAAAAATGTACAAGTTTGCTAGGTTTCCCTAGGTGCCGGTGGAGCTAGGGCCCTGTCACGGGTCGGGCACCCCCACCCCTATGATGTTGCCTGAAGAGAACGAAACACAGGAAGAGTGGTGGTCCTCGCCCCCTGAAAACCGTCATATCCTTTCTTTTCAGCCCGAGAACTGGAGCCCCGTCCCAAAAACAGTATGGTTCGAGAAATCTCCTGACACGGGGATTTATACCTTTAAGGATTGGGATGAACAGGGTAACCACGCCTGGAGAGAGGACGTCAGCGAAAGCGCACCAATAGGAGTTGCAGCCCGGGATAGAAGAGGCAGGCAGGAACCCGGAAGAACAGAGAGCACGGAGACCGAGAGCCGAGAGCTACGCGAAGACGAGAGGAGCGAGAAAAACAGAGTCGAGAGCGCCTGGAGACTACCACGGGATGTAGAAGACCGGGAGACCGAACGAGTGCCTGGAGGCCAACGACCCCGCTTACCGCCCAGCCACACTCCCGGAGGAGTGTGGCTCTCACAGGTACGGAGCCGAGTGTCGGGCTGGGTCGGGAGGAGAGAGAGGGAGGAGGAGTGAGCGTTGAGCGTGTAGCCGTAACTGGGCTGTAAGACAACCGGTCCCTTCCCCTCACGAGCACTCCCGTACTGTCTGGTATGCCCGAAGACACAGACCAGTGTACCCTCACCTCCCCTACCCTTTGTTTATGAGGGAATAAACAAACGGACTGACGCTTCGTTTTCTCTTTCTTCCCTTTATTTCTTTTCAACCCGTTTTGGGAGCCTACAAATCGAACCCAGGGACACAGCCCTTAAAAGACCTCTAGGAGTGAAATACCAGAGTTGGACCCTACACCCTGAGAGAGCCGGATAAGGAACTTTACCTACGACAACAGAGAACTTTTGTGTTTATTATCTGCTTCTTTTTTCCCCTTTTGCCTGTCTACCTGCGCTGGCTTCCTTAAAAAGACGCATATATAGAAAAATAAAGCCCAGTTTAAGACAATCTGGAGTGGACCTCTTCTCTGATCTAGACCTCCCTGAGTCACACCCGCTACAGGCCCATAATCCAAAGCTAGGCACATTGCAAAAAAAGGGTCAATTTTCTGTGGAAAAATGTGATGTGTCCACGTAGCATTTTGGGCCATTTCCTGTCGCGGGCACTAGGCCTATCCATGCAAGTGAGGTAGCATTTTTATTGAGAGACTTGTAGGAATGCTGGGTGGGTGGAAGTTTGTGGCTCCCTGCAGATTTCAGAACTGTCCATCACAGAAATTTGAGGCAAAGGTATTTTTTTGACAAAGTTTGAGGTTTGCAAGGGATTCTGCATAACAGAACCTGGTGAGAGTCACACAAGTCACCACAACCTGGATTTCCCTTGGTGTCTAGTTTCCATAAATGTACAGGTTTGCTAGGTTTGCCTAGGTGCCGGCTGAGCTAGGGCCCAAAATCCACAGCTATTCACATTGCAAAAAAGGGTCCGTTTTACTTGCAAAAATGTGATGTGCCCATGTTGAGTTTTGGGCTGTTTCCTGTCGCGGGCAGTAGGCTTACCCATGCACGTGAGGCAACATTTTTATCAGGAGACTTGGGAAAATGATGGGTGGGTAGAGGTTTGTGGCTTCCTACAGATTCCAGGGCTTTCCATTACAGAAATGTGAGGAAACTGGTTTGTTTTTTACAAAGTTTAGGGTTTGCAAGGGATTCTGGGTAACCGAACCTGGTGAGAGATACACAAGTCACCCCATCCTGGATTGCCATTCGTGTCTAGTTTTAAAAAATGTACAGGTTTGCTAGGTGTCCCTAGGTGCCGGCTGAGCCCAAAATCCACAGCTAGGCACATTACAAAAAAAGGGTCTGTTTTCTGTGGAAAAAGGTGATGTGTCCACATTGCGTTTTGTGCCTTTTCCTTTCATGGGCACTAGGCCTACCCACGCAAATGAGGTATCATTTTTGTCGGGAGACTTGGGCAAATGCTGGGTGGGTGGAAGTTTGTGGCTCCTCACAGTTCCAGAACTTTCCATCGCAGAAATGTGAGGAAAATGTGTTTTTCTTTACAAAGTTTGAGATTTGCAAGGGATTCTGGGTAACAGAACCTGGTGAGAGCCACACAAGTCACCAGGTCCTTGATTTCTATGGGTGTCTAGTTTTTAAAAATGTATAGATTTGCTAGGATTCTCTAGGTGTAAGCTGAACGAGGGCTCGAAATCCACAGCTAGGCACATTACAAAAAAGGGTCAATTTTCTGTTGAAAAATGTGATGTGTCCATGTTGTGTTTTGGGCCATTTCCTGTCGCAGGCACTAGGCCTACCCACACAAGTGAGGTACCGTTCTTATCAGGAGACTTTGGGGAACACAGAATAGTAGAACAAGTGTCATTACCAGTTGTATTTTTATGTGTAAAAAAGAAGACAGTTTATAAAATGTCCCCTAATTCACATGCTAGTATGGCTATTTTTGATCTGGAGACTTGGAGGCATGTTGGGTCAGTGGAAGTTTGTGGCTCCCAGCAGATTCCAAAACTTTCCATCACAGAAATGTGAGGAAAATGTTTTTTTTTTGTTACAAGTTTTGAGGTTTGCAAGGGATTCTGGGTATCAGAACCTGGTGAGGGTCACACAAGTCCCCCCCATCCTGGATTCCCCTGGGTGTCTAGTTGTTAAAAATGTACAGATTTGCTAGGTTTCTCTAGGTGCAAGCTGAGCTAGGGCTCCAAACCCACAGGCAGGTACATTGCAAAAAAAGGGTCAGTTTTCTGTTGAAAAATGTGATGTGTCCATTTTGTCTTTTGGACCGTTTCCTGTCCTGTCGCACTCACTAGGCGTACCCACACAAGTGAGGTACCGTTCTTATCAGGAGACTTAGGGGAACACAAAATCGTAGAACAAGTGTTATTACCAGTTGTATTTCTATGCATATCTACCTTCCAAATGTAAGATAATGTACAAAAAAGAAGACGCACATACTCAGAAATGTGCAAATAACCACTGCTTCTAAACTCCATATCTTGTTCCCATTTCAGAAATACATAGGTTTTCGTGATACCTATTTTTCACCCTAGAATGTATTGCATTATTCCTGGTACACAATGAAAAACCGATTGCAAGGTGCAGCTCAGATATTGGCTCTGGGTACCTCGAGTTCTTTGTGAACCTACAAGCCCAATATATCTCCGCAACCAGAAGGGTCTAGCAGACGTAACGGTATATTGCTTTAAAAAATCGAGCATAGTTAGAAGAAGTTACTGGTGAAAAAATAGGCACAATCAGTTGTTTTTGTTCAACTCAATTTCAATATTTTTTTATTTCAACTTTTACTTTGTATAGGAAAACCTTGAAGAATCTCCACAAATGACCCCTTGCTGACTTTAGAATGCTATCTTCTTTTCAAAAATGTATAGCTTTCCAGGATACATTATTGGTTTATACCCATTTCTACCTCTAACTAGAAGGAGTTTGAAGTACAAGAAATAGGGAAAATAGGCTATGTCCCAATAAAATGTCCAGAACTGTGTAGAAAATTTTGATTTTCTGATAAAAGGCTGCCTGTTCCTGAAAGCTCGGAAAATAGGGATTTTAGCACCACAATCCTTTAATTGATACAATTTGCAAGGAAAAAACAGACGCTGGCTTCTGCAGCACTTTTTTCACATTTTTCCCCAAAAACCTAAATTTAGCTGTATTTTGCCTAATTCCTGGGTCCCCTCCAGGGGAATCCACAAACTCTGGGTACCTTTAGAATCCTCAGGCTGTTGGAAGAAAAGGACGCACATTTGGCATGGATACCTATGTGGCAAAAATGTTATGGGGCCTAAGTGCAAACTACCCAAATAGCCACAAAACGGTGTGTGACAATGGGGGGGGGAGGTACTCACCGGGACAGGAGGAGACAACAGAAGAACAGAAGACCAGTCTGGACTCTTCCGAAGAACAGTCTGGACTGCAGAATGTGAACAATGTAACTTTTCAAGGATTAGCGTGTAAAGACTATTGTACGAGTGTGAGAAGATGGGGAGTTTACCTATTCCCACGAGTTTACTGAAATCCTATTGGAGGATGAAGAAGATGAAAGAAAATATGTTGCTATTTGTTGCAAAGTCATCCTATGCCCTGGGCACCCCTCAACTTGTTTTGCTGAATGGTACTGGTGGTTACTGACTCTGACTGACCCAGGGCTCTGCCTAAGTGCTGAAGACACACTTACACACTAGGGTACACTATGGGTTACGGTACCCCTGTGATAGTCATGACCTCCCCTACAAGGCCCTAGTACATAATAGGGCAGGGGGATTGAAACTACCTTTAAGTCCCTAGTGTATATTAGGGCATGACAGTTTAGAGGCCAGCAGCTCTTTCTGCACTTGCATGTGTGCACTGCTGAAGCCTGAGGTCAGTTTAAAATGAGCCCTGTGTTGCAGGGCTGCTTTTAAAATGCAAATTGTGCCCAAACTCGACTTTGGTATTTGGGGCACTTAAACATTGATAAACTACAAAGTTTGGGCACATTAGGTTCCCCCAGGGTCTCCCCTATGTGTCCCATGGGTAGTGGGGGGCACGTCTTTAAAAGGAGGACCCTTATAAAATGAGTTTTATATGTCCTAGGTTTCGTGAAATTGCACATTTCACTCCCAACATTGTGGTTAAGTGCTTCCCAAAATCGACTTTTGTGCTAGGAGCACTGTGGAGTGAGGATCTGCAATATTTTTAGATATTCAGAACCCCTAAAATCCCCCCTAAGTGTTCCAGGGGTGTGGGGTCCTGTAGATATTGACAGGGCCCTTATAAAATATGTTTTTATAAGCCCTGATGTTGGAAAAATGACCTGAGTCATTTGTCCCATTGCAAATCCCCAGCCGAATAGGTTAACACTGAACAAAGTTATTGAATAATAACAAATGTCAAGGTATGTGATAAAAATATAATTCGATGACTTCCTAGAATGGTACTGATAAATCCAACAATATGGTATTGTTGAATGCATTCTAAAATGTACAGACAAGAAGTTATAAGACGTTCTTGTCGGTAAGCCAAAATTCAGCCTTCCAGTGGTCTGTCCTGATTGGTCAGAGTTAAGTGGATTAGCCAGGCTCTTTTGATGAGGTGATAAGTAGCCCCTGGGGTTATAAGGCCTTTTTGGGAAGGCAGGGTTCTGCTGCATAGGAATGCCAGAGCAGGGGGAGGGGTCATAAACAATATTCTTCAATAGAAGGAGGCGACAGGCAGGAGAGGCCAGTTTCATTTACACCTCTACTCTTTGAACCCAGCCAGATGGTAGGATTAAGGAAGGAATGAGCAGATGCAAGGGGGAGAGTCAATTGAGATTAATCATCTAGCCAGCTCTTCTCTCTGCTGGAAAATCAGCCCTGATGAATTTTGGAGAAATGGTGCTCTCTGGGATAATATAATGCCACACTTTGTAGGCTGTGGTCATACACTGGGGTATTTCCATGCACCTTATTGGACAGGAGTGCCCTCCTACTTGACCCAGAGAACTTGGAATAAGTATCTGAGAGGGGCAGAGCCTCTCAGATCTGCTGCTTGAAACTTAAGGAAGAAGAAGGGTTGATGCTGGAAGTTTGATTTGCACCAACCAGGCCCTGTCCTCTGACTGGCTGCGCCTGCTGCACAATCTGGAACTACAGCGCTGTCGACCTGCCTTGCTTCAAAAGGACTAAAGAATGGACTCCTTGCAAGCTACAGGGTAACAGAGCTCACCTGGAACATCACCATCAAGAATCCTCAGCCTGGAGTACTACCAGTGGATTTGTAAGTGTTTTGTCCAAGTGGATTGTGGGAATTGAAGTCCCAAACTTCCAAGGACCATCTTGGAGCTTCCAGCCCTTTGGAGTAAGTTTTGGACACTTTGGGACCCTCAAAGATCTTCAGTAAGAAGTTCCAGAAATTTGGAGAAGTTTGGAGCAACTTTGGAAAAAAGCTCCAGAAGTTGACCGACGTGACCTGACCAGCCAATTTGGCGACCCTCAACCACGAGCCAGCCGGCTGTCCAGGTACGTCCCCCTGAAAAGCTCCAGAGGTCTGACTTCCAGAGTTTGACCGGGAGTAAGCTGAAATGCAAGCCGGCAAACCCTCACCGAATCCAGCCTGGTGAAGAGAAGCGGGGGACCCCTGAAGAAAAAGCTCCGTATAGGTTTCTACGTCCGAACTTAGGAGAGGTGACCGGGACCAACCCCGAGAGTCTAGCCTCCCACCTTCAACCACGAGCTGGCCTGGATCCCTGGTTCGTCCTGCTGGAAAGCTACGAAGGTCGGACTTCCACAAGTTTGACCAGGAGCTGGTCGCAAGGCAAGCCTGCGAACTCTCACCGAATCCAGACTGGCTGAGAGCTTCGAGGGACCCTGGGAAGAAAAGCTCAAGAAAAGTTTCTAAGTCTGAAACTTTGACTTTGTCCCGGTCTAGCACAACCAGATGTCCCAATGGGCTATATAGGTTTATATGTGCTATATAGTGCCAAATCTTTAAAAATTCATATCTTCGGTTCCCTACATTGGATTTTTTTTCATTTTGGCTATTACTCTTTGATGTCTGCTGAGTTATAGCTGAGAATACTGTCCAACGTATTATGCAAAGGCTTTATACTTGTGCATTGATTCTCTCATCAGAACTCTTTATTGAGTATCTGAACTGACACTTTATTTTACCTTATTCCAAAATGCTTGCTACATTATTACGATATTTACTGTTATTTTGACTAATATTCTAGTATACTTTATATTGAAATATCACTGATCAAATTATGTTCCTTTCTAATGCTGATGCTTAAGAGACTAATTCTTATTGAATTAATTATTAAATATTCGTAGAACTGAGAATAAAACCCTTCAACTTAAACAAAATTGTCTTTATTGACTTACTAAAAGCCATAATGATTTAACATGCTCTTGGATTGATGTAGATGATTGCTCCTTCTTATTTCTCCTTGCCGACAAACAATGGCCCATATGACCAGTGGCAGGGGTTATTTATTGATTACATCCCAAAATGGAGGTATAGAAAACGCCGTTCCTTCATCTGCCTGGTACACTTTCCTTGAAGCAGGCATATTAACCCTCAGTGCTACTTTATAATGAGTCAAATTGCCACTAGACAAAACTCTCTCTCCAGCAGGAATATTAATCACTAGAGTTATCTTCACATTGTGATTGCAGCATATATCTACAGGATGCACAAGGAACTCTTTCGTAGGTGCTTATAAAACCTTGTTATTTCTAAACACTGCACCCCCCCCCCCAAGGCCAGTGCCAGGTGCAGCTGCACCGACAGCACCTCCCTAAAGCCGTCCCCGGTTCTGC
The DNA here is from genome assembly GCA_963921515.1 of Calotriton arnoldi. Classification (NCBI taxonomy): domain Eukaryota; kingdom Metazoa; phylum Chordata; class Amphibia; order Caudata; family Salamandridae; genus Calotriton; species Calotriton arnoldi. Next base: position 1,137,100 of record CAWUFW010002526.1, read on the forward strand.
TTGCATGTACTGAGGTATATTCAAGAGGTAAGAACAGATATATTCTTATTAATTAGTGACAAGTATTGAGAAGATGAAAATATATTGCAGACTCCCTGCTCGGCCTCCTTCTCTGATTCTCTCAACTGACTCTCAGCAATAGACTCCAGCAGCATGCTGTGTGAAATCATATATCCTAGACTGAACAAGGCAAACAGTGAAGCATACAGCAGAGGAAGAGAGAACACTAACACTAATGACATGTAAAGTGCTTAACTGTATATTGCAGGTAGATTCTTGATATGTACTATAAATATGCTCAATAAGATAAACATGCAAATATAAAATGTGTATAATTCTAAGCAAATATTAATGAGCAAACTGTGGCCATAAACAATTACCATTAAGATATATATAAAAAGTATTCCTTACATGTCCTTGCCCAGATATATACCAAGTATGATGTAATATATACCTGGATGATAAGAGAAAAATCTCAAGTTTGTATAGGACATGCTAAATCTGGGGGAGGTAGAATTCCCTCCGCTACGCTATCACTAGGCCTGGGTGGAGTTTTACTCTGTGGAACTCCACGAAATGCCAGAAAATCTCCACCGCACTCCGTGGAGTTCCACCAGCGCAGGGTCTGCTAATTTGCACTGCTCATGCTGATTTTTAGTGGTGGGAGTTTGTCCAATGCTAGAAAATCAGCGCAAAGGGTACCACGTGTCGTGCCAGAGGGCGTTGCTGCTTTCTGCTGCCCGAGTAGGCATTCTACTCGAGCAACAGCTTCCTCAACGCGAAAAGCTCGATGTCAATATGAATAACGATACATTCATGTATAAAAATGAAATTGCATCTTTATTGACAAATTCACCCGTTGTGAACTCCACGTCAACCCCCACTCAGAAATACGTAGTTAGGCAGGCCCTGAGACCCAGGCCTGAGGTCACTGATTGATAGATTACAGGTGGGGTGGCATGTAGCCAGCAAACAAACGTGCAAACAGGAAATCCCTGACCGATCCCCCAGATAGGCGCAAAGTTAGACAAGGTTACTGCCATTGCAGGATGGAGTGGGGAAATGGATCTCATGCTTTGAGAAGAACACCAAGGGAATAAACCTAGCAATAAGCAATATCAAAAGTCTGCTTAGTAGTCTCATCGGAGAGCAGACCAACATAGTGTTCACCCGAGCTCACATCCCAGCAATTATACTGACAACCACTGAGCATGACGGGCCGCATTCAATTCATAGAGGCACCGAATATGAACATCCCTGAGGGAGATGTTCCCTGACCGCCCTGATGTAGGAGGGCCAGTGGCAGAGACAGTAACTGATTTTCTGCATAGGATGAGGTAATGATGGGGACAGGAGACAGGAGAGCCGTGGACTGACACAGGCACACAAGTTGCATTCTTTTACAATATTCTCAAAAACGGGCTTACCATCGAGATACAAAGCGTATTGGACAGAGTGGTTAGATTAGACACCAAGCCCTGGAAGGAGATACAAGTCCATATATTGCATTACCACAAAAAGAAATAAGGGAAGGATAGAGTAAAACAGGAGCAAGCCAAGTGAGACACCGCTAAATTGGCCCAACACAAATTGAAAAAGACCACTCTTGAGGGGTCGCGTTAGCTGCTAACATACAAATGGCACCAGTTTTAAAGGGGGCTCCACCGTAAAACCCCAGAGGGTTTCAACCTAGCTATAGCGGCAGAGGCCAGGGACGTTGGCAGCAACCAGACCTTAGGGAATGTTACTATTGCCACATGATGGGTCACCTGGCAGACCGATGCTGGTAAAAAGCATACCATGAACAGAGATCGATGGCCAGGGTCAGCCACCACAAAATCCTAATTCACGAAACCAAGCCCAGGAAATCCAATAACACCTTACAATCAGCCACAGGGAGGCCAGCCAGCTGCCGCACCCCGCACAAGGGATCAGCTAGTTGGACAAACACGTGGCAACAGCAACCTCAGACAGGGAACTCAGCCTAACAGGGACCGGGGCCACAGCCTCGGCAGGGAGGAGTAACTGTCTGTGGAGGTAATGCCTTCACACAAACACAGAGTCCAAATGCTCAGTAAGATAAAACCCCAGAGTAAAATGCCACCCATTCACCCTCATTCCAAGAATTAACTGTACCAAAGCCATAAGAAGGAGATGATGATGAAAACACAAACTTTTACTTGCATCTGGGAATTCAGGGCTGCTATCTGTGTTCTGTCAATCAGGTAACCTCACTAAAGTCCGCCATTAAGGGTGCCTGCGGGAGCCAAGGCCCCACTCTGCTGCTGATCACCCAGGGCGGGGTTGGCTGACCACGCCCCAGGGGAGGGAAGTCTGATGAGGAGGCGGGCGGCTCCCATACCAAGTACTTAAAAATCAGGTACCAAGGTCCCCTCATCCAAAGTTAATGGGACGGGTTCCAATAACCAAGTCAAAAGGTCTCCATTCTCTGGCATATGGCCCGGCACCCATGTTTTCTGTATGGCGTTTAGTTTCAATAGTGCCCCAAAAACTAGAAGTCTGTGGCCAGACGGAGGCCCCCTTTCAGTTTAAAACAAAGCTGTTCTCAAGTGGTGGGATCCAGGATTCCCGTACACCTGGGATAGTGAAGATCCCAAAACCTTCACAGCACACGCACAAAAGTCAATAAGTTACGAGGTGCCCACATAGCGCTGAGTCGGTTGAGAGGTTTGTCAGGTTATGTCATGGAGTTGCGAGGCAGTCCTGGTCCAATCATCACCCCTAGGCAAAGTTCGGCGAGGGTCCTCCGGCCTTGGCCCTGGGTTCCCCACATTCTTATGATCTCGGCAATGTTTTCTGCTCTTTCCTTTGGGTTTTATTTGAATATCCAAAGTCTGGTCACTGTGCAATATCCCTCAAAAATAAGCAAGAGGAGCACGCCCGCTAGCTGGAAGTCCCAAGCCACAAGCCAGGAAGACGTGGTCCGAGGCAGAGGGGTGTGCCTGGGAGAGGGGAGGCCGTAAAGTCCATCACAGCTCCAGGTGAGAGGAGAACACAGAATGCGCTCACCCCCGTATCAGGCCTAGCAATTGACCAAGACACCAGGCCTCACATACACCATTTGCAGATAGCAGTAATCTCCGACCTCGGACACCACAAGACAGTGATCAGGGGTATGTGGGAGCCACAAAACGACTTTCTGACCCCTCGCCTCATGATAAGTGAAATAGAAGATCATGCAAGATCTAGGGAAATGCCAAAAACCCAACAAAAGTAGCCCAAAGTTAGCCCAAAAAGAGAAGCCTCTAGAGAAATGGTGGATCCGAGATATCTCTCTCCAGAAGGGAGGGGCACGTTGCATGCCACACGCCGAGACACACTTGATCTCAGGGCACGTTAAAACCACCAACAACACTCAACAGAGACAAACTCCCTCCTTATACAGTTCCTCGCACGTGTAGGTTGAAATTTACCTGCATCAATGGCGCTCCCAGGCACACATCAGGAGAGACAGGGTCTCGGGAAACTGGCTACACCCATAAAACCTTAGATAAAAACTGATAGATACATACCTATAATCACAAAAACACTCCATAAAACCCTAATCCAAGCAACCAGATTAGTACAATGACTCATTAAATAGATTAATTGGCCTGATTACCCATAAGCCACCTTTGAGCTTTTAACCATCAAAAAGATATCACCATGACCAGGGCCACCATCGGGCGCCCCACAACAAAATAGAAATTGAGCAAATGGAGTGTGGAGAACACACTCCTGAGGAAAATACAGGATCCCCGAAGAAACGATCATTAACAACGGTGCGCATGCAATGATTTTCTGAAATAACAAATGAACCAAGGTCTTACAGGTCTGCAATTGAACCACCAGTATGCTGCCCATGGCGGTCCCTGTGGCAGCCGCCCTGTGGCGACTGTATGTAAGAGCAGGGGGGTGCTGGCTATTCCTGCGGCGGCCGCCCCGCGACATCCGCAGGTAAGATCGGGGGGAAGGCCACTGCCCCAAAAACTCGTGCCCCCCACAACCCCCTTTGCTACGCCACTGGAAAACACCCAATAACTAGAGTACCGCAGACATCTCCCCTGGATCCATATCAGAGACCTGCAATGTGCAATCACAAGTTATGTATTTTTGCACTTCTATGTACCCTCTGTCTAGTTTAGGTGCTACTGCACCTATTTGCTGCCAAAGAGCCACCTGGCCAAATGGAGTCTGTTCAGAAATAACCCTGGGCGTAGTTCGCGTAGTAGCGCTACGCGTAGCTACGCGAAGTGCACTTCGCACTACACGAGCTACGCGTAGCACTACGCGAACTGCGTAGTGCGGTAGGAAATGCTGTTCGCAATGATTGCACAGTGCCGGATGCTTGTCCGCACTGTGCAATCATTGCAAACGGCATCTTGCACAGTGCAAGCGGTCGTTTTCTGCCGCTCGAGTAGATTTGTACTCGAGCGGCAGTTTCTAAACGCGGACTGGTAGTTTCTCATCGCGAGCGGTCGCGAGCATACGCGACCACTCGCAATGAGAAACCTGACCTCCCCGCGTTGAGAATCTCGCCGGGAGGTTCATTTTCCACGCTCGCGATCGGCAACTTGATGTTGCTGATCGCGAACGAGGAAAAAGTCTCGCCGAGATGTCATTTTGCTCGCTCGCGGTCGCCAACTTGACGTTGAGGACCGCGAGCAAGCAAAAAATGCCCGCTAAGCTACGCGTTTTTGCACTGTGCTACGTGCAATTCGCGTAGCGCGTAGTTGCGCAAACTACGCGAGCGTAGCGTAGTTTTCCGCCCAGGCCTATTCAGAAACCATCACAGGGCTTGTGTACGGATCCCTCCCATGTCACTTATAATTATACCAAGCCAACCACTAACATTCCACATGCACTACAAAGTGCCATTTTACACAAAACGTATCAGCTCATGACTGCTGTGGGCTCTAAGACATCATCCAGGTTGTGTTACCTCTGTTTGCTGATACCACATGCAGTAGGCACAGAAAGACTTTACTCGTCTCAAGAGGTAGCCCCTGAAAAATTAAAATGCCTTTTCCACTTATATCTATACAGAATCTGGGCCAAAATCCAGCCTAACAAGGTAGAACACTACAGAGTAGTAGTGAATCTGAAACGATGCAAGACCAAGCCAATGGCTCTATACCTTTTCACTGAGCTTAGCGATATTCAAACTGAGCTAGACAGGATGCGCAGGAAGGGAACCATAGGGAAGGATACTGTTTGGCCCTGAGACTTCCCAGAGAAGAGATTCTTAGAGGTAGCAAAACGCCCAACTCAATGCACAAACACATCCACTCCTGCCTCCATTTGTGGTCCAAGGGTGGCCCTTAGCATATCCGGGCCATTCTTCTTTAACAACAAGTGGACCCCCGACATTGAGTTCCTGTGCAGGGCCATCCAGCTCGATGATACGAAGGGAAATTAGTCTCATAGGGGAGGGTTGAACAAAAGCATAGACACCCCATGTCAGGAAATCTGGGACACCAAGGTGGGTAGAAACACTTAGCTAGAAGGGAAGGGGCCACCCCGAATTGTATTGAAACGTACACTGTATTTCTTATGTTTCAGAGGTAAAGGAACGCTTCCACTGGGCATGAATGAAAACTGTGGCACAGCCCTGCACATTCTGGAAATGCAATTGAGCCAGCAGTGGCCCGCGCAGGTAAGAGCGGTGGGGCGGTGGAGCCAGGTTGTGGGGGGGGATTCAACAGAAGACCACAAGGGAAAATTAAATAAATAATTAATTTTCCCTCTTCTTCGTCTGTCAAAAATCCCCCCCACCCGGCCCCACCACCCCACCGCTCTTACCTGCATGGGCCACTTTTGAATTGGGCAACTCCACGCTGACGGATATGTACTGGCCATGCGGCGAGTTTGCCGACACTCAGCTCATCGTCAGATGGTGCAGACTTTGCTCTCTCGTCACCATACACACCCCTACCCTGGTCATTCCCAGAGAAGAACTGTCGGACTTGTACCATCACCCGCTAAAGAAGAAGACAACCTGGCTGCATCAGGCATGTGACAAAAGAACTGCGGATTATCTTGGCTGGGCTCAGTACAAGGACATTCCACAAGAATTTAGACTGTTCCCGAAGTCACAGGTATAGGCAGGAGGGTCCATGCCCTTCTTCACCGCGCAGACAAAAGCTAATGCCCGCTGGCTTCAAATCACTAGATGGGCAATGCTTAAAATAATGAACAGCACTGAGCTCGGCCTTAATTTAATCAATGAAGAACTGAGAGCAATCTGCCACAAAATGATGCAGCATCGGTATGTGTTAGAGTTAACGACCGCGATGGAGGGATGGGTGTGTGCCAAGATTGGTGCATCTTGCTGCACGTTTATCCCAGGGAATGACCTGGATAATGGGACATTGCCTCTTGCCATCCAAGCACTGCACCATTTTCAAAGAGACATGCGTGCCCCTGAGCCGGACATGTTGCCCACTGGCAGCATTGTGTCCACGCAAGGTCGAGGCACACCTGTATTCCTCATCCAATACCTTAATTTATGACTCCTAAGACAGAGGTACACATTCCTTACCAAAAAAGGATCGCAGGAAACAACTTATTGCATTCAATGAACTGTATTAAAGTCTATGTTAGATGGATTATAAATTGAGACAGTCCTCAGACCCTATGCTTGTGACTGTGCTCCCGGCCGCATTGTTCAATTAAAGGAACTGTTCCTGTTTTGCCAAACGCCTCTTGTCTCTTGTTTTTCAAGGTATTTCGAGCTAAAGCAACAGCATATTCTGCATAGGTGCACAGAGAGGACTCAGTAATTTAAAAACTAATAAGGTATAACTTCTGCTTTAACTAGTCGAAAAATATATCCTAGGCATAATCTTACAATATACTCTTTTTTTTAACTTTTGTTGCAATTGGTTTCATACACAATTCAGAATATTTTATGCCTTTCATTGCTTCTGGCATATCCATTAATCTAAGTAGAGTTGAAGATGTAAATGAGTATATATTTCTTTACTTGAGAATTCAAAAAGGATTAACTCTTTTGCAAAGTAAATTGTGGGAAAACTCACAAACGATATCTGAGCAAACAACGAGAATTATTTCTGCAGAATTTTAATGCCTAATAAAATATTAGAAATGCAGTCATATTTCTGTGCGGCTTTAGATTTACTCTGCCCAAAGGCATTTTGTACAGTTACATACTTTACTCAGGGTGGTAAATCTTCCTAAGAAACCGGAAAATAAACGATCGACTCTCGGGGTATCATTTATTAGTGGTTCAGTGAACTGCTTGCAATATATTTCATGAATTCAAACAATAAATAGGAAAGTGCGAAAACATTTCTCAACTTAAATAAAGCAATTTGTATATTTTCCCTTAAAAGGTATTAGAGTGTAGTAAAAAAAAACTGGCGAATCAAAGATTATTTCAAAACAAAGGAAGTGAGCATACTGTACATACGTAAATATTTCGGGCAAGAATGGCCGAGTAACTCTTAAAGGAATCTGGTATTCGCAGTGAGTGAAGCCCCGGCATTGCACCATTGAACAACTAACATATATGATTGATAGAGCGCCATGTTCTTGTGAAATTTGTAGGGGTGCATCATAATCACTGATAGTTCGCACCCGCATATATACAGATATATATCCATGAAGTGCTAGCAAAATTAAGTTATAACCCAGTTATCAGAATGAATAAGAAATGTAATTGTGCTATACTTAATCATGCAAATGAAATGCTTAACTGAATCATGTATAACCCAATGCATAAGATGAATCAGCCCATGTGTAATCGAGCTGCAGTAGTTTAAATGTGTACCCTATAAGTTGTACGTGTAGTTCACTTTTGCATATGAAATATAATGTATCAATGCTTATAGACGTGATTAAGATTTGTGTGTTTAAATTGTGTAAAGACCTGACTGCATATGCGACAGGGAAAGGCCTGTTTGTTCTTATGTTAGCCTATGTTGCAGACAGAAAAGGTTCTCTTGGAAGGCTCTCTGGGCACCGAAATCAGATTTAATTAGCACAGTAGAAGGTTTCTGTTGAACGTATCTTTTGTTGCAGGTGCAAGGACACATGCCTCGTTAGTAAAGACTGGCTCTTTGTTTCATAAGTTAGAGAGTTGGGAGGCATGAAGATGGGAGTGCAATGGAATTTAGGGATGATACTTTCAGCGGAGAAGGTGCCTGGGACTCAAGGTCATCACAACCGTCCAAGATGAAGTAACCGTTTCGATGGAAAAGTACAAGAAAGAAGACCTGGCCAAAGAGGCGTAACAAAAGGCGTGTTCTATTGTATTGGGTTTTGTATTAGGGATAGTGCCCCGAGGGTGGAGGACAGAGAAGAGGTAGAGAAGAACAGAGAGGAGGACTGAGAGGGATTTGGTGAAGGAGCATCTTAAAATCTGAGCTTAAGTACTAAGTGAGTGTGCTTCTTAGGAAGTCTTCACTTCTGACACCTTTTCTTTTACTCTTGCCTGGGGATATTCGTTAAGTAGGTATGCCACCTTAGTGGTAGAGTAGGGACAGTTAATAGGTTTTCCTTATTTAGGTAATGAAGAATAATATAGAGATCGGAGCAGTCCTTTGAAGCACTACTAACGGGGCGGCAGACCGAACTCTTTATGTAGTGCTTCAAAGGACTAGAGGGCCCCTGGGCAAGCACATGATGGAGGGTAAGAATCCCTGTAGTGCACCACACACTCTAATAAAGCACCGCACCACCAATGCGAAGGCTGGCATTGCCCCACAAGGGCACCTGATCGTGCAGGCATGCGTCCACTGAGAAGAGTCGGTGTGCATGCACCCAGTATTTGGCCATAGCCTGGAGCATTGGATTCCTCGAACTGGGGTTGGAAGCATCATACCGGGAGATGGGGTACAGCCCCTATGGGCACTCCAGGATGTTGCGTTCAATCATGACGCATAGCGGGGGGTATGGGGTCTAGGGGAGCATGCAGGCAAGTTGCGCTAAGTGCAAGGCTAGGGCATAATGCTCAACTGAGGGGAGGTTCAGTCTGCTACACAAGCGGTGGGCTATGAGTCTGCTACTGGCCAGCATGGGCCGGATTACCCCCAGAAGAAGGACCTGATGCCCTTATCCACTGACCGCAGCAGTAAGAGAGACATGAGCAAGGGAAGCATGCCCAAAACGTAGGTGAATCTCAGCTGAGTCACCATCTTGACCACCTGCACCCTGCCCCCATAGCGAGAGACCGAGGTGGGACCACTTATCCCAGTCCAATTTTGTGCATACCAGTAGCGGGTTGAGCTTGTCAGTCACCATGCGGTCCAGACCTTGGTTGATGTGGATCTGCAGGTATTTGAGACGCGAGGGCTTCCACTGAAATGGTTAGGCAGATACGGCTGCTCGGGTGGTCACCCGCGAAATCAGAGATAAAGGGTTGGCCCCCCCTCAGGGGTAGGGATGCCTGCTAACCGTGGTGACTGGTGGAGGGACACGACCCAGGCTCCACTGCCAGGAGGAAGAGAAGGGAGATAAGGGGCAGCCCTACCGGGTCCCCCTGCGACGGGGAAAGAGTCTGAGAGAAAACCCTTGTTACCGGGGCTAGATGAAACACAATGTGAAGATCTAGCTGACTTTTTTGTTGAAAAAATCAATAAAATTTACGTTGAATTTAACAATACTACAACTAATGTGGAGTTGCTACCTAAGATTTCTGCTTTACCATGTGATTGTACTAACATGTCCCTGCCGCTTGACACTAATGACAGATCGGGCAATTTGCTCGAAAATTGGATACCCTTTGATATCTCTTCTTTTTATCGTATTTTAACTAGCATAAAATCTGGCTCTCCCAAGGATCCCCTTCCTATTTCTATTTTGCAAAAACTGGATTTATCAATACTTAATATTATCATGAACCTCCTCAATGCATCGCTATGCGAAGCAAGGGTTCCAGCGGCCTGGAAACATGCTATGGTCCTTCTCTTATTAAAAAAAACTAATTCTGATCCAGAAGTTTTATCTAACTTCCACCCGATCTCCCTACTTCCAGCTTTCTCTAAGATTCTGGAAAAACATATTAATTTTCAGTTGACACAATTTGTGGACTCCCAGAACATTCTACACCCATCTCAATCGGGATTTAGAGCTGGCTTCTCTACTGAATCCACGCTCTTGGGAGTCACCGAAGTTATTCGCCAATGTGTGGATAAGGGAGAGACCGTGGCACTTATTTTATTAGACTTGAGTGCCGCGTTCGACATTGTATCCCACAAGATTCTTCTACAAACCTTACACTCAAGGGGCATTGTCGGATCAGCTCTCAAGTGGTTGTCTAGTTTTTTGTCCAATAGGACTTTCCAGGTCTTTTACCCTACGGCTAACTCTAAGATTCCTTCTTCCCCGTATGGCGTACCTCAGGGCTCTATACTTAGCCCATTACTTTTCAACATCTATGTTAGCCCCCTGGCTTCTATTACGGAGGAGGCTGGGCTGACCATATATTCATATGCGGATGACACCCAGCTTATTTTCTCCTTGTTTTCCAAGGAGACTTCCAACATATCCTCTCTCCAGGTTGGACTACAAAAGATAGCTGGATGGATGCATACAAATAGATTGAAACTAAACGGAGGGAAAACGGAACTCCTTATCTTCGGAAACAAAACTCTTTGGGGTCCCCAGCATTGGCCACCTCAGAAAGGTGATCTCCCCAACCCTACACAATCTGTTCGTAACCTTGGTATAATTATTGACGACCAATTGTCTATGAAACAGCAAGTAGTTAAGGTTGTTTCAACCTGTTTTACAATTTTAAAATGGCTAAAAAAATTCTTTGGATGCTCCCTTTACCCACGCAAAAACTGTTATTCAGGCCTTGATCGTGTCCAGATTGGACTACGGCAATGTCCTGTATTTGGGTGTGAGTAAGGAAGTGACCCGTAAGCTGCAAGTGGTCCAAAATTCTGCGGCCAGACTACTATGTCAGCTACCCAGAATGGCCTCTATCTCAGGTCCTCTCCGTGATCTTCATTTGCTTAAGATAGAAAATCGTTCAAAATTCAAAGCCCTCTGCTATATGCATAGGATCAAAATGAATTTAGCACCACATTATCTTAGTGCCTTGGTACATCCTTACCTTCCCTCTCGACTTCTGCGATCCTCTAACCAATTAAAATTTCAAGTTCCCAAGATCAAACGAGTATGCATGGGCGGACGGTCTTTTGCCTACTTAGCTCCATCTTTATGGAACTCTCTTCCATTTCAATTACGCCAGGAAACCATCTATCATAAATTTCGTAAGGATTTAAAAACGTGGTTATTCAACCACTAGAGCATGTTCTTTTCTTTTAGCGCGGGTCCGTAGGCGCCGGGAAACCTCCGGGTAGCTGTGCGCCATATAAATTTAATTTAATAATAATAATAATAATAATTGACCTGAGCAGTGGGGGAGTCATAAAGTCACTGGACCTTGGCAATAAAGTCCTCTCCGAGGCCGAACTGCTGGAGTGTCGTAAAGAGGTAGCCCCACTCAATCCTGTAAGATGCTTTCTCAGTGTCCAGGGAGAGGGCCAGGGCATTCTCTGGCAGGACCTTGGTGGACCACACTGCATGGGCCAGGGTACGGAGGTGGTTCTGTGATGAGCGCCAGGGAAAACAAACCACCTGGGAGTGATGGATCAGTGTCCAGATCACCACCTCCAGAAATGTGCCACCAGAACCCAAGCCAAGATCTTGATATCCCTGATGAGCAGAGAAATGGGCAAAACCAAAAGATCTCCAGAAAAGAGCACACTTGCGGGTGCCAGTTGGGCATTGCAGTGCTGGCCCAACAAGGAGCATGTCCTATGATGAAGCATGACACCCTTCTGGGTGTGTGAGGGCTCTTGCTTCTGAGCAATCAGACTCCCACCTTGTTGATTCCTCAGCTCACTACCGGCCTGTCTCCCTTATATCTCTTTAAAGGAACTGCATACCCCTTTGTTGTGATGCTTGACTTATTGAGGAACCTGTAAGCTGGACCTCAGTCAGCGAGCTTGTTACTGAGATGCCGAAGTTCAGAGTCCCGACCTGGGAGCCAGTTGGGCCGCTCCTCTACGGTCAACAGGTGGTGCTCCACCCTTCCACCATATCACTGAAACTGGCAATGTCGACCTGCATAAACCTTAACTCCACTGCAAGGTCGGCTATCTTGATGCCCATGCCCTCCAAGTGATGATCCACACTGGTGATTTATTACAGAATTCGGTCGATCGAGGGGTCTTGAGGTGGAGCAGCCAAGGCAGGGGTCAGTCGCTGGGCAGGACAGCGAAACAACCTCTGTGAAGAGCAGCTGGTGGGTTGACTTTCCAGAAGGCATCCTCAGCACTACGGATGTAAGGAAGGCCCACGACCCCTCAGTGGGCCCGGGGAGGATCCCACCAGCTGGCTAAGCAGTCTGCATGGAGGGAGGAGAGGCAGGTACCGAAGGTCCTGGAATGAAGGTTGGTATGGGCTTGGGAAGGGTACTGGCAGAACGCCCCGTATGCAGCCTCTTATGAGGTCGGTTGCCCAGCCGGGTTGCAAAGCAGGCACCCGTGGGCAGCCTGAAGCCACAACCTGCGAGTGGAGAGAGGACCTGAGTAGGCAAGGTGGGATGACCTCCGCGGATCAGTCCCTGGGGCCAGGCACGCAGCCTACCAGATGCAACACCACATGGTTCTCCACTGCCCCGTTAGGGATGGGATGCAATGCAATGCCCCATGCCACATGGGGCCCACAGGCATGTCCAGCAGGGGTTGAGGAGAGGGGACAGTGGGAATGTGGCACACCGCACCAGGGGGGAGTAGGCTCAATGTAGGCTAAAAGCATCCCCCAGTCCAAAACAAGCCCTAGCTGCATGGGTTGACAGGAACCGGCTGTGCTCCTACTCCAGCAGTGCGAGGGTGCCGAACTATCCCGGGATGCTCCAGGCAAACAAACAGGGCACTAGAGTCCCCAGTCCAGCCTCAGCTCTAATCCAGGTGTGGCCGATGAGGGGGAAGGGACCACCGATCCTGCACAAAGTCACTACGGGCACCAAAGGAGACAGGCAGGGCAGGCGGGTCAAACGGTCTCTAAAGGGGCTAGCCAGCCATGACCCCTGGAAAGCTGATGAGGCTGAGAAGAGGACAGGGGGCCCTCCAAGAGGTCTAGAGCTCACCAGGCCCTGGCACGTTCCAAGCTAAAAAAGGCCTCTACCAGAGCTGCATGCACACACCGTGCTCCACCCACAGCTGTGGGGGATCCAGGGCCTCCTCTCTGCAATTGGCACAAAAAGGCGTCAGTTAGCCATCGTACAGGTGTGCAGTCCCTGCACCGCTCCACGCCTGCCACCTCGAGGGCCCCAGTGGGGCTGGCCCATGCTCCAGGCGAGGGAGGTGCCCTTTCGCTGGTTTGACTGAGCTGGTGATGCAGCTGCATCCCCTGGGGTCTCCCGATGCAGCGGAGACCTACTCACAGGTGCCCATTTCCATTGTTGGCCAGACTCTGTCCACTATTGTATTTTAAGCACATCAGTTCTTAAGAGGCCAAACCCCTAAACACCTCAAAGATGATCTAGTTGGAATATTATGAGGGATTATCCAGAGCTGATTCAATGCAGCGTCCTTGCATTGTAAGTAGGACTATTAAAAAAAACTAAAAATAGTTTTCCTTGAAGTGAGCAATATATACTTCAACCAAGGACTCCAAATATTTCCTTTTATAACACACATCTTAGTTGACAAAAGAAAGAGGCAAAGACATAGGATCATAGCATGAAAATGCCACAATATGAGAAAGGAGTAGGGAAGTAAAAGAAGGAGTAGGGAGGAGGATGGAACCTGGAGGCATAGAATGGGGAAACTACACGACTTGTAAGAAGTGGGATCAGGGGACACCAGCTGTGGAAAGAACAACCTATGGTTTCAAAGCATGTTGGGGATATCAGCCGATTAGACAATAAAGATTGGTGAACTATTGCTGGGAAGTAAATATAAATGCGCATTTATTCATAATTGGTAGCACGTTGATAATGGAGAGACTGTGGAAGTCAACCAGAATGGAGATTATTGGAGGCATACTTTAAATGTGGAATCTTAGTAGGCACCAGTCATCATTTAACATTCAATATATAACCACATCATGTGAACTGGTGGTTACAAGAGTGAACAGATTGTTAAAAGGGTAGCACAGTAAATTATACAGAAATACAACTAAAGCAGCAAACCTTTTCTTCCCCCAAGACTTACGTTTTGTCATCGAAGCACATTGAAGGGCCAACAACATTAGCTGCTCCACTTATTATTCTAAATGCGTAGTAATTTTCAGGGCAATGTTTTTCAATTCCACATTTCGTTGCTGGTGCTTGTGCTGGTGTTGCTAAATGGAAAGTAAACAGAACACATTTCTTAATATTTCAGGTTTTGTTTAAAGTTATGACAGTGGTGCTTTATGATTGTGTGATAGACGAGGTTCCCAGGATAGAGGATATGCATGTCTTGTGCATCTCTTATCCCATGAGATCAAAGAATGGTGGGTAATCAATTTATTGCTATGACATGTGCTCCTGGTTGTTACAAGCCTCAGTCTACTGTAAAATGTGGATTTCAGGAGTCTGATGAGATAGGAATCAGATGGTACCTCTAGCGCAAGCAACTTCATCGATTGATTGCAGTCGATACACAGAAAAAGCATGAATTAAGAGGTGTGGCTAATCAGGGAGTGAGAAAGAGTCACCAAATGAGCGACTTTAACTATATCAGTCCTTAGAGGCTCTGAAAATCATCCTCTAATTAACATTGGTTCTGTATAAGAAGGTTCTGTATAAGAATGCTATCTAGTACCGTATTTAGGGCACGGCACTACAAGGTCACCGCTTTTGCCACGACTAGGACGCAGCTATCACTTGGTCCCAATAAGCAGTGGCCACATTGCTGGAGGATGAGGATGAAAAAATTGTCCTTAACCAGAGGCACCATAAATCCATGCATCCATCCTATCATTATTATAACATAAATACAATGATTTGCAGTATCATAAACCATGTACTAAATTACCACATCACTTCTTGGAGGATGGAGGACTGCACATGGTGATTTCTTCAGACAGGGTAGTGAAGTATGTCTCAACCATCATACTTCTCAAGGTAAACGGTTGCATGATCCACCGTTAAGAACAGGTGGGAAAAAAATCCCCATGACACAGACGGTCCATTCCAATGATGTAGTAACAATGACACAATATTGTTGCCTGTACTCTTTTAATTTGATAAATGCTTCTGGAATGCTTAATAGTATTGCAAAGTTCGAAAATAAGAGGAATTTCTTACAGTTTGTTACTTGGATTTTCTGAAGACCGAACATGGTCTCTAAGACCTGTTGAGGAGTTGGTTAATGTAGTCTTCTACAGTTAGTGCCCTTATCTCGGAACCAAGATCATAATCTATTACTTGTCAAGTGGTCAACAAGCAAGTATTATGGTGAAGGTGTGTGTGTGTGGTTAGTCACAATGGAGAGTGATTGGGACCTTACCCTAAACTAAGCATGTGCAAGGATGGCAGTGGTTAGGGATGGGATAGCATGTATGCTGCTGACTGATCGGTTTGTGTGTACTTCCTTAGAATGTGTTTTATGTTTTGTCCCATCAGAGGTGCTGTTTATGGCAGCTGGACCTCCAGGCCATCATCAGAACCCCGAATTCACATAAAGGAGTTACAAGGGTACAGAAGGTAGGTCAGTGTGTGCATATAGGCAGTTTTATGATTTTGTAATGTGTCCTACAGGTGTACTATGTTGTCTGCTAAGTGAAATTGTTGGACAGTACTTACCTGAAGAGGCTAATGTGGTATGTTGTCAGAAACAGTGTTGTTGGACTTGGCCCTTTTTGCAGGGTCATCCCTAAACTTGTTGCCTTCCTCCTATATGTTTTCTGACCTGTTGTTGGCTGTTTTATGACTCTGGGCACTTCACCACTGCTGATCAGTGCTAAAGTGCATATGCTCTCCCTTTTGTAAATTGTGTTATGTATTAGTGACTCCATGATTGGATGATTGGTTTACTTGTCAGTCCCTAGTACAGTGCACTGAGTGTGCCCAGGTCTGGTAAATCCAATGCCGCTGGTGGGCTTGCAGCACTGGTTGTGCCACCCACAGAAGCAGCTTGTAAAGTGTGTCTCAGGCCTGCCATTGCAGAGCCTGTGTGCAGCCTAGGGCTGCCATGTCGACTTGGTGAGTGCACCCACTTACCAGTCCCTAAACCTTCCCTTTACTACATGTTGGTCACCCCTAAAGAAGGCCCTAGGGCAGGGTGCATTGTAAGTATAAGGTAGGACATGCCCTGGTGTGTGTGGCATGTCCTAATAGTGAATTACAGCCATTTTCGTTTTTCACTATTGCAAGGCTACCTGTTCCCCATAGGCCAGAATGGGCAGTTTTGATTATTACACCTTATAATCCTAACTGACCCAGGGAACATGGTAGAAAAACGAATTTAGTATGCCTGAACTCAAAATGATAAAATACATCTTTTAGTGAAGTTGATTTTAACATTCTGTGTTTGAAAATACCACTTTTAGAAAGTAGGTATTTTCTTGCCTAACCTTCCAAGCCTGCCTCTGCTAGGTTGTGTATTCCTTGTCTGGAGTTTGAGTGACAGGGGCTGGGGGTGGCTCCAGGAGACAGGGTGAGTGAGCACAGGGCTGAATAGAGAGATCTGCATCCAGAGTGGAGGGAGGAGTTGCACCTGGGTCTGAATAGGGCTGTGCCTGCCTTCCACAATGCTGGCTCCCCCTCCTGCTGGGCGGCTGAGGACTCTGCCCCACATTCTGAAAGGAAAGAAGGAGTCCTGTAAACAAAGTGCTCCAGGACTGACCAGAACTGGTTTTGGACTAGGCAAAGGCCTCTCTGCCTTCAGAGAACAAAGAGAAAAAGTGTATAAAAAGGGGACCCAGACCCCTAGGAAATTAGATCACTTTTGGGAAACAAGAAGAAACCTTGGCTGAGGAGCGGAACCAAGAAGAAACTGAGGAGAAGACTATCCCTAAGCTAGAGGGATCTGCCTGCAGTGGTTGCCTGACTGCCAAAGAAAGGAGAAGGGAACTTTGTGTGTACTTTCATCAACTTGTGAAGGATCTCCAAGGGCTTGATTTCAGAGCATGCCTCCTGCTGAAGTCTCAGGGACAACAGACTTCACCCACCAGCTCTCCTGTATTCCCTTGCGGGGAATTTGGACCTTCTGACACACTTGCGGGTCGCTGGGACCTGGAAGCGCGACTCAAGACGAAGAAGCGTGTCGCCGCCGCAGCCGCTGCTTCTCGCATCGCCGGAGAAGAGTGTCGACGTCGCATCAGACGCCGGCGCATCCCCGAAGAAGCGCGCTGCTGACACCCTTGCATCCTTTGAAGCGCCTCGCAGCACCGGAGAAAAGTGTCGCTGTCGCATCATTTGCCGTTGCATTCCCGGGGCAGAGCATCGACCTCACATCAGACGCCGACGCATCGCAGCACGAGGCGCCCCGCATCCCAGGAGAAGATCGTCGACCTCGCATCAGACGCCGTCGCATCGCCAGGGAAGCGTGTCGCAGGGCCTGTCGCGGCTCCAAAGATTCATCTAAATCGCCGCACGCCCGTCGGGCGTGCACGCATCACCCCTTCATTGTCGCAACATCAAGAAGATGCCATTTTGTTTCTTTGCACCAGCTCTTCATCGCATCACGGCGCTGCTTGTCGCATCGCCACAGAAGCGCAGTAAGAAACCGACGCATCACCTCGCCACGCCGAGAAGAGCCGACGCATCACCGTCCCCTGCGCATCAGTAGGGAACCGACACATCACCGTTCTTGCGTGTAAGGAACCAACGCATCACCTTCCCTGCACCACTTTTGTTGTATCGCGTTACGCATCTCAGGTACATTGAACGCAAAGTGTCGCATTTCCATTTTAAGAGACTCAAGCTAATTCTACCATCTTTAAAGTACAGTATTGTGGATTATTTTATGGTCTTGTGGTAAATCTATATAAAAGATACTTATTTTTATAATACAACCTGTGTGGTGTCCATTTGTAGTGTTGTCACTGGATTACTGTATGTGTTCACAAATGCTTTACACACTGCCTCTGAACTAAGCCTGTCTGCTCGTGCCAAGCTACCAAGGGGGTGAGCAGGGGTTATTTCAGGAGTGTACCCCTTACCCTGACTAGACGCAAGGGTCCCTATTTGGTCAAAGGTACCTACCTCTGCCAACTAGAGACCCCCAAATCTAACATTGGTGGTCAGCGGTGGGGATTCTGGACTTGCATTTGTGACTCATGTACAGTGATTGGTGAACACTACCTAGTGAGTGCAGACCAAAACGCAACCACATACTTTTGGTAGATATTCTTTTCTGGGACTTTCTATTTTTGCTGAAAACTGCCAAGTTTAATCACCATGGATACAGCAGCATCCATAGCATCTGTTGATTATGATTGGGAAGAGGAGAGACTAGAATGCTACAATCTCAAACAGCTGAAGCACTTCTGCAGGAAATTTAAAGTTGCTATGACCGGAATCACCAAGAAGGATGAGTTCCAAAAGGCACTGAGGGCCTGGGTTCAAGCAAGGAATACCCCTGAGAATGAGAAAGGGGCTGAGAATGCAGATGAGCAGCTGGAAGGGCCAGTGGGTCCAGGAGAGGAGAGCACCTTCCCCATAGGTAGCAGTAGTTTCTGCCAGAGGTCTGTCCCCAGAAGAGCTGGAGGACAGACAGAAGAGTAGGATGCATGAGATGGAGCTGACCAAGCTCAAGTTGAGTGGGCAGTTAGAATTTGAGTTGCAAACTAGGAAATTGGCCCTAGAGGAAAAGAGGATGCGGTTTGAGCATGAGTTGAGAATGAGGGAGCTTGATTTGAAGCTCGAGAGGCTTGAGGCCATGAGTGTCTCAGCCCAGAAAAAAGAAATGTGTGTAGCTCCGGAAGTGAGCTTTGCTGAGTTGGAGGTGGAATCCAGCTCAGATGGTGGCAGCAAAATTGGGTTATCTAGTGCTGAGGGAGCCGTACATACACCCAGAGATGTGGCGCCTGACTTGAAGAAGGGGGTTAACATACACCAGGAGGTTCAAGGACATGAGGTAGCTCCAGTAGTGCGCAGTGTCCCTGAGGAGAATTGGGAAACTGATGCAGGGGTTCGTGGTCCTAGTGGTGGGCGGGACACTCTACTGACTCTAGATGAGAGGTGCAGGGAGAGGGGTTCCCCCATGGTTAAAGTCCTGGTGTGTGAGTGGGAAGACCGCCCAGAAGAGTGTGGGTTGAATGACAGAGACAGTCAGATACTGTCTTGCCAATCTCAGGAGAGTGGTGTGGAGTACGTGTGCAAGGCACTGGATGGTGAGGTGAAGGGTAGCTTGGTTAACCCCTGTGGGGGGCTGTGTGATCCAATTGTGGGAGAGCATATTGTAAGTCCCTGTTTTCCAGAGCTATGCCAACACCTGTTGGAGAGTGAGTTCTCTGACCCCAGGGAGCTCACAATGGAGGCAGACCTTTTGGTGGATTCCAGAGGGTCTGGAGAGGCATTGGGGAGTGACCCTAAGAGGAGTGGCTCAGGTGTCTTCCAACCCAGAGTGGTGGGAGAGGTTCAGTGTAGCCCAGCTAGGTCCCGTGGTAGTGGGAGGGGTGTAGGGACTCACGTCCTATCTCAGTGGAGAAGGAGTGAGTGTGGGGCTGCGTGTCCCAAGGTGCCCGAAACCCAGTCTCAGAGCCTGGATGGTTCTTTAAATGAACACCAGGTAGGGAGCCTAGGCTGTCCTGTTGGGCCGCCCGTTGAGGAGGATCTCCTAGTGTCTAGAGAACCTGGAGCATCTGTAAATGGAGCCCCAGTGTTTCTGGTGTCTGGCAGTGCCACTCCTAAGTGGAGGGTGCAGAAGTCCAGCGTGAGGGGTGAGAGGGGAGAGAGTCCCCAGTGGAAGAACCAGTGGGTCAGGGGCCAGCCAGAAGGGCTGAGTCACCGGTGAAGGACCATGGTGACACCACTTCTGTCCTGGGGGATCTTCACGCACTGTCAGAGGGACAGGGGTCGGGAGATCTGCGCCAGGCAGACTGTCACACGACACATGAGTTATGTGTCACCCTCAGGGGGGGCATGCGTGCTCCCAAGGAAGTCCTGGTGCGCCAGGCGGGTGCTCAGCTGCAGGGTTTAGTCCTTGGGTTGGGAAGCCAGGTTCAGGTGTTGTCTGACCTGGAGGGTGGGACAACTGTAAACAGTGTCCTGACCGGTTTGTCTTCTGGGGGTACCGCTCCTGATGGGAGGGAGCAGTACTCTGGAAGGGGGTGCAAAGGGAGGGAGTCCTCGCCTCTGACCCCGGTTCAATTGGAGGGTTTAGACCCTAGATTGGAGGACCAGGTTCAGGGTGTCCCCCTGACCTGGACACCCAGTTGCAGGATAGAACCCCTGAACTGGTGGGCGGAGTGTGCAGGACGCCTGCCACAGCTGCCCTGGCAATTCTAGAAGGGGTACCACTCCAGGTGGGAGGGTACAGGGCCCCAACAAGGAGGAGGAGGACCGGGTGTGGGAAAGCCCACCCCAGTCTCCAGTCCAGCCGCCGGGTACAGGCCCGGGGCTGGTAGGTCAGTGTCAGGATGTCATACCTGACCTGACAGGAGGGAGAGTGGACAAAGGGTGCCAAGCACCTGGGGCTACTGCCCCCCGCTCTCTGACGCCACAGAGGTTTGAGAGCCCAGAGAGGCATAAGGCCTGGGTCTCATCCCTGACCACTGTCAGTGGCCACTTTGGCTTGCTGTCTGTCTGTTGGGACACACCTGTGAGCAAGTTAAGGTTAGGTGCTGCACAGATGGTGTCCACAGGTGAGGAGAAGGGTTCCCCATGGGTTAGTCTGGTGGGCCCTGAGAGTATGGACAGAGGGATCCAAATAGGTTCAGATTGGCGAAGAACTGGAATATGCCCCTGCTGTTGCGGGCCAGGGTCCATGTTCTATCACCCAAAGCAGAGAAGCCCATCAGTGTAGGAATTGGTCTCCCCTGCGTTTTTGGCTGGAAGGGGGTTGTGTTGGACTTGGCCCTTTTTGCAGGGTCATCCCTAAACTTGTTGCCTTCCTACTATATTTTTTCTGACATGTTGTTGGCTGTTTTATGACTCTGGGCACTTCACCACTGCTGATCAGTGCTAAAGTGCATATGCTCTCCCTATTGTAAATTGTGTTATGTATTAGTGACTCCATGATTGGATGATTGGTTTACTTGTCAGTCCCTAGTACAGTGCACTGAGTGTGCCCAGGTCTGGTAAATCCAATGCCGCTGGTGGGCTTGCAGCACTGGTTGTGCCACCCACAGAAGCAGCTTGTAAAGTGTGTCTCAGGCCTGCCATTGCAGAGCCTGTGTGCAGCCTAGGGCTGCCATGTCGACTTGGTGAGTGCACCCACTTACCAGTCCCTAAACCTTCCCTTTACTACATGTTGGTCACCCCTAAAGAAGGCCCTAGGGCAGGGTGTATTGTAAGTATAAGGTAGGACATGCCCTGGTGTGTGTGGCATGTCCTAATAGTGAATTACAGCCATTTTCGTTTTTCACTATTGCAAGGCTACCTGTTCCCCATAGGCCAGAATGGGCAGTTTTGATTATTACACCTTATAATCCTAACTGACCCAGGGAACATGGTAGAGAAACGAATTTAGTATGCCTGAACTCAGAATGATAAAATACATCTTTTAGTGAAGTTGATTTTAACATTCTGTGTTTGAAAATACCACTTTTAGAAAGTAGGTATTTTCTTGCCTAACCTTCCAAGCCTGCCTCTGCTAGGTTGTGTATTCCTTGTCTGGAGTTTGAGTGACAGGGGCTGGGGGTGGCTCCAGGAGACAGGGTGAGTCAGCACAGGGCTGAATAGAGAGATCTGCATCCAGAGTGGAGGGAGGAGTTGCACCTGGGTCTGAATAGGGCTGTGCCTACCTTCCACAATGATGGCTCCCCCTCCTGCTGGGCGGCTGAGGACTCTGCCCCACATTCTGAAAGGAAAGAAGGAGTCCTGTAAACAAAGTGCTCCAGGACTGACCAGAACTGGTTTTGGACTAGGCAAAGGCCTCTCTGCCTTCAGAGAACAAAGAGAAAAGGTGTATAAAAAGGGGACCCAGACCCCTAGGAAATTAGATCACTTTTGGGAAACAAGAAGAAACCTTTGCTGAGGAGCGGAACCAAGAAGAAACTGAGAGAAGACTATCCCTAAGCTAGAGGGATCTGCCTGCAGTGGTTGCCTGACTGCCAAAGAAAGGAGAAGGGAACTTTGTGTGTACTTTCATCAACTTGTGAAGGATCTCCAAGAGCTTGATTTCAGAGCTTGCCTCCTGCTGAAGTCTCAGGGACAACAGACTTCACCCATCAGCTCTCCTGTATTCCCTTGCGGGGAATTTGGACCTTCTGACACACTTGCGTGTCGCTGGGAGCTGGAAGCGTGACTCAAGACAAAGAAGCGTGTCGCCGCCGCAGCCGCTGCTTCTCGCATCGCCGGAGAAGAGTGTCGACGTCGCATCAGACGCCGGCGCATCCCCGAAGAAGCGCGCCGCTGACACCCTCGCATCCTTCGGGGCGCCTCGCAGCACCGGAGAAAAGTGTCGCCGTCGCATCAGACGCCGTTGCATCCCCGGGGCAGAGCATCGACCTCGCATCAGACGCCGACGCATCGCAACACGAGGCGCCCCGCATCCCAGGAGAAGATCGTCGACCTCGCATCAGACGCCGTCGCATCGCCAGGGAAGCGTGTCGCAGGGCCTGTCGCGGCTCCAAAGATTCATCGAAATCGCCGCACGGCCGTCGGGCGTGCACGCATCACCCCTTCGTTGTCGCAACATCAAGAAGACGCCATTTTGTTTCTTTGCACCAGATCTTCATCGCATCACGGAGCTGCTTGTCGCATCGCCAAAGAAGCGCAGTAAGAAACCGACGCATCACCTCCCCACGCCGAGAAGAACCGATGCATCACCGTCCCCTGCGCATCAGTAGGGAACCGACGCATCACCGCTCTTGCGTGTAAGGAACCGACGCATCACCTTCCCTGCACCACTTTTGTTCTTTCGCGTTACGCATCTCAGGTACATTGAATGCAAAGTGTTGCATTTCCATTTTAAGAGACTCAAGCTAATTCTACCATCTTTAAAGTACGGTATTGTGGATTATTTTTGTCGTTTATGGTCTTGTGGTAAATCTATATAAAAGTTACTTATTTTTATAATACAACCTCTGTGGTGTCCATTTGTAGTGTTGTCACTGGATTACTGTATGTGTTCACAAATGCTTTACACACTGCCTCTGAACTAAGCCTGTCTGCTCGTGCCAAGCTACCAAGGGGGTGAGCAGGGGTTATTTCAGGAGTGTACCCCCTTACCCTGACTAGACGCAAGGGTCCCTATTTGGTCAAAGGTACCTACCTCTGCCAACTAGAGACCCCCAAATCTAACAAGTGTCATAATACAGAGGATGAGAGGACATGATATGGAGGAGCAATGAGGTAGGGTGGAGAGTATTGATAACTGATGCAGGATACCTTGTTCTTAGTGTGCTTATGCAATGTTAATGGTTTATGTAGCCTTTTCAGTACCACTTTAGACATGGGTGAACAACTTGGGATTATTTGCATTATGGTATTTTGTAGTGTGTTAAAGTTTAATGGTATTCCTACTGATGCTGTGCGGTGTTAATGCTAGATGCATGTGTCCTATTCATAGCCTTGTAAGGATTGACCTGACTAGTGGCACACAGAACAGGCATTAGTGGTGTGGTGTACTATAATAAGGTTTGCAAAGATGTGAAATAGCTGTATGGAGATGTACAGTGAGGTGAATTAGTACAGAAATGAGCAGAAGAATATAACTTTTTTTCTAGCACAAAACACTGCATAAGGTTTTATTTCAGATGATCTGTTAATACTATTAGTGAAATCCACAACTGCTAATGGGCTGTTTTCAAGCCTTGGGGGTCTCATTTAGATATTGAGGGAGTAGGTTCAACGCCCTCTCCACTCTCATGGTTCATCTGCCTCTTTCATAGATTGACAACGTGCTAGCTTACAGGCATAGGAGCCTTAGCTGGCTTCATTGATGGAAAGCCTTGAGAGACTGCACATCCGTCATTGGGCCATTTGTTAGTACACATCAAAAAGGCCCATCATATTTAGCATGGTCATTCTAAAGTTCACTTTATCTGTTTGACACCAAAAAGAAAACTCGTGAAAAAATCCAAATAACCAAAGCGGTATGTGAGAAAACACACAGGGCCCGATTCACAAAGGTAAACTGAGACAAAAGTCAAACTTTACGACTTTCAGTATTCACAAAGGGCATTTATGAGTAGTAAAGTTAGACGTTTGTCTCAGTTTAACTTAAGATTTGGTCTTAAGTCTAACTGAGACCAAACGTTAAGGTAAACTGAGACAAAAGTCTAACTTTACTACTTGCGAATGCCCTTTGTGAATACCGAAAGTCGTAAAGTTAGACTTTCGTCTCAGCTTACCTTTGTGAATCGGGCCCAATGTACATAAGATATATATATTTTTTTGTTTTTCAGACACAACCTGAGGGGGTTTGCTTACAGAAAACAAAAACATTTGCCAAGCTCATTTGGAAAATGTCTCCTCCTTCTGTGCATTCACAGCAGCAGCAGATGTACAGAAGGCATTGAGATCATCGCCAGGATGTAAGGATCTCAAAATATGGCAGGCAGTCTTCCACTAGGGAAGGAGAAGCCAAGGCCTCTATTCACCTGTCAGGTTGGTGGGATGTGCGCCAATGTCTATGTGACCTCTTAATTCATTTTTGGAAAATGTTCTGGGTAGAATGAGATTCCAATGAAAATGGAGATTATGAATTGGAACACAAATGAATAAGAATAATTTTCCTTTTTTAAATAATGACTGGTACCATGGGATGGTGATCCTGGTCGAGCTTAATAAATCACATGTTCTGAAATTGGGGAAACCTTGTGCAGATATGAGGTAACAAATTAAAGGGTTCCCAGTGAAGAACATTTTTTAAGACTTACTGTGGTGGAAGACTTGGACGCAGTCCTAAGATAGATGTTGTTGAAATACTTCTTGTTGTCTTTCTATATGTACTTAGCCTTTTAAGAGGTAATGCAGCTAGAAACAAGATAATCAGTATGTTTTGTATTTTGTTATATGGTGGCAAAAAGGTGGAAGAATCAGTATCCCTATTAGGAAAATCATGTGTGAACCCATAGACAGACCAATCACAGATTAACCCACAGTTTAGTCCAGAGGTGTACACCCTGCTAGTATGATAAAAACAGCCAAGGCAAGCCAGCAACCTGGTTCCTTGCTCACATATACCCTTGTAAATGGGCACCCGCTTGGTTGCAGCACTCATCATGGACTGACCAGTACTTACACTGACCAGAGAAGTATAGTATCTTTAAAGAATGAAGAAAACACAATTTCATCTGAGTGCATTGTTTGTCCAAGAAATGCTGCACCCAAAAGCCTAAAACCAACCCAAGAAAAATACTGACTTGCATCTGGAAGGGCAGGGTTTTAAAACAAAGAATTATGTGCACTTTCATTCTTCTCTCAGCCGCATATATTCAATACTTGCACCTATCACTAAACTTCTCTGGAGTTAGAATAGAATTAAAGCTACAGTGATTTTAGTCCAGGACCAAAAAAGCTCTGAAAAGCACACAATAACACAATACAAATGTAATAATATCCTGAAGAAAATTCATAAATATTGAACACTAGGGAAGCAAAATGAGATTTTTTTAAATGTCATCTCAATTCAAGAGCACAGACAGTCTTTGTGCACCATTCACTGATCAGAAGTCAACTTCTTAGACAACAGAAGACTACTGGCACTTTTGTGTAGATGTGGTTACCATTAAGAAGCAAACATCAAGCCCAAAAGTCAGTAACTCCTAAACAACCTGACTCTCCGTTTCGGACAACCACCTAGGTCCATCCTGATGGTAACACAGCCAGAGGCCACAACCCATTTATGTATTTCATTTCCAGTGATAGTGAGGAAAAAGGTAAATGCCAATTTTACCTCAGAAATCACCTTTCTTTGCTATATTAAATATTTCCAGATCTTGGAGAACATTAAGGCCCGTAATCATTCCTGTTATGTTCCCACTCTAGGTTTTACTATTATCAGTGGGCTCAGTAATTCAGATGGTGAAGAAATATTGTAAATCATGCGTTTTTGGGGAATGTTATACAGAAGTTGGACCTACCGTGCACACGTCTGCGTATATTTCCTTAGTATCCCACCTGATGTTATTGCCTGCTTGAAGCAAGTGAGATCTGCGGGTGTAATTCCACTTTACGATGTTCCTGCTGAGCTCATTATTCCAGTGAACCCAGTAACTCCCTTTACTGAGCCCATTGGAATTAGTTAGACACTTATAATGAAGGCCCAAGTAGTGAAAGACACAATCAACCTGATGTTTCAGCAGAGCCTAAAGATAAACACCTTGAAGTTCATGGTTCATCCGAGGTGGAGACCTGTGTCACCTAAAACTATCATTCTCAGTACTATTCCTAAATATTCTCAGCAACAAAATTCTTGCATTCACACAAAATTCTTAGGATCTGAACTAAACAAAACCTACCCTTTTGTTCAGCACAGCCACGTCTGCTGCCGCTATTCTAGAACATCATTTGAAGTCCCTGAAGAGCAACTTACTCAGTGTGAACCTCCCCGCTTCTTTCATCAAAAGGTATATGGGCATATTTGCTGCACCTTTAACACATCTCACAAACCAGTTTTTAAAATGTTAAAAGCTATCTACATCTTTGAACAAACCATCATCATAATCTTGCGCAAATTTTGAGAAACCCTTTGATAATTCATTAAAGGTGCATGCAAATAATATAGTTTTTCTCAAACGACTATCTTTTCATTTTTCACTTAAGGGTAAATCAAAGAAACCGTCCTCTCAAAAATCTAAGACAATGTCCTGCAAAGTATATATTTCTCTTGTTTCCTCTACGCTACAGAACAGTCTTTAACACTGTTGACATGCTCGCTTGCCTTTCTTAGATATCAAGAATCTCAAAGTCCAGCTCCGCTGGTCCATGTCCTTTATCAACTGCCAATCTCAGTAGCTCACACTAGGCTTGTTCCTTTCCAATCCCACAAGAATTATCCCAATCGTCAGTGACCTCCAACATCTTCCAATGCTCCCTGCTGAAGATCATGGTGACCATGACCTCCTGTACCATTCTAATGCTGACTACTCTCACCTGGTCTTCACTAGAATCACAACTAATAGCAAGTCCAGAGTACCTGCATGTCTGCAACAAAAAGCTTCCTGAGACCCAAAATACCATATGTTACAAATGTTCATGAACACCAATCCACCACCATATGCCAGTCCATCCTAGTTTTTCTAATCCTCCTGGATTAATTAATTACCACTAGCAACATGCTATATTGCCTAGGAGTTACCCTTCGCTCAAAGGGGGTCTTTGACCCCAGATCAGTCATTTGGCAGTGTTTTATCCACTACATTCATATACTCTGAGGGTAGAACTGAACTACATTCAATCAGGAACAGCCTGAAAATAAAACAGTTCTGGCTTGGCACAGTTGAACTCAATGGAAAAAAGGGGATTGTAATTGAACAATATCAAGATGAGATCCATCTCACTGATGGGGTGTAACAAGGCTGAAACTGGTCTTGTGTTGCATGCGTTTTCTTCTAGAGGGTGTGTTGCCTGGCAGCTTGGGATGGACTCTTCCCATGAAGAGCAGGACAGCTACCCAGAATGTCAGGCAAGTGGTTTAGACCAGCGGTTGTTAACCTGTGGTGCGGGGACCCCTAGGGTCCCATGATGCCTGCTCAGGGGGTGCACAAGTGCTTAGAAAATTAAATACATTTAATGGATTAATAATATATATATATAATCAGTGTATATATATATACACTGAAAAGACCAAAGATTAGAGGGGCGTTATAGTTACGCTCAGATTCCACTCGTACAAATCCACTGAAAATCAATAGTTATAGTTACCTGAGCTAACTATAACTTACGTCCCTGCAATGCACTGCTCATGACCTCACATATTACATCACTCATGACATGGTCAGTGACATCACTCATGACATCTCAAATGACATCGCTGATGACATTATTGATTACATCATCTACAGAATCACTCACACATCCACTCACACACCCACACAACCACTTATATGCCCACTCACACATCCATATAACTGCTCACACACCCATTCACTCATCCATATAGCTAATCATTCATCCACTTATTCACCCACACAGCCACTCACATCCCCATTCACTCACCTATACAGCCTCTCAACAGAATCACTCACCCATTCAGCCACTCATGTACCCACTCACACACCCACACAACCACTTATATACCCATTCACACATCCATAGAAGCACTCACTCAACCACTCACTCACCTGTACAGCCACTCACCCAGACACTCACTCTCCAATACAGCCACTTACACACCCAGTCAGTTCACCAAACATCCACTCAGCCACTCACCCATACAACCACTTACACACCCAGTCACTCACCCTTATAGCCACTCACACATCCACTCACTCACCAATACAGCCACTCATTCACTCACCCATATAGCTACTCACACACCCACTTTTTCACCCATACAGCTACTCAAACACCCAAATATTCACCCATACAGCAACTCTCACACACCCATACAACCACTCACACAACCATTCACACACAGATACAGTCACACAACCACTCCGATGACATATGCTACAAATATTAGCACTTAATAGTAGTACAGAAAGAATAGTATTTTAACTGTCTTTAAGTGTCATAAACATTTATGAAACACACTCACTGGATGATGTCATTATTGATATCATAGGTGATGTCATTTGAGATGTCATCAGTGACGTCACTGACAATGTTATGAGTGATATGTGAGGTCATAAGCAGTGCATTGCAGTGGTGTAAGTTATAGTTAGCTCAGGTAACTATAACTGCTGATAGTCACTGGCTTTGTACGAGTGGCATCTGAGCCTAACTATAACGTCCCTGTAACCTTCGTTTTTTTAGTGAATTTCTACAGTTTTTTAACATTATTTCCTAACTATAACGTCCCTGTAATATTTGTTTTTTTTAGTGAATATATACAAATATTTATATGCCAGTTATGTATTTTATTCCCAAAGTTCATAAGAACTTGCAGAAACCGCCAGGCAGGCCTATTATATCAGCGTGTGAAGGTCCCTTTGAAAATATGTCTCGCTACATTGACTATTTCCTGCAGGATTATGTTAAAAATCTTCAAACCTATGTTCAGAACACACGCGATTTTCTACGCAGAAAACAGGGTATAGAATGGCATAATGGATACACCCTAATGACTATGGATGTCACATCGTTGTATACGAGCATTAGGCATAGAGATGGTATCCGGGCAGTGGAGTATTTCCTCAAAAATAGACCAATGAAGTTTGCACAGCACAGCAAGATGTTGATTAATATGCTTTCGTTCTGTCTGGAGAACAATTTATTTATGTTTCAGAACCAGATTTATCAACAGGTTCGAGGGGTGGCAATGGGGGCCAGATTCTCTCCCAGCTATGCTTGTCTACACATGGGCTGGTGGGAGGAGCTGGTCCTCAAAAACAATTTGTTCATCAATTTCATGACAAGGTGGTACCTGGCTCAGATACATTGACGATCTATTTATAATCTGGCAAGGGACAGAACAGAGCGCATTTGAATTTGTTTTGCAAATTAATGAAACCAATATCAATTTGAACTTTACAGCTACCATTAGTCCTGAGATGGCCACTTTTTAGATGTTCAAGTTAGCATTGTGAACAATAAAATTGCAACAACCTTACATCGAAAATAAACAGTAGGGAACTGTGTGTCACATGCCACCAGTTCACATCCTATGCATTTAATACAGAGAATTCCATATGGTGAAATGTTATGAATAAGGAGAATTTGTAGCGATGAGGCAGATCTAGTGGTGAAACAAAATGAAAGCAAGAAGAGATTTTTGGCAAGGGGTTATCAAACGAAAATCATTGATGCAGCCATTGCCAAATCTAGATTGCGGGCTAGGTCTGATCTGTTAGCTAGAGAAAAGGGAAGTTGCGAATCGAGATAAAGATATCAATACCTATCAAGGATTGGAATCTACCAGACTAGTTTTAACTTACACCAAACAAGAGAAACAGTTGAGGGGCATTGTAAAACGCAATTAGCCAATCGTTCTGCCAAAAACACCCTCTATTATGTATAGAAAGACAGCGTCTATGAGTAATGCCCTGGTCAAGAGTAGTCCAGAAGTTATGGAAGCAGGAACTTGGCTCTTGGCAATAAAAGGCTTTTTTAAATATGCAACTTGCATAGCTTGTAGATATGATATTAATAAAACCACATATCAAACACCTTTTAGCAATAAAGTGCAGACAATTGATAAACATCTCACTTGTAAAACAGACCATGTCATCTACATATTGGAATGCACATGTGGCCTCCAATATGTTGGGAGCACAAAATTGCAAGCGCACAAAAGAATACTTCGGCACACCAGGGCCATAATTAATCAAGATCCTGCCTACCCTGTGGCACGGCATTTCAGGGAAACCCATAACAATGATCTTAAACATTTGAAACATTTTTTAATAGACGCTGTCCCAACACACAAGAGGGCAGGTAATCGGGAAGAAAGACTCAGGAGGTTGGAAACACGCTACATTTTAGATCTAGATACTAAAATCCCGGCAGGTCTAAATACCAGTGAGGATCTCTATACTTACCTGTGACCACATAGTGACAAAGGTAATAGTTAAGGGTGACTAGGGGTAATCAGATTCATATCGGCTATGCATTTTAGGGTGTTTTAACATTTGTGGTGCCTTTTTTATAATTTTAGATAGACTAGTTTTATCTGAAAGAATTGCACTTTACTCTGTAGCAAACCTAAATATGAATCCATTCTATTGAACGGTGATGAAATATGTAAATAATTGATGAATTGAGAAATCTTTATAATAGTTTTGTTGGGGAACCGAGAAATAGAACTCTGCTGCTGCTATTGTTGAAATGAGCACTGATATGTATTAATGCACTTTATTAGCAAGCCATGGCTTTGTTGCAGATTTACTGTTATTATAGAAATAAGCACTGATATGCATTCATGCACTTTATCAGTAAGCCATGTCTTTTTTGCGGTATTTGCACACACAATGTCACTTTATTCACTTTTTTGCACTTATTATTAGCACAATACGGAAAAATCAGACGAGAAGGGTATTGTTCCTAAATTAATGACAATTGTAATTGATTATATATAGTATGTGTAACAATATGTACACATTGAATTGTAAATGTTTGGGAAAAGGCTGGGTTATGTGCAATGAACTAAACCAAGTGTTTGTACAGGTATGGTTACCAGCAGAACCTAGACTAAGTCTTTTGTCTGTATCTATGAATTGCACAGCACTTGTCACTTTAAAAGATCCGATCCTATAGCACAGCGTTGGCATGTGAGCAAGGCCGGTAACGGCTGAAACGCGTAATGGCGGACAATCCACAATAAAGGAAAATATACGCACATCAATTGCGGTCCGTGTTCGTTATTCCTCACTCAGGAGGTGCAAACAATGAAGATTGTGATATATATATATATATATATAGACACTGTACACATATATATACACACACACACATATATATGTATATACACACACACATATACACACACACATATATGTACATACACACATATATATATATATCTACACACACATATATCTACACACACACACACACATTATATATATATATATTTTTCATCCAAGAATACGCTACACTTGGTAAATCTGAAATAAACCCAGATTTACCGAGTGCGGCGTATTCTTGGATGGAAAATTGACATTGTGCCACTTGGTTCAGCCCCACGCCAGCACCCACGGTTGTGCGTGCCGGGCAGAACCACATTGTTTGCAATAAATATATATATATATATATATATATATATATACAAGGGCGATATATATATCGCCCTTGTAGGTCGTTATTAACAATATATATATATACATATACATATAATACAGGAGTCTCCTTGGTGGCAAGGTTAAGAGCTCATTTAAAAATATAATGAATGAGCTTTTTTTGAAATATTTATGTTAATATCCATTTATATATTGTTGCATCTATTTATGTATTTTTACATGTGTTTATAAATAATATGTCAATAATCTTGCACCAAGTTGGATGGTTAAAGATTTTGACTTATTTTTTTATATATTGAATTGCATATTTATTCACAATGTGGCATATACTTATTCCTATATACACATAATGAAGGCAATTATGGAATATATCAGAACATTTGTATAGTGGGTTATTTACACGCAAAGTACGACACCAAAAAATACAAATAATATCTTAGTCTGATTTCCAACTCTATTGTTGACTCATGTCATGTGTTAAGACGATACGGCGAATTTAAGCTCTGTATTGGCAGTGCTCCCTCATGTGATCAAGGTCATGTTAGTGACCGAAACGTGTAATGGCGAGCTGGAGCGGTTGAATATGGAATAAACGGAGTTTGCACGAAATTGGAGTCCGTACCCTTTGTCCATTCGATTGTTATGTGGACACGTTGTTGGATATATATATATATATATATATAGGTTGTTTGCCTAAACGCGTCTGTCAGTTTTCGTGCTGCTTGCCGAATAAACCCTTTACTTTAATTTTCCCTATTGAGTGCCTCCAAGTTTGTCCACAGGAGGGTGTATTGTTTATTGATATATATATATATATATATATATATATATATATATATATTATCTACTGGCGGTCGCCAGTAGATAGTTATAGTTAGGACCTATTATCCATAGGAAATCTGCGACATTCTATTTGCAATAACGTTGGCGCCGGTTGACGAATCTTCGCGAAAGCTTCCAACTTGTTGGGGCGCTCCGGTCCGCTCCTACCCTGAAAGTCTCGGGGTGATACGTCAAGCGGGGGCCGAGAAAAAGGGGGGTCCCAAAACGCGTTTTCCCCATTCATTTTTCCATAGGAACCTTTAGTCGCAGCTACAGCCCGAACTGCTGAACGGAATTACCCCAAATTTGGCAAAGAGGTAGCCCTTGGTTCAGACTGGTGCCTTTTGCTAAAATGGTGTAAATCCGTTCAGTAGTTCCTGAGAAATTCACAATTAAAATCACATATATATCTATGGGCGCGTCGGATCCGCGTACCCTCCCGATCACGAGCTGCATGCTAATTGGCTGTCAACACTCCAAATCAAGAAGTGTTGGCAGCCATTTTATCCCTCGGTAGAACCGAGGGACAGAAACAAGTGCGCAAAGCGCAAAAGGGGGCAGGGTAGAAACACCCTGACCCCCTAGGTCTGCTCAGGGGGTCCCACAAGGACCCCTGGGCAGAAAAAGATTATTTTTTTTTTAAATCGGCGGGATGCGCTTAGGGTGCGCGGATCCCGCCGAGAAAAAAAAAGAAACAAGTGCGCAAAACGCACAAAGGGGGCAGGGTAGAAACCCCCTAACCCCCTAGGCCTGCTCAGGGGGTCCCACAAGGACCCCCTGGGCAAAAAAAAGCATTTTTTTTTTTTTAAATCGGCAGGATGCGCTCAGGGTGCGCGAATCCTGCCGAAAAAGGGGCATGGTGGGGGGGGATAATTTAATGTGTGGGGGGCCTCAAGGGCCCCCAAGCCCCGGGGACCGCCACCCCCCGGGGCTTTTTAAAAAATGGTGCGGGAGGGCTCTGAGCCCTCCCGCAGCCCCGGGACCACCACCTCCCCGGGGCTTTTTTTAAATTAATTTAACAACCTGTGTGGGGGGCTCCAGCCCCCACACGCCCCGGGACCGCCACCTCCCCGGGGCTGTGCTGATGTAGGGAGGGGGCCGCGCGGCCCCCTCCTGGAGCCCTTGATGGCCCTGGGGACCGCCACCCCCAGGGCCGGCTCCTGCAGTGTCCCGGGGTGCCTACCCCGGGACACTGTAGTTGCTATGGCAGGACGGGAGCCTCGCGGCTCCCGTCCTGTCATTGCAAACTGCTTTGGATATTGGAAGAGAGAGCAGGAAACCTGCTCTCTCTTCCAATATCCAAGCACATTGCTTTCCACATGGGGAGCAGCATGTCAGCTGCTCCCCATGTGGAAAAGCAATGCCGGCTCCCAAGGGACGTGGGGAGCCGGCGGGACTGTGGGGGATTGGGGACCCCCACAGTCCCCAACGGAGAGGGCCAGCCCCGGGGGATGGGGTCCCTGGGGCAAGTAGTGGCCCAGGAGGGGGGCCACGCGGCCCCCCTCCCCAAAAAAGAAAAATTACAAAAATTAAAAAAAATGGAAAGGTCGGCTCCGGGGGATGGGGTCCCCGGGGCCTTAAATGGCCAGAGGAGGGGGCCACGCAGCCCCCTCCAAAGAATAAAAATAAAAAGGCCATGCCCCGGGGGATGGGGTCCCCGGGGCCAATACAGGCCCAGGGAAGGGGGCCACGCGGCCCCCTTCCCGTTTTTTTATTAAAAATTTTAAAAAAGGGGTAAGGCCCTGGGGGATGGGGTCCCCAGGGCATAAAAACAGGAAAAAGGAAGGGGGGCCACACAGCCCCCTTCAGGGGACAAAAAAAAATTAAAAAAACGATCGGGCCCGCAGGCCCCGCCCCTTCCTTCACCACTCTGCAAACGCGCCCCTGGCGCGTTTGCAGAGGGGAATGAATTCCCCTTGAATACTGGGGGTCCCTGGGGGCCAACTAGCCCACCAGGAACCTCCAATATGCGCCAGGGGCTGCGTTGCAGAGACGTGTAGAGAGGCCACACCCCTTTTACACCTATCTGCAACGCAGCTCTGTGGCGCTTTTGGAGGTATATGGTGGGCTAGTTGGACTCCGGGGACCCTCAGGATTCAAGGGGACTTAATCCCCAACTTAAAACGCGCCACGGGGCGCGTTTGCACAGTGGTGAAGGGAGGGCGGGGCTTCAGGTGACATGTGTGCAAACAGGCCCCGTGGCGCGTTTTAAGATGGGGAATTAAATCCCCTTCAATCCTGAGGGTCCCTGGGGGCCAACTAGCCCAACAGGTACATCCAGAAAGCGCCACAGAGCTGCGTTGCAGAGAGGTGTAAAAGGGGTGTGGCCTCTCTACACGTCTCTGCAACGCAGCCCCCTGGCGCATATTGGAGGTTCCTGGTGGGCTAGTTGGCCCCTAGGGACCCTCAGGATTCAAGGGGACTTAATCCCCCAACTTAAAACGCGCCTCGGGGCGCGTTTGCACAGATGTCACCTCAGGCCCCGCCCCCTCCCTTCACCATTGTGCAAATATTCCTCTAAAATCAGCTGAAATACGAATTCCGATTTACTCACCTGTTATCAGGAGAGACCTCAGTGCTGCATCTTTCAGCCCAGTACTGGTCCTGAAAAGTAATTTTAACCGTACTTACCGGTAACTTGAATTTCCTTCATAGGCTAACATTGACTGGTTTCACTTGGAAATTCTTCTAAGTGTGGAGTTTTGGAACTTTAAAATATTCCTCTAAAATCAGCCGAAATACGAATTCCGATTTACTCACCTGTTATCAGGAGAGACCTCAGTGCTGCATCTTTCAGCCCAGTACTGATCCTGAAAAGTAATTTTAACCGTACTTACCGGTAACTTGAATTTCCTTCATAGGCTAACATTGACTGGTTTCACTTGGAAATTCTTATAAGTGTGGAGTTTTGGAACTTTAAAATATTCCTCTAAAATCAGCCGAAATACGAATTCCGATTTACTCACCTGTTATCAGGAGAGACCTCAGTGCTGCATCTTTCAGCCCAGTACTGATCCTCAAAAGTAATTTTAACCGTACTTACCAGTAACTTGAATTTCCTTCCATAGGATATCATTGCCTGCTTTTTGCTGAAAAAGTTTCTAAGTGTTGATGTTTGAAACATACAAATATTCCTCTAAAATCAGCCGAAATCCGAATTCTGATTTACTCACCTGTTATCAGGAGAGACCTCAGTGCTGCATCTTTCAGCCCAGTACTGGTCCTGAAAAGTAATTTTAACCGTACTTACCAGTAACTTGAATTTCCTTCCATAGGCTAACATTGACTGGTTTCACTTGGAAATTCTTCTAAGTGTGGAGTTTTGGAACTTTAAAATATTCCTCTAAAATCAGCCGAAATACGAATTCCGATTTACTCACCTGTTATCAGGAGAGACCTCAGTGCTGCATCTTTCAGCCCAGTACTGATCCTCAAAAGTAATTTTAACCGTACTTACCGGTAACTTGAATTTCCTTCATAGGCTAAGATTGACTGGTTTTCAGCAAAAAGTTTCAAAGTGTTGATTTTCACAAACTACAAATATTCCTTAAAAATCGCCTGTATGACTTAAACGCATTCTTTCAACTGTTTACAGGAGATGCACCAGTGCTGGATCCAGGATCCAACACTGAGTAAGAAAAAGTAACGATAACAGTTTTTACCTGCTAAGTGAATTTCCTTCCATAGGATAACATTGGTGATTCTATGAGAAAAAGTTTCTAAGTGTCAACTTTTAAAATACAATAATATTCCTTAAAAATCACGACTGTAACCAAAACGCTTTTACTCAACTGTTTACAGGAGATGTACCAGGACTGAATCTAGGATCCAGTCCTGTGGTTACAAAAGTAATCCATAAAGTAACTAATTGCATTTAACTAGAAATTCACATTGAGCTGAATGTTGCATTGTGTTTGAAAATGTGTTGCCCATTGCAACAACTGTAACTACTGTACTTAAAAGTCTATTGCCTATCTGCAAAGTATTTAAACTAAAGTAATTCATTCTGAGAAAGTATTTTTGTAATGTAATGTATAATGTAATTACAATGTAATTTAAAAAATAAAATATGTAAAAAAAAATTGTTTCTAAAAATGTAGTAAATCAGTATGAAAAAAATTAATATAACAATTAATACATTTAAAAATTGTCATTTACAAAACCTTTGAAATTCACTGAAAAAACCGTAGGTTTCAGGCATGTTATAGTTAGAAATTAGCATTTAAAAAACCTTTGAAATTCACTGAAAAAACCATAGGTTTCAGACACGTTATAGTTACAAATTAGCATTTAAAAAACCTTTGAAATTCACTGAAAAAACCATAGGTTTCAGACACGTTATAGTTACAAATTAGCATTTAAAAAACCTTTGAAATTCACTGAAAAAACCATAGGTTTTAGGGACAGTTATAGTTACTTGGACATTGCACTCGTACAAAACCCGTGAAATTCCCCCGTTATAGTTAGTTCAGCTAACTATAACCCGCGCCTCGCAATGCACTGCTGATGACGTCACATATTACATCACTCATGACATGGTCAGTGACATCACTGATGACATCACTGATGACATCTCAAATGACATCACTGATGACATCATCCACGTGATAATCTGATGCACCTCCTCACACCCTAATATAACCTTTGATACACCCACTCTAAATTACAGACTGCCATTCGCAAAACCATAGACACTCCAACACCAATAACTACATACCCACTCACTGTTTCTTAGGTCTACACACACACATCCACTCACTCACCCGTACAGTCACTCATACTTACGGTCACTCAGTACAGGACTATCATATGCACTCTTACTCCTATATAGACACTCAAACAACGCCACTCATCCATAGAGATACTCACACACCTAGTCAGTCATGCAAATAATTAAACACACTGCCATTTAATCACCTATACAGTTATACACACACCAGCTCACTTACTCATACAAATAGTAGCACATTGTTACGCTCTTATACAATCACTGATACAAGCACACACTCATCCATACAGCCACTATCACAATCACTCACTCTTGCTTATAGCTATTTATATACTCCAACACACATATATACTGCCTTTCACATATGTAGTTACTCACACATGTACCACTGGGACATACATTCACTCACTAACACACTCTTACACACACTTACCCACCCATACAGTCTATCACAGATGCACTCTTGAAACCATCCACCCAGTGAATCACCCACTCACACATCTATGCACAGAGTTGCACACACCCCTCCCACACAAACACTCAGGCACCCATACAGATACTCAGACAAGCATTCAATAACTCATATAGACACTCATGTAGCTATTCACAAACACATGCAGCCACTTACACAGCAACAGACAGACGGATACAGACATTCATCCAGTTTAGTCACTAACCCATGCATTCAGTAAGATAC
The DNA here is from genome assembly GCA_963921515.1 of Calotriton arnoldi. NCBI lineage: Eukaryota > Metazoa > Chordata > Amphibia > Caudata > Salamandridae > Calotriton > Calotriton arnoldi. The sequence continues at coordinate 1,175,271 of CAWUFW010002526.1, forward strand.
GTTAAATCACTCACTTATAGAGTCAGTCACGCACCTACTAAATCATCCATACAGACACTTACACACCCACTCATTCTTCAATACGTCTTTTCCTATATATATTAAAAATATTTAAACTTTACAGAAACACACAGTCACTGGATGATGTCATCAGTGATGTCATCAGTGATGTCATCAGTGATGTCATTTGAGATGTCATCAGTGATGTCATCAGTGATGTCACTGACCATGTCATGAGTGATGTAATATGTGACGTCATCAGCAGTGCATTGCGGGGCGCGAGTTATAGTTAGCTGAACTAACTATAACGGGGAATTTCACGGGTTTTGTACGAGTGCAATGTCCAAGTAACTATAACTGTCCCTAAAACCTATGGTTTTTTCAGTGAATTTCAAAGGTTTTTTAAATGCTAATTTGTAACTATAACGTGTCTGAAACCTATGGTTTTTTCAGTGAATATATATATATATATATATATATATATATATATATATATATATATATCTCAAAAGTAAAGCTCCATGCTGAGGGCCCCCAACCCTGCAGGGCAGCTCCAGCAACAACGGGAATGGAGGGTCCCATCAATAAACATCAAAAGAAAGAATTTGTCAAGCCCGGTTCGAAGCAGTTCAAGCCATTTAATTCAAATCTGCCACTCGTGTCCTTACGCGTTTCGGCTTTATAAAGCCTTGATCACAGGTAGGTAACTTTTAACATGATTTGCAAGTGCTCCAATTAACAGGTCATGTGACTTTCATGATAGCACTACAGGTTTCAAGAAGCACCAGTGTCGATTGTACAAACGTAGGCAATATGATGTTTTGCTTCATAGTGTTCTTGGCCGTTGTTGCACTGTTTAAAATTGCATCATGGTATAAAATGTCTGAGTGCAAGAAAATGAATCCCAGAGTAGCAGCAAAATAACTTCGAAATGGCGAGTTGCTCAAAACTGTCCAAGTGAGGTGTACCCTCACTTTTCTCCCTTTCTCACCTCTATAACCAGAAATACCAAGGCAGTCCAAATGGTCTGGCGTAGAGTGAGCGGGTCATGCCCCCAAAGGTGTAAGCAGCACCACAAGAAAAGCTCCATGCTGGGGGCCCCCAACCCTGCAGTGCGGCTCCTGCAACAACGGGAATGGAGGGTCCCGTCAATAAACATCAAAAGAAAGGATTTGCCAAGCCCGGTTCAAAGCAGTTCAAGCCATTTAATTCAAATCTGCCACTCGTTTTCTTACGCGTTTCGGCTTTATAAAGCCTTGATCACAGGTAGGTAACATTTAACATGATTTGCAAGTGCTCCAATTAACAGGTCATGTGACTTTCATGATAGCACTACAGGTTCCAAGATGCACCAGTGTCGATTGTACAAACGTAGGAAATATGATGTTTTGCTTCATAGCGTTCTTGGCCGTCGTTGCACTGTTTAAAATTACATCATGGTATAAAATGTCACGCAGGACCTCTCCCCGAGCCTTTTAAGGCCCCAGGGACCACTTCTCCCAGGGCCACTACTTAAAATGAAGTGTATTGTTTTGTGATTCAAATTATCGAAATGCCATAGGCCGAGGTCCCCGGCTTCCAGTAATGACAAGGGGGGGTCCCTGTATTTCAATATTGATTGAACTGGGGTCCACAGAAATCAAAAGGTTAAGAACCACTGGTTTAGATAATTTGTAATCATTTCTCCCTTTTGTGTGTTTGATGAAATATCATAAGTGGCTACGGTAGGCTGTGCTATAGGGTCAAAGCTATGCCCCACTGAAGAGGCCTAACAAGTCCAAGACTGGTTTGGGGTTACTTGTGTATGTGTACCTTTCTGCAAGTGGCATCTTATGGCAGTTTAGGTTGGACTGTCCTTTGAGAAGCTGCGACCAGTAAAGATTTGCGTAAGGTAGAGATGTTACCCAAAGACATTGGCAGTGATTTAAATTATTTGCTCTTTTTTTATGTTGAATGTAATTGTTCCCACTAAAAAGAATTAGCATTGCCATTTGTATAAACAGCATGGTGTATTCTTTCATTAAAGATTCTATACTTGCTAAACTTGACAACATTGTGAAGGTGTGAAGGATTCTTAGCTTCAGTATATTACAAAATAGACAAATAAATGGTATAATAAATGGTATACTCACCTACAATTTTTTGTGGCACAATATCTAGGTGAAATAGAACAACAATATTTGTTAAATATGATCTGCACTTTTTATAATTCCAAAATAGACAGTATAGAAAACCACACAAACTTAGGAAAGAAATACGTTTTGGCATTCATTTTAAATAGTTTAATTGAAATAAGACAGGAAAGCTAATGTGATAGAGTTATTACTCAGGTGGCTAAGCATTTTCACCCCCCCTATGTAATTACAGGTCAGCATTTTTATCCAAATGTGTTGCATATTCTTCCAATAAAATATGCCCATCTTAAATCAGGAAGGTTTGATTTATGCATTGTTTTTTCAGAGACTGCTACACTTCCCTATTATTTTCAGTATTTATACTCAATAACAATTGTTTACATACAAATATTCTTAAATAATTAGACCTTTATATTCTCTCTCCGGGTCTTTAGATTCTCATTAAATATTCTACTGTAGAAGAAAGAGGGTCCAAATAGTAATATTGATCACTTCTTAATAATTCCAGGAGAAAATACCACACACTGTCCTTAATATCTTAATCTTTATCACCCCTTTCTATCTATGTCTGAATTGATACCCAGAACTTCATGTTGGAATACATTGTCTTATAGCTAAAGACAGTCATCATTAGTATAATGGGCATTGGAAAATATAAAACATCTGGCCTCAGCAGGCGTTTTCAATGTTTTTTTAATTGCAAGCATATGCTGCAAAAATGAAAAGAAAAAAGAAAACATGACACCGCTTAAACATGGAAACCATATGTGTTAGGCCTGTCAGCATTAAGGTGTTTTTCCCCCAAATGTTTTGCCTTACTTGTCCATTTTTGCTGATCCCGTTTTTGTACACCTTAGGCCTCTGCACACTTTACCACTGCTAACCAGTGCTAAAGTGTATGTGCTCTCTCTTTTAAACATGGTGAAATTGGCTTACACCCAATTGACACATTTAATATACTTGTATGTCACTAGTAAAGTGGGACCACATGTGCTCAGGGCCTGTAAATTACATTTTACTAGTGGGCCTGCAGCAATGATTGCGTCAATCACTTAAGAAGCCATTTTATACATGTCCCACGCCTGCCTTTACAGTCTGTGTGCAGTATGAAACTGTCATTTCGCTCAGGCAAAAAAAATCTTTTGTCAGGCCTAAACTTCCTTTTTAATACATATAAGTCACCCCTAGGGTAGACTCCAAACCGCCCATAGAGCAGAGTGCAGTGTATTTAAAAAGTTGAAATGGACATATACTTTTAACTTTTATATGTCCTGGTAGCGAAAAACTCTTAAATTCGTTTTTCGCTACTACTAGGCCTGCCTCTACCGTAGGATAAAATTAGGTTAACTTACTACATTTAACTAGTGCTAACTTTCATCTAGGAGCATCTAGGAGTGTCAAGTTTGATGTCTGAAGAATTGTAATTTAAGACCCTCTTTAAAGTAAGTCACAATTCTGAAAATGCAATTTTTAGAAAGTTGCCATTTTCTAGTCCAAATCATTTGGTGCCTGCAGCTTGTTTCCTGGGTCGCATGACTAGTTGTATTTGGCAGTTGGTCTTTGTCTATTGCTCCCAGACAGTGAGGCAAAGAAGAATAGGTGTTGGCAGGATGAGTTATCTCTGACTTGATGAGGGGGAGGAGCTGTCACCTACCACACTTGCATATCACAAAGGCTCTGCCTGAGCACACTCACAAAGGGTTTGACACTAGTTTTTTATGACCCCAGATGAGCTGGGACCAGGGCAGGGAGGCAGGAAATTCCAAGCACCTCTGGGGATGGAATCCTCCAGAACCTTCTCCTACTTCAAACTGGGCACCAGGTATAAATAATGGACCCTCAATCCCAATTCTTGAGTACACTCCTGGACCTGGATACTACCGAAAAAAGGACTGCAGTGCTTCTTTGCTGCAAGAAGGACTGCCACTTTGTTGACTTGTTACTCTGCTGCCATGCTACCTGCTACCCTGCTTGCTAAGAAGGAAGACTGGACCTGCATCCTTCATTCCAGGCTGAAGTCACACCAAGGGTCAGCTAGCTGACCTCCTGTTCTGAGCTGTAACAACATAACAAGCTGCAGAGTCCTTCCTGCATCTGCCCAGCTGACCTGCTGCCTGGACCTGTCTGAACCCTGCTGGCTTCTTTTGGAGTGAGTTCCTGATCCCCAAGAGGTGACCCTCAGGTTCTGGATCCTTGGTGTGGCATCAGTTATCTCTCGCCTCAAGAAAAGGAGAAATCCTGGAGTTTTGGGCTCTTTGCAATCACGAACGGGCTGGTTCGCACCAAGATGTTGCTGTCAATGCCTGCTTCTCACTGCCCCCTCCACCACAAAAGCAATTCTTTGTGCTGGCCTTTTGAAGTCAACTCGCTTTGTGCTTTTAGCTGCTTTACTTACATGAAATATTTAGAATTACATATCTCCAGTTCTACTGATTGTGTTTTTGTCATTTTAGTGTCAAACAATTTATTAAATTCAACTCTATTTTTCTAAATTGGGGTGGTATTTTCTTGTGTTGTGTTTTTACATTATTACTGTTTGATGTATTGCATAAATACTTTACCCACTGCCCCTAATTTAAGCCTGACTGCCTTTGTGATAAGCTACCAGAGGGTTAAGCACAGGTTAATTTGGGGTTTGCTTGTATTTCACCCTGACAGAGATTGCGGTTGCTGCTTGAGTAGGATTTCACCCCCCTCTACCAGCAACCGAAATAATATGCTTGCTATAATAATTCAAAATTGAAAAAAGCCAACAGTTATAAGTTTACTGGAACGTAACAAATGCTTCCTAGGAGAAAGGTGTACATAGAACAGGCGTAGAAACAATTTTTAGTTTTAATGCACATCATAGCAAAGAAAAGCCACACAATTGGTTTTGAATTATTGTAACTTGAAGATGTAGGGCCTTATTCACAAAGGTAAATTCCACTGTAAATGTAAGTTTAAGACCAAATTTAACTTCTTGATGCCTAACAGGAATCCACATAGGGATTTTTGTCAGGCATTTATGTGGGCAGATATTTCCGCATGAGTGTGGCCATTCCAAGATTTGTTTTGCCCTTGAAGTTAGGAAATACCCATAGAAATATTTGCGTGTGTGTATTCCCAACCTGCAATCAGACCCCTTTGCATTCTAGCAAAGGTCAGAAATTTACTCCGGCTTAGGGCTGGAGCAACTTTTCTTCCAGGATAGGAAGGGGAACAAATCACACACAAGTTTAGTGAGAGTTCAGGGGAAGGGGTTTTCTCTCAGTAAAAAAATGGTGTTTGCACAGTGTGTCTAAACCCCCAAATGGAATTCTCCACTATCAAGTGGGACTTGAAGCCCTTAGAAGTAGTCACCTGACATTCAGAGAATTAGGCCTGGGAACTGTGAAACGCACAACTTTACAAGCACACTTCTGGAAATGATTCTGAAATCCAAAAATTTGCAAATCTGCACCTACATTTAGACATAAATCTATAGGTACAGGTTTACTATTTTTTGTGAATTGGGCCCATAGTTTAAACATACAGTGATGACTAAAAAACAGTAAAAATGAAAAGAAAAAAGGATAAGTAATGTAAAATGTGAGTCCGCCTCTCTTGGCACTGAGGTGCACTTCTTTGTTGGCAGATGTGCACATGTGAGCAGGAAACAATGACTTCACTCACAGTGCAAAGGAGCCAATGGCTGAAGTGGACTGACCCACTAGTCCCCTCAGTAAGGTGTTAAAAGTGGAAGCAAAATGTGAATGACAGTTAAACTGACTAATGGATGAAGAGAGAAGATGGAAAACACATCTATATATCTTCTATTTATTATTTTTTATCACACAAAGCTGGTAAGAAAAATAAAGAAGTTTGTAGACCAGACATAAAAACTAGTCTTTCCTGTTTTTACTTACATTTCCCAAGTCACCTTATTTATCCTGCATTCTTGGATAAATACTTGAAATGGCTGGATTTTCACAAGAGAAACCAGCCAGAATTGTTAATTATATCATACTTGCTATGAGGCCCTTACTTTCAGCATTGCTATCCTTTATGTAACACGAAAAGAGGACTTTAAAAGTAGGTGATCAGTCTTCAACATTGCATTCCATTCCTCACTGCAGGTAGTACAACTTTGGACTTTCGACTCCTCATATTTATAAATATTTTCTGGGTAACATACAAAATTACTGTGTAAAATATTGGTTGCTCTGCAATTGAGTAGCCGATTACCTCCAACATGGCCGCCACTGTTCCAAGAATGTTTTCTACACATCACTTGAATCAACCCCCCCAGGTCTTGCATCCAGCCCTTTCAAGGAGCTAACCCCACACCACACACAACTTTCTGGCATGCACAGCATGCAGTTGGTCTCTCAGGTCCTGGCGGAACTCAGACAGACTTACTGACTTTGTCAAACAGACACAAAACCAAAATATAAAATTTCAGCCTATAGGATTTCTGAATGGGTGAGCATATCAATATATATAAAGCAGACCTATCATCTTTCTCCAAAAATCGCCAATAATTTTAATCTATGGTATATTTCAGTCATTCACACAATGGAATGTTTAATAATAGTGGCCATGTCAGGAGTGATGTAATATGTGACGTCATCAGCAGTCCATTGTGGGGGCGCGAGTTATAGTTAGCTCAGCTAACTATAATGGCTGAATTTCTCAGGTTTTGTACGAGTGAAATGTCAGCCTAACTATAACGTCCCTGTAACCTTTGGTTTTTTCAGTGAATTTCTAAGGTTTTTTAAATGCTAATATCTAACCATAACGTCCCTGAAACCTGTGGTTTTTTCATTTAATTTCTAAGGTTTTTTAAATGCTAATTTCTAATTATAATGTCCCTGAAACCTATGTTTTTTTCAGTGAATTTCTAAGGTTTTTTACTAGCAGTCGCGCTTGCAAAGTGGTGGAGAAAGGGGGGCGTGACCTCTGAAGACCTCTTTGCATTCCCAGTGCGTGGAACTTATTGGAGGTAACAGGAGGGGTAGTTGACCCCCAACGACGTCCTTGGGGGCCACCTACCCCTCCTATTACCTCCAGTAAGTCCCACACAGCAGGATTGCTGAGTTTAGATACCAGGCCATGCCCCCTTTGTCCACCACTCTGCAAACACGCTTCCTGGCATATTCTTGGTTGGAGGATGAAGTCACCTTTGCTGCTGGGGGTCCTTAGCGGCCAACTAGCCAACCTGTTACCTCCAGTAAGCCCCACACAGTGGGATTGCTGAGAGGTGGTCGCAGGCCATGCCCCCTTTCTCCACCACTTTGCAAACGCACCTCCTGGTGTCCTCTTGGTTGAGGCATCAAGTCCCCTTGCCTCTTGAGGGTCCCTGGGGGCCAACTAGCCCTCCTGTTACCTCCAGTAAGCCCCACACAGTGCGGTTGCTGAGAGGTGGTCAGAGGCCATGCCCCCTTTCTACACCACTCTGCAAACGCGCCACCTGGTGCACTTCTGCTTGGCAGATAAAGTCCACTTCAGTCCTTAGGTCCTCAGGACACAAGGGGACCCCATCGCCCCACCAGAGGTGCGACAAGAGGCGTGTTTGCAGAGTGGTGTAAAAGGGCATGGCCTCCGACCACGCCAGGAGGCATGTTTGTGCAGTAGTGGGGAAAGAGGGTGGGGCCGGCTTCCTTTATTTTTTTATTTTAGGAAGGTGGGCTGTGTGGCCCCCCTTCCTTTGACCCTTTTGGGCCCCGGGGACCCCATCCCCGGGGCCTGAGCCATTTAAAAAAAAAAAAAAAGGGACTGGGCGCGTGCCCCCCTCCGAAGGCCGAGTTTGGCCCCGGGGGCCCTATACCCGGGGCATGGCCACAATTTTGGGGACCACGGGGAGAGCCTCAAGGCCCCCGTGGTCCCTTCCGGCTCCCTGCCTCCTGCGGGAGCTGGCATTGCTTTTGGACAAAGGGAGCTGCTAACATGCAGCTCCCTTTGCCCAAAAGCAATTCTGCTTCGCTTCATGGAAGCGAGAGCATTTTCAATACTCTCGCTTCCATGAAGCGAAGCAGTGTTTGCTATTGCATGGCGGGAGCACAGCTCCCACCATGCCATAGCAAACTGCAATGTCCAGGGGGTGGGCACCCCAGGACATTGCTGGAGCCGGCTCTGGAAGGTGGCGGTCCTCAGGGCCATGGAGGGCTCCTGGAAGGGGGGCCACGCGGCCCCCCTCCCATCATCTACCAAGCCCCGGGGAGGTGGTGGTCCCTGGGGGTCCACAACGGACCCCAGCATTTAATGAATATGCGCCCCGGGAAGGTGGTGGTCCCCGGGGCTGTGGGAGAGTCTCATGGCTCCCTGCATTTAAAGCATATAGCGCCGTGAAGGTGGTCGTCCCTAAGGCTGCGTGGGGGGACTGGAGCCCCCATGCATTTTGAAAAGAAATAAAGACCTGGGAGTTGGCGGTCCTTCTGGGTTGCGGGGGGGCCCGCATGGCCCTCCCGCATTTCATTAACATAGTCCTGGGGAGGTGGCAGGAGACTACGCTTCATTTTTTTAAAACATTTTTGGCGTGATTCGCGGGCCCTACGCAACTCCCACTGAAAATTAAAAGACAAAATGATTTTTTTGACCCTGGGGGTCCTTGGTAGACCCCCTGAGCAGGCCTAGGGGGTCAGGATGTTTCTACCCTGCCCCCTTTTCTTGGTTTTAATCCTTTTTTTTACCTTTTTCCTTGTGACTCGGATCAACCGAGTCACAAGATGGCTGCCAACACTTCCTGGTTGGAACTGTTGGCAACCAATCAGATTGCAGGCTCGAGATCGGGAGGGTTCGCGGATCCTCCGCGGGGATATTTGTATATCTGAGAAATGTTTACATTTCTCAGGAACTACTGAACAGATTTACACCATTTAACAAAAAGCGTGCTTTCTGAACCAAGAGCTACCTTTTTGCCAAATTTGGTGTAATTTCATTCATCAGTTCGGGCTGTAGCAGTGTCTAAAGTTTCCTATGGAAATTAACGCAGAGAAAATGCATTTTGGGAGCCCCCCTTTTTCTCAGCACCCACTTGACGAACCACCCCAACACAGGAGCTGACCTGACAGCCCCATTAGTTTTTAAAATTTCGTGAAGATTCGTCAAACGGTGCCAAAGATATTGCCAAAAGTAAAAACGCTTTTTGAATAGAAACAAGGTTCTACCTATAACTACTTACTGGCAACCACCAGTAGGTAATATATATATATATCTATATACATATATATATATATACATATATATAGATAGATAGATAGATAGATAGATAGATAGATAGATAGATAGATAGATGGATGTGTGTGTGAAAAAACTGTTAATAACAACCTACAAGGGTGATCTTCCATTTAAGCGTACAAAAGCTCATGTATTGGGCTTGGTAATGCAGCTCGTGCAAGCCATCTTTCACTAGCTCTTGCTAATGTAATAACCAGAAGTCTTCACACAGAACTAAGACCAGGGCAGTACTTAGCACTAGGTACATAAATTATTAAACTTGCTGCGTGTGCAGAATAACGAGGAGCTCAGCATCATGTTTAGATATACCTGGAAGACATGTGCTCTCAGTTTCAGAGTGTCTCATGATCTCATTCTAACACCGATCTGCTCCAGAATCAAACCTACAATCAACTAACCTTATTCCGGGTATTTTCTGTAAATATGTACCCTTCTTTGCCTCTGAGAATTTTCCCCCCCCAAATACCATGGAGAAACCCTTGCCAGATTCCAGTCGCGGTCGGTGCAGGTAAGCAAGGTCGGGGGGGGGCAGGGGGGATGTCGACAGACGACGGAATAGGATTTGTTTATTTATTTAATTTTTCCTATTGCGTCGGTTGTTGACACCCACCCCGTCCCCACACCACCGCGCTTACATGTACCAGCCGCCGCTGCCCGAATCTGGTGCATTTTACAAATAAGGAATATGGCCCAAAGACCTAAGCAGAACTCTCGGGCACCATGTTTTTAAAGAGACGATTAAAGGAATCTTCCATTTTTGCAAATACATGAAGGAGATACCTAGATGCCCAGGCTCTTCAGAGTGGCTAAACATAGGCTAGCGAAAGGGGCGTAGCCTGTGTCATCCTTTCTCTCCAGAGGCTACTGGTTGCACCGATCAAGTAGCAGTTTAAAAGTAAAGCTCCTTTTCTCGTGTATCTTAACTTCACACATAAAAATAGCCATTTCTGTTCACAAAACACAGGGAATCATCTGTAAATGGATTTCCTGACATGCAATATTACATAGTATGATTTAACAATAGTACATGAAAGGAACACTTCCCAGTGGCATAGTGTGGTGGCATGCACAGGGAGGTGTCAAACAGAAAGAGAAGGATAAAACTTGCTGTCAGTTGGATTATACCTAGCTTTGTCCACTGAACTGCCACCCATGTCCCCAACTGGAGATGAGTTGCTATTACTCAGACAATGAAAGTGCACATCTCAAAGTGTACTGAAAGCACTGCATGGAAAATACATAATGAATGAAACGCGTCCTGGAAGGTTGTCTAAAGGTCCCTGGATTGTTTGATGAGCGCTGTGGTTTTACTGCACGCTGAACTTTTGAACTTCTGCAAACAGCTCTCTGTCATTATTTAGAAAAAGGAGGCAGGAAGTACTTTAACTATCCCGCACTAAAATGCTCGCTATGTGAAGTGTTCTGTACGTAATTTCCTTTTCAGTTTTATTATTGAAATTTTTTCTTCAATTACTGTGTTGCTTTTCTATATTTTACCCCCAAGGTCAAGTTAATGGCAATAAAGTTTTCTATTGCAGAATATATATATATATATATATATATATATATATATATATATATATATATATAGCATGAACTCCGCACACTGGAAGCGTCTTCTCTCCCAAATCACGGACACAGACCCAATTCGGTGCTCAGGTGTTTATTCAACCGTCTCCATTACGCGTTTCAACTCCGTAGAGTCTTGATCACATGATATATATATATTTCCTTCTTTTTTTATTTTCGTGGGCTCGTGCCTCTATCATGATTTTGCAAATAAAATAAAAAATGCTTTTTTTGCCTGCTGGGTTCCCAGGGGGACCCCAGCACCAGGGTTACGGGGTCAGGGAATTCCTACCCTGCCCCCTTTTCTTTTGTTTTAAGGTTTTTTTTGGGACTCTGCTGAAGCAGAGTCTCAAGACGGCTGCCAGCACTTCCTGGTTGAAGTGTTGGCAGCCAATCAGACATCAGCACGGGGACTGTTGGATCCTCAGAGGATCTGCTTCCCTAGATATACAAATTTGGATTTCAGTTAATACCTGAAAAACTACTGAACGGATTTACACCAAATCACAAAAAGCATGCTTTCTTAACCTTGCTGCAAAGTTTTGTGTAATTCCATTCAGCGGTTTTGGCCTGTAGTCGTCTCTAAAATCCCTATGGGAATTAACATGGGAAATGCACTTTTTGACTCCCCCTTTTTCTTGGCCCCTGCTTGATGGATTGCCTGAAACTTTCCATGCACAACAAGACCCAACTTGACACTTTTTTTGGCAAATTTCGTGAAGATTCGTCAAACGGCACCACAGATATAAGCAAGTCAATTCAAGTCAAAATACTTTTATTTCGGTTAAAAACCATTAAAGTGTACATAAACATATACTTTTTGCACATAAAACAAAAGTGCATACATATGTAAGTAGTCTTTGAATAGTCTGACAGCCACCCAAATATAATGCGTACATATTCTGATTAAAATTAATAAATAATCAATTTACTACATGCTAAAATTTCAAGCCCATCTTCTTACGTACAAATCGAACTGCAAGCAAATATCTGCTCAGACTAAAAATTGCATGAGAGGATGTGTCACATTTCAATACTCTCAAGGCTTCCTCATGTTTCCTAAATCCCAGGTTTTTACAGAGTGGGCAAATCCATTTCTTTCTATTCTTGCCATAAGCCGCGTAAAAGAACAAGATATGTGCAATTTTTTCCATTTGGCCTAAAGTGCATAAAGTGCAAATTTCTTCATCAGGATTACTACCCAGCTTCCATTTGGAGGTTTATGCTCTAATTTGAAGAATTCCATAACGAAATGTTAAGTACAATATTTTTGCCAAGTGAGGTTAAATAGTGAAAAAATGCCCAAAAAGACATAAGGGGGCAGAGGAGGGATACACTGACCCCATAGCTCTGCTGGTGGGATTTCAGAGGGACCCCCGCCTGAGGCCAACATTTTTTGGTTTTTTAAATCTTACCACAAATGTACAGAGGACCCACAAATCTGTTGCAAAATAAAGAAAGAAAAAGAAGCAGAGGCTCCCTCACTTCTTTTGAAAACTTTCCCGGGGTAGCCAGGGCCTGGGGGGCAAAGGTAGGTTATTTTTTTGGGGAGGGAGTGCATGGTAACCCCTCCAGATTCTCTGAGAGGCCCCAGGGATCTTATTTCCCAGGGCCAAGGTAAAAAGAGGGAGAGGGCGTGTGATCCTCCTCCCGGAGCCTAATTGCGCCCCGGGGACCTAATGCATTACAAATGTATTAAGAAGGGGAGGGGGGGCGCACAACCCCCCTCCGCGAACCTAAAATGACCCTGGAGACCCCATACCCCGGGGCCAAGTAATTAAATAAAGGGAGTGGGTGCATAGCCCCCTCCTGGATCATACTTAGGCCCCAGGGACCCCAGCTTCTGGAGCCAAAAATATCACTATAAGGAGAGGGGAGCTGTGTGGCCCCCTCCTCGAGCCTTTAAAAGGGGCCGGTTCCCATCTCCCTGGGCCGTCACTTTAATTAAAAGGCAGGGGGCCATGTGGCCCCACTCCCTGAGCCGTTAAAGGCCGTGGTGATCCCATCCCCTGAGACTGGCTTGGTGACTATGTCCAAAGAAGCCCACCCCCAGGACACATTAGTTTCCCTGCCCACACCAGCACAGGCAGGGAAAGGTGTTTGATCCTGTCTGGTGAGAGCATTTTTAAATCTCCCTCCAGTTGGGAGCAGACTTGTGTTCTGTTTCCCTGCCCTCATTGATGCAGGCAGGGAACCAAAACACATATTGCTCCCCCCTGGAGGGAGCATGCATAATTTGCTGCTCCCTCTGTGCGGGACCAATGCCTGCTCCCTCACCATATAGGGAGCTACTGGGAACATGGGGACCCTGGGGCTCCCCCCCCCTACAAAGGCCCAAGCATGGTTCATAGGAGGCACCCACCCATAAATCATGGAGGCTCTGTGGTTTGGGGTCTCCTCGGTCAAACTAGGCTCGGGGAGGGGGCACGGCCCTCTCCTCTTTTAAAAAACAGACAGCCCCGAGGATCTGGTCCCTGCGGCCCAAGAAGACTCAGGGAGGGAGACAGTGCGGCCCTTTTGTCCCTTTTATTTTAATTTGGCCCTGGTTATCTCAAGTAACTATAATTCATGCCCTATGGTAACTATGAAGTATTTAGGAAGACAAGGGTGCCCCAATATATGAACCTGGGGTAATATGTAGTTTAAAGGAACAATGGTTCTAGAGTGGCCTAAAAGGTCCAAGGGGAAGTAACCCTGTAAAGGGCACTGAGATAAGTAAAGGGATAGAAACTTAATTCATAAAAGAGAGCAGTAGGAAATATAACGAGGACATATAGGTCAATGTATGACAAATATTTATTACACAATGAAGGTATTCAGGTGCTCACACAGTAAGTGACAATAAGCGTGACGTGAGAAGTGAGGGTGAACTTAAAATAATGACATCGCATTGACAACAGAAATAGAAGCTCCTTTAAAGATTTTTACAGAGTATAAGGAGTTCATGTTGTAGGGGTCGACGACGTTTCGAACTCAATTATTCGAGTTCATCTTCAGGACAAAAAAATGTGAGCAACTTGAATTGAGCTGAAGAAGGAAAGAATATCCTTGGTAAAGGCGTCTGCGTAGCGCTGTGCTTCTTAAGGTGACCGGGATAGCTTAGTTTGCTGGAAGCGCGGATTTTCCTTTGAGCAGGACACGCTCCTTTCATCTCCCAGGCCTCCATTTACTGAACTGTGACCGGCCAATTTAATTAATTCCCCGGCACAGCACATTGCCATTTAACGGCGAAGGATTTTAAGCATTTGCTTCCAGCAAACTAAGCTATCCCGGTCACCTTAAGAAGCACAGCGCTACGCAGACGCCTTTACCAAGGATATTCTTTCCTTCTTCAGCTCAATTCAAGTTGCTCACATTTTTTTGTCCTGAAGATGAACTCGAATAATTGAGTTCGAAACGTCGTCGACCCCCTACAACATGAACTCCTTATACTCTGTAAAAATCTTTAAAGGAGCTTCTATTTCTGTTGTCAATGCGATGTCATTATTTTAAGTTCACCCTCACTTCTCACGTCACACTTATTGTCACTTACTGTGTGAGCACCTGAATACCTTCATTGTGTAATAAATATTTGTCATACATTGACCTATATGTCCCTCGTTATATTTCCTACTGCTCTCTTTTATGAATTAAGTTTCTATCCCTTTACTTATCTCAGTGCCCTTTACAGGGTTACTTCCCCTTGGACCTTTTAGGCCACTCTAGAACCATTGTTCCTTTAAACTACTATGGTAACTATAACTCGAGACCTTTCCTTGTACTGCTAATTACCTCAGGTATTACATCCCTAATGACATTATCTAGGACATCATTGATAAAATCACTGCAACATTTGGGATGAGAAAACTGTGCATGGTGGGCGCAAGTTATAGTTACCTTAGGGCACAAGTTATTGTTACTTGAGATACCTGTAACTACAACTAATGGATTTCAGTGGTTTTCCCCTAACTATAACATTACTTCAACCTTTGGTTTTTCAGTGAATATAAATAAATAATGTGTGTGTGTGTACTATATCATTTAAAAAAATAACTTACCGGAGTGATAAAGTACTGCGTTGTAAAGGCACCTTTAAAATAGGCTGCACGGTACTTACTTGCGTGGTAAACACTGCATAGTAATGCTGCGTTGTAAGGGTGACATACCTTCATGTGGTGTCATCACTAATGAAGGATAAAAGTTTCTTGTCTTTGGCCACAGAACTCTAATTTGAATTTTTACGTTTATCCAAGCAACACTTTAGTATCAAACTAAGTGGCCTAAATTAATATTAAAAACATAACAATTTGTACTGTTTGATGTTGCTGCAACATTAAATGACCACAAAGGGGCCGATTTAATTGTAGGCGGAGAGGGAACTCCGTTGCCCTGGTGCAGAAACAGACCCCCTGTCGAAATTTAACTTGGCCCCAAAGATACTGTTTAAACCTTCAGATTAACACTTGCTATATTTACTAACAAAATCTTACCGAAAACTCTTTTGAGTGGGTCCGATTTCAAATATGTTTGAAAATATGTACGCGTGAGCATCCATGTCGTAATTAATGTGATCAGAACCATCGTAAGACGAAACAGACCTGGAAGAAAATTATAGAACATTTAAAAATCATGCGAAAACCATGGCATATAGCAACACTGTGACAAAGCAAATTGCACACTAGGCCAGATATAACTAACAGGCAGGTCGCAGATAGTGGGAGCAAATTGCAGCTGCCTGTCATTTTGTGATCTGACCTACTGACCTATATGTACTCGCATAAAATGTCCAGTAATAGGGTGACACAAAAAGACCTGCCTGTGAATATTGTTTTGGCAGGTTGCTTTTCGATCCAGTGCAATTGGCTATGAAGACAGTAGTGATGGCCTGCAAGGACAACAGATACCTCATCCTTGCGATCCCATTTCCAAACAGAAAGGTTCTTTATTTGAAGGCAGGCCATGCATCTTCAAGGGGCAAGTGGTGCTTTAAAAAGTGTTTCCATTTGGGAAAACATTGGGGAGGCATGCACTTATCCCATAGACCACTGGTTACTCAGCGCCCACCCCTAGGACGCCCAATAACAAGGAGGCACTCCACTTTCTTGGAGGTGTTGGCAACTTTTCAAGTGATTGTTTCTCCAATTGACTATTGCAAATTGACAAATAAGATTGGACGCCCCTTTCATACCCTCTCCGAATTGCGATTTGATATGGGTCTCAAAAGCCATTTTACGATCGGAAAGGCTTTTCCGAATTGGAAAAGGAGTTTAGTACATTGTAAAAAAACATTGTGGGTTCTTAAACCCTGTTATTTTGTGAAATGCACAGTTTGGGGCTGTAAAATGGTTTCATACATCTGGCCCCTATTCACTGTTATGCTGCCTTGGTTAAAAAAACTTAATGAGTTGTTCAACTAAAACTCACTTTTGTGCAGGGTGGATAATATTTATTTCTTCCTAGATATAGCGGGCATAGTACGCAAAGAAAACCTATAAACCTGCACACAATACATTCAGATTCTAAAAGTGACGTCTAACTCGAAATCTACAACTGTGACTGTCAAACCTCCTGGTAATTGCTGTAATACTGTCCTGCGCTATTTTAGGCCCGATTCACAAAGGTAAACTGAGATGAAAGTCTAACTTTATCACTTTCGGTATCCACAAATGGCATTTACGAGTAGTAAAGTTAGATTTCTGTCTCAGCTAAACTTAAGTTTTGGTCTTAAGTTTAACTTTTTGATATCAGTTAAACTTAAGACCAAAACTTAAGTTTAACTGAGGCAAAAGTCTAACTTTACTACTCGTAAATGCCCTTTGTGAATACTGAAAGTCGTAAAGTTAGACTTTCGTCACAGTTTACCTTTGTGAATCGGGCCCACCGTGTCTGCTGCACACGTCGTTCAAGATGCTGACTTTAAGTTTCGCTTTTTTGGCAGTGTACCTTAGTCAAGACTAAGAGATGTCTCCAGAAGAAATTTTGAATATCATAAGTCTTCCAACCTCACTTTTTTCAGGGAGATCCATGTCCTTTTTGTGTAGTAAAAGAAGGCTGTACATATCAAGCTGAGTTTAAAATGGGCATCATTAGCAGTTCATTCAGGGGGGGTTTGATTCCAACCAATCTGACAGAATTGTGGGACTTTGGAAAAAACTTGACTCTGCTCCTTGGATCCCACAAACCATCACCTGATCACTACCCTACTGCGGCTACTAGGAATTATGGAGATCTCAGTGATTATGCAGCTATAGGAACATGCAAAATTGAATGGTATCTTTGGTGACAAGTAGTCAGGCTTTTATGTTTATAGGGAGGCAGCCACAGCTCTGATTGATGTGCAATCCACTATCCTGAAAATTGTGGGCTTGGGGGAACTTGCCCTCCTCATGCTATTGGACTTCTCTTTAGTGTTTGACACCCTTGACCACCCAACATCGTTGGCTAGGCGATCAAAGGGGGAGGGGATTTCAGTCACTTCCCTAAAAACTGTCCTTTTGATCAGATCAGAGAGATAAACAGGTGGGGGGCAACGAGACTCAGTTAAAATCATTATGGTATATCATCATCCAACGCTAGATGAATAAAAACTGATTGAAACAATCAAAAACAGAGGAAAACAGAGTTTTTGATAAATTTGGCTAAAGCATTTTAGATCCTATTGTAAATTTCAAGTAAGGAATAAGGACTTCCGAATAAAACTACATGTGAAAATTTGGCGAGTGTGCTCTGATCAATGAATCTCTGTGTCTAGCCAAATATTCAAAGTCATCATGTCTTCTACCATCTCAAAATACCAGGAATGACTTAGCAGCCGCTCTCCTAGGAAGATAGAGCCACCAGTGGTAGAGACGGTAAAGGCTCAAAAATCGATTAAGGCTATGCCCTGCTGGTTAGGACCTCTGAAGCCATCATCAATGAGCTGCAAGTGGTAAGCAACACTGCAGTAAAAGCACTCTTTGAGGTTATCAAAAGACTACTCATATTTCTTCTGCTCTCACAAGGTTGAACTGGCTCCCTGTAGTGCCTAGAATTACACTGACCTAAGCACTGACCTAGGCACTGTAATGCCTAGGAAGTCACTGACTTCACTCCTTCCTGTTGAAGAAGGATGCAAGGTCAGCATAAAAACAACACTTGGTCCCCATAAAACATGGAACGAAAAAGGCAAGGCCAAATCTGGTTTTCCTGAGGCAGATGACCCAGTTTTTACCTCTTAGAAAAGTGTAAAAGACCCTTTAGTTTGAATAAGCTTCTTGGTTGAAATACAGTGCAGCATTGCTATACATAGGTCTTTGTTAGGGTATATAAATAAGACGACTGGTTGATAGGCAACCATTTAAAGGTACAAGGAGGTTACACAAAGCACTAATAATTGAGTCAGGGAAGCAATATTAAAAAAGCGGAGGAAGAAAAACAAATCACGCAAGAGAGACCAATAAAAGGACCATATGAAACTAAGTGTGACAGGGAGCAATGGAAGGAAAGATTCAGGAGTTCAGCAGCAAAGGGAGCTGAACTGCACAATTCAGAGAAAGAGCAGCAGGTGATGCCTGGGAATAACAGTACAGGGTTAGGGACAAAACACAGGTTAAAAGGGAGCTAGTTAATAATGGAGGAAAGTGCAGTGCTGGGTGCAAGGGGAGAGCATTGCAGGAGGAGCATGGGAATTGGTACAAGGGAGTGCAGTGCAGCATATATGGGGAAAAGCAAACTGAAGTGGGAAAGCAAATCAGAGAGTAGGAGAGAGCAGCATAGGACACAGAGGGGAAACAGATGGGGATGGTGCAGAAGGGATACAGCAGGGTACACTTGGAAGGCAGAGGGGAGGGCACATGGGGGGAGTGCAGAATATAAGAGGAAATGCAAGGCAAGAAAGAGCGGTACATGTGGTGAACACAGGATGCTTGGTCAGAATGCCGGGTGCAAGGAGGAGCGCGCGCGGCGCCAAACAAGATGGCCGCCTAGCTCCGGAGCTCCGCGTCGCGGCGGAAATGTCGCGGTAAATTTCGCGGCAAAAAATTACCTTTAGACATCGAAACAGTGAGTTTCAGACATCGGAACCGTTCCTGAACAGCCTCATATGCCTGATATGGGTGTCCTCTCTGTTTTTTGAGGTAAAACCTCTCTTTATTGCTCTGACTCCTCTGCAGCCGCCATTTTGGATTTCCCTGTGAGGCTTTCCTCGCATTTTACTTCAGTTGCTATGCTGCTTTCCTGATTTATGGGTGATACTTATTAATCTCTCTATCAATTTTTACCTGACCAGACATATTTTGAATTTTGGTAACAATAGTGCTGTACTTTTGAACTGTTTGCGCATACACCTGTGGAGCCTACCTCACATACTGTGAGACATTTCACTTCCTCACTGGTGTTTTCCTCCTACTGCACGTAGTTTTTCCTTCCCTGCTCTATGGGCAGGAGCAAGAAACTATTACTTACACAGAAGAGATCCACTAATCAATCTCCAGTGTCAGTATCTTCTTCCTCTGCTCCTGTAATTAGGAATACTACCACTATGGCGCAATCCAGCTCTTCAAAGTCAACAACTGCGTCACCAGCGACAATTAAACCGCAGGTCTCATCTTCCGCTAACAAACGCCTCAAACAGGACCCTCCTTCTCCACCAAAGCCTGTTTCCCCGATTTCTCTTGACACTATCTTTGAGGAAATTCGCGCTTTGCGCCCCTTTATCGAGGAGACTAATTCACGCCTACAGACTATGGACACCAAGTGGGCTTCTATGGACACTCGCATTTCCACAGTGGAACAGCAGGTTGATGAACTTCAAAGTGTCTCTACAAAACTAATTGTCCTTGAGAAGGAGGTCCTTTGGTTGAAGAAATCAGCGGAGGACTTGGAAAACAGAAATAGGCGCAACAACTTGCGCTTATACGGTCTTCCGGAGAATTTAGAAGGTGATGATCCAGTTCCCTTCTTTAACAACTTTCTCATAAAACTTCTGGACCTTCCTGCTTCTACAAATCTGAATATACAGAGAGCACACAGGCTAGGCCCTCGTTTGTCCTCTTCAGCTGCTCCCTCCAAGCCACGAGGTGTGATTTTTCTGTTTTTGAGGTTCACGGACTTGCTACTGGTTTTAAATGCAGCTAAGCACAAAAAACAACTTGTCTGGTCGGGTACTAAGTTATTTTTATCTCAGGATGTTTCCTCTGCAACGGCTAAACGGCGGAAAGAGTTTTTGGATCTTCGACCCCCTTTACGCATGCTTGGAGCCCGATATGGACTTTTTCACCCATGTTTATTCAAGGTTACCTATCAGAATAAAACTTCGACCTTTGAGGAACCAGCAGAGCTGAAGAATTTCATCCAGTCACTTTCCACATCGTCGATGGATGTTTCTGGCCCTCTCTCTTCTTCGTCCTTTATACCTTGACTTTTTTCTCTACTGTTTTGGATTTACTCAGCTTGGTTTTACTCAATGTTTTTCATCTTTTAAGGTTACTGTTCATAGTTATATTGTAACATTATGTTGTCTTATTTGGTTTTTCATCATTTCTTTTACATCCTTCTTTGTTTTATAGATACTCTTTTATCCTCTAACGCATCTTTCTCTCTGTTTCCTGTTTATCGCATATGTTCTCCGCTGTGACGCTTCCTCCCCGGTTAGTTGTGCCGTCTTCCTCGTGTCGCCACTCCTCGTATTCTTTCTTTGTCTTCCCCTAAAAGGTACGTATCACAGTCGTCATCCTCCTTGTTTTTTCAATTTACATTCCCTTATTGCATTAGTGGTTGTCATGTACTGTCTTCTCTTACTGTCTCTTTCTCCACTTTTTCCTTTTTTCAGTCCTTCTCCCTTTTCTTCTTCCCTTTTCCTTCCCTTTCCCCCTTTTCTCTAATGTTGTACTCATATTTGGATTGTAAGTTTAACTACAGTATTTATTGCATCTCTGTTAATATTACACGTTTTGTTGTTGTTGTTGATTTTCATATATTTTTGACGGTTCTACATTCAGAGTTATTTCTTGGAATGTGAAGGGTTTTATTAACCCTATTAAGAGGCAGAAAATGTTATCGCATCTTGCCTCTTATAACCCTGATCTGGTTTTTCTGCAAGAGACCCATTTGACAGACATTGAGGCTTTAAAATTGAAGAGGAGCTGGGTAGGATCAGTTTTATTCTCTCCCACTTCTAATAAGAAAAATGGTGTAATAATTCTATGTCATAAGAAATTAAATTGCAAAATTATTTCGCAAGAAATCGATACAGAAGGTAGATGGATATTAGCTAAGTTGTTAATTAATAATATTTCTTTGACCGTTTTTAATGTTTATGGCCCCACCCACCCTGATTGTTCCTTTTGGCCTATGATCACACAAAAATGTATTCAGTTTAGAGATGAAAATTTCATTTTAGGAGGTGACTGTAACCAAGTTGTTGACCCTTTCCTAGATCGCCAATCACAGACACGCTTTACACCCCATAGATCTCATAAACAATTTCTGGACACTATTTCCCAAACACATCTTGTTGACTCTTGGAGGCTCACTCACCCCGATTCTCTTGACTTTTCTTTTTCTCTCCCCCTCACAACTCTCTCTCCCGCTTAGACTATATCTTTCTTTCTCAATCCTTATCTCAAAACTTGCTATCCTCTTCTATTGAACCTATCGTTATTTCTGACCACTCCCCAATCATAACTGAACTTGACCTACTTCCACCACATCCCAGGTCCTCCCGTTGGCGTTTCAACAACTCTCTTCTACTTGACCCTTTTTCTCTTCTTCTTTCACCACCTTTGCTGACGAATTTTTTGACATTAATAATGTCTCTACTTCCTCCCCTTATATAATTTGGGACTCCTTTAAGGCTACTGCAAGGGGTTTCATTATAGACTTCGTCTCAAAAAAGAAGAAACGTTTTCTCCAGCAACATAAAGCCACCCTGGCCCACATCAAGGCTTTAGAACACAAATTCTATACCTCATCGGGCAACGCAGTCCTTCCAGCCCTGATTCGCGCTAAATTGGCATTCAATAAAACTTCGACTGACAACGCTTCTTCCATACTTCTCCGCAGTAGTGCTCGGTATTATGGTGGTCGTAATAAAGTTGGAAAACTCCTAGCAAACTATCTTAAATCTCGTAAAGAT
Source organism: Calotriton arnoldi (assembly GCA_963921515.1). Lineage (NCBI taxonomy): Eukaryota > Metazoa > Chordata > Amphibia > Caudata > Salamandridae > Calotriton > Calotriton arnoldi. Next base: position 1,197,264 of record CAWUFW010002526.1, read on the forward strand.
CGTACGCTGATTGATTCTGTTTATTCTGCGGACGGCTCTCTTCTTCATAAGGATCAAGATATCCTTAACGAATTTAAATTGTTCTATGAAGATTTATACACCCCGGAGTCCCCTCCGTCTAGTTCCCTCATTCAATCCTATCTTGATGGAGTACCATCTTCATCCAGTTCTCATCTGAATCTGTCTGGTCTTGAGGTTGACCTTACTCTTAATGAACTTTCCTCTGCTTTGTCCGCTCTAAAGAAAGGGAAAACGCCTGGCCCTGATGGTTTTTCTGTTGAATTCTACCTACATTTCTCTAACTTACTCCTTCCTAAAATTTTAAATCTCTTTCATTTCTTTTTTCTCTCTGGCAAAACAGAAGGTACCTTTCAAGAAGCCACAATTTGCCTTATCCATAAAGAGGGACGAGATCCTATGTTTTGCAAAAATTATAGGCCGATCTCTTTGGTTAATGTCGATTACAAACTTTTTGCCAAGACACTTGCTTTACGTTTAGATCCTCTTTTACCTCATTTGGTTGGTAAGGAGCAATGTGGTTTTGTCAAAAGTAGGTTGACCTCTGATAATTCTCGTCTTTTTCTTAATGTTTTAAACAAAGTCCCCTCTCTTTCCACATCTTTAGCGGCCATTTCTGTTGATGCTGAAAAAGCATTTGACAGAGTAGATTGGTCATTTTTATTTACATCCTTGAAATGGCATGGATTTGGTCCCAAATTTATTTCTCTTATATCTTTGTTATATTCAGCCCCCAGAGCGTCAGTACTAGTTAACGGTTGTGTCTCGTCCTACTTTCACCTCCAGCGTGGTGTCCGTCAGGGATGTCCTCTTTCCCCTCTTCTTTTCGTTCTTGCTCTTGAACCCTTTCTTTCCTCAATCCGCAACAATGCTTCTATTTCTGGTTTTTCGTACGGTGAGCAACATTTAAAACTCTCTGCTTACGCAGACGACATCCTACTCTTTATTTCTGATCCTGACAAATCCATTCCCTCCTTATTACAAGAATTTGCTTCCTTTTCTCTTGTTTCTGGTTATAAAATTAATTCTGACAAAACAGAAATTCTTCCCCTCACTAAATTCTGTCTTCCTCATTCCTTTTCTTCCACTGGGTTTGCATGGAATAGTTGCAAAATCAAAATATCTAGGTATATGGTTCTCCAATTCTATTGCCTCTTCTATTAAATTAAATATGACTGCGACCCTGTCTCGGATTGACAAATTACTTTCCTCTTGGAATCCTCTCTTTCTTTCATGGTGGGGTCGGTTGGACTCAATCAAGATGATGATTACTCCTATTTTGCTTTATACTCTTTCTATGCTTCCTGTTCACATTCCCGCCTGCTATTTTAAACAAATCGATTCTCGTCTAACTAAATTTCTTTGGCAAAATAAAAAATCAAGGATTTCTCTCTCTTCTCTTCGTAGAACAAAATCTAATGGTGGTGTAAATTTTCCTAACTTTCGTTTATATCATAAGTCTTTTTGCCTTCGACAGGCCTCCAAGTGGCTCCTCTCTGACTACTCCCCCTTCACTCCCTTATGGCTCTCCATTGAGCGAGCCCTATCATTACCGTTCTCTTTAAAGGAAGTCTTGGCCTTTTCTGCCAAAACTCCTCTTACCTCTCTCCCATTGTTTAAACATACCTGTTCTCTACTGAAACCTTTATTACATTCCAATCCTATCTCTAGAGAATCCTTTTTAGAATCTCCTATTTGGCACAACTTCCTCATTACTATTAATGGTAGACCTATTTTTTGGCACTCTTGGAGATCACGGGGTATAGCCTGGGTCAAGGACCTTTTTGATGGTCTAACTCCTTGTTTATTTCCCCAGTTTCAATCCACTTTTCAATGTCCCCGCTCCTTTCTACAGAAATTTACTGCTCTAATGACGGTCATTCTTGATACTTTCTATTCTCTTCCTTCCTCACCCTTTCCCCCTGCCTCTCATTCTCTTCTCAAAATTCTTCTCTTAGCACCTAAAGCATCTCCTATATATAAATATTTCTCAGCTCCTAATCCAGAACGTATCAAAACCAAGTTGGAACTTACATGGGAATCTGACCTGGGGTGTGAATGGTCTATTATTTTTTGGGACAAACTTTGGTTGCGTTCTCTCAAAATCTCTCGTTCCGCTTCTCTTACTCAATCTATGTTCTTTCTCTATCATAGACTATATCATACTCCCACATCTATTGCTAAATTTTCTCACTCTACTAATACAAACTGTTGGACCTGTGGCTCCCCTAGTGCCGACCTTCTTCATCTTCTTTTTCTCTGCCCTTCAGTCTCCTCTTTTTGGAAGAAAGTTTGGTCTTGTGTGTCTCGCCTATTTAATATCTCTATTCCCTATTCCCTTCCCCTACTCTTCTCTGGAAGTCTCTCTGATTCCATAGACCTTCTCTCTCATAAAAATGGTCTCTTTGACCTTATGCTCGCTTTGGCTTTCCAACACATTACTCTCAATTGGAAAACACTAACAAAACTCTCCATTCAACACTGGTGGAACAGCCTCTGTCATATGCATCGACTTGATATTGCTTTCGCCTCCTCTTGTAAACCTGTGCTCAATAGAGATCTCTTTTGGCTACCTCTTGTCACTTATTTAGATCATTTAGTATTAACTGATAACACTCGTTTAAATGCTGAAAATTTCAAGCCTCCTTGAACGTTTATTTTCTTCATTCCTTACCTTTTACAGTTCTTTGATCACCATGTACATTAACTTGATTAGTTTTATCTTTTTTATCCTGATGTAAGATGCAATTTTCTTAAATTTTAATTTATTAGCTTTGAAATGTTTACCTTCCTTTTCCCCCTTCTCCTTCCCTCCCCTTATTCCCTCCCCCTTATTCCCTTCAAAATTTAAAATAGCTTTCTTTTCTTCTTTACATAAACCTCTTATTTGATATGTTTTTTTTTCTCTCAGATTGCAGTAAATTTGTATTATTGGTTTCTTGTTATTTGTACTACCTTTATTCGAAATAAAGCTTTTTAAACATGAAGAATGCCGGGTGCAAGGGAGAACAGAAAATGAAGTGGGAGAACACACAGAGCTAGACTGATTGAGACCTACTTATACACAGAGGCTCTGACACATCCGCTTCCTCCGTCTAGTTCAAAGAGCCCAGGGAAGATGGTGGTACCAAAGAGCAGAACATCTACATGACAGGAACACTATTAAAAAAGGAATAATATTTTTCAATTGCTTTATTAGATTGAAGGCAGCTTCCTCCACTTCTGAGCCTCTTTTTAACATCCCTACTAAGCTACAGACCTCACTACAGATGGGCCATTTAAAAAAAACATGAGATTTGTGAAAGAATCATCCACAAAAAGGCAGTCATTATTTATGTTTATGTATTTATATAGCTTGAATCTGGCTAGGTGTAGTGGAGTGCAGAATTAGGGAAAGATTATCTGAGAGATTTGAGTCCTGCTTACAATTTTCAGGTCATGTATTAATTCATCTGTCTGACCAGGCACATTGTGCATCTTTGAAAGACAGACCTTCCAGTCCCAACATAAAAAAGGGGGAGTAGTGAGATTGTCAGGAGTGCTGAACTTTCCTTCTGTATGAAGTGTGTAAGATATGTCTGGTCTATCAGACTGGTAGGTATGACACCTACACCGGGAGCACCTTGAAATCTCTAGCAGAGAGCTCTAATCAAGCTTGAACATGCAGGACCATTTATATTCGTTAGGAATGAGGAAAAGACCAGAGGAGGAGGTGCCTGCCATAGAAAAAAATGTACATATACATTTTAGATCATCTCTAGCACACACAAGAGATGTACCCCAGCCAAACATTAGACTCACTACAGATTCAACTGAGAGCTTCAAGAGTACCAACAAATGAAAGTACTTAGGAGAGGAAGGGAATCCATAGGAGATCACTAATAGAAACAGAAGGACTAGGAAGTGTAGAATAAAGGAAATGGACAAGGTGCAGGAAATTACAACATATAGGTCGAGAGCAGCACAGAAGGAGTGCAGCACATGGTACTGTGGGTGCAAAGCTCAGGGTACAAGGGGATGGTAGGATATAGCGCAGAGAATTAGAAGTAAAGAGTGCAGGGGAGATCAGTGGCAGGTACAAAGGAAGAGCAATACTGGGGAGTGCACTACAAGTATATTGGAAGAGTAGTGCAGGCTACACAGTAGAGTGCTGGAGGAGTGCAGAATAGTTTTCATGGGAGAGCGGTGAAGGAGAAGCATTGAGCAAGGTTCAAGAGGATCACAGGGATACAGGGTGCAGAGGAAAAGCAGTGCAGGATGCTGCCAAGTGTAGAACAAGCTGAAGAGGAAAAGTATCACAGGGTTTGCTGTGTGCAGGAGGAAAGTTAGGGTTGCAGAGGATGGCATAGGGGCCAAACATCAAATGCAGCAGCAGGGTGCAGGTGAGGAGCACAGAGGGAGAGTGCGAAGCACACGCATTTCCAAATCAAATCAAAGTATAATACATTTGAGTGAACAATCAAAGCAATGATATAGACTTTGTTTCTTCTTTGTAGATTTTATTCCTTCCACTCCTTTTAGCCAAGGCGTTTCGTCGCTTGGGGATAACACCTCTACGACTTTCTCAGGGCTTAGGATTTGGATGTGTTTGAGGTCAAGATCTCCTAAAGCGAAAATTATGTTCAAAAAGACCCGTTATCAATCTGTGTCTGTACACTCCAATAGTATATATAAATTCAATCCAATTGTTGTCATCAATGCCAAATTCGCAACGTGATCTGTCAACGTTAAAATCCCTTTGGGAGATTGTTAACTCCGTCAATTGATGACCGTACCCGAATACAGGTCATGACCTGTATTTGGGTACAGTCATCAAAAGACAACAGGTTATCCCCGTACTTCAGGGACCTGTCTCACAATTGATGGGAGTTAACAATCTCCCGAAGGGATTTTGACGTTGACAGATCACGTTGCGAATTTGGCATTGATGACAACAATTGGACTGAACTTATATATGCTATTGGAGTGTACAGACACAGATTGATAACAGGTCTTTTTGAACATCATTTTCGCTTGAGGAGATCTTGACCTCGAACACATCCAAATCCTAAGCCCTGAGGCTAAGCCCTGAGGAAGTCGTGGCTTGTTGGGTTTTTAGGGGTACAGGTTTGGAAGTGAAGTAAGAAATACTTTTTGTTAATTAATTATTAATTCTTTGTAAATTACTTAATTAATAATTATGTAAACTGTGAAATCATTATATTTGTTAAGATGTATTTTAGGTGTGTGTTGTTTAGTTTGTAGAGGTATTAGGTGGGAAGTTATTTAAGTAATAATAAATGTATTTATTAATTTATAAAAAATTGTGTTATTTATTTTGTAATATAATAATTGTGTTATGCTTTTAATTTCAATTACATTTTAATTGTTGGCTGTAATGATTGTTAGAATATAGTGTGGTATTTTAATGAAATTAATATTATTTGTTTTAATTGCTACTGATTGTTAAAAAATGTAATAATTATGTAATTTGTTTAATTTTTGTTAAAATTTGGACACATACTTTTACAACTTAAAGATTTATATTTTTTGTTATTTAATAGAGTTGTTAAAATATGTTATTTGATTGAAGTGAACCACTCTCTCTTTACTGTTGCACCGACTGGAGTAGAAATAGTAAATTTAGCCCCTCCTGAGTCCAACGCTTTACCTACTGTTGCACAGACTGGAGTGGGAATAGTAAAGTTTACCCCTCCTGAGTCCAACGCTTACGCTACTGCTGCACAGACTGGAGTACGAATAGTACATTTTAACCCCTCCTGAGTTTAACACTTTCCCTATTGTTGCACAGACTAGAATGGAAATAGTTAATTTTACCCCTCCTGAGTCCAACGCTTTTCCTACTGTTTCACCCACTGAAATACTTAATTGAATTTATTATGCTTGGGTCGAATTGCACATTCGTTTATCAATAAGATTGCATTGCTTTATATGCATTAAATGATTTTCCTTTTAGGATTGCATTTTTCTTCATGGACTGATGTGAAAGGATTCTGCTTGTCTATCCATGTTACTTGTTATGTTCTTTCACATGACATTCCTGAAGCCTAAAAGATACTTTTTCAACACTTCTACATGGTCTAATTTGTGGGAACTTAAACCTTTGACACCAGTACATGGAAAGCAACATTCTGAACTGTTATTTGTGGACTAACCTGTGTGCCTGGAACAGACGATTAATTCCCATAGACTGCTTGGGAAAAATTGTCTAAAGTATCTTCTTTTGCACCTTGTGAGTGGAAGGTGGTCAAAACGTGACTGTCCTTTAACGCGGTGATGGCTGATGTCACCTCCGGATGCAGCAAGTAATATTTTATTGAAAGGAGCCTTAGGAGGTCATGCATGCAGCAGCAGACACAGCACTCGGGCTCTTACCCTTGCATGCTGTCGGACACTTGCAGATGCTTGCAGAGACATGCTCTTAGACTCCTGGACTGAGACATCCTTTCCTTGGCAGTCCTCGTTTTCCCAGTGCTGAGGCTGCTGATGTTGACTGTCACCTCCTGTGCTAGCTTTGGAACTCATGTCAGTGAGGTTCTCTGATACTACTGGTTCGCAGCCTTTGCCTCCTTTCCCTAATTCTAACTCTGACCGTACTCTATGCCTATGCTAGAGAACTGTTCTGAACTATTCTCCTGCCTTTATTGGTGGTAGGAATTTTCCTTTGCTCAGCAAACTTTATGGACTTTGTGGCTAAAATACTAATTTCCAGATTTCTTCGTAAAAGTTTATTTTGATTTACCTCTGCTGAAGTGTGGTTTTAAACTACATTTTGTAATTGCTTATCGAGACTCATGACTTAATGCCTAAATGCTGATGATTACTTTGAATTCTAAATTGTTTAATACAATAACCAAATTCAACCATTATTGTCGCAACTTGAAATGTTCTTTGCACAGAGACCGTGCATACCATAATTTAGATTCTAATCCTTAACAGGGACAGTCATAGATTATTGTCAGAACACCAGATTCCTTTGCTATTATTCTGCATGGCCATGGCAGAACTATTGGTTTGCATGATTTTGGCCCGACGGAACTTCTTTAGGAGGTTCGGGATTGCCGTTGTCATTCTATACATTTACAGCATATTCTTGAAAGCGATATATTTGAATTTGATTTCCAATCTGTGAGTTGGCTACTAATTAAATTGGTCCTCCTTAGGTAGCCAACAAGAGACACCCTAGCTCCTCACTTCTCAAGGCGATGAGTAAGCTTCATCGGATGACCACTGCCTCTTTGGGTGTGAGTAGATACCAAGAAGTAGAAAACTGTGTTAGATAAAATTGGGCCCAGTTAAAATGCTGCACCACATGCTACTATCACTTAAAATAGGCATGTGCCTCCCCCGTACATCTTGCCTACGCACATGCATGTAGAAGACATGGTTCATTGACTCATCTGTGAGTGACCCTTGTGGTCTACCACTAATAAATCAGTTCAATCACCAGCTTCTCTTCTCCCTAACTTCACGTTGCTATTTCATTTAGCCACCAACATCTTCTTTAACCAATGTTTTCCACCAGTAATTATTTAATTTAACAAGCGTTCCCTCTTAAACTTGGTCTCATGTTAATAATACGGGAATTCACCTGACTGGTCCTCCTGCTGCTTCTTTGTCTCCTGGCCTTCCATTTCTACTTTTGTTGCACGTGTGTGTGTGTGTAGGCGCACCTCTATCTGTCCCCATATGTGCAATATATATGTGTACACGTGGCTATATAACAGTATGTGTGGTATGTATTGTGGGATGGTGTGCCTGTGCTCATTGAGTGCATTCCTTCTCTTGACTTGTACTTTAATGTGCGTTGTTTGCATCATCGCACATGCCTGAGTTGTGTTCTGCGCATGGATGTATGTATGTCTTCGAGATTCACTGATATAAAACTTCATGGTTCCATTTTCTGTTTTCCCCCGTTAGTCACGTCGCCAAACATATATACTCTTGTTTCCTAAACGCCTTGAGCTTCCATGCTCCCTCCATACTGCCCTTATTTTATGTAGGTAGAAATATACGTTTCTTAGAGGTGACTGCTGGCCTCTGCTTTAATCACTTACCCCAATTGTGACTGGACTTTCCTACCCTGCCTCCTCCATTCTGACCTGCTTCTGCTCTGGCGTGCTGCGCTTCACAATGACACAATGGTATTACTCAAGCCTTTATTATAAACATCACTATTGCAGCATTAACAACTTGCCTGGGGGCCTATTTTCAAGATGCGCCTGAGTTATCATTTACAGCTATTACTTTCCTTCATGTGATTTTGGCGCGGTGGGTAATTAACCATCTCTATAAACTGCGCAACACATTTCTTAACCCCCCCCCCCCCTGGCATTTCCAAGCTGCGACAATTAACATAATAACACCTTCTGTGGTGCAGACCTGTTTATCATCGGTAACAGAATCATTGCACTCTTATCTGTACAGGTTCTTGCACAGCAGTGAGATTTTTTTTTCTCGCACCTGACGCTTCGCAGGCAGGAGCAGAACAGCTTCAATGTGTCATACACTTTTAAGTGACGTGTTTATGACAGCTGAACGCTTGCTATTGTTTCAGAGGTGAATTTTCCAGCAACGGATGGACATCAAACATTAATAAATCGTAGCAAAACAAACCAAACCTTTTGAAAAAACTTTGTAACCGAATCCTGAAGTAATGTTCCGTGTCTGATTTGATTTGCAGCTGGCAGTCCAGAGACGAGGTTTTCAGTGTTCTTGGCTTTTAAAAGTATCTTCCAGGTAAGTGTCTTGTTTGCTAAATTAGATCTGCAGCAACATTTTTAGTTTGAGGATGAAATATGTTTTCCTCTTGAGAATAGTAAGGCACTTGCGAGGTATATATCAAGATAATATTTTTTTGTTGCCCACAGTAAAATGGAACACCTCAAAACAAACTATGCTCCATTCAGGAGTGAACAAACTGTTCCTGTCTTAAAGATTCGCCACCTAGGTGTGACTTTTTCAACGTCGCATATGTTTTTCATCGGACATCTTGGTGTGGTCAAAGCTGAAACAGCATAATTATCGGATTTTGGTTCACTTACTTATGAAGGGATACCCCACAAACTCAATGATAGGAACCTTGCTAGGTCAGTTTAATTGACAAACATTTGGCATAATTCCTTGCAGCTAAAGCCTAAAGGAGCAGGCTTTGCCCAGAGAAATGCGTTTTAAGAATTTAAAGCAGCAACCAACAATATCAAATCAGAAAAAAAGGCAGTAATACAATTCTCAACCTATTTAGTCAAAAGGGTTAAGATTCAACTAAACAAAATGACATAAATATGGTGTAATTAGGGGTGAGAGTAATTTGAATAATTACGAATTACCCTTGTGATGCGAAATTACGAGATTGCACCGGTTTGAGTAATTGAGGGTAATTTGGGTCAAAATCCTACTGCAGGAGCACAGGAACAACAAACCCACTGCCAGATTCACTAGGGGTTTGCATTGCCCTTACATCACGCAAGGTGATGCAAGCAACATGAGCCCTTAACTCAGATTTACTAAGCCATGCACAGCCACCTTGCGTGGCTCTGCCTGGTTTAGTAATTCTAGAGTAACGCAAGGCAGCGCAAGTCGCTGCCTTGTATTACTCTGCTTTGGGAAGGTGTTCCATGGGTGGAGTGTGGGTGCTCCCACGAATTCACCCATGGATTTTGGGCCATTCTCAAATTTACTAAGAATAGTCAACCTGGGAATGCGTCAAAAGGCTACTCCTTGCAAACAGAGGTGTTATTTCTCCTTGTTATTTCCTCTTTCTACATGTACTGTAGAATGCAGCACTTGTAGAAAGAGGAAAATGCCGCAGAGGATTTTTTGTGTGCAGGAAGTTATCCCTTCCTGCAAAAAACACAAACCAACCTCTAACCCAGGCACCCTTGCACTATGGGATAAGCGTGCCTGCGTTGGTGCTGGGAAGCACTCAGTGCGCCATCACAGGGAGAGAGAAACATTCCTGTTCTCTCCCTGCCATGCAGCGCAGCAAGTTGTCTTGCTGTATTCTATTGTGTTGCGTGACATTTCAGTAAATCTGAGACTAAGAGAGAGCGAGCGGCTGCTGGCTACTGCTGGTCATGTCCTGTAGCATTTAAAGCTATTTTCTTAGAGCAAAATGCATCCTTTCGGACACAAGGCTGCATGTTGCACCAATAAAATAGCGCTAAATGCTGAATTATGCTTCTCACGTAATTACGTATAATTACAAGTGATTTTGCGGTAATTAGACTGGATGCTGTAGCTGATAAGGGCTCTAAGAGGTCTGATACTTCTTACAGCTGATCTCTCCAGTAGCTTTGACCATTGGTTCTTGTTAGGCTAAAAGTGGACTAAAGTACAAACTCTATTTCACAGTGGCCACATCTTCGTGGGGCACCCTTGGCACCTTGTCCAAAGTTTCTGGAAGTGTTAGGGAACGTCTTCCTGGGCTTACCCAAGACTCCCTAACTGATTGAGAGGGCCCACAAGGTTTGGGCATAGTTCAGCAGAGGAAGTCTGGATTAACCACTTACTCCAGGCAGGGCTCCCACCAAGGGCCAGAGCAGTCAACTCCCAATTGGACAGATAGCTCTTCTTCCTCACAGGAGACCTTCTTCAGCCATTTCTGTCCCTGAAGCTAACAAAAGGTCAGATTTCCTTAAAAATCTTGGATACAGTATCAAGGCAGCACTTGCCTCAGTCTTCCTCTCAACAGGAAGCATTCAGCATGCAAGTTGGCAGATGTCGTCTCCTGGGTGTTGGAGTCTCTTTCAGAGTTTAGTTGTATTCTGAATAGCTGGTGGTGGAATGCCATTTCTATCTTGCACACTTGTTAGTGATTGATCCAATCCTAACAGAGTTCTCACAGCCTAGCCATTCCACTGTTGCAGAAGTTTATTTTACTACAGTCTATCCCATAAGCCTTAGTACAAGATGGCAGAAACCTTTCTCTAGGCTTTCACCCTCCCAAATTTCAAACAGGGCTTGCATTATGGAAATTAGGATGATCCCCTTGTCACAGACGTCAGATGTGCAGGATAGAGCTCCAGAACTCCTCTTACATCAGACTTTTTTTTATGCATAAACTTGTCGAAAGCCAGACCTAAGCTTGGCAGTATGTAATACAGTTCCAACTCCCACAATACAGTGAACATCAGCAGTAAATATTGCTCTAGCCTTCATGCTGATAGAGCCCACTCTATTATTCTATGGCAGGAATGCCTTTTCAATTCTTATGTGGGTGCTAACTACCATCACTGCATCAAAGAGAAACCATTGCTACCTGAGTTCAGGTCAGCAAAAAGAAAAAAATTATTTTGATAAATTAAACAGTAAAATTACACTTTGAATGAATTATGTTGGATATTCCTGCCCTAATTTGTGAAAAAGTGACCTTTATTCAGAAACACACCATCTCCATAGGAAAAGCTACACTTCTGCAGTACTTTGTAGCTCGTCACTGTAAGAACATACTATTGTTAATATTTAGCATGTTTCACTTTTATACATTTAGGGGTCGATTCCGAACACGGCCGGTAGGGCACCTAACAGTATTCGTCCTGAAAAAATACCAGCCGAATGCGTGTTTCCCGACCGATTCGTACACTCGTCCGGATGAACAAGTACGATGCGTAGAACAACTCATTTTCCGAGCGAGCCGTACTCACCCAATCCAGCTCCTGTTCCCCGCCCGAGCCGGATCCGTGAACGCCGAAACGAGCCGCACGGAAGCAAATACACAGCACCTTCCGGCCGGACTAGTAGGATGCGCAATCCGTACGCGACGAACCCGTCGCTACGTCCAGCACGTTTGAGCATACGGGCGAGCCGTACATAAGCTCCGTTTCGCGCCACAAGACGATCCACGGCTACGAGATGAACAAGCCTGCTACGAGTACGACTCGAAGACACGAGAAATCCGAACGAGACGATCCAAGCATGAATCCCATTGTGCAGGTCCTACCTATACTCTACATCTATTACCGGGACCGGCACGGACGCGTACGGCGCAGACGGTAAGTCAAACACCAACAATACAAAAAAACTACATGTACCCGAAATATGTCATACACACATAGGGATGCACAAATAACTTACACTAGCAACAGCAGAACCATAGGGGTGGGATGGCCAACACCAATGCCATACACACCCATAGGGGGATGGATGCCTACCACTACTACCATCCCCACTCATGGGGCGATGGATGCCCACCACCACCCCTACTCATTGGGGCCTGGATGCCTGTCACTACTACCATCCCCACTCATGGGGGGATGGATGCCTACCACAACCACCATCACTACTCAGGGTGGCCTGGATGCCTGCCACTACTACCATCCCCACCCTTAGGGGTATGGATGCCTACCACTACCACCATCACTACTCAGGGGGGCCTTGATGCCTGCCACTACTACCATCCCCACTCATGGGGGATGGATGCCTACCACTACCACCACCCCTACTAAGGGGGGCCTGGATGCCTGTCACTACTGCCATCCCCACTCATGGGGGGATGGATGCCTACCACTACCACCATCACTATCCAGGGGGGGCTGGATGCCTACCACTACCACCACCCCTACTCATGGGTGCCTGGATGCCTGTCACTACTACCATCCCCACTCATGGGGGGATGGATGCCCACCACTACCACCACCCCTACTCAGGGGGGCCTGGATGTCTGTCACTACTACCATCCCCACTCATGGGGGGATGGATGCCTACCACAACCACCATCACTACTCAGGGTGGCCTGGATGCCTGCCACTACTACCATCCACACCCTTAGGGGTATGGATGCCTACCACTACCACCATCACTACTCAGGGGGGCCTTGATGCCTGCCACTACTACCATCCCCACTCATGGGGGGATGGATGCCTACCACTACCACCACCCCTACTCAGGGGGGCCTGGATGCCTGTCACTACTACCATCCCCACCCTTAGGGGTATGGATGCCTACCACTACCACCATCACTACTCAAGGGGTCCTTGATGCCTGCCACTACTACCATCCCCACTCATGGGAGGATGGATGCCTACCACTACCACCACCCCTACTCAGGGGGGCCTGGATGCCTGTCACTACTACCATCCCCACTTATGGGGGGGATGGATGCCTACCACTACCACCATCACTACTCAGGGGGGCCTGGATGCCTACCACTACCACCACCCCTACTCAGGGGGGCCTGGATGCCTGTCACTACTATCATCCCCACTCATGGGGGGATGGATGCCTATCACTACCACCATCACTACTCAGGGAGGCCTGGATGCCTGCCACTACTACCATCCCCACCCTTAGGGGTATGGATGCCTACCACTACCACCATCACTACTCGGGGTGGCCCTGATGCCTGCCACTACTACCATCCCCACTCATGGGGGGATGGATGCCTACCACTACCACCATCACTACTCAGGGGGGCCTTGATGCCTGCCACTACTACCATCCCCACTCATGGGGGGATGGATGCCTACCACTACCACCACCCCTACTCAGGGGGGCCTGGATGCCTGTCACTACTACCATCCCCACTCATGGGGGGATGGATGCCTACCACTACCACCATCAATACTCAGGGGGGCTGGATGCCTACCACTACCACCACACCTACTCAGGGGGGCCTTGATGCCTGCCACTACTACCATCCCCACTCATGGGGGGATGGATGCCTACCACTACCACCACCCCTACTCAGGGGGGCCTGGATGCCTGTCACTACTACCATCCCCACTCATGGGGGGATGGATGCCTACCACTACCACCATCACTACTCAGGGGGGGCTGGATGCCTACCACTACCACCACCCCTACTCAGGGGGGCCTGGATGCCTGTCACTACTACCATCCCCACTCATGGGGGGATGGATGCCTACCACTACCACCATCACTACTCAGGGGGGCCTGGATGCCTGCCACTACTACCATCCCCACCCTTAGGGGTATGGATGCCTACCACTACCACCATCACTACTCAGGGGCCCTTGATGCCTGCCACTACTACCATCCCCACTCATGGGGGGATGGATGCCTACCACTACCACCATCACTACTCAGGGGGCCTTGATGCCTGCCACTACTACCATCCCCACTCATGGGGGATGGATGCCTACCACTACCACCACCCCTACTCAGGGGGCCTGGATGCCTGTCACTACTACCATCCCCACTCATGGGGGATGGATGCCTACCACTACCACCATCACTACTCAGGGGGCCTGGATGCCTGCCACTACTACCATCCCCACCCTTAGGGGTATGGATGCCTACCACTACCACCATCACTACTCAGGGGGCCTGGATGCCTGTCACTACTACCATCCCCACTCATGGGGGATGGATGCCCACCACTACCACCACCCCTACTCAGGGGCCTGGATGCCTGTCACTACTACCATCCCCACTCATGGGGGATGGATGCCTACCACTACCACCATCACTACTCAAGGGGGGCTAGATGCCTACCACTACCACCACCCCTACTCAGGAGGGCCTGGATGCCTGTCACTACTACCATCCCCACTCATGGGGGGATGGATGCCTACCACTACCACCATCACTACTCAGGGGATCTGGATGCCTGCCACTACTACCATCCCCACCCTTAGGGGTATGGATGCCTACCACTACCACCATCACTACTCAGGGGGGCCTGGATGCCTGCCACTACTACCATCCCCACCCTTAGGGGTATGGATGCCTACCACTACCACCATCACTACTCAGGGGGGCCTGGATGCCTGTCACTACTACCATCCCCACTCATGGGGGGATGGATGCCCACCACTACCACCACCCCTACTCAGGGGGGCCTGGATGCCTGTCACTGCTACCATCCCCACTCATGGGGGGATGGATGCCTACCACTACCACCATCACTACTCAGAGGGGCCTGGATGCCTGTCACTACTACCATCCCCACTCATGGGAGGATGGATGCCTACCACTAACACCACTGCTACTCATAGGACGGGTAATGCATGACACAACTAGCATACTCCCACATAAGGAATGACAGAAGATTACATCCCCCCCAACACCATGACAAGTGTGTGTAGTATGTGTCAAATGCCTACAACACTGAACATGACATTGAACATACAATGTGACTCCCTAGCACTTGTGTCACACATAAATGTGTGTGGCCTCCACAATGCAAGCAGACCATGGCCACTGTGGCAATGGGCTCGAACACCCCATCACCACAGTGACCAAAAGGGAAGTGTGCTGTCCATAGCTGATGCACATTTTGAACAGTGTGGCAATGGGGCCTAAAGCCCCATCACCACAGTGACCAAAAGGGAAGTGTGGTGTCCATAGCTGATGCACATTTTGAACAGTGTGGCAATGGGGCCTAAAGCCCCATCACCACAGTGACCATAAGGTAAGTGTGGTGTCCATAGCTGATGCACATTTTGAACAGTGTGGCAATGGGGCCTAAAGCCCCATCACCACAGTGACCAAAAGGGAAGTGTGGTGTCCATAGCTGATGCACATTTTGAACAGTGTGGCAATGGGGCCTAAAGCCCCATCACCACAGTGACCATAAGGTAAGTGTGGTGTCCATAGCTGATGCACATTTTGAACAGTGTGGCAATGGGGCCTAAAGCCCCATCACCACAGTGACCAAAAGGGAAGTGTGGTGTCCATAGCTGATGCACATTTTGAACAGTATGGCAATGGGGTCTAAAGCCCCATCACCACAGTGATCATAAGGTAAGTGTGGTGTCCATAGCTGATGCACATTTTGAACAGTGTGGCAATGGGGCCTAAAGCCCCATCACCACAGTGACCAAAAGGGAAGTGTAGTCATGGTAAAAGCTGCCAAAGCCAAACTGCATGGATGAATCCTGGTCACACAACAACAAACACATCAGTGGCATAGTAGTGCTTGTGTCCCATAGCAACATAGATTGGTCGAGGGAAACAGTGCAGTGTCAATGAAACATCATTTTGGCCATGTGCATACAAACATCACCCATGGGGGCACACATTGTCAACATTCACAAATAACACAATGACAGAAGTGACCATCATAATGCTGACCCACATATCTGCACCAATGGACACACAAATGTAGATATCCTGTGGAGACTGTAGATGTCAGGTGAACAAATACCATACCATGGCAGCAATGGAACATACAAACCATGATTATTGTGCTGACTGATGACCTAGGAGTCCCAGGGACAGCAGGGGAAAGCCACCAAACAACATACAGCCAATGGCACACTCAAGATATGCCAATGCAGTGGTGCAAAGGCACAAACACAAACAGGCAGACTCACACTGCATATCAAACCCCCCGTGTGCCAGTGTCCCCAGGCAACCACACAACACATGAGGAGGCCTGAATTCCAACCACACAGATGTGTATACAGTGCCATACAAAAGTTACTCATGGATCGGATACCCCTATGCGGGCAATCAGGCATTGTTAGATGAGAGGGAGCACAAATTACACATGTCACACAAGCTTTTAGGAACAGCAACTAACACAGCAAGAGACAGACCCACCACAGCACTACCCCCAGGGACCCCACATTGTGCTGACACTAGCCTGCATGATAATCCCACTGTGATGACAAAGTTAGATGTCGTTCACACTGTGAACCACAGCCATGTGTCCTGAGCAACTAACTATCATCACACCTACACAAGCTCCAATCAATCAGCACGACCTGCCAGCCAAGGCCAATATGGAGGTAGGGGTCTAGCCGTGCAACAACTCACTTTTGCACACACTCAACACCACACACCCTGATCTCCAACAATGTGCAGCAGTGAAGCTCACATGGACTGGTGACATTGGACATGCACCCATGACAATACCAGGGGTGGTGGTGGGAACTAGGGTGCAGAAACCCATCACACATGGCCAGTCAACAAGACTCGTCAATGTCTGACACACAGCACAGTATGCCGTACATGGGCATGATGTGAAATCCACCACAATCAATGGGATCCTGGCCATAGTCACACACCAACGAAGAAGCCAAGGTGACACACGAAGAACACACGTACACAACTTCCAACATTGCAGCTCTGACCCTGAGGAGTGGCAGCAGTCACACACACAACGTGTCACAATCACTGAAAGCTAACACAAACTGTAAATCACATGACTCGTGTAAACAACAAGTGCCAAGGGGAATCCTGAATGTGTCCCATCTGCGTTTGCCCACATCCCCAGCCCTGACAACAAAGACAACCTGGGATGACAACCTCATGAACATTAGTTTGCCATGCACCCACATCACGGAGAAACCAGGTCCAAGATGCAGGATGAACACAAAACAACTCAGCAAGCATCACAAACAGGAACATCCCTAGGGACACAGCCTGTGTAGGAAAAGGGAAGGGAACACGCACAGACATGCTTACACAACACACAACACAGGCCCACGCAATGTCACCAGATTACACACTGCCATGAGGGCACTCCACTCCTGTGGAAGGTCCGCTGTGCCAAACCTTGTCTGTGCACGACCCAAACATGTCAGCAGAACACTCCGTCAATGAGTCAACAACCACAACACACAGAAGGCTCTGCTCACATCAGCCTGGGTACGGGAGTGTCACGTCAGTCATCTGCACACACACAAAACACGTGTCAAGCAAGTTGCACTGTATACACAGATGAGTCCTTCGACATTGATGTGCAAAACTGCATGTCCAGTGGAGCTGGGCACACAATCAGGGAAATCGGAACATTGAACAGTGGTAAGCCCACCAGATGTGCATCAGTGTAAGACAAAGATGTTCATTTACAAATGCAAAAAGGACATCCCTGTGTCAAATGCTGAACATTACACCCTCAGACTGTAGCAAAGGATGCCATAGATCCAGACTACAACAGGACACATATCCCATGGACCACATGGAGTCCATCACTGCAACACTTCATTGTCCTGATGTGAACACTATTACAATTGCAAATGCAGGATGCTACTCATCCACATCATGTACATCAAAAGAAAACCCAAAAGTAAACAAAAAGAGGCTTTATTCAGCAAATGTCAGGGTAAACACGGAAGTCCAAAAGAAACTAAGGCCAATGGCCAGTCCAAAATCACAGTCCCAACGGGGTGAGAAGTGACAACTGGTCACACATTGCTTGCCTGCACTGGTACGGTTGGGGGACATCCCCCTTGGAGGGGCATACAAGGGGCAGGCCAGGCACCGCAGGGACAGGATCAGGGGATGGCAGAGTGAGGCAGTGAAGGGGTGGTGGGTGCAGGAGTGTCACCGGCAACTGCAGTGGAGGTGTCTGACTCAGGGGGGGCCGGCACCACTGTGGTACACAAGTCAGTTGGTGTGGGTGCTGCAACCACTGCAGTGGGCTGGACTGATGTAGTGGACTGGGTACCCACTGCAGTGCCCGAGTCAGACGTGGTGGTTGTGGACTCCACTGCAGTGCATGACTCCAAGGGAGTGGAAGGGTGGGCAGATGAGGTGGGCAGGACAGAGTGGGGGACCCGGTCTCCACAACAGTGCCACTAACAGGCAGAGCGTCTGGGTTGGGGGTGGAAGAGCAAGTGGCAGGGGGAGGGCCTAAGCAGTCTGGGGATGCGGTATCGGTGTGTGGGGGAACCTGGGGCAGGGTGTGGTGGGGGAACCTGTGCAGTGGTGGCCTGGGGGATGGAGGAGAGAGACTGGGCGGTGGAGCTGCGTGGTGGTGGTGGTGGGGTCTTGCTCTTCCTGGTCCGGGGGGACTTCCTAATGGGGTCTGCGCCTGGGGGAGGGTGTCCGGGTGCGAGGGGCACTCCCCTCTGTGTGGGTGGACTTCCTCTTCCCCCGGTATGCTGGATCAGCAGGATTGGAGGGGAAGAGGCCGAGGTCACACAGGAAGATCTGCTGTGTAGGTGGGGTAGCAGGCGAGGCAAGGGAAGGGGTCTTGGAGGGAGAGGATTTGGAGGACTGCGGAGTGAATGTGGATGCCTGTGTGTGTGTGTTCCCCATTCCCTGTGTCTGTGGTATCAGTCCCCTGAGAATGCTTGTGTGCGCGTCTTGCCTTTCTCTTGGGTGTGTCTGTGCTGCTCATGTCTGTGTGTTTGGGTGACTGTGCAGGTGTGCATGTGCTTTGGACAGGTAGGGGGGCAGGAAGTGTGGATGGGGCAGAGGTGGGAGGGGTGAGGGACTGTTGGAGGAGGGACACTGCTGCTGTTAGGGAGGAGTCCATGGACTTATTGCTCCTCTGTAGGGCAGACATACCCGTCAAGATGCCCTCCATGAACGACACCAGCTGTGTCAACAGAGTGGTGTGTGCATGGAGGACACTCAGCATTGCTGTCTGCCCTACATGGAGCTGCCGAAGGAGGTACACAGACTCCTCACTCAGGGCAGCCGGGGACACAGGGGCAGGGGGGGCGGTGCCTGGCATGAAGGAGACACGCTCCTGAGCACGGGAGCCTCCACGGACCTCAGGAATGGGAGCCAATGGGAGGGCGGTGGTGGTGGTGGTGGGGCCAGACAGACTAGCTGGCCTTTGGTGGCTGCTGAGACCCGCCTCCACAAGGGAGTCATCCTCCGAGCTGCTGTGGTCCTCAGCTGAGGTGGATGGTGCTGAGGACTCCTCGGTGTGGCTCCCTTGCCCTCCGTGCCACTGGGTCCCTCTGACCACTCGTCCGATGCTGACCCAGTCTGGCTCCGCTGCTCCTCCTGGTCCGTGGAGCTGTCCCCTCCTGTGGCTGTGGATGTATCTGCAAACAATTAGGGAAACAGACAAACATCAGTCACCTGCACTGACCGCACACACCACAGTAACTACAGCACATTACAGAGCAAGCCCTGGCATCCTTAGTTGAACATTGCCTAAAGTCCTCACACAGATTCGGGGAAGCCAATTGTCAGTCTGATGGTCAACCATGGGACTCACACCCCTCCTGCCCTTGCACCCATCTGTCTGGTGCCTGACTGATGGTAAGACCCCAGTGTGGACACATGCACCACCTACACAGTTGTTGGACATTGCAGGGAACACAGTGAAGTATGTGAACATGCACACATCACATCTCTTGCCACTGAGTCAGTGCAGGTTTCCGGATAAAGGGATGGCCAGAGTCTAAATAGAAATGCATGAGATGCATACCAGCACCAGACACCATGATGCACCCATGTCCGGATAGTCAATGCCACAATGGGGTGCATGTTGCACATGTCACTCCCCTGCAGGATCAGTCTCAGGAAGTTTAATGCCATGACACAGGAATGCGTGCAAAGTCATACACTACTGTCTCAAGTCACATGGCCATGGCAGCCAGCCAACAACAGTCTGCACTGTGTCACAATCCGAGGGTATGGGGAATGCAAGTTATGTGACTGACAAGTGCACATGTCCATCCCCCAAAAACCACATCATCTGTACTACTATTTGTCCACGTCATACCAACTGGACATATGGGGGACATGAAACACAACTCTCTGAACATGAGCACCTCACAGTGTGCTGTGAATGAAAATACAGCTGCCTGAAAGTCACAGTCGCAAACACCTGTGTGCACAGTCAAGTGATCAGACACCTATAAGTCACAGAAGTATCGTCTATCATGGTCACATTTCAGATGGCATGCTGAGCCCTAACCGATAAACATACCAGTAGTCCTGACAACGAAGACACAGCACAATGAGACAGAGGCAGACACCTGAGGGTACATTTCACTGATCACAACATGCCAGATGATACACGGGAGTGGGAGTACAGAGTGTATTGTATGCCCTGGAGTAGGCATGACTGTCCAGCTCCACCTGTAAGAGGGATGAGTCCTGGACAGTAGGCAGGTGGCTAAGCATGTGTGACACACTGGATACACATACTCCTGAGGCCCAAACATTGTTCCCACCAGCAGCATGGGTGTGTGCCAAATTCCCCAGGGACATGTGGTGAGTCAGAGCAGCAAGCGGACCACATATCAAAGTTACACCCAGATTACATGTCAGAACTTAGGCATTGTGTAAGCAATTGACCCACCCATGTATCGCACAACATAGTCACGGGAACAAATGCTGTCCCCCACCTTGAGCAAAGCTAAATGCAATGACACAGTCCCCAAATGACACAATTTCCTGACTATAAGGGCCACACATATGCGTATCAGAGGAGAAGTGGGCATGTCACAAATGAGGGACATGGGTCCTGGATCACATGACTGATGTACTGTGGAAGTTTAACCAGGCCAGAGGAGGGCACATAGCATGTCAGACAAAGTGCACAGTGCAGTCATGGACTCACCCCCTCCTTGCTGCTGTCTGTCCTTCAGCTGCCCATCCAGGTCAGGGAAGACCACCGCCAGGATCCGGAGCATGTGGGGGTCAGGGTCCGGTGTCCGCCCCTCCTGCGAGGAGGCGACAGCTTCAGCTGGACCCTTGCAATCCTCCGGGTCCAGCCACGAAGGTCCTGCCACCTCTTCTGGCAGTTGCGGATCCTGCGCCTGTAGACCCCCACGGATCTTACTTTCCGGGCGATGGTCAGCCAGATTTCCTGCTTCTGGTGGGCATCAACCTGTGAGGATGACAAAGTGAAAAGGCCATTACTACACATGCAACATATACGTGCATCACACAGTTGGATTTACATGTCTCAATCACATGATGTACACAGGCAGTGCAACAATGGCTATGAACAGTTTGCCAGCAGTCACTACATGGTATCATTGCATGGGAAGTAAATCTAGTTGGAATGCACTGTTACTGCACTGTACCAGTTCAGTGCATGTAACTACACACTTTGGGGTGTGACAACTACTCAGTGGGCATGCTAGCCAGTGGTGTGCACACTGAAAGTCCTGCTAGTCAGACAACATTCACAATTAGTGAGGCAGTGGACAGCACACTCACCTGCTCCCCTGGTTTCCCATACAGCTTGCTGTACTGTGGAAGGAGGCTGTCCAGCAGGGCCTGGTTCTCCTCAAGGCTGAAGGCTGGGGCTCTCTCCACAGTACGTGCCATTGCAGGTGCCAGAGGATGCATAAACAGCAGCAGTGTTGGTGGCAGATGTCGTCCTGGAGCATGTAGTGCAGGCAAGTGAGCTCTCAGGGGAACAGCCAGCATTATATGTGTGCTGCAGAGGCAGATACTGTCCCATGTGTCCAAAGTGATAGGTCCAAGTCGTTTGCATCTTCTGAATCTGACCAATCCATGGAATAGCAGCACTAATACACGCCCACAACATCCTTCAAATCTTCAACTTCATGACACCCATGATTTTGCAACATTGTTGTGGCTGGCCAATTGAATTCACTGCATCAGACTCGTTGGAGCCTCGAAAACGCGTCCGTTGCCATGCCAGGCCCCAGCCAATGTGTGCGCACCGATCGGTCCATTGCTGTACAACGCGTATTTCGGGATACAACGCGTACCCGCACACATCATATGCAATGGGCCGGCAGGGCACACCGATCGGTCCATTGCTGTACAACGCATATTTCGGGATACAACAGATGCAATGGGCCGGCCGGGCACACCGATCGGTCCATTGCTGTACAACGCGTATTTCGGGATACAACGCGTACCCGCACACAACAGATGCAATGGGCCGGCTGGGCACACCGATCGGTCCATTGCTGTACAACGCGTATTTCGGGATACAACAGAAGCAATGGGCCGGCCGGGCACACCGATCGGTCCATTGCTGTACAACGCGTATTTCGGGATACAACAGATGCAATGGGCCGGCCAGGCACACCAATCGGTCCATTGCTGTACAACGCGTATTTCGGGATACAACGCGTACCCGCACACAACAGATGCAATGGGCCGGCCGGGCACACCGATCGGTCCATTGCTGTACAACGCGTATTTCGGGATACAACGCGTACCCGCACACAACAGATGCAATGGGCCGGCCGGGCACACCGATCGGTCCATTGCTGTACAACGCGTATTTCGGGATACAACAGATGCAATGGGCCGGCCGGGCACACCGATCGGTCCATTGCTGTACAACGCGTATTTCGGGATACAACAGATGCAATGGGCCGGCCAGGCACACCGATCGGTCCATTGCTGTACAACGCGTACCCGCTCACAACAGATGCAATGGGCCGGCCGGGCACACCGATCGGTCCATTGCTGTACAACGCGTATTTCGGGATACAACAGATGCAATGGGCCGGCCGGGCACACCGATCGGTCCATTGCTGTACAACGCGTATTTCAGGATACAACGCGTACCCGCACACAACAGATGCAATGGGCCGGCCGGGCACACCGATCGGTCCATTGCTGTACAACGCGTATTTCGGGATACAACAGATGCAATGGGCCGGCCGGGCACACCGATCGGTCCATTGATGTACAACGCGTACCTGTACAGGTCAGTCGCATATGTCACCATGCTTGTCACTGGTGAACGTATGCCAGCCACATATACCTGCCAGAGACCCAGGGGCACACCTACAACACCACACCCAGTCCACACTGTTTCCTGAGGCATTTAAGGCTGCATTTCCTTCTCTGTGTATGGGGGTTAACATGTGGTTTTTGTGGTGGGACTTGTGGGCAGCCACACCCAGGCTGTGCATGTGTTCATGGGGACAGGGTCCTTGGTGTGTTGTGCACATGACCACTGTGATGTGCAACAGTTCATTTTGGAGCATGTGGCATGGTCACATTTCCAGGTTGTGTATGTGTATGACATGTCACATACCCCCAGAGTCCCATGTGGGAAGGCATGTACGTCACAGGGTGACCCATTGCCACAATAGTGATGGCCCTCCACAGTCTGTGTGCATGTTGTGTTTCCGATGTCACTGATTCCATGTGCACGATGGGAGACAGTCTCCACATCAACGTTGTTTGTGCATGGACTTTGATGTTGTGCGTCACTGGCGTCCATGTCTGTCCTGCGGATGCGACAGGGGCCACTACCTGTGGGAGTCATGTTTGTTTTTCTGACGTGTACATGATACGCCATGTCATGCCAGTGGCCATGTGGCAAGACAGGGTCACTGGGAATCTACCTGTCAATGATCTGTGATGCCTGTGGCGCATCTGTCCAGACATGTCACTGTGGTGTGTGTGTGGAACGTGGCAGCAGTAAATGGGTACTGTGACACAGCCTAATGGTTTCCCATAGCACAACCTGGTACCTGTAGTGCACACATGTTGTACTGAGAAGTTAGATGATGGCCATGTATGTGCGAGTTATGTCCGACAAAACGGCGCACACATCAAGTACTTGTGTCACGTAATGATGTATCATGTGAAATTGAGTATGGTGAATGGCACATATGTGGGGTGACTGACAATCTTTCTTCCTTCAACCTATGCACTGCAGGGCTCCAGCTGTCCATAGACCATTCCCTGACCTGGCAACGATGGTGGAACGTGACAGCATCCGACGGTACCGCTTCACCAGGCAGCTGATTGAGGATTTGGCAGTGCGCTTGGCACCACATTTGTAACCTGGCCGGACGTACCCTACGGCGCTGACCCCCAAGGTGAAGGTAATGGCAGCTCTACACTTCTTTGCCACCGGTACCTTTCAACACACTGTTGCGACTGCCGGTGGGATGTCACAGACTATGTTCAGCCGTGTGCTAAGCGATGTTTTGGAGGCAATGTTGAGATGCCTGAACCAGTACATCTATTTCCCAACACGTCAATAACTCACTGACGTCAAGAGTGACTTCTATGCCCTGGGGAGGATGCCACCTGTCATTGGCTCCATTGATGGGACACATGTGGCTTTGATACCACCACAGGCACAAGAGCAGGCATACCGGAACCGTAAACATTACCATTCAATCAATGCTCTGGTGGTATGTTTAGCAGATATGAGCATCACACATGTGTGCGCCCGTTTACCTGGTTCAGCACACGATGCCTACGTGATGAGGAGTAGTCGCATCCCGAGGATGATGGCACAGATGCAGAACCAGCGTGCCTGGCTTGTCGGTGTGTACTGACTTTGTACCATTGTGTGTGTTCTGATCTGTAGTATTCCACCCACTTTTCCAAATCAGCTAATGTGCACTTGTCTGTCCGTAGGTGACTCCGGATACCCCAACATGCCGTGGTTGCTGACACCCCTCAGGAACCCTGTGACACCAGCCCAGATGCGCTACAATGAGGCACATGGTCGGACCAGGAGAGTGATAGAGCGGACCTTTGGTCTCCTGAAGAGCTGATTCCGCTGCCTGGACAAGACAGGAGGGGCCCTCCCATATGCCCCAGCAAAGGTGTGCAAGATTGTCATCGTCTGCTGCATGCTACACAACCTGGCAGTGCGGAAGGAGCTGCCTCTCATCCTGGATGACGATGACCAACGTCCGCCACCTGTGGAGGATCCTGGCCTGGACCACGATGCCAGTGATGATGATGATGATGATGGTGATGTCCGCACACAGCTCATCACCAACTTCTTCAGCTGAATGTGAGTATCCAGGGAGATGTAATGTGAATGACGTGAGTTTGCATGATATGTGTGGGTGGTGCTCTGGTGCTGTTTGAGTGTGGCCATGTGCTACTTGACTGGATGCGTGCAGCAATGTGTCCTTCAAGGTAGTCTGAACTCCCCAACATTTTTGGAATGCTAACTTGGTTTTGTGTAGTTGTCTTGTGACATGTATTGGGCATGAGTATTGCAGTACTGTCCTGTTCTACAGTGATTTTAACTGTGTGTCATGTCTGTCCTTCACAGGGTGCTTACTGAGTACTTTGGTCAACTTGGATCCCCCGACACCATGATTCAGCTTTCAGGGTGGCAGCAGTAGTTGGCCTACAAGTGATGGACTTCATATCTTCTGCACTTGCTGACTGTGTGGCCACTGCCACGTGGGTAAACCTTGCACTTGTAGTGGAAACAACATGTTGCAAATGTGTAATAAACCTGTGCTTCACTTTGGGATGTGCGTTGTCTGTGGTCACACATCTGACTGACATTTGCTTACTGCACCTGTGGGCTAGTTGACACAGACTCAGAATAGGTGTGGTGTCTGTGCATTCCACTGTATTTCCTGGCAACATCACTGTGGGCGATGAGTCCGATGGCCCTGGTGTCTGTGTTGTGTAGCCCTAGTGGTGTGTCTCCCTCATATGTGTCACGTCACCATGACTCACACGACGGTGTTGTACTTGCTGTAGCAGTTAGCATACACAGTGTAATTTAGCAGAACATCATCACCATAACAGTATCCACATTTGAATAACAACAGTGGCAAGTATGGTGTACTAGTGATTTTATTTACAGAAATGTGTGTGTGTATAGTGCACAGGATGGTGGGTGCTGTACATTGGGATTGTGATCCAAAGTTCCCAGATGAGTTGGAAGTCTTGGTAGCAGAAATGTCCTGAGTGAAGTCCACAGTCATATGATACATTAGTCCAACTTGAACTCCCCATGTCATGTGGGATAGTAGTGTTGCATTCGACAGGGTGAAACGTTTGCACACAAAGGAGAATTTCCGGAACAGGTGTTGGCTTCCTGGGGGATGTACGTGGCCATCAACCTCTCAGTTTTCCTTCCTCGGACGACCCCTCTTCTTTGGGGGGACCCTCACGTGCAGGCTGCGGCGGTGCAGGGGACTCTCCGCCAGAGTCCTCCTCCCTCCCTGTGGCGGTGTCAGTTGTTGCAGCACCAGATGTTGTGGGCACACAGGGAGGTGTGGCCATGTTGGTGCTAATCTGGCGGAGGCATGTCAATATGTCCCTATGCACCGCTGTGAGTTCTTGCAATGTGTCCCACTTGGACTCCATGCCCGACATGTGTGTCTCCACACGGGCCATGTGTGTCTCCACACGGGCCATGTGGGAGTCCAAGCGGGCATGATGGGCAGCCTGCTGCTGTTGTATGTCCTTGAGGATCCCCACTACCTGTCTGACCTCTCCGGTGCTATCCTGGTACGCATCAGCGATGCGTGCCAGTTGTGGGTCATCATGCAGTCCAGACCCCTCTGCAAGCAGCGACCTATGTCTACCACCCCTCCCACCACCCCTGGCGACACGTGCAGGACCTGCGGTGGCACGCACAGGTGACCCAAGGCCCACTTGGGGGTTGTTAGTGGTGTTGTCATCCGTTGGTCCACGGTGGGCCTGGGGCCCTGTGCTGTTGTCAGCGGTGGTCCTTGGTCTGTCCGTGTCGGCGGGGGTGGTCTGTATGTTGGCAGTTGTTGGAGGGGTGGGTGCAGGGGGTGCAGATGTTGGTCCAGCTGGTGCTGCATGATGACTCACACCGGAGGTGCCAGGTAGGTCTTCGCCATCCGAGGAGGGCAGAGGCTGTTCCACACCAGTGAGCTCTGTGTCCCCCGGAGCCTGGGACAGGGACTCCTCCTCGCCTGCTGCTGTGTCCCCATCATCGTCACCTGTATTTGGAAGAGACACACATTGTATGTAATGTTTCTACAGACATCAATGGTTCACACACCTGACAGTTGTGACTGTACCTCTGGATGCGGGCATGTACATTGCATTGTCCTAAGTTGTCACAGTAAGAGGTTGATATTGGTGTAGCACATTGTCATGCATACCTGGGGCATTTCAATATGAATGTTGAGGTGTGTGCATGGCCAGCATTGGTTGTATTTGGTGGACATCCGGCCATCCTTCTCCACCTGGCCCAGTTATCCCACCATGAAGCATGCCACCCTTGCAGTGGGTTCAGGTTGACTCTCAGGATGTCAGGCAGTGGTGTTGTGCTGTTTGTTGGTGCACAGTTCCCAGCAGGGCCTTGTGCTCCCCACAGCAGTAGCCAGTGTCAGCCATCTTGTCAGTCCTTATCCACTCCCTGTGATGTGAGCATGGTTCAGAGTGGTGTTGATGGGCCAATTGTGAGGGTGAGCAGTATCTGTGACTACAACTCCCATCATGCTATTGCCTACACCCCCTTCCCAGCATGCCCGTACTTCCTTCCTTTGGACTGTGCTTCCCTGTGGGGTAGTGTGCCTGTGCTGACAGGAAGGCTGACAGTGTTGTCCTTGCGTTTGTTTGGCTACAAGTCCCAGGTGTGTCCCTGTGCTTCACACAGCATTACCCAGGGTGGTGGTTCTTTGTGGGAGCTTCATTTGGTATGTGAGGCATTGCATTCTCCCAGGTGGGTTATGTGGAGTTTGTGTTGAGGGGGTGTGTGAGGTGAGCTGCTTGTAACTATGGTCAGTGCTGTGAGTCCTCCTTCCCAGCCAGCCAGATATCCCACCATGCAACGTGCTTGCATTGCAGGGAGTGCAAGTTGGCTTTCAGGATGTCAGGCAGTGGTGTTGTGCTGTTTGTTGGTGCACAGTTCCCAGCAGGGCCTTGTGCTCCCCACAGCAGTAGCCAGTGTCAGCCATCTTGTCAGTCCTTATCCACTCCCTGTGATGTGAGCATGGTTCAGAGTGGTGTTGATGGGCCAATTGTGAGGGTGAGCAGTATCTGTGACTACAACTCCCATCATGCTATTGGCTACACTAACTTCACCAGCATACACAGGAATCCTTCCTTTAAGTGAGCTTCCTGTGAGGTGGTGTTGTAGTGGTGGCAAAATATCAGGCAGTGTTTGTTGGTTATATTTGTGCCACTGCCTTGCTCTATTTGTTGTTGTGTTTGTACATGTCATGACACAGTTACATATCACTATGAGATGGCATGTATTGTGTTTATCTAACTGACATACACATCTTGGGATGATTATCTTTTGGTTGCTGTTGATTTGCTAGGGGTGGATGGTTTGACTGTCCCCTTGAGAGTGATGTGTGTGTATTGGCACACAATATTGTGTATATTAGTTGTGTACTCACCAGGCTCTGGGATGTCTGTTAGTCCATATACGCTCACTGGTGGTAGGATGGCCCGCACCTTCTCCTCCCAGGGCCTGAGGTATAGTGGTTTTGCAGGAGGGCCACTGCCGGTGTGCTGGCTCAGGAGGTAATCCTTCTTGAGTAGGTCTCTGACCCTCCTGCGCACATCATACCACCTGTTCTGGATGTCTTCCTTTGTGCGCAAACATGGTGATTGTGCGTTCACCCTATCGACGATCCTCGCCCACATCTTGGTTTTCTGCGACATGGGGGTCTGTTGGACCAATGTGCCAAACAACTGTGGCTCTACCCTCAGGATCTCGTCTACCATGACTTCCAATTCACTATCTAGGAACTTTGGATTCTTCTTTAGGGGCATGGTGATGGGTGGTGGTGGTGGTGATTGATGTGTGTGTGTGCAAGTGAGGGTGTGTGTGTGTAGGTTTTGCTGTGTGTGTGTGAGGGTGCTATTTGTTGAGGTGCTAATGTTGTGTGGCTTTTGTGTTGGATGAGCTGTGTGTGTGTCTGTGTTTGCTGTGTGATGGTGTTCTGTGCTGGCAGGTCAGTGGGATTTGCAAAGGATCATGGTAGGGATTTGTGGCCTTTATGTAGGTGGAGTTGGGGGTGTGTCCTTGTTCCATTTTTTTCACCCCCTGTATTTATTGGCTTTGTCATTGCTTGTTTGGCCCTTTTTTTTGTATGTTTTCATTTGTGATTATTGTGCATGTAGGAGTCGTTCTTCTGACCGAGTAGGACGTAGCAGTTGTCTGGTGCGCGCCTCTCCGAGTCGTTCCCGCTGTGTTTCAGCACAGTTTCATATGCGGCGTACGCGTCGGTCGCGGAGTATTGTGTTTGTTCGGCTGGGTTTGGTATGCGTGTCGGTCGTACGGCTTGGGCTCCGTACGAATCGGTCTGAATTTGCAACTATTGCATCGTACTGCGCGGGTCGGAGTTCGCGGGTACGTTTCGTTTGGATTATTTCCTGATGCGTGTCGGTCGGTTCGATTCGCGTGGTTTCCCGGCCGGTTAGCTTGTGTCCGGCCGGGTCGGTCGTTCGCCTTGAGTTCCGTGCGAGTCGGTCGTGATTCCCATGCATTTCATCGTACTTCCCAGGTCGGGCAACGCCGGGTCGTGTCGGTCGGACTAATATCCCGTACCGAGTCGGTCGGTATTTTTTCCGGCCCGAATCGGAATCGGCCCCTTAGTGTCTAGACTTGTGGGCTAAAAGGCACGTTTAAGGGTGACATAGATTATGATTAAACATAGCTTTTTCTACATGCTAAAAGAGTTTCTTCTGCCATGCAGTGCTAGGCTACAGTCTTTGAAGCCACTTTGATAAGCCTGAAGCCAGTCCCGTACGTTATATACATAGGTATTGCAAATATCCAACACAGCCCACAAGTGACATTTAACTTTATTGCCAGTGGTTTATTTTCTATGTGAACTTACGGTTACTGTTTGACCTGGCCCTCTCTGCAAGGTCACCCCGAAGCGTTTCGCCTTTTACCCTCCACTTTTTGCTGAATTTAATTTTGTTGGCTTTAGGACTCTGTGCACTTTACCACTGCTAACCAATGCTGAAGTGCTTCTGCTCTCTCCCCAAAACATGGGTAATTTGTTTATACCCAATTGGCATGTTTAATTTACTTGTAAGTCCCTTGTAGAGTGGTATACCATATACCGAGGGCCTCTAAATTAAATGCTACTAGTGGGTTTGGGGCACTTTTTGTGCCACCGACTTAAGTAGCCTCTTAAAACATGTCCCAGACCTGCCACTGCAGCCTGTATGCAGTTTGAATGCAGTTTTGTACTGCCATATCAACTTGGCATTAAAACACCATTGCTAAGTCTTAAATACCCTTTTTATTACATGTACGGCACCTCTAAGGTAGGCACTGGGTAGCCCATATGGCAGGGCACTCTTTAATTAAAAGGTTGGACACATACTTTTAAGTTTTGCATGTCCTGTTAGTGAAACACTCCTAAATTCGTTTTTCACTACTGCAAGGCCTACACCGCCCGTAGGATAACGATGGGGATTCCATATTACATTTTATAAGCTGTAGTTTCCAATTGGGAGGTGGTGGCTATGTCATGTTTGGTGTCTATGAAATTGTAACGATAAACCCTCTTTAATGGTAAAGTCAGATGTTTCATCATAATTTTGAAATTGCCAATACATGTACCCCCATACCATAAATCCTGGTCTAGTTTACAGTCAGAAACATCAATTGTTCATATCTGTAAGTGTCATTTATGACCCCTTGTTCTTTTCTGAATTTTATTTTTAACCACTCGGCTCCCACATGTGCTTTTTTATGTGGAGCTATGCACCTATCACATTATGTGAGATAAAGAAAAGACATGGCATGTGTAAAAGATGTTTTTCACTCAATTCAGTGTTTTTACTTCAGGAACCATCCGTAAGCATTCAGTGTTGTGCAGTAAACAAATAGTAGACATTTATCGGGATTGTTACGTAAACATCATAGTAGACATAATATATTCACAACATCTAACATTGTTACAAAGTAACATTACATTTATTATTGTACAGCACATATAATCCAGATAGTGTTTGTTGTGAAAAAGTGTCCAGCAATGTAAACCAAAAAAGGTACCATGTTTCCATAAGCTGGGGACATACTGTGACCCTCAGAAATGCAGTCCAAAAAGTACTAAAGGGCCATTACTGGTCGGAGGTCATTCTACAGGTCATAGAGGTATCAATACTCTCTTTGCCTTTCCATCTATAATTTTATTAAGGAATGGCTGTCTCCTGACCACTTTAGTATGTTCGCCAATGTGAATTGACCTTCTTGTGGGGCCTGTGTGTTTTGGCAAAGGTCTTCCTCAGGGCAGGAACTGTGCGTATACGGGACTCTGTGTGAAATATAAAGCAACAGGTTGGTAGTCATGCCAGTCTGCTCGAATTGCTTATGTTAAAATCATATTTACAAAAGCACACCTAATTACAGGTTGCCCAAAATGTTCTAGAAAATCCTTTCTCTAGAGGAAGGCCACATAAACAAGCATTGGCATAGCCAATAGGTCTCGCTTTTGGTATGTTGTAAGTGTGTAGTTAGGTAGCATCTATTTTTATGTGCAGTAATATAAAGTGTTGCATGGCTGAATATTTGTAAGGTTAGAATTCGATACCTATTGGCGTATTTGTTATAGAAAATAGACGTAAAGCAAAAAGTTTGTATGTGTAGGCGTACAGTTGTAAATGCAATCTACTGGTTTTGTAATAGCATTTTAGCGAGGATGGGAAGGGGAGAGTTCTGTGCAGGCGCGGCCCGTGGTAGGAGTGCCGGTCGGGCGGTGATGTGGGGCGGGGGAGGGGCAGGGTGGGGGGTAGTAAACTACGAATTAAGGCCGAATACAGGTAAGTGAACATTTAAATAAATAAAACGAATTTCGTTGTGAGCGCTGCATCGCCAAATGCGATGCAGTGCGCGCAACGAAATTCATTTTATTTATTTAAATGTTCACTTACCTGTATTCGGCCTTAATCCGTAGTTTACTACCCCCACCCTGCCCCTCCCCCGCCCCACGTCACCGCCCGACCGGCACTCCTACCACGGGCCGCGCCTGGTTCTGTGACATAGAAGAGATAACAACAGTGAGAAAATAGTAAACACATGTTGCTGCCACTTATCAAAAGAGCATCCTGGGGCCTGTTTTTTTGCGTGTGTTTATGTACAATGCGTGTGAAAGCAATACTTTTATACTGCATGTGACCTGTTGTGCGTATTACTTTAAAAAAATGATTGCAAAACAAAAAGGAAGGGCAGAGCAAGTGCCATGCTATATGAAGCGCTGTGCTATTTTAAAGAAAACTTAGGTGTTATAAGTTGTGGCGGCAAAAATAGGGAAACACAGAAGAGAGGAGTGGGGGCTATCGAAGGGGCGAGACAGCAAAGCGAACGCCCTCCTGGGACCGGTTTTGTGTGTTATTTGAAAAAATATGATGCACAACAAAACCGAGGGCGAGGAAGCGCGATGCTATATCAAGCACTGAACTATCAGAAAGAAGACTGATGTGTTTTGAGTTGTGGTGGCGAAAATATTAAAACATATAAAAACAATACTTATATCCATTATGTCACCTGTTCTGCGTGGATTTTTTTAGTATTTTTTTACTAAGACTCCGTACATTCCCCCCCTCCGTATAAATGCGGCCCCTGCAGTATATTGTATAATGTAGAGAAATTTTAGGTATTTTGACTCGTGGTGGCGAAAATAGTAAAACACGGAAAACAGGAGCGGGGGCAAGCAAAGGAGCGAGATAGCAAAGCGAACGCCCTCATGGGACCTGTGTTGCGTGTTTTGGGAAAAAAGAGGATGCAAAAGAAAACTGAGGGCGAGCAAGCGCGATGCTATTAAAGCGCTGTATTATCTTAAAGAAGACTTATGTGTTTTCTCTTGTAGCGGCGAAAATACTAAAATATGCAAAAGAGGAGCAGGGGCGAACCAATGAGCGAGACAGAGAGTGAGCGCGATGCTATTAAAACGCTGTACTATCTTAAAGAAAACTTATGTGTTTTGCCTTGTAGCTGCGAAAATAGTAAACCATGCAAGAGAGGAGCGAGGGCGAGCGCACAAGCGCGATAGCAAAGCGAATGCGCTAGACTCGTGCAGGAAGCAAAAAGGGCCGGCGGAAATGCTAAAACACGCGAGAGGAGTGGGGGCGAGCGAGCGACCAAGCGCGGCAGCAAAGCGAAACCACTAATTCTAAACACATGCTGCTGCTGCGCGTAACCGCAAGCAATATGCAATGGGCGGGTACATTTGTTAAGGAAGGTGGGACATGCGCCCGCCTTGGACTAATCACATGCTGCCTTTGTAAAGAAGACGCACGCAAACGCCAATAGCAGTTAAGCACACGCATGAGTGTGTGCGGAGCGTGTGCGAGCGTCTGGTGACATTTTTGAAAGCCCTTACATAAAGTCTCGCATTGCAGCGCATGCGCGCTGCGCTAGGCTCGACCTAAACATGAATTCAAGGGAACTGCAGCATGAACATACCATTCAAAAAGAGTGTCGCATCGAGGGGCTCCACCTTCGGGAGGGTGTGGTTTGAGTCTGGCGCAAATCTTTATGTAAAACACACAAGATGATGGACGGAATGCTGCACATTGGCAAACATTCACCCCCAGTCACAGATCTGGGTTTAATCCATCGTTATTTTGCTTCACCACGCCACCCCAGTTCAGACATAGCCATATGCAAATCAGTCTTGACCCTGTGCCTCATGGGAACAGTCCAGACCGAACTGCCAAGCCATGTCTTCCCTGGACCAGAATCAAGAATCCTAGGACCGGTTTCAGGCTATCAGCCTTCATCAGCCAGGATAGCTTGACTCCAGTGGCGTAGTGAGCACGGGACCCACGTCTGGGCATACCCTTCCCACTTAGGGCGAAATGCAAAACACACAAGATGATGGACGGAATGCTGCACATTGGCAAACATTCACCCCCAGTCACAGATCTGGGTTTAATCCATCGTTATTTTGCTTCACCACGCCACCCCAGTTCAGACATAGCCATATGCAAATCAGTCTTGACCCTGTGCCTCATGGGAACAGTCCAGACCGAACTGCCAAGCCATGTCTTCCCTGGACCTGAATCAAGCATCCTAGGACCGGTTTCAGGCTATCAGCCTTCATCAGCCAGGATAGCTTGACTCCAGTGGCGTAGTGAGCACGGGACCCACATCTGGGCATACCCTTCCCACTTAGGGCGAAATGCAAAACACACAAGATGATGGACGGAATGCTGCACATTGGCAAACATTCACCCCCAGTCACAGATCTGGGTTTAATCCATCGTTATTTTGCTTCACCACGCCACCACAGTTCAGACATAGCCATATGCAAATCAGTCTTGACCCTGTGCAAATCTTTATGTGCTTGTGCACCTGAAGCATTCAATAACTCGAACGACAAGGGGAAAGCTGGATGTCAAAGAGCTCTTCTGGTTTCATTCAGTGGTTTTGTAGTGAGTTTACTGTAGAACGCATACCTGCTGGTTTTCAAAGGGGGTGTTATTGTCCTTGCTAGATCTTGGTTTCTTGCATAAGGATCATATCCTACAAGATAGTTTGTGGATGTATAGTGTAGGCAGAGGATTTTTGAACAGATCACAAGAACACAGGCATATCACCACCCTTTGTGTGCATGCACCGAGGCTTGTGATGTAGTTTAACCTAACTCGGAGTGTGCGCGGGGGATACGTGACCTGTGCCCATCATCGTATATATATCGATAGCAGCCATAACCTCCAAGCAAACAAGAATGTTTGGCAGGATGGAATGCTCTATGGTCCCCGGCTTGTGATCTGAGCCCTGTTTGTATTAGTAATGTTTTGGAAGGCTAGAGTTCAAGGGTGAAAACATGTGGCAACTGGAATACAATGCAGGGTGTATTTGTCAGAATTTTTGCATGCAACCTGTAGGACCCTTGAGTGTGCTCATTCATAAATTTTTTGTTATGGAACGTGCGAGACACGTTTTATATAAAAAAAATTAAAAAGTGCTTTGGGGTTCTAATTGGGGGGCAAACATGTCCTCAACCGTTTCAAATGACCCCCATCATGCATCAACAAGACTAAGGCAGTCGGCAAGTACTTTAAGTTGCTCACTGACACACTTCGTTATTAGAGTCACAGAGTGCGTATTCTAACCAAAACAGTGCTTGAAGGCTCTATATGGTGGGGGAGGGCGAGTATGCCCTCGGCTGTTTAAAATAGCCCCCAGCATGCATCTAAGAATCTTCGCAGCGCATAGAGTGCTGCTAATAGTGTAAACCCTGCTCGTTTCAGAGTTCCCCCGTGATCGGTGGTATGATCCCCAGGTTGGTGGACACCTAAACAAGTGATCGGTATAAGTTAGATAAATAGAGGGGCAGCTGGGCACATACCTTGATTTTGATTGAGTCCTCACATAAAGGCATCTTGAATCGGTCCTCGGAAGGTTGTGTTGTTAACCCACGAAAGATAGTCTCTTTACTCTTACCAGACCCACAGACTACTCTATTGGTTGTGAGACATGTGTTTTAGATCAAGGGTTCTGATTGGCTGTGGGCTGGCCATCACTATGTGCTTGTTGGCAAATGTAGCTCGTGCATCATGTCTATATGTGGCATGGCGCTCTTAAAGTACTATGTAAGTTCTGGCAAAAATCTAGCTAAAAGTCTAGTGGCCCCAGTAAACGTAGAGTTAAATTAGTGTATCGTATAAACTTCCTAGTACTCTGTATAGATTGTGGCAACTGCTATTTTACACAGTGCTTTAAATGGGAAAAAATAAGTGCAGGTACTCATTAAAATGAACTAGAGGTGTGGCAAGTGGGCGGGGCTAGGGGCGGGGCTAATGGCAAGACATGATGATACATAATGACTTCTATACCAGTTGCAGCACATATTTAAACACGAGAAATGTGTTTATGTAAACAAAACAGGTTAACTCATTACACAAAATAAAAGCCAAACAGAATGATATGTTAACATTTCCTTGTGTATATATATATATATAAATATAAATATTAAAGTTAACAAGAAATACAACAGATTTTTAACTTTACACAAATTTGTGTTAAAATGCCATTTCTAAGCCCCGATTTCAAAACTGAACAAATATCTGGTATTTTTAATCTGAAAAAGTGTCAATCCTATCTTCACCTATCACCTCACTTTTTTACATTCCTCCCTCCCCTTTCCTTCTATGTTTATCTTGTTTTTCCCCCAACCAGACCCTTTGCCAGTTGGGAGCTCATTCCTGGACTGCTGCAGCGTTCCTTGCTATTCATTGCTCTTTGGGCAGGGCTACCTTCACACCCACGGATCCCTCGCTGTTATGTAAATGCAGCCATTAGTGTTGGAGGGGCACACAATGCTCCTGCGCTGAAAAAAAACAAACATGAAAAGAAAACCGGCCTTGGGGAAGGTGTAGGATTGTGCTGCACTGCCACTCGCTTTAGTAAGGCCAGTGCAATAACCTAAATGGGACTGGATTACTGACCACAGCCCCAGCCCAGGCCCAGGACATTTCACGCACCTGACGGAGAGGGGGCTGAGGGTGGGTGGAGGAGGGGAAGGGGTTAAAGAACTTTTACCTGAATGGTCGTTGCACGCCTAATTAACAGTGCAGGGTCTGCCTAGACGCTGTCCTGTTAATCACAGCGTGATGCAAGCCCTATCAAACCCCTGCAGTGTGGAGAAATTCAAAGGGGCGCCTCTTGACTTTAGCAGCGTCCCTGCAAAAGTCTACTTCAGAGGCTGTGTGCGATTGCGAGATCCGGAAGCAGAGCAGCCTGTCTTGCATTGCAGAAGATACCGAACCCGAGCCATCAATCAGGGTACCGGTACTCTCCCTGACTAAAGAAAAGTGCCGGTACTGACGGCTAAAAAATTTGGAAGTGCCGGTACTCAGTACCGGTGAGTACCGGCCCATTTAAAGCACTGATTTTACATCGATCTAATATTTCCTTTTGGGGTGAAATACAGGGTATATAACTTTTTGCACCAATCATTAAAGCAGCACGGGCCCAAATTACCATAATCAAGGCTGGCTTTGGTGTACAAGCCTCACAGACACAGGCAGTGTCTACGTCTCGTGCTCTAAGTCACACAGGAGGACCAAACGTTTTTATGGAGGCTATTGCCTTGAATTGTGTGCATTTGTTTGTATTTGTCATATACATACTCCGTTTTTTTTGTGTGGCACAAAGAAGTGTAACTGTGCAGCAATTCCGTGATGTGCCAACAACTTATATATATATATATATATATATATATATATATATATATATATATATATGACTATTAAAGCCTCAACAGTGCAAATAATATAATATATTTACCACAGTTGTTCTTTTCCATGTTTCTGACACATCAATAAAACTAAAATCTCCCCAGCTGCACTTCCTATATGTTTCACAGAGTTGTGGATACCTTAATCTTTCTCATCAGAAAACTTAACTGTATTCTATAGAACTCTACAGTAGTTCTGTGTTTTACAGATTGGGTTCAGTCCCTATCTTGTGTATATGTTTGATCAATTGAATACTAAATGTCAGGAATCTTCACATTTCTGCCTTTGGCCTGGCTCGAATGTAGGAAAGCCGCATGAGGGTACCTGCTATATGGAGAGTCAGCTATTATAGACCATGGTGCTATTTGTTGTTTCCCAGCATAGGCCAAGTCACAAGGACAGATCACACAGTAAATCACGCTGGTCGTATTGCAGTTAGTGAATTCTGAAAGTTTGATTTTTGTTCCTTGATAAATGAATTCTTCTTCTTCTATTGTACTGTCACATGATGTGCTATTCCCACATTTGTGGTGACCTTTTATTGGTGGCAAATTGAGCATAGTGCTCAATGAGGGAGTCTCAGTTCTGCGCATTGTGTTTGCTCTGACCAGACTGTCTTGGAGTTTTTTTTCTTTTGAGGGCAAACAGAGGCACTTCTTTGAATTGTTCCAGACCATTGACTATTTCCATTTCTTGTGGATGGAATTCTTCACCGCTTTTGTTGCTCCAGAGAAGGTAGGCACACATTCCATCATGTCATTCGTATTGTGATTCTTGGTTCTAGCAGGGTCACACAGGGGGTGTACCACACCCGTTTCATTGCTCTTTTGAGTAATTTCCTTGGATAATTTCTCTGTAGTAGTTTGCTTATTAGATCTCCCGCATTTGCGCAAAGTAATCCTCTCTCTTGGAGAAGTTCCTTCAGATCATTAAGAAGTGACTATATGGCAAGTTGTCTCTTAAATTCCTTTGATGGAAACTTAAGTAGTGTAGGAATGTATTTCAATCAGTCTTCTTGGTATACAGAGATGGGTAGATACTATTCATCTCATGCCTCAGTGTGATGTCTAGAAAAATTATCTCTTTTTTGTGAAAAGACATGGAAAACCAGATATCCGGGCATCTCCACTGAGTCTGTCAGTAAATTCACTGATCTTGTCATCAGGTTCTCTCCAGATTATCAACACATTGTTGATGTATCTTTTCCATATGTGGATGTGTTCTTTGAAGGGGTTGTTGCTGTATATCCATTTCTACTTGAATAGTGCCATTAACATTATGGGCATCTCCGGTGCGAAGGGACATCCCGTCGCTGTCCCTTTCATTTGTAGATAAAACTGCTTATTAAATTTGAAAAAGTTAAACTTCAGGCAAACTGTTGCAAGTTCTAACTGAAATTCTGTAGGGACTTCGCATGGTTGCTTTTCTTTTGTTAAGAAAAAATTCCATGGCTTCAAATCTGCTTTCCTGTGGGATGTTAGTATACAAACTGACTATGTCTAGTGTGACAAAAGTGTCGGTAGCTTCTTCGAACGGCATGCCTCCCATGGTATTGATTGCATGCATGGTATCTCTGAGGTAACTGGGAAAATCTGAGATGAGAGGTTTGAGGAATATATCCATGTATTTAGCCATGCGTTCCAGTATCGAGTTGATGCCTGAGTTGAAGGTTCTTCCAGGGGGCTCTGTGGGTCCTTATTTACCTTTGGGAGGATGTAAATCAAAGGTATCCTTGGGTTTTTGTTGAACAGGTATTTCTCTTCTTTGTTTGATAGCCAGCCTCCTTGTTTGCCTTCAGCGATTAATCGCAGATCTTGTTTGAAATCATTTTGCTGGGATTTTCTTGAATAGCCCTGTAATATTCTTAATTCTGTAGTTGGTATACTATCTCTGCTTCGTACTTCACTCAATCTATGATGATGATACCTCTGCCTTTGTCGGCAGGCTTTATTATTATCTCTTGACTGTTTATCAATCTTGTCATGGCTTCCTGTTCAGCTTTAGATAGAAAGTGTTCTCACAGGCTTAGATATATAGTCTATTTAAAGCATGACAGAGACCAAAACTTCGAGCTTCAGAGAAGAAGAGATTGAAGAGCTTCTCAGAAGACCATTCACTTTCAATATTGGGAGTAATATACAAAGCTCGGGCTAACAAACTGAGGTCGACAAAATTACCAGATTGATGAATAACCAAATGAGGACTGCACTACATGGGGAGTTGATATTGGAGCACCTCAGAGCTGGTACAATTCCTCTCGGTTTCAAGTAAAAACATCCCTGTCATATTTGTGGATGTCCCCGAATACATTTGTGACTTTAGCCATATTGGAACCAAATGCTCACGCAATTGGATGTTTCAATTCATCAAGACAGCTGAAAGACTCAGCAAGAAAGAGCTGGAATTAATTAAAGAATTGGAAGAGACACTTTTGAGCAATGCAGCAGTCAAAGACGCAAGAGCATTGCTGAGTAAAATAGAGAAAGATACTGCAATCTTTAAAAAAAACACTGAAGATTTCAAGAAAGCGAAATTACAAAGGGACATCAGTAATTTCGACGTGAGATGAGGATATCCCTACCTAGATAAGGACTTCTACAAACAAGCTCTGAGAATACGAATGCATGGACTAAGGCTAGTCTACTGTGATGCTTATGTAACAATCCCGATAAATGTGTATTATTTGTTTATTGCACAACACTGAATGCATTACAGGTGGTGCCTGAAGTAAAAACTCAGAATTGAGTGAAAAACATCTTTTATACATGCCATGTGCACTTCCAAGCGTTGGCGGCATTCATTGCATACCTGAGACTCCAACCGGATGGTGGATGTCTCCCCTACCTGTACGCGTTAAGTTCTAAAGGCATACCGAGATTTTACCGGATGGTGGATACCTGTACAGGATCATTGCATCCATTCAGGAAAAGACGCTTTTCATTCAATCACCTGATATATACTGGATTATGAAAATCCAATCTTGGATCTCCCCATTAATTGAGGAATTCAATTTGTACCTATAGATATCAATGTCTGAAAAATAGACAATCAATTGACTGTCCATATCTGTTCAACAGTCCTGAAGAAGACCCTCGTGATGCATGCCAATTGCGCATACCCCTGGGTCGAAACGTCGACACTACTTGTGTTCATGTCCTAGCAGTTTCCTTGCCCCTACTCTAAAAATCGCTTTGGGCTATGTGAATTCATGCGATGAAATTATAAACTGGACAGAATGACCAAATATAATTTTTTCATGTCACTTGTATATATCATGTATATAGCTCACTATTGATTTCACTTTGTCACTTTATTGCACTTTATACTCACGAGAGTCACTTTCTCCATTGCGCCGATTGATTTGTGCCTGTGACAGCCATATATATATTCTTTTTGAATAAGAAAAGAGTAAAACTTTGTTTTCTCAACTCATTGTTCTCTGTTTTGTGGTGTGTTCCTATCATATACTTGTTCTTTCATAATTCATTTGTTGAAAGTGACAGAAATTGAGTGACTGTAATGTATTAATTACTCAGTACACAGCAATTGTACTACCCAACAGAACCACTGTTTAACATATTACCAATACCGAGGTTCTGAGGGACACAGGGCTACCCCATTATCCTTAATGGAGATACATCTTAGGGCCACATTCAAGGGTCCAGGACTGGGGTGGCACCACTTGGCAGGGCCGACTCACAGATGGAAGAGTCTAGGTGCAGAAGCAGGTTGGTTAGAAGTCTTTTATGTCCCTGAGACTTCAGATCAGGAGGCCAGCCAGCTAGCCCTTGGAGTCTCTCTGGGTTCAAGTGATGCACGTATCCAGTCTCCTCACCCAGGCCAGAGGGCAGCAGGCAGCAGGTCAGCACAGAAAGACAGGAGTTCAAACAACAGCCCAGCAGAGTGGCAGTCCTTTCTGCAGCACAGAAGTCCTTCTCCTTGACAGAGTCTTCACAGGTTCACTGAGGTCCAGTATCTATGCCCAGCTGTGCCTTTGAAGTGCACAGAGGCCCTGCCCTTCCTGCCCTGGCTTCAGATTCACTACAGGGGGTATGCAGACCTTTGTGGGGACAGGACACAGCCTATTCAGGTGAAAGTGAGGTTGGGTCCAGCTCCTCCCTCCCATCCTGCCAGGATGGGCCATGAACTCATACCTATGCTCCCATTGTGTGCGGCTATCTACGGGGAATACACAAAGCCCAGCTGTCACCCACTCTAGACATGTGATCAGAGACAGGCAGCAGGTACCAAATGGCTAAAGTAAGAAAATCAAGCGGGGAAATTGTTTGAAAGACTGTGTGGGCACTTTTTGCACTCCCACCATCACGCTGTTTAAATTGTGTACAATTGTAAGCGTTTACAACCTGTACTCTCGTGGTTGTTTTTAGGGTCATTACGTTTCTGTATCTCTTGTTACTTGTTGGATCCTGTCTACGTGCGGCAGTAGGTATATGCAGTAGCGTCTGCACTGCACTATACTTTGTTATTTGAGGACCTTATATTTACGAAGACCACAGTGGGCACGTGCACTTTTCACCTTTTTGGATTTTAATGGTTCAACAGCACACTTCAGTGATTTTTCATGCATTAATTGGGTAGCACCCAGAACTTTGTTTCACCACTATAGGTGGCAGCAATCTTTTAACTCCGATTTCTGCTGAAAATTATTGGCGATTTCTAAGGGCATAGCTCAGCATGATTTGTTGTACCTCAACTTTTATCTGGTTTCGCTTTACTCTCCCGGCTGTGGGTGTCTAATCACATGGTAGCGATTTATTTACTGTGTTTCATTTTGTGGCGGTAACCCGTGGTTATTTTTTGTTTACTTCGCAGTGGCCCCTGAAGAAGGGACGATGTGTCCCGAAATGCATAGGGCAGCACACATCTGAGTGATCTTTGATTCAAGATTATTATACTTCAGCAAATGAATATGGATTATGTACAAAACCAAGTTGAATGTATTATGTAATGCAACTGGAATTGTTGTTGTTTTTATTTAAATTCATGTGTACCACAAAACAATGAAAATATTGTGGCAAACAGTTCTTGTCCAGATGGTTCCTTTGAGTGTACATGATTGAAAATGTTGTGAACTTTTGGTAAATTGTTTAAACAGTTTAAAATTCTTTTCAGTAGTGCACACAGTCTTTCAAGCAATTTCCCGCTTGATTTACTTACATATCAGTCATTTATGTGGGACGGGCAGCCCACAAATACTGTGTAGCACACAATATCTCATGAGCTTGAAGAATTCACCATAACTTAGTATTACCTCACCATTTACTTTTTACGGTGTGCATCATTAATATTATTTTTTCATAAAGTAAGAAAATGCCAACTTTCTAAAAGTGGCATTAGAAGAATTTCAATTTAAAATCCGACTTCACCATAAGTTTGGATTTTAAGTTGTGATTCAAGAGACACCAGACTTGAAGGGTTATCTCTTCCCAATTAGGAATTACACATAAAATGTAATACGGTAATCCCAATGTTATCCTATGGGAGAAATGGGCTTGCAGTAGTGAAAAACGACTATGAGAGTTTTTCACTACAAGGACATGTCAAACTTAAAGGTACATGTCATGCTTTATAAATACATTGCACCCTGCGCTCTGGAATGTCCAGTGCCTATCTTAGGGGTGATTTATATGTATAAAAAGGGAAGGTTTGGCCTGGCAAAATGTTTATTTTGCCAGGTTGACATGGCATTGTAAACTGCACAGACAGGCTCTGTAATGGGAGGCATGAGCCATGGTTAGAGGGCTACTTAAGTGGGTGGCACAATAAGTGCTGCAGGCTCACTAGTAGCATTTCATTTACAGGCCCTGTGAACATGTAGTGCACTTTATTAGGGACTTATAAGCAAATTAAATATGCCAATTCGGGATGAAACCATATTTCTTTGTTTAGGGGAGAGAGCACAAGCACTTTAGCACTGGTTTAGCAGTGGTAAAGTGTGCAGGGTCCTAATACCAGCAAAAAGCAAAAACACAGTCAGAAAAAGTGGAGGAAGAAGCCAAACAGTTGGGGGCAGACCAGCCTAAGGCTGTCAGGTCTAACACGGTCATTGCTGTATCATCAATACAGTTGCGAAAAATGAGGAATAGGGGTAGAGGGAGACTATAACAGAAAAACAACTGGACCTGAACTGTCATACGTTTATGGCACTCGCCCTTATATTCCTTAGATGCAAATGTGTCTGCCATTCCATTCCTTGTGTACTATAAATTGTCTTGAGGGGACTTCCAGTCATACACCCCTAGGGTCAATGTTACAATGTGGTGCATTAATACTGTAGTCTTGGGTGGATTGAATTAAGTCAGTGCAAGGAACTTTAGGGTGGACTTAATGTTCTTGTGCGTATTCTTACAAGTATAGAGTCCAAG
The DNA here is from genome assembly GCA_963921515.1 of Calotriton arnoldi. NCBI lineage: Eukaryota > Metazoa > Chordata > Amphibia > Caudata > Salamandridae > Calotriton > Calotriton arnoldi. The sequence continues at coordinate 1,241,180 of CAWUFW010002526.1, forward strand.
CTCATGGCTATTGCTGACCCTCCTGTACGCCTACAAGTTTTAATTATAATCTCTACTTGTGCTTCAGCCCAGCATTTCATTTCTGTCAAATTGGGGATTTTGCCACTTACCTTGACAGTGCAGTTTGTCTCTTGGCAAGGTCAATAAACTTACATCTGGGTTTTAAGTGTTTGGGGCAAGATGCTAAGCTCAGCAGGCCCACCTTTGACAAGCCCTATTTTACCCATCAGGGTAGTCAAGGAGCTTTAGTCTGTGTCCCCAAGATCTGTACAAACTCAAACCATGAGGAAGAGTCATGCTTCTTCCTGCGGTAGGTGCTCGGTGCATAAAGATACAAAAACAGTTCACTGCTTAAACTCGTAATATCACTCACAATTTAAAGAAACAAGTTGCATCACTAAAAATCTGACACCCCTGATAAAAAAAGGGAAGTCCAAATAAGCCAACATTAACTCTATCCCCCCTAAATATCTCCAAATATGACACCTTAAAAATAACATGCCAGGAATTCCAGAATACTCAAGAAGGCAGCGATTCTTCTCTAGCTCCACACAGCAAAAGTCACAACAGGATTCAACAATACTCTGAACTAAAGAACCAAGCAGAGAATGGTCACTGGATGCAGTTATTGAATAACAAGTGTGTTGTATCCTCTATATGAAAACAAGTTACTTACCTGTAACTTTGGTTCTCCAGTATTGGAAGCTTTCATAGATTCCCATGCTTGGAATCATTCCCCGTCGTCGAGATGGGAGTCTCGTTAAATATAAAATAGTAGTAAATAACCATTACAAAAGAGAAACAGGCCTAGGCCTAATCCCATTTTGCAACCAGACCATGTCTTTTTGTAAAAGAGACCAAAAAGAACAGGCAGCCAATCAGAGCAGCCTCACCCTCTAGAACCTTGGTGAAAGAACCTCAGCTCCTCAGATTTTCGTATACGTTGTGAAATAATCACACAGAGAGATGCTGAGCTTTCCCAGGGAGGAGGGTGGGTCGCATGGGAATCTATGAAAGCTTCCAATACTGGAGAACCAAAGTTACAGGTAAGTAACTTGTTTTCTTACTCCAGTATTGGAGCTTTCATAGATTCCCATGCTTGGAATCAGAGTAGCTAGCAGTAAACATACACATTTTATCATAAAGCATAACCCTTTGATAAACGTTCGTTAAAACATACTTCTACATTAATAATATGCAGAGAGATAGTTACGAATGAACATGCAGTACACAATAATAGTAATAGTAAATGAATTCAGAAACAAGATAAAACGTGTAAAAGCTGAAAAGCAGGAAGGAGGGATGCAAAGGAAAGCTCACCACTCATTGGAAGAGGTTCCTCAGGACTGCCTGGCCAACAGCTGTGTCATCTCGCAGTGAAGCGTCCAGGCAGTAATGTTTTGTGAACGTGTGAGTGCTGCTCCAAGTCGCAGCCCTACAAATGTCTTTAATCTGGACACCAGCAAACAGAGCCGTCGAGGATGCCACAGACCTTGTAGAATGCGCCCGGACTTTACCCTCCAGGGGTTTGCCCGCTGCTGTATGACAGTATCGAATAGCGCTAACAACCCACCGAGCTATCCCCTGCTTGGAAAGGGGAAAACCCTTGCGGGGAGCGCTGAATGACACAAAAGTTGAGAAGATTTACGGAAGGGCTTAGTCCGGTCCAAATAAAACTTCAAGCACCTCTGTACGTCCAGAGAATGAAGAGCTCTCTCAGCAGGAGAAGAAGGCTGAGGGAAGAAGGTCTTAAGAATTACTGGCTCGTTGAGATGAAAAGTAGAAGGCACTTTAGGAATGAATTTAGGATTAGTTCTCATGATGACTGTATTGTTCTTGAACTGAAGGAAAGGCTCCTGAATTGTAAGAGCCTGCAACTCTCCAATTCTCCTGGCTGAAGTGAGTGCTAGCAACAGAGCTAGTTTCCAGGAGAGGAACTTTAGATCCGTTCGATGAATGGGTTCGAATGGGTGTCTCATCAATTGAGAAAGAACCAGGTTCAAATGCCACGTAGGAGGTGGAGGTCTCACTGGCGGAAACACCCTGAAGAGGCCCTTGAGAAATTGCTTAACAATTCTGGCTGACCAAAGAGAAGGCCCAGATGAGGTGCGCCGAAAGCGAGAAACCACTGCTAGGTGTACTTTAATGGAAGAATGAGCCAGACCTGCCTTAGCCAGGGACAGGAAATATGGAAGTACGTGGTGTGGCTGCGACAAGAAAGGATCCAACCCTGCACCCTGACACCAGATGCAGAATCATTTCCATTTCAAGCGGTAAGTCTTGTTAGTGGAAGGAGCTCTCGCCTGCGAAAGGACATCCTTAACCTCCTCCGGAAGATCTAAGTCAAGAAATTCTCGCTGCTCAGGAGCCATGCTGAGAGCTGTAACGAGTGAGGATCTGGGTGCCAAACCTGACCCTGAGACATCGTGAGGAGGTGTGGAATCTGATGCAGTGGTGGAGGACGATCCAAGGAGAGAAGGTGAAGTTCGGTGAACCAGAACTGCCTCGGCCATGCTGGAGCTATGAGGATCATTCTGCACGGTTCTGCCTTCATCTTCATGAGCAACCTGGGAATTAGCGGAATGGGGGGAAAAGCGTATACAAATGCGCCTGACCAGGCGATCGAAAGCGCATTCCCCAGCGACCCTCGATGGTATAGCTTGCTGGCGTAAGACAGGCATTTCCTGTTCTCTGGTGTGGCAAACAGGTCTATGGAGGGTCTGCCCCACCGGCGAAAGACACCCTCCAGCGTAGCCTGATCCAGCTCCCACTCGTGGGTGACAGATTTCAGCCTGCTGAGCCTGTCCGCTTTGTCGTTGAGCACTCCGGGCAAATGTTCTGCTTTCAGAGAAATCTTGTGCAGGATAGCCCACTCCCAAATCGCCTGGGCTTCTTGTGACAAGAGAAAGGACCTGGTCCCGCCTTCCTTGTTGATGTAATGCATGGCTGTGGTGTTGTCCGTCCGGACAAGAACCGACAACCCCTGCAATCTTGGAAGAAACGCTTGAAGAGCTAGACGAATCGCTCGTAGCTCTAAGAGGTTGATGTGTAGGAGGCGATGTTCCGGAAGCCAATGACCACTGACCTGCAGATCTTGCAACACTGCGCCCCAACCCTCCAGAGAGGCATCCGTCGTCACCACTTGAGGCGCTGGAGTGTTTACGAAGGATAGACCTTGGGATAAATTCTTTTTCCTTGTCCACCAGAGGATGGCTTGCTTCATGGCGTGAGTGATCACTAGCTGGTCGTCGAAGGAACCGCTCACCTGCTTCCACTGCAAGTTCAGGTGCTCCTGCAAGGGACGCATTCTCAGTCTGCAGTGAGGTATTAAGGGAATGCAGGAGGACATCATCCCTAGAAGTGATTTGAAACGGCGAACAGAAAGACACTTTTTTCTTCGCACTAAATGAGCCATGGAGATTAGATTTCTTTGTCTCTCCAGAGATGGAAACACCTTGTTGAGAGATGTGTTTAAAACCGCTCCCAGAAACTGAACCTTCCTGGACGGGCGGAGAGAAGACTTGGCGTTGTTGAGAGTCAGGCCCAGATTGGAGAGGAGACAAGTGCAAGCGTCGACCGCTTCCTCTGCTGCCTCCCTGGACGAGGCCTTTAGTAACCAATCGTCCAGGTAGGGAAAGACCTGGAAATGCTGCTTCCTGAGGAAAGCTGCTACTGGTGCCAGCACCTTGGAGAAGACTCTCGGAGCTGAGCGAAGACCAAACGGCAGCACTTTGAACTGGAAATGGCTCTTGGCGACTGTAAACCGTAGAAACCTCCTGTGGGCCGGATGAATGGGGATGTGGAAATACGCATCCTCGAGGTCGAGAGTGGCCATAAAATCTCCAGTGTTGAGAAGACGCAGAATGTCCTGGAGAGACACCATCCGAAAAGATAGCTTTGTGAGATAAGTGTTGAGCTCCCTGAGGTCTAGAATGGGGCGCCATTTCTCCAATGTTTTCTTTACCAGAAAAATCTGGAATAAAACCCCTTGCCCCTCTGAGAGAGAGGGACCGGTTCTACTGCTCCCTTGACCAGCAGTTGATGGACTTCCAGCCGGAGGAGACGCAGGTGTTTGGCGGAGTTGGCGGCAGGGGCCCTGGATGGTGGAAGATGAATGAACTCTAGGGTGTGGCCACTCTGAATGATGTTTAGGACCCAACGGTCTGTTGTTATCCGTTGCCAATTGTGGAGGTATCGAGACACCCTGCCTCCTACAGATGTCTTCGAGGAAGAGGAGGGCACAGCGCAAAGAGCGAGATCGCCGCTATTGCCTCTTAGAGGCGTCCCGTCCGGGACGATTCTGCTTCCCTCTAGTGTTCGACCTAGAGAAAGACGACGTCTGGCCTTGCTTCTGATAAGAAGGACGGTAAGATTGAGGTGTGGAACCATAAGAGGAGTACCTCTGCTGTTGGTAGGAGCCCCTGTGGGATGGAGCACCTCTGCCCCTAGCTCCACGGAATGGCGCTTTCTTGTATTGAAGGGTCCCCAAGGACCGAGCAGTTTCCGTATCCTTCTTGATGTTTTGAAGGGTATCATCTATGTGCTTGCCGAACAACTCCTCACCATCAAAAGGAAGATCCAGGATTTTGTTCTGGATCTCTGGCCGAAACCATGTTGCCTTCAGCCAACCCTGGCGACGAAGCACAGCTGCACCAGCCAGGGACCGGAAAGCCGTTGTGGCGATGTCCATCGCACAATCGATGACCTCAGTGGACGTAATCTCTCCTTCTTGCAAGATCTTCTTTGCTTCAGACTTGGAAGTATCAGACAACTGATCCAGGTAAGGCGAGAGGTCGCACCACATCTGGCGGTCGTACCTTCCAAGAATCGCTAATGCGTTCGCAGCTCTAATGACAAGGCTGGCCATGGAGGAGAATCTTTTCCCCGCGTTGTCGAGGCGTCTGCCCTCTTTGTCAGGAGGTGTAGTCAGCGGTGCTGAAGGATTCCTCGACTTCCTCTGCGCTGCTTGCGAAATGACCGAGTCAGGTCTTGGCTGACCAGTCAATGAAGCTGGGCTGTCGTCTGGGGCTTTATATTTTTTGTCCAGACGCGGCAAGACTGGAATCACAGTGGCCGGATTCTTCATGGCCTTAATGCCTTCTTCCCAGACATGAGCCACGATAGGAATAGAGCGCACCGTCTTCCTATTCGGCTCTTTAAAATCATAGAGAAAGCACTCTGTTTGGACTGAAGGCATGGGAAGTTCGAAACGCAGTGATGCTCTCTCCATTAATTTGTGGAAACCCCCAATGTCAGCAGGGGGGGAATCAATCAGGGCAGGAGCCGGAGAAGCGGGATCAGGGATTACAAAATCATCCCATTCATCCCCCTGATCTTGTTGTACAAGCTCCCCCTCTTCTTCCTCTGTGGAATCATCCTGGTGTTGATCCGTCGGAGGAAGAACATCAGATGGTGTTGGAAATTGAGTATGAGTGACAGGAGGAGGAGGCACAGGTTGAGCCAAGAGGGCGGGTTGTGGAGGCGGAGGATGAGCTGAAAACCTCCGTCGGTAGTCTAAAAGCATCCCCTGTAAATCAGCCAAAAGAGAAGTGGGAACAGACACCATCTCTTGTTGAATGTCCTCTTGGTGTGAAAATGATTGTTCGTATGTCTGATCTTGATAATAATAACCCTCCGAATCAGTGTCCTGACATTTGACTATCAGCTGAGAAGGGCTATTGGCATCGCCAAAATGACTGTCCTCTCCCTCCGAGTCCTCATCCTCATCCAGAAGTAATGCAGGTGGTAAAGAATCTACTTTTCTAGGGAACGTCATGTCTGGCGAAATTTGCTTCCTCCTCACCGAAATGGAAATTTTCCCCGTCGACGACGTCGTCGACAGTCCCGTCGACGTAGAAGAAAAAATCGGCGTCGACGGAATCACCGTCGACGGAATCACCGTCGACGAGAATGCAGTCGGATCCACCGTCGATGGAAGCGGCGTGGACGTGCTGACCGTCGCCGAAACGATGGGCGTCGTCGACATAGTCGTCGACGAGATAAGCATTGCCCCTGCTGACGTCGTCGTCACTGTCATCGCCGTCTTCGTCGACACTCTCGTCGTCGACGCCACCGTCGTCGACGCCACCGTAGACGATATCCTCGTCGGCACCATCGTCGACATTGTTGAAGAAGTGCTCGTCGACGAGCCCGTCGACACTGGAATGGATGACGACGTCGACACTCCCGTCGACGCCGGAGCACTTTTAGCCTGCGATTTTGGAAGTTTAGTCGACGAGGGCTTGCGCAGCATCGACGACGAATGGCCACTCTTTCCAGAGGACTGTGAAGAGGGCTTTTTAAAAGATTTGTCCTGGCTAGGGACCATCGCAGGTGGTGTAATTAGTCCTTCCCTCTCCTTTACACCGCAGTGAGGAGATTTGACAGGACCCAGGTCCTCAGACTCCTTCGGGGTCTTTTTTGAGGCCTTAGAGGGGAGACCCACAGACGGTGAAGGGGAACCTCTACCCCTCTTGACTGACCTTCTTGATGAGGCGGCGGAAGACGACTCCTCACTATCACTAGACAGTGGTTCCTTCCTCGACTTCAGCCTGTGGAGCCTAGTTAGCAGGCGACCCTCACGGTCCCGGAGAGTCTTGGTGGAAAAGGTGCGGCAAATCTTGCACTCCGCAGCTTTGTGGTCCGGGTATAGGCAATATATGCAGTCCTTATGCCTATCCTCCACATAAAGCCTCTTCTTGCCACAAGTGGCACAAGCCTTAAATAAAGCTTTCTTCCCTTTATCTGACATTTCCCAAGGATTTTCAATGAAAACCTGAAGAAAATAGCTGGAAAAAACAGTTGAAAAGAGTTGAAGTTGAGCAAAGCTCGAGGAGACTCCCTTCTGCACAACGTGCGGTAGAAAATCTGAGGAGCTGAGGTTCTTTCACCAAGGTTCTAGAGGGTGAGGCTGCTCTGATTGGCTGCCTGTTCTTTTTGGTCTCTTTTACAAAAAGACATGGTCTGGTTGCAAAATGGGATTAGGCCTAGGCCTGTTTCTCTTTTGTAATGGTTATTTACTACTATTTTATATTTACCGAGACTCCCATCTCGACGACGGGGAATGATTCCAAGCATGGGAATCTATGAAAGCTCCAATACTGGAGTAATGCATTTATATGTAAACCAGCCTAGGTGCTCCTAGCTGCTCAGCCAGAGTGTGAGTTGGTTACGGAATGTTGGTGTGACTGTGATGAATGGAATGCCTGGGTGCCTGAGTGGATGAGTGTTGTCAGTTAGAGATGGGCTGAGTAGCTAGGCAGGCTGCTCCTGGTGGGGCTGGTAATTGACCAGAGCTGGCTGGAGTTAAGATTGTTGTCACTTGGACCAGGAACTAATAAAGGAGACTTGGAAACTCAACATGGCTACCTCCGTCTACTGGTGTAGGGCACAACAAAGTGTCTGTTCCACAATGTTCCCTCTTCAACTGCCCACAGCTTCTGCTTCTCTCAATTAGGGAGGAAGTTTTGGAAAGGATGACAACAGAATTCCCCAAAAAATCAAGGAGAAGTGCCTAAACACAATCAGTGTGTAGAAGTCAATAGCAGCTTTTTGTAAACAGTGTCTGGTCTCGAAATTAAAAAAGTATTTGAATTCATGTGCATAGCATGTGATATTTACCCTAATGCTAATCGTACAGTGACACCACACAACATCATCTTAATAGGTGTGGATAGTGTACCACGTATCTGATGATCACCACATCACATGCTGAACTGGACTGGATTACTTCAGTGTTGGACCATGATACATGTCTGTTTGTGACCCACTTCCCCAGTTGTTCGAGGTGCTTTTTAAAGCATAAATTAGAATCTTTAGCCACTCTTCTACCTCAACCTGACAGACGATGTTGATGTCACGTCCTGTCAGGACCCGTTCATGTTTACAATTTTCATGCCTCCTTGTGTCCATGCCTGTCCATGTAATGCAGTTTCTATAGCTTTATGTTGCTTTGTTTACCTCTGTTCCTGTATCCATGCCTCAGTGCCTTCCTGGGTGAATGTCTCTGTGTCACCTTGTACTCTCCTGCATCCAAGACTTACTATTCAACTGTCCCCGCCTCCATGGACTTGCCTCCCTGTGCCTTTGTTCTCTTTGTTCTTGCTTTCTCAGGCATCTCGAGATCTGGCTCTTTCCCTGCCCATTTCTTCACTCGCCTGCCTTTCAGCATGTTTTTCATTGTCTTTGAGACAAGAGTCAACGGTCTCTGTTTCCAATGTCCATGTTTGGCTTTCTATTCCTTCCTTAAGCCTGCCTTACGCATTCTCAGTGCATCTATTTCTCAGGGCCCTGTCTCGCCATTTGCCTGTGTCTCCCTGTGTCCTTAACTTACGCTTAACATTCTTTGAATGTACAAAGGAATAAATAATTGACTATTTTCAAAGCATGAAATGTTTGATGCATAAGTGTAACACGGAATCTAAGAGTGCTACACAACTCGTGCGTGCACTACTCTTGCATACTTCTTAAGTGAGGTTACAATACTTGGGACGAATCATGAACAATTGCGCTGGCTCGGAGTCCACCTGAGGGCCTGTTTGATTCATTTGCAATGTCTAACCTTGAACTTCTCTAGTTAATGCATGAACTGCAGACAGCACGAGTCAGAACAGTGAGTGAGCAGTAATTTCATCTCTTTACAGAGCTGTTCCGTTTGTAATTCATGGGTTAATTCGGAGTAATTCCTAGTTAAATGTATGTGCTTAGAAACTGCAGATGGGTAATTACAGGAGGTTAGCTCTGCGCTGAGCCAGCGCGACTCTTCATGATATGGGAACAGGTAATTTATGAACGCTTCGTTTTAAAGAAAAAGACAAGAGAACAGTTCTATTCAAACAATAAAGTTAATTGTTATGTAAATATTCACACAGTGGTAATTTGTGTACTATTTGCATTATACTGTGCACTTGCCACACCAAGCTGTAAATGTAAGCGATCCAGGAATGACACAGGCATAAGTGGTGCAATAGGTGTGGAAACGTAAATTAAATTATCCCTTTTTAAAGGGCGTGCATAGGAGGGAATGTTAATCATTTAAAGTAAACAGCAAAGAAATAAAGTTAAATTCTAATACAAAATAATTTGCCAGAAAAGTCTTACTGACCACAATGCGTAGACTATCCACACATATGGATATGAAAATTGACGAATGTAATGTAAGAATGATGCATGGACCTCATACAGGTTTACAAAGACATTATAAGAAGCTTAATTACATATGCACTCCATGGGCATGTAGGTGAACTACATGACCAACTACGGCTAAGCTGAGGCACCCACTATGTAAGAAGTCGGGCGTGGTTGGTAAATGTGGCATACAAACCTCCAACGGTGAGCTCACACCTGCGTCTTTCTGTTCATGCACTTATACATCCTAATAACATCACTCCCAATCCCAATGGGGTATTTTAGTCCATGTTCATAAGAATGGCACTAAAGCGTAATTCTTTCCTGTTACCTCTACTTGATGCCAGAAGGAAGGCAATGAGAAAATACATTGCTCCTAAGTAAAGAAAACATAGCAGGTGGGCAAGAAAGTGATTCTTCCTTGCCCTCAGTTTCGCTTTCCAAAAAGATTCGACCTCCCAAAATTCTGCTGTTCCTGTTGAAGAAGGCTGCGTAGAAATAACTTACAATATTTTGTTATTTGTATAGATCTCGCTACAGCCATTGTTAAGGCTTAGTAAGAAAGAATGAACTTGGTTTTGGCGCAGCATCACTCCAGGCCTTGCCCTAGTATAGAATTTACACACTAGCACCGAAGGTATTAATTCAAACTCTAACATAACCAGTTGTGTGTAATCTATAACTTATACACGACAGACCTCCAAGAGGTGGAGGATACGGCTTTAGGTTTCCTCGTAAAACATCATCTTCAATGTTCTTATTTTTTCATACTCAAGTACTATTTACATTGGTTATACTCTATTAAAAGTACATATGCAACTAAGGGCCTGATTACGATGTCGGGGGGACTCCAGTCAGCCCAACACCGTCTCGGTCCTGGGACCGACCGACCTCCGGTCGGTGGTCCTGACCAGGTCATTACAATGTGACTGAACACTGTTCAGCGTCATGCTCCCTTTTCTCAATGGAGCTGGTGGTACAGCCGAAAACCGGCCGTAACACAAGCTCCCATTGAGAGAAGGGAGGTGCAAGGATCAACAGTGGGGCACCATAGGTGCCCCCTTGGTCCCCAATCGGAGGACGCAAGCACAAGGGGGCCGTGCTGGGGGCCCCCAAGTACGCTTTCTGACATGGTTTCCATGTCAGACAGGCTGGCATGGAAACCATGCCGGAAACCATGCATCGTAATCTCAAGGGCGGAAAGTCCCGCCCTTGAGATTACTGGCCAGCTTCCGACTGGCTGACGGGCTCCTAGAGCCCATCGGAAGCCAGCCGTAATGACCGTCCGGTTTACTTTCCGACCACCTAGATCATAATTAGGCAGTCGGAAAGTAAAGCGCAGTGCTGTTTACGATGCAGCCCTGAAGGCTCCGACCGACAGTCAGAGCCGTAACAGGCCACATCGTAATCGGCCCCTAAGAGTATTTGCTGATTAATGCCACATTACTTTGTTTTGATTGTAACTAAGGAGACCTAGAAGGAACCACAGAGAGCAAAGACTGTGACAGATATTACCTGCTTTGGAGCAACACTTTAGTTCCATGGACTACAATGGCATCCTGCAAAGGTAGGTGGGAATTATGGAGGAAGGCATTGGATATGGGCCAGGCCACTTCATTTGAGCTCTTTTTGTTTAAACTTGGAATTATGAAATATAACTGATAAGCCAAGTCTGTATACCATACGTTTAGGACGACAAGACCAGTGCCAGATTTTCAGAATTACTAGTGGCCATGTAAACTATTTCTAATTACCTTCATTGTATGTCTGTTCATTTTATGAAGATATCCCGTAAGCCTCTCATTGATTATGAACCTGGTCAGACACTGGCCTTTTACGTTTGTTTCAACTTTGTTTGTGATAACCTTTTAGGTTTGTTTCAACTTTGTTTGTGATTTTATAACTTCTTCTTCCGGTTCAACTTCATCTTTGTTTAGAAAGTCTTCTGTCTTGCTGGGTTTGGAGTTTACATTTTTTTCTGTACCTCTCAGGAGAAGCTAAGACAACAATGCATTGCAGTTTATTTGATGCAATGAAAGAATACTCACAAGCTCAATGAAAAGGTGATACAGGGTGGAGACACCGTAAAGAGGGAATGCCAGAATGAAATTAAAACTACCTACCCAGATGTAGTTTACATATGTATCTAATAATACCCCCAAACTATATGGAGTTCTATCCTGCTGATATTTGCAGAGGCAATATGAAATTTAGACAATCTCCTGTATGGATCGTAGAGGGGTGTAGCACGCAGCATAATTTCAAATCAGAAAACGTTGCAGGTTCTGTAAATAAATGTAGAAATCGTAGTGCACATTCTGAATGAGAGCAACGGAAAATCTCCCTTTGTCCAGAGGAAGTTCTTAGTCTACAGCAGAATCTCATGCCAGTATTTCCTACAGTATAGGAGTGCAGGTAGTGGGGTTGTTTACTTGTTCTACAGAAATCTAAGGATTTAGCAATTAAAATGTTGCCAATGTTATTACTTTCGAATATATGAAATACTGTAAATGCATTGCATAATTTTTTTTAACATATTTTTCTGCTTGCACCTCTAATGAAATGATTTACATGTACGAAACCATTGCTTCACGAGGCCATTCACAAGTTCTGCTAAAATACAAATTGTTTGTCTTCTTTGAGAGACTGCTACAAAATTAGCCCCAGTTCTTAAGGTCTGTCCTTGCACTGAAATGGAAGGTCATGTGTTAGACTTGACATCCTTGGCATGGTTTCCCCTGACTTTTTGACTCTGCCTCCTGTATTTTTGACTGTGTGCTGGTTTTCGTTTTTGCTAGTTTAGGGACCCTGGGCACTTTGCCACTTCTGATCAGTGCCAAACTGCAAGTACTCCCTGTGTACATTGTAATTGATTAACCATGATTGGCATAATTGATTTACTGGTAAGTCCCTAGTAAAGTGCGCTGTGTGTGCCCAGGGCCTGTAAATCAAATGCTACTAGTAGGCCTGCAGCTCTGGCTGTGCGATCCACACAAGTAGCCTTTCAAATGTATCTCAGACAGACCACTGAAGTGTCTGTGAGTGCAATTTTAGACTGCCATGTTGACCTGACAAGCGCATTCACTTGCCAGGCCCTAATATTCCATTTTCTTACATGTAAGTCACATCTAAAGTGCTCCCAAGGTACCCCCATGGACAGGGTGCAGTGTATGTTAAAGATAGGAACAAACAAACTACTTAGAGGGGGTCAAAGGGAATATTTAAGGACCAGCCACAGATTCGTTCCCCAAACATATCATAGAAAATACAAACAGAATCAGGGGGTCAAAAGAAATTGCAAATAAAGGGGTAAACAAAATGTATGTGAATGCCAGTATTAACAACTCTCCTATGAGAAGTCCTTTATAGAGGACGGAATCCCATCACCCAGCTAAGTGGCATGCTTAATCATCTGGGACCTCCTCTTGGCCGCAATACCTAGTGCAGCGAAGGGCTACAACCCCCTCACTAGGAGGGAGGAGCACAGGGATGTTTTAAATGGGTAGGCCTAGGATTTACTAAATCCAAATGATGTGAAGCTCAAGTTGGTTGATGGGGGTGATGGTTACAGTGCGTGTAAGAAACAGTGAGAAAAAGTGATCTAAAATTGACTACCAGGAAGAAAAACTTTATTATGGCCTTTACTGGTGTCAAATAACTAAAACAGTGCGTATGCAGCTTATGACATATAACTGCATTTGTCCAAGAAAAGGTCTACATGTTTCAGCCTACAAGATCAAAAATGGTGATCACGGCTTTCTTTAGGACCTAAATAAATAAAAACGCTACTGTAAAACAGTGTAAAATTGTTTAGAAAGAACAATTGATTGGAATGAAAACAACCTACATTCACCTATGTCTTCATATCTATTCTAGAGAAGAACACAGGGACCTGGCTGCACCCGTAATTTGATGGGTGTAGTCCTCACCTCACCTGGCACCAGCTCAGGAATTGAGGCCCCGCTCTGTCCGTCGGTACCTCTGTCAGGTCGAGAGCTGGATCGGACATGCACTGGCAGGGGCGGCTCCTCCATGTGGCCAGAAGAGCGCCGCCCCACTGCTTTCTTGCAGTGCTAGAAGCAGAAACATAAAATGGTATTATAAAGGGCAGGGGAGGAGTGGCTAGCCCAACGCTGCGGGCCCTGACTGTTTGGTCGGCCCTCTGGGGGTGACCAAACCAGTCATGCGCACTCTCCCTTTTCTCCATGTAGGCTGCATGCAGTCTACATGGAGAAAATGGCCTCCTCATAGACTCCTGTGTGGTCGGTGTCCCAGCCAATCACAACGCTGCCATTGCAGCATTGTGATTGGCTTAGGGGAGGGAGGCTGCCTGCTTCCTTTTCCGCGGAACCCGGCCAGGAGCTGAGATGGCGCGGGACCCGGGAAGGTACGTTTTTTTTTAATTAACCCCCCGCGCAAACCCCCGCACGACCCCCCCACCCAACCCCCCACCCACAACTTATGCCGGCCACGACTGTGCACTGGTTTGTTTTACATATCCAGACAGTGAAATGCTGTGTATTTTGTTTTTCACTATTGCAAGGACTAGCTCTCCCATAGGCTATCATTGGGGCTGCCTTGTCACATTTTACAAGTGTAACTTTCAACTGGGAACAGCTAGAGATTTGGAGTTTAGGCTCCCTGAGCTTAGAAATTAATAACACACCTTTTAGTAAAGGTGGTTTTTAAATTGTGTGTTTGAAAATGCCCCTTTTAGGAAGCGGGCATCTTCTTGCTTAACCATCCTGTGTGCCTCTGCCTGCTTGTGGATTCACTGTCTGGTTTTAGACTGACAGGGGCTGTTTGTGCATTCACTCCAGATACTCACACACAGGGAGCTGAGGTGTGCCCTGCATATGCTGAGGGGCCATCCTGTCTATTTTATTTTCATTGCTTAGTTTCAGGTATGCCTATGCTCTTAAGTAACCTTGCGATGAGGCACACAGGAAAAAACAAATATAGAGTGTTTGTATTTATCACTTATAATACCCGTCAGTCCAAATTCAGCCCAAGAGCTGCTGATGAAAAAGTTTGCCAGGTGGACTATAAATGTTTGATAGCTTCCCTTCCTTACAGGAAACAGAGGTACAGACATTACAACAAAAACATTCTATCTAATTCAATAAAACTATAGATAGTTTCCCTTCAAAGTCAACATTTCAGGAATCTACTGCCTGTTTTAGAGCCAACGTTTACACTTTTTTTAATTCAAGTGGGAACTAAGTACTGCTGTTTTCTTTCTAATAGCGCAAGTTTTAGACAATAGATTTGAAAAAACCACGAGAATTCACAAATTATAAACACTATTTAACAGTTTCCAAAGATAGCCAATTAATTTTCTAAGGGAAATTCAACTTCTTTCTGCATTTGGAGACAACTATAATTTCTGTTTTATAAATATTAATGTTTAAACAATGGGTTTTTTAAACTCTTTTACAGTTTGTGATGTTATTTTACAGCCATTTGGGGGGCTCTTCCATTAAAATCAAAATATCTGCATTCATCAAAATGCTGAAAGGATGACCTCACAAACTAAGGGCATCATTACGATGGCCATTGTATCAGGTAGGTGTCCGACGGAGTGCATGTCGAGAGTTCCACCTGCCAATTACAATGCGACCTCCATGGAGGCAGTTGGAAAACTGCTCTTTTGCATTGCGGCTTGGCTGTGGCCCTAGAAAAAGGCCGCAACACAAGTTACAATGCAAAAGAGAAGTTTTCAAACATCCATGAACCATGTGGTGCCTGGCACACAGTGCATGGATGTTTGGGGGGTAAACAACCTTCACCACGGAACCGTCACCCCGCATGTTGTTACAATGCGGTCGTTACCATTATTTCCCATGGGATTGTATTTTAAGTCCCTACATCCATTTTTTTCTTGGGGGGTTGCAGTATCAGTTGTTGGCCACGTGTGATGGTGGGGCTACTGCTGATCCTTTTTTGGCAGTAACAACTTACACTCCTTTTTCAGGGGGTGACTATGTGTAAGTACAGTTTTGAGTAACATTACACTTGGATTTTATGAATACTGAAAATAGTAAAGATGCTCAAAATAGTAAGAGCAAATTACATCTATGTAAGTTACCTTTGTGAATAGTCACAATATTATTTAGAAGTGAGACATGCTAAGTAGGTAAGTAGCAATGTCTCTACAGCAACATGTTTTTCCGGCTCACAGCAGGATGCCTGCATTACTCCAAATATCCCTCTAAATTTCGAATACTAAGAAAAATGTTGTGCCAATGGATTTTCTATGTGGTACCTTTATACATACAGCAGGCCTGCAAAAAATGACATGGCTTCTTTATCATGTGCAGTGAGTATCATTTTAGAAATCTGGTGAATTATCGTCTGCCATATTTAGAGATCTCCACCTGTATGGCTGAGATCTCTATGACTTCAGAGGCACCACCACCACGGCAGCTCCTTCAAAGGCACTTAAAGTTTGCTTAGCAGCTATCCTGTTCAGGTGACTGCTCAACAAACCTTTTTGGTTTTCAAATACATATTCCTCTAGAGGGGAGTTGTTTTTGAAACCCCCTCCCAAAAAAATGATTTTGATTACCTTGAAAATTTTTCCAAGGGCGTGGAAATAATTTTTTCGGTTCAGGACTGCCATGCCATACCTAGCAGTAGGTAACAGAAAAGCAGAAAAAAACAGGACAGAAAAAAAGTATGACTACTCTAAATTGGTCAGATATTTCTAGGTATTTACAATAGCCTGATGTCAATTCTGGCCATCTTTGTAAGGATTCTATTAATGAAGCCTACTTTGGCTCCGACTTTACAAAAATGATGAGTTGCCTGACTCTACATAGAGTTGACAAACTTTCCGTTTGGCGGACAAGGCACTCCACTGTGTATGAGGTGGAGTGCTCTGCCCACCAAATTCTGAATAACCCCCTCAATTTATTAGTGAGCTGAGAGTTTTTATACAAATGTCATAAATATGATTTTATAAATAGATGTTTATCTGTGGCGGAGCCATGCCAGCTCATAAACAGGATCTACCAGGCTCTCCCCTCCTTCACTGACTCTAATAACATTTTCCATTGTAGAGTTACCCAGGAATAGTAGGAAATAATACTCATCAGAGTCTTTCTAGCAAGCTCAGAGATGTAGTGTGGCCTTTGAAGCTAGCCTTTCCACATGATGGATGGTTCCCCTCATCCTGAGGAGCAATTGGGGCACAGGAAAAGTTTGAATAGATTTTCCACTGATAGGGAGAGTGAGGAACCCAATATTAATAAACAAGCACAAGGGCAGCTCAGGCAGTTCCATCAGTTTAGATAGAGTCCTGTGATTTTGGAACCTCATAGAAGAGAGCAGCCTGGGGTTGTTTTAGCAATAAGTCAGAAGAGTTGTTTAAAAGTTGGGAAGGGCAGAGTGTGGAAATTTACTGTAGATTTGTTCAAGGTCCTCAGAGAATCACTGCTGAATTATCTTAATATTATTTTGCTCACCCCACCTGGAAATCGGTGCGTTACTAGACAGAGGAGTTGGCCTCCCAGAGTGCACATTAGAATCATGGACAAGAAAGACATCTAGTAAGTAGTACCATATGCTCAGTTGAGACTGGACTGTTGCTGGAGAGTGTGGTTGAGCCTAACTCCCATTCCTATCTATACACAAAAGAATTAATCAGTGGAGGAAGTGACGATGCGCTGGTCTCCAGTATCCTGCTTTGGAGTTTTCATTCAACGTGAGTGTGGATATTCAACCGTCTCAGCAGCACTAATCCTCTCCGTGTGGAGGACACTGCCCCAGCTCAATCCTTACGCTCTACATTTCATCTCTATACTGCTCAGTGGGTTTTCATAACAACCGAGTAAATAATTCAATTAAATTCATATACAGGTGTAATTGGCACTTGGTATTATTTGGTATTATTTTGGTATTATTTATCCACTTAGCATCCCTGTTATCTCTCTGTCCAAAAGAGTTTGAAACACCATAGGCACTAAAGCACAATAATCACTGCTGGCCTAAAATGAACTGCCATCAAACCGATTGCCACATGTGTGCAGTTAAAACCACATATTGAAAGTTGTTGCCTCTATATAGAAATCCCTATCTATTCACTTCTATGTGATTTTTTGGGGGGGAGACGCAATGCCCTTTCACCGTCTTGCCTGTTTATTATGGTTTTCATGTGCTAAATGTACATATGTTATGTCATTTATGAGTAACTACACTACAAGTAATTTTCATTGTATTTTAATTAAATCACCTATAAGACTACATGTATGCTCACAGTTCATTTATTTGTCCATCAATGAAAATGATTGAATAAATATATTCCATTACTATCTATGTTTTGGTACCTTTAAAGCTTCCTATAGAATTAAGGGTACTTTAAGAGTGATCAGGAGGAAGATGTTCAGTTTTCTTCGACTCACCGATTGGCCTTTCAGCTGTGGCCTTGAAGGCAAGGGGTGACAAAGTCATTCTCCCCCTTGAGTTCATGGGCCCAAGGAGAGTTTCTGACAACTTGGGAACATCTGGAAGACGAGGACCGAAAAACAGAACTTTTCACTACCAGTTCTGAAAGTATTACTTGTTTGGGACCACAAACATTTGGGACCTGATTCACAAAGGTCCCCCACGCTCGTGGCAGAGGCCCCACAGTCGTGGGGGACCCTCCGCACTCAGGGCAGAATCTCCACAATGAGAATTCTCATAAGTGTGAAGACTCCCCAACGACTGTGGGGCCTTCGCCACGAGTGCGAAGGCCCTTTGTGAATCAAGCCCTTGGTGTTGTAAGTGAGGAAAACTGTTTGTGGACAGAGAATATTTTTTTCTAAAAACTGAACTGTTTTTAGATTATTTTTTGCCAGCATGGAGGGCTTAATTTTTTATGATCCAAAAACAAATGCTCTGCTGTCGCCAAGTAGCTGTTTTGAAAAGAATCTCCTCAAAGGATAACACTAACTTTTGAGACCTCCAGTGTTGTATATCAATGCATTTTTCCTTTTCTTTAAAAAATAAAATCATCATCTCAGAGGCGGCTCCTCCACTATGGCGGAGGAGCGCCGCCCCACTGCTTTTAAGCAGTGCGAGGAAGAAGAAACATAAAATGATAATAACTTAGAGGTATTATCATTTTATGCTTCTGCTGCTTTGCGGGTGGGTGGGGCTGCTCTGCTCGGAGCAGGGCAGTGAAGGAGGGGTTTGCCCACTCCTAAGTGCGCAATGACTGTTTGGTCGGCCCTCTCAGGCCGCCCAAACCAGTCATGTGCTTTTTCCCCCTTCTCCATGCAGGCCTCATTACAGCCTGCATGGAGAACATGCCCACTCCTCCAGCCCCTGGCTGAGCACTGTGTCATGGTACTCAGACCAATCACAACGCTGCATTGAAGCGTTGTGATTGGCTTAGGGGAGGGAGCCTGGCTGCCTGCTTCCTGTTCCTGAAGTCAGAGGCAGGAGAGCAGGAGCAGGTACGTTTTTTGATTTATTCCCCCCTTGCTCGACCCTTCTCCTCCAGCGACCCCCCACTGCGCCCTCCCCGCCACCTGCGAGCCATGCCGGCCGCCACTGCATAATCTTCCTGACCATTGTTTATGTCTCAGCAACAGAAGGCCTTCTCTGCATTAAGAACAACACTGAATAAGAACACTTACATAGAACAGGCCATCATTTGGCCGGCCTCTTGGCGAATATAACAGGCGTTAATCATTACCGAACTAAATGAAACATATGACCCCCAGGGTATACGCCAATTTCTAAAATGGATGCATTAGTCTATTTAGCTGTCTTACAAGCTAACTCTGAGGCCCTCTTTTCTACTTTCCTACAGGAACAGAAATCATCCACCATGTGCTAATAAATAGTCACTTTTTCACCTCACAGGCAGCCCACAGATAGAAGTACACCTTACAAGAAATATTATCATAGAAATATAATGAAAATGACATGTGGGGCCTGTCTCCGGATCACATTGTCAAAGAGTCAGCTATCCGCGGCCAATATAATCAATATGAAAATTACAAGACTCATATGACGTACATCTTGGCTTCCTACTTCTTTTTCAAAACTATGAAATTCTGGTATAGTGAAGTACAGATGTATTGAAACAACACATTATCAATAAAGCCTGAGAGTGAGGCAGCATTGGCAAAGTCAATGGGTCAAGCATATATCTGAAAATTCTACTTATATAATCTGTGTGTTTGTGTGAAATTTTGATTAGGCATGTGCATGAGTGCATGATTGATTCTATGGTTAGATGAATGGGTTTATGGACGGATGGATAATTACATGCACAGATGGAAATATTTACCCATCCACTGGCTCATTCTTGCATTCATACACTGCCATCCAGACTGCCACACATACACAAACTTTCTGTTGTTAGCCAGGCCTGTTGGTTTTGCCAATGCTTATTATTAGGTCATATGGTTATTATGTTTTCTTACCTGTTGCTCGCATCACTGAGGAAGCGTATTAAAGAGTCCAGGTGAAGTCTGGAAGAGGAAACAAGTGTTAGGTCTATGAGCAAGGTATCAATGATGAAATATGACAATTGTGAAATTTATAGCATACGTTTATCCTTTACCAATAAAAAACTAAATACTAAAATATTGTATATGAATCTAAACAAATAATAGTGTGCACCTAAGTGTATTGCTGTACATTCTATTCTTAAGCACACAAGAGGGTCCAAGTCAGACAAAAATACTCAAGACAATACATTATCCCCGCTAAGCCTTCAGTGTTATCCACCATCAATAACCATATGGGGTTAATTTATTGGAGCAGAATCTGTGCAGGGGAAACCCTCACTGGTATTCCATAACCACTCGAGAGTGTGGGGCCAGAGGTGGAGAGTTAAGGCACCTGTGGAGAGCAGTGTGTGCGAAGAAGGATAAGGATGGTTAAGGGGGAGCATAGGTACAAGGACACACCTATTAGGTAAAAACTGTGTTACCTGACCACACAAATGCCACGGGAATTAAGAACAAGCATGTGCAATGCAAATTGGTCTCGCATTTATGAGAGTTAGAGGTATTGGCGCAGTAAATGAGAATGTCTTCTACCCATGTGTTTTGGATTGTCGTGGATGTATGTGGTGTGGAGTGGAAATTTGTGGTTTGGAATTGTTAGTTGTGGAATTGCGTGGAGTGGATTTGTGGCGTGAAATTATGTGGCATGGTGTTTAATGGAAATATGTGGATAGTAATCATGTGGTATTGAGTGTACTGGGATTCTGTGGAGTAGGATTGTGTGTCAGAGTTTAATTATGTGGAATGGCATTATGTGTGGTGGAGTGGTATGTTGTAGAGTTTAATTAAGTGATATGCTGTTGAATTATGTGGCATGATGTGGACTTCTGTGGTGTGGATCAGATGTATGTGGTGTGTTGTGTAATTGTGTTGCTGAGTTAAAATATGTGGTTAATTGTCAAATTATGTGGTGTGAAATGGAAATGTGTAGTGTTGAATTGTGTGGCGTGGAAGTGTGTTGTGCTGAGTGAAATTATGCTGATTGGAATATGTGGCATGGTGTGAAGTGTATTTGTGTGAATTGTGTTACCAAGTTTAAAAGCGATGAAACATAATTACAAATAAAGGCAGCCTTTGATGCACACAAATTTACAAAACCTTATAATATGCAAAGACTTGTCCAAATATCAAAATGAAAACATGCAGAGTCAACCCCTAGCAACATTTTTGTTCAGGAACTCTACGGGAGGCTTGAACAATGCACATTTATGGGGGACATTCTTCCAGTAGAAGGAAGCATGTTGGCCTTAGTCCCAAAACCAATAAGGGGAGAGTTCGAACTCCTCAGCCAGCAGCCATGCACAGTACCAGATGGTGCTAATGTACAGCTTCTGAAGGGGAGGGAGCTGAGAGGAATAAACAAAAACAGACGTGGGGAGGAAGGGGCTAGATAGAAATGTCCTCACTGCTCTAGTTCTAATGCTATCCTACTGGGGTAAGAAGGGGAGGTGGAGAAAGATGAGTAACACAGTGGTGCTGGAGATGTGCAGACGAACTTTATCACACAGAGTAGCTCCCTGCCTTTTGATTAGGGTTACTCTCTGAATTTGGCTTGTGTGGTGGGATTGGTTTGGTAGTGGGTGAAGCTCTTGGTTTCTAAGTTATGTAGCGCCTAGTTTAGACTCCGTCAGTGCTGATGGTGCTGACAGTGGTTTGTTGGTGATCAAGAAGCTACTGACTCATAGGTGTGCAGAACACTAGCTTAGACTCTAGTGCTGGGGTTGGACTATTAGTGGCAGCCACTGAACGCCTCTGAGGTCAGTAGACACTCTACACTGGGCTCTGTGATGGCTTGTTTGCGAGTAAATATCCAGAGAACTCCGGGAGCGGAGGAAGGAGGCTTGGCAGAGCAGCGAAGGCAGAAGGAGATATTAATGAGATAGTTTAAGGCAGGCTTAATTCCAAATCACTTAGCAGCAAAAGCATGACGGACTTATTATTTACCTTGCTGTCTGGTGAAAACTATAGCAAGATGCACTAAGTGACATAAATAATGTTTTCTCAAAATGCCAGTTCTAATAAATCATGGGAGGAGGTGTCTCACTTGGTTGAACTCAAGAACAATACAAAACAATATTTCAAACCTTTGACAAAGGCACTCATTGGAACTGTTCATTGCTCATTTCGCAGTCCGCATTATCCAGTGATCACTTCTAATATAATTGTCAGTGAGTGCAGTGGTGACCAGAGTGTCACAACCCAAAACACACAGAAAGGCAGGCAACTGCAGTGACACCTAGTCGCCTCAATGGAGACTGCAGGCAGTGCTTCAACGAAATGCCTTGATCAATGTGAGCATATGCTGAGACAGTCACAAGAGAGACACACAAAATAAACAGTCAGCAGGGAGAGCCCAATGGCAGTGTTTCAGGAGCAGCTGGGCCCCCAGCCGGGAGCCCGAATTTTTAGTGCCTAAGGTGGAGTGGGGACTCCAGGAGCGGAGGGAGAAGGCTGGGCAGAGCCGCGAAGGAAGCAGGAGCAGGAAGGAGGAAGCGGCTGCTGAAGCGAGGGTCAGCCGAGCACGTGTTACGCTGCCACCTGCTGCTGCTTCTGGTCCCTAGCTGCCTCATCTGTGATCCTCCGCGGGGCACAAGACTATGGCTTCAACACCAGGGCTCACTGAAAATGCCGTCAGGACCGCTGGGATGGTGGTGACATCAACGCAGTGAGAAAGCGATTGGCATGATGGGACATGTAGTGCTTGCAACTCGTACTCTTGTTGCGCTTATAGCATTTTAAAGGCAAAATGAACTATGTGTCCCTGAATTCAGTGGAACAGTATTTGATTTCTGTGACCAGGTGAAAAGACGAGGAGCCACAGGAAGACAAGGAGAATGGCAAAATGAATATTAATTTTATGGACTAAACACACAGCGACGTGTAGGTAGGTGGGGCGGGCATGCATGAGGTGGGAGAGTGGCAAGAGGGGTAGGGGACAGGAGAGCAGGTAACAAAGAAATAAAATAATCCCTCAAATGGGAAGAAGGTCCCCAGGGGATCCTTCCCCTTTGTGAGTGGCTCTGAAAATATTTTTTAAGGACAGGCAGTGGTCCCAGGGACCACTGCCTGCCTTAAGAAATGGAACTGAAAAGTTACATTTTTATTTTTAAATTCATCCCGTTTTCCTTTAAGGAAAACGGGCTGCAATTACAAAAAAAACTGCTTTATTTAAAAGCAGTCCCAGACAGGGTGGTCTGCTGACCCACCAGGACACCATCCCTGGGAGTGCCAGCCATTCACATGGGGTCGCAAATTGCGACAGCCTCATTAATATGCATGAGGCATGCAATTTGCGACCCCATTGGGAATCACAAACAGTGTCTCAGACACTGTTGTGCTTCCCAGTTTGCGAGTCGCGAATTGTGAGTCGCAAATGCGATGCAATTTGCGACTCGCAAATTGGTGGGTTGTACATCTGGCCCTTGATGTTAGCTATTATTCCCCAAATATTATGAATAATCAACCATGATTACAAATTCATAGTACCAATGTGCTTCCATTAGTAACAGATAACTGCTTGATGGAGATCACATTTAGGAAGTCATGTACAGTTTCATGGTGCCCGGGCACTGCTATAAATCAGCGAAGCGCCCATCCCCAAACTTGCTGCCCCTTGCCTCATTGAGAAGTAGGGGAACCAAAGGGTTTGTAATGGCAAGCTTCAGCTGGCTCCAACACCGGAAACCTGGCGACTGTCTACCACAGGGCTGTCAGGGTCATAGTGGCGATCACCCATCCTATTGAGGAAGGACGACTGTCACTAGAAATCAGTGACGACGCCGAGTGGGAGAAAACTGCACATCAGGTCCACAGTTGTTTATGTTTTCAAGAAACAGACTCCTGTTTTGGAGTATTTTGTTCAAAGCAAAAAAGCTTTGCTGAGTGGGTGCAAAAAACATGGCACCAGCATTCGTAAAGTCAGTGCCTTCAATGCAGCTGCTGCACCAGTGGCTCTGATGAATGCACAGAGATACACATGTCTGGCGGGGTTATCCAAATTTGGCAGGTGATTTGCTCCCAAGGAACAGAGACCATCACTGCCAAAGACCCAACAGGCTTGCGGGCCTTCCACTAAGGTCCAAATAAACGTGTTAGCCCTAAAGGTTAGTAACCAAACAAATGAGTTACTAGAAGAAACCTATCACAAATACAAGATACTATGTTTTATAAGCTCACTTGGACTATGATGGGGAGAATGCTAGCCCACCAGGACAACAGAGTCCCTGCTCTCCATCCACCCAGTACAGATTGGTCTGTCATATTTAGACCTCTTCACCTGCCTGGCAGGCATTTTGAAACCTTCAGGGGACCTATCATTGCCACAAATGCACTGAATTTTGAGCATAATGCCAATCTGGTGCAATATGTTTTGGCTTTACTCATCATTCCTTTCAGTATTCCTGAAACAAACTCCTAAAGCAAGAAAATAAAAGCATTGGCTCTGATATGCAGGGAGGGTTCCCCATGTGTGTCAAAGCCATTGTGTTTTTTCACTGCCAACTACTGCCATGAATCGCATGGTTGGAGTGATGTCTACTGTGACTCAGTACTCCAGTGGTGGAAGGAGCGTGTGGACAAGGGTTTCTACCAACAGATTTGGTTGAGGCTTCACCAGTTGGAAATTCAGCTGATTCACCTCTAACTTGTATGGGGTCCCCCTACTACAAGGGTTAAGAACCAGTGATCAACTTTTTATGGCAGATGCCCCACATCCGCCAAGCTCTAAATGACTCTCTTGATTTTAAAAAAAAGAAAAGCACGTTTAAGAAGCTACATTTGTACAAGTTCACAAAGATTACACATTTTTTTTAAAAGCTACAGCATTTGCAGATCATGATTTGATAAATGTTCAGTGATAGCAGTGAAGAGCTCTTTAGCAGGTGGTGACAGGAAGTCATTAGCAAATGGAAGGGTAGGTAAGATGCTTCCAGATGCAAATGTGTGGAGATAGATGTATTTGGAGAGTCACCTATTCCAGATGGTGAGTGCAGGTTTGTTGGATTCTTATTTTTGACTCCTTGACTTGTTGGCTCCTTGGTTGTTCATTAAATGCTCACGATACAGTAGATCTAAAATTAGACATGAATTCGTAAGTGGAGCCAGTGCAGATCTACAATATTAGGCCTGAAGGGGGCACATTTCCTATGTCTGGTGGATTGGTGTGAGCAATGGTGAAGAGGACTAAGCCGAGAAATAGAAGGTTGGAGTCTGGCATGCAAATTACCAGGAGGTTTCCACTTGACAGTGTGAAAGAAAATTAGATTGCCCAGTTTCATGGAAGCTGGTGGGAGAGTTTATAATATTTTCTGCAAGAGATTCAGTTAGAGGCCAAGATGTTTGAGCGATCTTTGCCACACGGGTTTCCAAATAGAGGATAGAGTAAAAGTAGATAGTGAGGGACTTTGTGCCTTCTTTAAGTGGACAAATATTTGGTTGTGAGTTGATCTATTTGATTGTCATCAAGGATAAAATGATGGTAAAGCAGGACCTGAGACAAGGAATGCTGTTCATCAATGATGCCCAGAGGAGGCCTTGTGAATTGTTTGTGTGTTAATAGATGGTAACAATGTAGTTCCTCAGCAGTGCTCCGCTAGTTTCCAAGTAACATTGAATAGAGTAAGTGCCAGGATGGAACTGTGTGTAACCAAAATAGTGACAGAGAGATTGGAGTCTAGAGTTCCCCATTTGAAAGAGCTGCTAACATCCAGAGAGGAAAGTGGAAAATATTTCACAATGATGGACTTTCAGATTTGCTGCCAAGTAAACGCAAAAACGTATCTTCAGTGAGAAGAGCCCTATTACCTTCAACTACATTTTGAATAAGCACATTGGTAGGTATTCATTCACTGGGCATACAACAACAATAAACATTTCACTAAGTGTTAGTACTTAGTACAGTATTCATTACACTTCTACCAATAGTAAAGGTAAAAATCCCTGCAATTTTTGTTTCACATTGCCATCCAAGAATGCTCACTAATCATCCCTATATATGTCCACTGATACAGACACCAGGAAAGTAACAGGGTTAAGGACTTGACAGCTGCTAAAATATCACAAACACTAAGGCTGCTGAGTCTCACTATTAACTCAAGTAAAAGGATACCTACATTTTCCACCGCCCTTCTACTTATACTCAAATAACTTGGCAAAGTGTTGACATCCTAGAGTAAACCTTCTCCCCAGGCCTAAACACATCTAACAGAAGTGCAAGCTTACTGCCTGGGACAACACAATATACCAAGAACCTCTTCTGTTTACCACATTATGAAAATATGGAGTTACACCAATCAATCAATTAATGCGCCTTTTAGTCGATTTTAAAGTCGTAGCGACACAAGAGCAATGAGAGGGTTAAAATGCATACAGTTAAAGCAGCCAGTAATACTGCAAAGCTTAAAACTCAGTGTTCATAGCAGCACAGAAGCATACAACCCAGAATAAGTGCATACAATCAAAATGACCAGCATTTTAGTGACTTGACTAACATTCCAGGCTTAGTGGTACGTTGGATTAAATTAATTATGGGGTGGTGCAAGTGTGGAATAGCCAATGGATTTACAGCTATCCAGATATCAAAAACCTCCAAGGGAACGCTATGATTCTACAAGTTTAAAGCCGAGGGCATCCTGCGATTCACAGATAAACACTGCGCCTTCTAATTTAATTCTATGTCCTTAACTGCCATAAATGAAAACTGGGGCCAGGAAGTCAACCATCCATTATTTTCCAGAACCTTACTGCCTCTTTCAAACACACTCTAAAGTAAACATCGTGACTGCCTAAATTCTGCAAGTAGAGTAATGCGTCCCTGCATTTTCGGAACTTAAAACACGTTAAAAAAGGTTTAAGTAATACATAAAATAATGTCTAAAAAATGTACAGAAGAACATAAAGTGCATCAAAGATTGATCAGACAGCCCGTCACATAGGCAAGCCAATGCAAAGCTTCCAAAGGGACTCTGATCCTCCCAAAAACACAGACGCTGCCACACCGTACCTGCTTTAAACCGGAAGAGAAGAGATCTTTTCCAGCATGTTAGATCTAAGGTTAAATTCAGCTTGTGCCCATCTGTTAGTATTAGTTAACAAAACGGGTAAACCCAATATAAGTCACTGGGACCTGGGTATGAAACAGTACAATTCAAGATTGGTCCCAGTAGAAAATTGTTCAACACAAATACAACGCAAAAAGAATGAAAAACATAATAAAACAAACACTGTGTATACTTAGAGGTCCAATGTTATTTAATCACCCTGAACACTGCATTGACTTAAGTTCATATGATTGAATCAAAAACAATACCAAAAGTAAGTGCCCCAAAAGGGGGGAGAAGTGAGGGGGGTGATAAGAAAGGTATGGTGATTAGAGTGAGGATAAGAGGGTATATATCTGTTAGTATTAGCATGATCAAGTCCCTAACAGAGTGTTTATTAGATACTGTGAGTAGCCTCTGTGTCTGGCTGAGTTCTTGAAATCGGAGCGTAACCACCTGCTTATGGTCTTTGGTTAGAGAGGAAGGTGATTCAAATTTATACAGCAAACCTAAGTCTTTCAGGGTGCTTTGCACATTGCACAGCCAGGGGTTCGACAATCCCTTCTCAAGTCTCAGGCAGTCACGTATGACCTCCTTCTTCAGACTCGTCTCCTTATTCGCCCAGATCTTAACCCACAACAAAAGAGGGGCCAACTACACTTGCTCTGAGATATACTATAAACCAAGCTATAAGTGAATAACAAAGTGAGAGCTGGTAGGGGAAAGACTTGGGAGCCGTCTACATATGCGGTTTTCTCCAGTCTGTAGAGGGATAGAGTTAAAATATCCCCAGATCCCTGCTCCATGCTGAGCAGATCTGAGACAGGGAATGCTGTTCATCAATGATGCCCAGACAAAGACTTGGGAATTGTTTGGATAGTAACATGTTGTTATCCAGCTGTGCTCCTCTGGGTTCCAAGTAAATATTGAATAGAGTAAGTGCCAGGATGGAACTGTGTGTAAACTAAATAGTGTTACCACAGTGTGAAAATATGGAGTTGCACCAGTGGCGTAACCCGGTATGTCAAGGATGTGGTACCTTTATGCAGCCCTAATTGCATGAGCGTCTGTGATTATCTGTCCTCTATTTCTACTGCCAGACAGTACCAAGTTTGAGCTGGATGTGACCAGTTTTGATCCAGCAAGAAGCCAGATATGGCTTTCCAGTGCTAAGAATAAGATATTGAACTGCACAGCTGTGGTGGGCATGTGGATGTTCAATGCATATGAATAATTTCAAGATCAGGAAGAGGTGCAGTGAGGCAACCTATTAATGAAAGTATTACCACATAAAAAACTACAATGACCCTAATGCATTGACTCTTTAGTATGTGGGCTACCAAGACAAGGACTGGATTCAACTGTAAAGTAGCAGTTGAACTTCAAAATAGAGAACTACAAAGTGAACCTCCAATGGGGGACCAGATAGAGTTAGAATTCAAGAAATACAATTGAAGCCTAATTTGATGCAGTGCACTCAAATTGTGTGTGTTGGATTTTAATGTGGCTACCCAACAGAGAATGCCAGAAAGCAACAGGAGATCCCACTCTTTAGGAAACTCAGAAAGCAAACCTAGACTTAGAAGAAACAACTGGTCTTCAGGAGTAAAAGAGATCAACATAGAGGGCTGCTCTACTGTGGTGGTGGTAGCATGGCCTCGCAATTTTAACCACTGTGGCAGTAATCAGAGTGATGACCTGAACCATGTCAAAGCCTTCAGCTTGCTTACCGGCTTCCAGCTGCACACTGTGCATGTGTGAGGTTTGCGTCAGAAACTGCAGCCTAGCACCATCCCATACGTAAATTGTGCACATAATGTTGGACATTAGGCTTACCTGTTCAAAGAGAACAGCATGTGCAGGTAACGTCCTCCCTAGGCTCTATCTCCTCCTTACATTAGATGATTGAAGCCTGACAAGGAGAAGCAGGCTAACAATAAGGACTTCAGCTGTATCCTCCTCTCCTTATCCCCTTCGCTGCTTCTGTCGGCCAACGGCCGTCGCGAGCACTACCTCCGTAGTGCTGCGCACGTCCATTGGACGACGCGGCCCCGCGCACTCAATAAAACCGCCGCACCGCGGCGAAATTGCCGCCGCGGTAAGCGGTTAATGGACCACTGCCACTGTCTATCAAGGGCAGCTGACAAATGAGAGAAGTTATTGAATTGGATGGGCTACCGGCCCCTCCCACTTTCACCAGGCTCTGAACACTTTAGTTACCCTGTCATTTCTCCTGACTGTACCCCACCTGCAAAACCAGCTGCCTGCATGATGCTCCACAGGAGTGTCCCAGGAATGCCAGTGTTGTGTGCATGTGGTTGACTGAGTGTGTGCTTGTTTTAGCAAGTGTAGGGTAGATTTTGTCTTTATTTGGTGGTGGTGTGTCTGTGGCTGTATGTGTGCGTGTGTATGTGAGTCTATGTTGTTCGGTGGAGCATGTCTGCCTGTGTTCATGGTGCTGTGTGCCTGGTTGTGTTTGGTCAGATCTGACAATGGATTTGTGAATATTTTACCCTGCAGTGCATTGTATATTTAGCTACTCAGGCTCCCGATTGTGTTTCATTGTTTACTGTTCAGTTTCACAGGCAGCAGCCAAGCCAAACAGGATGAGAGGTGGCGTTCTGTACCTTAATAAAGTCCTCCTGAGCAGTGGTTGCGTACCAGAGGCTTCAGTGAAAACTGTTCTTTGTGTACCATCCTTAAAAAGCATAGAGCACATTATATATATATATATATATATATATATATATATATATATATATATATATATATATATATATATATATATATATATATATATATGGAAAAGCACAATCCCTTTCATTTCTTCCTCTTGAAAAAACACTCGGGCACAGACTCCACTTTTTTCTCTAGTGCATTTATTTTCGCTCACTGCATGTCATGACGCGTTTCTGTCACCTCACGTGACCTTGATCACATAAAGAGCGCTTTGCGGTATTCATTTTTAAACCACCCTGGGTCATGTCACATGATACTTACTTTTATAGACATAGACAACAGATTATGTTACAGATCGTATATCGTTTTATTATATTAATTTACAATCGCAGTTATATACATGTGCAAAATAGCATTATGTGAGCATAATTGGCCATAAAAGACAAAACTAAATATATACTTAATATTCCTTCGCAGTATTCTAACTGCATAATGCATTTAGTCACGTTGCACTGGGCTTGGAAAAACGCCTGAATGATAATCATACTATTTTTAACTACTGCTGATTACGTATATATGGTTGCAACCATTATATCTGTTTTGGTCATATTGTCTATCTGAAAGTGCTGTGAGTGCATACAATATAGAAAAGACATGTGTGCTACCAAAGTGCTAAGTGCATAACTTTGCATGTGACGGTGTACATACATAAATACATAAAAATAGGGTTACTGGTCAGCTTGGGGAAAGGAATCTGTTCATAAGGATAATTTCATTATACCTGCATGTTTTAGGTTTATTACACTGCTACTACGGTTTATATAAAAGAGACATATATCTACAATATTGCGCTTATTGTTCATATTTTTTCTCTCATTCCATAGACATAATCTTAACAGGACTGACTTCTCTACCCAGACATGTTATGAGTATATAAATATACATATGTGAACAGTGAATTTATATCTATATACATATCAATGATGTCTACAATCACAGAACATTGTGTAGATCCTCACTGTTGTTGAGACCTGATGGTGTTTTGCAATCTAGTTCTACAATCATTCGTGATTCTAGTTGGCGGAGCAGTTTTTCTCTGTTGCCCCCTCGTGTCAAAGGCAGTACTGCACCAATTGCGTAGTATGTGAGACATTTCAGATCATTTTGATGCTTAGATTTAAAATGTCTGGCCACCGGTTATGCAGCGTCTGACTTAACTATTGCACGTAAATGTTGGAGGATTCTCATGTGCACCTGTAGCTTCGTGCTACCCACATAGCGTAAGCCACAGGTGCACTCCAAAACATAAACGGCAAACTCTGTCCTACAATTGTAGTTTCCATTGATTGCCACAGGGTTCGGATTGAACGGTGTGGTGTAATGAGTAGTATTGATGCCGAATTTGAATGCCCTGCAAGATTTACATTTGAAAAACCCATTTTTTGGTGTTAACCATGTGCTTGTTGAGCTAATTTCAGGGCTGCTCTTGACTAGGCTGGTTCTCATCGAGGGTGCTCGCCTAAACGTGAGTGTTGGTTTGTCTGGCAGTCTACGTCCCAAGACTCCACCTGTAAGTATTATTGGCCAGTTGTTATTGACTATTGCTCTAAACTGTCTCTCCTGGCGATTATAGGTGGTTATGAGTCTGAGCGTGGTGCTTTTTGTATTTTCTGTTTCTGAATTATGATTAGGTGCATGGTTCCCCTTTGTAATGTTCCTACCCTGTATCAGCAGGCTCTCCCTGGGTTTCGCATTTGCTTTAAGTAATGCTGATTGTATTGCTTTATCTTTGTAGCCTCATTGTAGGAATCTTTTTCTGGCTTCTTGCTGGTACTTCTCTAGATCTTTGTTGGAACTACATATCTTGCTGAGTCTTAAAAATTCACCATAGGGAATGCTATTTATAAGGTGTTTAGGGTGGTAACTCCTTGAGTGCAATGTCTAGTTGCCTGCCGTGTGTTTGCGATGCAATGTGGTCTCTAGTTTGTTATTTGAGACATATACCTTTACATCCAGGAATTCTATAGCGTATTCGTTGATGTGTGAAGTGAATTCTAAATTCACTTCATTTGTATTTATTTGCTTGATGAAGGCTTCTGCACTTTCTGTGGTGCCTTTCCATATAATAAAAACATTGTCAATAAATCTCATCCAATGGATGACGCGTGTTTTATATAACTCAAGGTGTTTCTTTTTCAGAACCTGTTCCTCCCACCAGCCAACATTAAATATGCATAGCTAGGGTAGAAACAGGCTCCCATCGCCACTCCCCTTTTCTGTCGGAATATTTCCTTACCAAATAGGAAAAAGTTGTTGTGTACACACCAGCTAATTAGATCTAAAAGCATTGCATTGTGACTTTACATATTAATAGATCTAGTACTTAAAAAATATTTCACAGCCTCCAACCCCACACGATGTTCTATGCCGGTGTACAGTGATGTTATGTCCAATGTGATGAGCAAGAAACCCTCCGTCCATTTTATTTCACTGAGTTTATTTAAAAAGTCCCCAGTGTCTTTTATGTAAGACAGCAGCCTCTGGACATGATCCTGTAGTTGGTAACTCTTCCTTGTGAATTTTTGGTATGAAGTAGATAACAGGTTAAGACAGGAAATTCTTCAGCATAAATGCATATTCGTCATTTGTAATTAGTCCGTCTCTCTTCCATTGAAGGAGATCTCGTTTTAAGCCTTCTCTCGCCTTATTATATTCCTTCATGCTAGATATATATAATAGAGAGAGAGAGGAAAAGGTGCAGCCCCTACCACCGCTTCGACTGCAGACTTGAAATACTAATAACATTGACATTGAAGCTTATGTTCTGTCATGGCTGGTGTTTTACTGTATCTGCTCATTGAGCGCATCCGGAGGCTTACCACAAAGATGAAATGCGTGCTAACTTATTCATAATAAAGTGAAACAACATTTTAATTTGTGTTTTGATTTCACACGTGTTGTTCAGGATAAAAACAGAAGGATTCCCAACTTGAACTATGTTAAAACATGTCGGCTCATTTAGCCAAAGGAGGTAAGGGGCATTTAAGGATGACAGCACAGTATAGAATGGGGTGACCCACTGAGCGTTGACATGTTCTAGCTGCAAAGGAATGTCTTCTATACCGTCAACTCTTAAATAGAAATAAACTCTAAATAGTTAAGCATTGTGCGACTGGCTAAGAAAGTATGGTCTAATGTGTGAGACAAATATCCTGTAACACTATCCTGATCCCAGTCTATTGGGAGTGTGTGTGAACCATCAAACACTGCCATGCTTATTCTAAGGGTTTAACTAGTTATCGAAGCATGGGCTACCGCTGCCCTTGGCACTTGCCCTGAATTTGACTGCCTCAACACTGCATTATTTGGCATCTGATATAAAGGAAAGGACTATGATAGGGAATGGGATATTTGAAAAAAAATGGCAGCTGCCAGGCATGCTCTACTCTTCGCTGCCCTTGTGTCATTGAGAGCGCTGATGAATACAGAACTTATCAACACTCTCAATATGGCTGCCACCACCTCTGCCATTGAAAAAAATCCCTGAGGGGGACCAATGCCTCCAGGAACGGCATCAAAGTGGCCTCCCTAATTTAGGCCGCTTATCCAGTACTGATGGTGCTATGTCCAATCTGTCTATGTCTAAAACGTCAGTCATGGTGGTGCTGGCCGCCACGCGATGGGAGAAACCTCACAATACATTGTAAACATTAGTTAACTTTTTTCTCATAATGGGATCTGCCATAAGAGATAACAGGTCCTACAAGCTAGAATCTCATGGTGGACTTATTGCCACTGCTATTTTCCCTACAGCAGCTCTCTTGCATGGATGTAAGAGTTGTTTGGGATAAAATTGTCAGCGGAATAGTTACAAGAAGTCAAGATTCAGAAGGTGCAGACGATATCTCTGCTCCACCAGCTGTATGGCAGTTGATCCGCCGAATTGAAAATGAGGCCTAGTATAAGCAGGCATGGAAACTCTCAAAGGTGTGGTTCTTACACACACACACACACTCTCTTTCTCTCTCTCTCTCTCTCTCTTGAGGAAGAGAAGTGTAGCCTTTTTCCCATACCTATTTACTTATATGTCCAGTGACCATTAACCTCACGCAACTATGGGAAACAACGCAAAACAAGAAATTCAGGGCAGCGCACTCATTGATACAATCTGCATGTGAAATGCGAATGCAGGTTTAGAATCAGGCATGGTGACCTCAGCTTTTGAGATAAAGTGAATACCAGTGTAGTAGCATTTGTATGCAGAATGTTCTATTTAAAGTGCTTAAGTGGATTTAAATTTTATAAATAGAACACATTTGTTTCATATGTAAATGAGTCATGTCTACACTCTGAAAGTGAGATTTTTTTTTAGTCGATTTTTTTTTGGGGGCGAAGCATAATACCACACGGAAATGAAGCATAGTGAAGCAAAGTCACTTATCTAGACCAAACAATTTTGCAAGTGATGTTCCCACGCCCACCTGGGGAGGACCAGGGTTGCTTGGCACACCATTAAAGCACAGAAAATCTTTAAGAGTGTTCCTTCAGAAATGCCTGTAAAACTAATTTCCTTGAAGCCAATTCATTTACTCGAGACTTGTACTGTAAAATACTCATGGGTTGGGGAGGGGAGGGCAGGGAAGACGAGGTTAGTGGAGCACTGGCCCACTAAACATCCACCAAGTCACCCATACCATGTCTTTCCTACACGGTGAAATCCATGTAAAATATTGTTGGTGCAAGGTAACAAAATTAATATCCAAATGCAAAAATAAATGGCTTAAAAAGTCCTTAAAATTGGACTCTTGTTGCATTACTGTATATCCTACACATTATGGTATTTTTGAAGATTTGAAGACCGCAAGAAAGTAACCCTAATGACCCCACGTCTGCCGTCTCTGAACCCTCAACAGCTATGGTCTGCTTATATGTACCTCACCAGTGACAGACCAAATGTGCACTGGTGACTGGTGAAAAGTAACCCTGGGCAAAGCACTACGCTACGCTCGCGTAGTTTGCGAAGTTTGCGCTACTTCGCACAACGCGAATTGCACGTAGCACAGTGCAAACACGCGTAGCGTAGCGTAGCGGTCATTTTTTGCTTTCTCGCGGTCCTCAACGTCAAGTTGGCGACCGCGAGCAAGCAAAATGACATCCCTGCGAGACTTTTTCTCGTTCGCGATCAGCAACATCAAGTTGCCGATCGCGAGCGTGGAAAATAAACCTCCCGGCGAGATTCTCAATGCGGGAGGTCAGGTTTCTCATTGCGAGTGGTCGCGTATGCTCGCGACCGCTCGCAATGAGAAACTACCAGTTTGCGTTGAGAAAGCTGCTGCTCGAGTAAAAATCTACTCGAGCAGCAGTAAAAGACAGCTCGCACTGTGCAAGATGCCGTTTTCAATTATTGCACAGTGCGGACAAGCATCCGGCACTCTGCAATCATTGCGAACAGTGCACTACGCAGTTCGCGTAGTGCTACGCGTAGCTCGCGTAGTGCGAACTGCACTTTGCGTAGCTTCGCGTAGCGCTACTTCGCGAACTACGCCCAGGCTTAGTGAAAAGTCTAAAATGACATTTGCACTTGTCCAAAAGTGAAGGGAGCCCAAACCCACTGACTGAAATATACATTTGCATTGAACGGCCAATGGTAAAGCTAATATAAAAATTCCCAATTTCCGACTGCAAAATTGGTCAGGCGCCCGTGCAATGCACGTAAAACAGTAGCTTATGCTTTCCATTTCGTAACAGTTTTAACCATTCTTCGGCCCACTGTAGAGTGTCTGAAACACAATCACTGGGATCATGCGATCCAATGTAAACTGGGGAACAGAGATCCCCTTCAGATGGGTGTTAGGTGACTACACCTGCATGCATGGAGCTGTCTGGGATCCATGGGGCCCTCTTTCCCCCTTTCAGGGGTCGCTCTCAGGGGGCTTACTGACTGTGCACCATCTCTTTCTGGTGCACAGTCAGTGAACCCAATCACAAGTCCTTTGCCTATGCACGTATGTCTACAGTACAGCACCGGCACAAAGCAAAGTGGCTCTTCATTTACATGGAGCCACACCCCCAAGTAAATGTTGGCACGTCCTCTTATGATCGCAATGGCACAGTCTGTATTACCAATGGAGATGAACAAACAGCTACAGATCTTCTGTGATACCAAAATACCCCGGGGCCCAGAAAGCAGGTGCACATGCCATTTAGGCCACCAGGAACGCAGTGTAATAACTTAGAAACCCTGCTGTACTAAGGGCAAATGAGGTTAGTAACCACTTACAACTGATTATCTAGGGAAAACAATCTTTTCTACTCCACACTGCAGTGCATGTGTTTTTAATTCTTTTTGTTCGTACATTTTGAAACTGGAAATTAAGACTGAACTGCTTTGAAGAAGGGTATAATAGCTCAGTCATTCAGTTTCTTAAACAACTCTGATTAAGTCTCCACGCCAGTAACACAAATGCAATATGCAGAGGCAGAAAACTGAAAGTCTATGACCCCTTGAAATGAAACACAGACTTGTGTTTTTTTACACCTTGCATATATTTTTTGACTACCGATATTTTCATGTAGACATCATTACACCCCATTGGTTAGGTACTCGCGCACCACAGACAGAGCCTAGAAGTTGGGATAAACATATCCAAGGGTGTTGTGTAGCACCAGCTATGAGCGTCAGCAGGGCTGCTACCAGGGCAGATTAAAATGTTTTTATTGTCCTTCTTTACTTTGATCTGTGATTGGAAGGTCACATGACAGTTCAAGCAAGCAAACTTCCTTGTCACATCTGCTGGGTACAGCAAGAAGCCAAACAGGATGCACTTAAGGCGGCATTGTGCCATGCATTGCACACACCCTTTCACCATAGTGCAAGGGCGCGTGCATGATGTCTAGAGTAGGGCTCATAATAGAAGGGCACATTTCCAGTAGAAAATCCGATACTTAGACACACTTTAAAACTTTTCAAAATGTGTGTGTGTGCTGTACATTGCAGCACACAAGTGAAGGTAGAAACGTTTTCAGAAAAGAACAATTTTCTCAAACTTTACAACTGCCTCAAAGAGGTGTACATTTTGGTGCACCAAAACCTATGGGTGGTTGCTTGGGAACGCCCATGAGCCATCCATGGAACACACCCTTTTATCAAAGTAGGGCAAGGCACTACTGTGTGTTACAGATTAGGGTTACATTCCAGTGCAATGCAAGATGTACCCTGGCATGTTAATCCCACTTTAGGGCTGTGCCCCAGTTTGTGTCACTTCTTATGACACTGCACTAGCACAAAGCCTTTATAATCTGGCCCTCATTTCAAATCATCTGGCTATAGGTGTCGGCAGAGAATGTAAAGTGCTATGTACATTGAGAGGTCATAATAAGAATATGTGGGTTTCGATCTGACATTCGCCAAAGTTCTGTCTCTAAGCTTTTATTGTCACAAGTTCCTCCGTGCATTTATGTAAGAGTATTTACGACTGATCCAAGCCCTCCATGTACAGAGAAATTCAATGTTTCCTCCCAATCACTCGGTTATATCACAATTTCCTCTGGGGAAGCAGCTGAATGGTTTATTGGAGCAGGATTTGTTTTCAAATGATTTCTCAGGAAGGGGTGACTCTCCCCATTACATAAGTGCAACAACAAAGAGAGTCATCTATGTTATGAATCTATAGATTAGTCACTATACCAACACTCTAAGTCTAAATGCAACCGTTATTGTACTCTGTTCATTTGGTATGACACAGTGCATGCCATTATTAATACAATGCATGAATTATTAAGACTCTCAATAAATGAGAATCTTATGTCACTTTTCTCATTCCATAACATCATATACAAAATTCATGTAGTCACAGCAGTGTAATAAAACACTCATAAAGTGCAACAAAAATATATAAGGTGAGGATAGCCCATCACCTGTGTTCTGATATGTGTCCTTGCAAAAAAAAATGTGTGAGCAAAAGAAAAAATGTATTCATGATTTGAGCAGGGATCAAGATACATCAATGCTCACATTTGCGTTCAGGGTTGGGTTACTGGCGAAGGTAACCTCCAGTAGTTATCATCATGGACCAGCAACTAATGAGCAACTAATGAGCAGTCCCATGGGTCGGGGAAATCTTTTATCGGATTCCAGTTGTTCATTTGTGTCTCTTGGTGTTTCCACTCATCTCAACAAGGGATTGGACCTGTAGGTTGCCGATATTTTGGTGTCCTCACTCTGCATCTCTTTCATCCTACTGTGAGTGTCAGGGTTTGCCAGCCACCGATAGGCTTGTACTTTAGGTGTCAACTCTTTGTTCGGGCAGCGAGCTTCAGTCTGCCCGTAATGTCGCCATTCTGGTCAGAGAAGACATCTTGGCTTTATCTCACCCAAGGGTGTCGGAGTCTCTGAGAAGCTGCAGTCAATATCGTTTCAGATTTAGCTCTAACGGGGGTCTAAGAGGAAGACAGGCTCCGGAGCGTTGCATGTTACAATCTCGATCACAATAATTTCGGATTACATTTTTTTGAATTTCTTAAATCGGTTTAATTTATGTCGATATGCTAAGTGCAGAAACATTTTTCCCCTAACTTTATTTCGAACTTTTTAAAGTGTTTAATATATATTTATAGTTTTTACCCTTTTTCTTTTTGTTTGCATAGATATATATTTATGTATATAAATATATACATATGTATATTTTTTTAAAAATCTGAAATGTACTTAATAAACAAAGTTAAAGGCCAGTTATGATTATGAATTAAACATAAAATATTAATAACATATGCACGTTATGGACCACAATTCATAAATTGTACAAAAGCCAAAAGCCATACAAACCATAACTCTCACACCAAATGCAATGCTCATGACCTCTCCTATAATGTGACAGATGTAATTACAATTGTTGTAGATAATCTTACAGGTGAAATTACATATCACATTACCCTTCTCACTTTGAAAGAGATGACTATGAATGGATTATTATTTATTAGTTTGAGTAGTTGTTATTTAATTGGATTTTGTTTTTAGGCCTTGTTATTCATTGGTTAAAATATTGTGAGGTCAGAAGCATTACATTTTGTGTGAGATTCACAAATTCTGTGTGGATTCCCCAATCCTGGAGGCTATCTGGATTGGCAGGACCCTAAGAGGATCCAGAAATCTTAAAAATTCAGAATAGGATTTGCAAATCCTTCATATAAATGGGAAAAATATTCAGTGCTCTGCTGCTGTGCTTGGCCAATAGCCACATGTGGGTGTGGGCCACACAGCAGTTTGGAAATAGGGCCTGGCTGCAGTCCAGTCCTGGTTTTCCAGTTCCTGATGCACATGGCCAAAGGCCATGTACAGCAGTGGTTGCTGCTCGTGGCACAATGGAGCCCTGTGACCATTCCATGTTATACACAGTTGTAAGCCTTCTGCAGTGGGGATTGGTTGCACACTGCAAGTTGGATGCAGGGCTAGGCTGCCTACGGCCAATCCTCCCTTTGCATCGCCAGCCTGTGTGCAGACGGGATTGTAAATTTGTGCCCCATAATTGAGTGCCCCCTTATTCAGTCGACCAAAGTTGGTACATTTAGTGCATGAGAGTCATCTGGGTCAGACATTCATGCTTAAGAGACTGAGATGCCC
Source organism: Calotriton arnoldi (assembly GCA_963921515.1). Classification (NCBI taxonomy): domain Eukaryota; kingdom Metazoa; phylum Chordata; class Amphibia; order Caudata; family Salamandridae; genus Calotriton; species Calotriton arnoldi. The sequence continues at coordinate 1,280,146 of CAWUFW010002526.1, forward strand.
AGGTGAAAACATGGGTGCAGGACTGCGGCGTGTGTAAAGATTCAGAAAAACATGTGAGAGTGGGATTGGGGGTCTCTGCTCAGAAACATCATGTGGCTGAAGTAAGGGGAGTCTGGGAAAAGATCTGCTTGGATTTCATTGGTCCGTTTGTTTTCTTACCTGATCAGGAAAAGTTTTCAGCAGTCATTGTGGATGCCAAATTTAGATGAGGTTCATCAGCACTGACTCCAAAATAGCTGTTTTGGGGGAGGTCTTCAGAAAGGAAGGCATCTCTTCAGTCTTACTTACAGACAATGGCACCCAGCTCAATAACTTGGAAATGAGGCTATTCCTGGATAACCTGTGGGTAGCACGAGTGTACGTCCTTGTATAACCCCCAAAGTAATGGTTTGGTGGAAAGGGTCAACGGATTAGTGAAGGGAACTATGGAAATGGTGTACAGTGCAGGACTGCCAATTCAGAATGCCATTAAAGATATGTTGTGGGCTCATCGCACTGCAGTAAATGCTAGCACTAGTAAAACTCCATTTGAAATGATGTGGGGGAGACAGCCTGGTACAAAGTTGGTTCCCTCTTGGCTGCAGGTATGTTAGAAATGGGGGTCTCAAGTTGGCAGTGGCTTGCACTCTGTCCAAGTTGGGACCCTTCCTTCTAGTTAGGGTAAGGGAGTTACACACCCAAAATAACCCCTGCTCACCCCAGTGGTAGCTTGGCACGAGCAGTCAAGCTTATCTCAGAGGCAATGTGTAAAGTATTTGTACATAAACACAGAGTACAAAGTGAAAACACCACAAAAGGACTCCACATCAGTTTAGAGAAATAAACATTTTTTTTTAAATAAAAACAAGATCAAAACAACAAAAATCCAACATACATAAATCAACATATCACTTTAAAAAGATTTAAACAGTTCAGTCCATATAAAACTATGGATGTGTCACTTTTTAGCGCAAAGTGCCTGGGATGCATCAAAATCAAAGACAAAAACACACGCAAGGAAGGTGATGTGTTGGTACCTTACGTGCAGGGAAGGTGATGTGTCAGTTCCTTGCTCCCAGGGGAGGTAAGGCATTGGTTCTTCACTGCCACACAGGGGAGGTGATGAGTCGGTTCCTTACTGGAAGAGGAGGTAAAGCTTTGGTTTCTTACTGCGCGGGGAGGTGATGCTTCGGTTTCTACTGCGCGGCCTTGGTTCCTTACTGAAGCCCAGCATCGATGTTGACTTGGCTCACGGGTGCAATGCGTGGAAAATCCGGATGCCCAGGGGTCGATGTGGTGGCAGTGAAACAGGAGCTGCATTGATTCTCCCAGCCGCGAACAGCGGCATCGATCCTTTGGCCACAGTGCAACTATGCAATGGTTTTTCAGCTGCACAGCTGTGCCTGCATCGGGGTTGGAGTGGGTATCTTGGACATTGGAGACACGGTGCTCACAGCCGCAAACAGGCGCTGCATTGATCCTACAGTGCAGCGCAGCGATGCATTGGTTTTTCAACCATACTGCAAGCTTGCGGTGGCAAAAACAGGGACGGAGGGTCGCCGCATGAATTTTCTTCTTCCTTCTGCAGCAAAGCCACCTCCAAGGGCCCAGAACTGGAATTGGCACCACTTGGCAGGTCAGAACTCCTAACAGAGGATTCCAGGGGCCTGCAGGTGATGTCTTTGATGGCCCTGAGACTTCTTAACAGGAGGCAAGCACACACAAGCCCTTGGAGAATCTTCTCAAGCAGGATACAAAGCAAAGTCCAGCTCTTTTCCTCTCCAAGACGGAAGCAGCAACTGCAGGCCAACCCAGCAAAGCAATACAGCAAAGGGGCAGTACTCCCGCTGACAGCTCTCCAGCCCTTCCTTGTGGCAGAGTCTCCTCTTGATCCAGAAGTGTTCTAAAGATGTGGGGTCATAGGTCCAATACTTATACCCCTTGCCTTTGAAGTAGGCATACTTCAAAGAATAGTCTTTGTAGTGCACAGATCCTGCTTGCCCTGTCCTGGCTCCAGACACATTACAGAGGGGGTGGATACAGCATTGTGAGAGCACAGGCACAGCTCTATTCGGGTGCCAGTGACAACTCCTCTCACCACTCTAGCTCAGGAAGATCCATCAGCCTGGTGATGGGCAATCAGGATATGCAGGGCACACCTCAGCTCCCTTTGTGTGACTGTCTAGAGTGAATGCATAAACACCCCAACTGTCAGTCTAAACCAGACGTGAATTCCACAGGCAGGCAGAGGCACGGAATGCTAAAGCAGGAAAATGCCCACTTTCTAAAAGTCCTAGCTGACAGTGAAGTTGTGGTTCATATCGGATTTAGAATATGGATGTGCTCAGACTTAAAAACAGGTTGGAATGAATACAGAAATAGACGCCTGCCTCTGAGAAACCCGGGAACGTTTGTTTGAAAGAAATTCCCCCGGCATTAATTACGAAGCGCACTGCAGTAATTTTCGTTGAGAAATTCTGGTTACCACGCAAATAGGAGTCAGAGCAGCAGCTCTGTCAGAGAATCAGGCAATCAGAAATCGCTGACCATTAACATGAAGCCCTGATGAGAGTCCCGGTACCAGAGGACTGGGTCTTGAAACGCGTCGGCACTTTTTTTCAACACGGAGGAATTTGAATAAACCTGTTGTGACGTGAGGGATTTGTATTGAATAGTATGCCCCACGCACACACTCTAAATATTTTCCCGTGTTTGGCATATGTTTGGCCCCTAAAACAAGATAGCGATAAGAGTAATCTAGTTTCTGATGTTATGATGCAAAAGTCCAACATTTTTGTATATAAATGTGTTTGTATATAAGTATTTCATGCACTGTCTATTGTGAATTGCCATAAGCATTTTTCATGTTTTGTATGTTAATTTGAAAAATGTGTGTCTCTTCACTTCTCATGCAACTAAAATGTTTTTGGTAAATATAAACAATTGCAAAGAAAGGAATGGTTTAATAAAAATTCCATTCAAACAGAAAAGATAGTGGTCTGTTTGTTGCTCAAAAATAATAAGAGCATAACGTCAAACGGAGCCAGGTTCTCCTTTTTGTATTCAATTTTGTACGGCCCTACCTGGTTCTGGTCTTTTGGGCCTATCCCCCCCAGTTTTTGCACTTTCTAAAAGTGGCATTTTTAAACACACAATTTAAAAACCAACTTCACTAAAAGATATATTTTTACATTCTGAGTTCAGGGAGCTCAAACTCCAATCCTCTATCTCTTCCCAATTGAAAGTTACACTTGTAAGATGTTACGAGGCTGTTTCAATGCTAACCTATGGAAGAGATAGTCCTTGCAATAGTGAAAAACGAAATTGGCAGTATTTCAATATCAGGACATGTAAAACAAACCAGTACATGACCTACCTTTTAAATACACTGCACCCTGCCAATGGGGTTGCCTTGGGCCTGCCTTAGGGGTGCCTTACATGTAGTAAAAGGGGAAGTTTGGGCCTGACAAGAGGGTGCACTTGCTAGGTCAACATGGCAGTTTAAAACTGCACTCACAGATACTGCAGAGGCAGGCCTGAGATATGTTTACAGGGCTACTCATGTGGGTGGCAAAATCAGTGATGCAGGCCCACCAGCAGCATTTTGATTTACAGGCCCTGGGCACACACAGTGCACTTTACTAGGGACTTACTAGTAAAGAAAAATATACCAATCCTGAATAAGGAATCATAATCACATTTACACAGGGAGTACTTGCACTTTAGCACTGATCAGCAATGGCAAAGTGCCCAGAGTTAAAACACCAGCAAAAACGAAGTCCAGCATACAGTCAAAAATACAGGAGGCAGAAGCAAAAAGACAGGAGAAACCACGCCAAGGATGCCAGGTATAACAGGGTGGTTGGTAGCAACAAGGTGGGTGTGAGGCTGTCACAAGTCGAACCCCATGGGCTCTTTAATAAGGAGGATTGGGGGAAAGTAAAACCTTGAAGTGTTGGTAGAGGCTTCTCCCGATTTCATGGCCTGTTTAAGGTTTTGGAAGCAGGGCCGGACTGGCTACCCGGCGTTTTGGTGTGCTGCCAAGCTGGGGGCTGATTTCGTTGATGGGGACCTGCGTGTGCTTAAAACCATTCGTTTTGCTTTGTTTATTTAGAAGCACACGCAGGTCCCCATCAACGAAATCAGCCCCCACCACAGTGAAATCAGCCCCCAGCTTAGCAGCACACCAAAACGCCCGGTAGCCAGTCCGGCCCTGTTTGGAAGTGAGAAGTAATTGGGTCAGTTTGGAGAATGGTCAAACGTGGAACCTGAGAAGAGAGGTGCGTTGTATCAGAAGGGGGGTACCTTGAACTTACCCTCTGGAGTGGAACACTAATGCTCTGGATGGCTAATTATGAATGATGGTGAGTTTCAGAGAGGTGAAGAAAACAGTGAGCTGATTCAAGCCGGTTTGGAGGGTTGGTGACATGGGCCTGTCAGTGGCGAGGACAGTAAGGTCACGGAGACCAACTGGTTATCAGGGGGATTATCTCTGTGGGTGATCCTCTCTGTCAGAAGTTTAGTGAGTTCCAGGGATTGTTGTCATTAGGGTGTTTTTCTTTTTTGCTGGTGTCTGGGAGTATTGTCGGTTTATTTGTTGGTGTTTGTAGTCTTTATTGCATCATTCTTAGCTGTATTTTGTTAATGTGGGGGTGAGTGCCAGGGCTTGTGGTTGGGAAAAAGGGTATATTATGTGTCTGAGGGCCAGATGTACGACCATCCAAATTGCGACTCGCAATCTGTGCTCAATTGCGAGTCGCAAATTGCGAGTCACAATTTGGAATGTACAACAGTGTCAGAGACACTGATTGCGATTCCCAATGGGGTTGCAAAATGCGAGGCTCATGAATATTAATGAGCCACTAGCAATTTGAGACCCCATTGGGAAAGGCTGGCCCTCGCAGGAATGGTGGCCTGCTGGGCTCAGCAGACCTCCATGTCTGGGACTGCTTTTAAATAAAGCAGTTTTATTTTTAATGCAGCCCGTTTTCCTTAAAGGAAAACGGGATGCATTTCAAAAAAGTAAAAATTAAACGTTTTTGTTTCATTTTTTAAGGGCAGGTCGTGGACCACTGCCTGCCCCTAAAAATTATTTTCGCCTGCATTTGCAAAGGGGAAGGGGTCCCCTGGGGACCCCTTCCCTTTTGCGAATGCATTTCCACCCTCTTCAAGAGGGCGGTAATTTGCGAGTATTTTGAGATTGAAATTGCGGTCGCAAAACATTCATGCATGGCTTTGCGGTCGCTTTTAGGAAGGGAACGCCCCTTCCTAATAGCGAGTCGCAAAACCTATTTAGCGAGTCGCAAATAGATTGCAACTCGCTAAATAGGCTTTGTACATGGCCCTGTAGGTTTTTGCATGCTCAAACGGGTCGCAAACCCGTTTGCGCATGCAAAAATGGGTGGTACATCTGGCCCTTAGTGTTGTTCCATGAAGGGGATGTGTTATAGGGTGTAGCTAGTATAACCGTCTGAGCTCTGCGTAGCTCAGTTTCTGGGTTGATAGAATGTTTGACATGTGGAGTCCTTATGACATCATGGGGTTCTGTTGTGTAGTTCCTACAAATCCATATAGGATCTGCGCGTTTAGACAACATGAACTAAGGGATTGGTGTCCAGACTGATTCCAGACACCCCCGAGGATATGTTAGTGTGTAGACTAGCTAGCTCACAGTGCCACTATAAGCCCCACAACCTTAACAAGGAGCGAATAGTTTCTGGCAACTATCGAACATGACAACCCTGACCCCTCAGGGATTGTGGAAACAGTACAGTGCTTTTCGCTCAGTCACTCATGCTCACTTGTTCTCAGAGAGATATACAGAATAAACAATGGGGATGTTTTCAATAAGTATTTATTGAACCACCATCATTCTAGTATAAATTATGTATGCTGCAACAATCATTAGACAGAAACAGATGTATACGGTTATAAGCACCAATAAAGTAAATAGAAGTTAAAATTCTACCATAGTGCTAAAACAATGAATATATGCAGGTATATAGATACATGACAAAAATAATGCGTACTCCTACGATGCAACCCTAACGAGATGTACCTAAGTGTACCTAGCATGTATGTAGGTGTATAGCCAAGAATCCCCCTAGGAAAGAGCCAACCCCATTACCTGATGTGAGAGAGCGAAGGACCCTGTCTTCATCTCGAATTGGACACCCCGCGAGGGATGTGAGACCACTGAGTGTTGGAGTGTCTGCAGGCAGGGACTTCAGCGTCTTGTGTTAGCATGTCAGCATGGAAGTTTCTTCTCCTCTGGCTGCCCAGGGAAGACGTAGTGCTTATATACCCGAAAGGTACACTCAGGGGTTCTACCTAGATGTGTCATTGTACTGTGGGCATGTCGGCCAAGGATGACGATAGTGGTGACCCTTATACAGAGTTATTTTGCAGAAGATGGTAATGCTGCTGTGATACTGAGAATCCTCATGCGTATTAAATGAGGCTAGTTTTCAGAGAAAACCACATGACATTTATGCAGCGCCTAACAAGGTAAAGGGTCAGCAGCACAACCGTTATGTAGAACAATGGCAGGACAAATGAAGGTAAAAGGTTGTGCAACTACCTAGGCCTATATTGGGGTACATTGGAGTTCATAACAGTTCTGGGTGGTTTGAAATGTGCTAAGACAGTTGTTGGCGGGGCCTGGCTTGGGATGGTGCAAAGGGGTTGTTTCCTGATGGAATAAAAGAATTTGGTCAAAAACCCTACATTCTCCAGTGAACTTACTACAAGAGGGTTGTGCACATGTTCTGGTCGAAGTCTAAGGGGCATATTCACAAGGACTTATCGCCGAGTTATCGCCACCTTAACGCATCAAAAGTGGAGATAGATTTACCGCCCCATTCACAAGCGGGTGCAAACTGCAGACAACGCCAGTATTCCCGCGATAACTGCCGCAAACTTTACCTCCACGGGTGACACCATCAACTAACCCTAATGAGATGCAGAGTAGGCGTTCCCGTGCAAAAACACACAAAAACACCACTACACCACATTCACAACGAACTGCCAGATCTGCGATGCGAACCAAAAACAGGCGATAAGCCGTGGTAGCAGCAGGGATTTAACACCTGGCTTCTGCTGGTGTTGAGCAGGACGACTACCTGCAGCATGAAAGGGAGCCCAGGCCAGAGCCACATCTGAAGACCCACAGATGCCATGGAGCCAATGATCATGCAGCTCGGAGACTCATGAGGGCCACAACACCCACCGCCACCACTCCCAGGCACCCCCTCCCCCGCCCCCCCCGGACAAACACATACCGTGCACGACACAAGAGCCACAAAAAGCGCATGATGCCGCACAATGACAACAAGAAACACACATGTGTGGTCAGAAGAACGAGAAACAGTCAATCATTGAAGTAACGACCAAAATCCTGATGTCACAGCCTGGAAAATAAAGCACCAAATCAGAACGTGTGTCATGCGCACATCAAAGGAGCGAGACACAGAGAAACAGAGAAGGAAAGAAAGGCAGCGAGAGAGAGAAGGAAAGGAAGGGAGAGAGAGAGAGAGAAGGAAAGGAAGGGAGAGAGAGAGAGAGAGAGAGAAGGAAAGGAAGACAGAGAGAGAGAGAAGGAAAGGAAGGCAGAGAGAGAGAAGGAAAGGAAGGGAGAGAGAGAGAGAGAAGAAAAGAAAGGCAGAGAGAGAGAGAGAGAAGGAAAGGAAGGGAGAGAGAGAGAGAGAGGGAGGGACACTGCCGCCCCGCACACCCAGGCACCACTGCTCACCTGCTGCCACCGGTGTGTCTCCAACCACGTGCCGGTACACACTGCAAGCCTCCAGGACTGCAATCTGTAATTGAGTCCAGAGTCAATCATGGCAGAGTCCATCTCACTGCACACGGCAACAACGCCTGTCCGTCCCTGTGCACACATGCAGCCGCACCCTACCCCCTCCCGCCGGCCAGCGCTGGCTGTCCGCACTTGCTCACCCAGGCCCCACTGCTCACCTTCCGCCAACGGTGTGTCCACCAGTGGGCACACCACGTGCCCGTGCAAGCTCCAGGCTCCGGTCCCGCCACCATGCGGACCTGCACCACGGCCCATCAGGTCCCACACATGACGTTGAGTCCTGTGGCATCAATGGCAGAGACCACATCAGTGCACATGTCATCATCGCAGGTTGCACACCCGCTCAGCAATTTCGGTGCCACTAACCCTGTGCAACCCCAGTCAGCGCCACGTGGTGGTAGGCCCGTGACGGCCGCAAGGCTTCGGGTGCCACTAACCCTGTGCAACCCCAGTCAGCGCCACGTGGTGGTAGGCCCGTGACAGCCGCATGGCTTCGGGTGCCACTAACCCTGTGCGCAACAACTCATGGGCCCTTTATGATTGAGACTCGTGGAACGTCCGTCATCCAGTCACCACCGGCAGTGGGGAATGTGACGTTGTCTGCCCCTTATATTGGCGGGGTCACATGGCCTGTGACGCCTGTGCCGGATGGGTGTGGTGTGTGTGCAAACCTACCCTCAGGGAGTGGCCGTGAAATGCTGACAACTAGACCAGTGACCTGCAGACCACTAGCGTGTAAACCTGCGACTTGTAGCAATGTGGCCCCCCTCCTCGGAGCGTAAGCGGAGTGGTCTGGCCTGGTGTACACCGGACCAGCGCAGGGCTTGCAACAATGCCTCGGGGGCTCTGGGCGTGGTTCAGTCCATGTCCGGACAAGGAAGTGACTAATGAGTGTGTCCCTGTTGTAGTGTCTACGGCCCCCAGAACGCAATCGGCAATGTAGCACCCTGTGACTAAAATCCCACTAGATGAGCATCATTGACGTTTGGGGGAATCACTGACCCTACATTCATCCACACATTCATACCTGAATGACGAAAGACATGACACAGCAGTGCGTTTCTGAATGTTTAATGCACATCCAGTGGAGTTTTGCAGCTGGAGCAGTACAGAGCCATGCCAACCCCACTTCACAATATGGGCCCGTGGAGGGCCAGCCAGAGTCCATCGGGGAATGACAAGTACAGCGGAAGAGGAAGGGTACAATCCGCAGTCTGGTCGCCGTGTCATTGGTCACCAAACGGGATATGGCAGTCCATGTCGCAATCCAAGGTGAGTGCAGCAGAGTGTATAGGGGGTCAGTGGAAGGTCATGGGGCCATATGCGGCACCAAGCTGCAACAGGCCAGGTGGCGGACATGAATGCTAGTGCCTCCTCCTGATCTCAAGCCCATCCACGTCCTCGTCCTCGGATGTGTGCTCTGCCCCACCTGTGGGTGGTGCAGTTCCGGCTGCGGCACTGTGTGCCACTGACACATCAGGGGCCGGAGGTGGATTGTCGGCCGCACTGTGTGGCAGTGACACATCAGGTGCCGGAGTGGAAATGCCTGCCGCACTCTGAGGCACTGACACACCAGGGGGCGGAGATGTGGATGGTGTAGGAGCAGCAGCATTCATCTGCGCCACGCCTTGTGGCAGCAATGCCATGATGAGGATACGCAGGGCATGGTAGATCCCAGCTACATTTTGCTGATGGGCAGCGGTGGCTGCCATCCTTTCCGCCTCCATCCGCACCATGTCCTCCATGAGCATCCGCATGTGTGCCAGCTCGCGGCTGAGATCGCTGGAGCCACTCTTAGTGGACAAGTGTTCTTGTCTACGAGTCATGACTCCAGCGATGTCAGCCAGGGCTAGTTGGAGACCATGGAGCGGCCTGTGGGTGTCCGTTAGGGACTGGAGGTGGTCCCTGATGGGACTCAGACACCCATGGATGGCGTCAAGTTTGGTAGCCATGAGGTCGAACCCCACCCGCACCTGCTCAGACATCTCCCTTTGGCCCTCCAACACACGGCGTTGGAAGGCCATGTGTTGTTCGGGGGGTCTTGGGAGACAGCCGGGGTTGTGGGTGCCTCCTGCTGGGTGGTTTGTGGAGTGGGTGGGGTCTCCTCGATGCAGCTGGGCTGCCCTGGTCCTGGAGGGGATGGGCGGATGAGTTCGATGATTTCTTGGAGGGCTTGGGTGTCGATGCTGGTGGTGTCCTCCTCGTCGTCAGTGAAGAGTGGCTGGGACTGCTCTGCAGGAGGTGTTGACAGTGCCCCTGCAATGTGAAGGGGAGATGCTGTGTTACAATGTGTCCACATGTATGTAGCCGCATGGTACATGTTCACATTCAGACAGCATGGCAATGTACATTGTGACAGTCTGTGGATCAGGGCCATGATCCAGAGTCATTGTGGGTGTGCACTGTGCTCTGCTTGATTGTGCATGTGTGCTGTTGTGCCCATCTCCCCCCGTCCCCCAGTACCTGGTGGTTACTCACCCTGTTGCTGTTGTGTTGTGTCGTGTCGAGCAGTGTCCGCTCCCCGAACTCCTGCCACGGTCTCCACACTGATGACTGTCGACACCAGCTCCTCCATTTCATCCAGCTCCAGCTGTGGCGCTGGGCTCCCACATCCAGTCTGCATTGCTGCCTTCTGGTTGCCTGCAACTTTCTCCTTGGTTTTGCGCTTGATGTCAATCCATCGCCTCTTGACCTCGTCCATTGACCTCTTGTGCTCTCCGACGGCATTCACCTTGTCCACGATGGACCGCCATATTCCATTTTTGGTGCCCAATGACACGTTGGAGGTGACGAACAGTTCTTGATGGTGTTCCATCACCTCCGTGACCAGGATCCTATTCTCCTGCGGACTGAACTTCATCTTCCTCTTCTTCTTGTCCTTGCCCTTCCCTGTCCCCGAGGTCCCAGGCTGGTTGACCGGGGTGCTTGTGGGGTTCCGCTCGTCCTCTGCGCCTGCTCCGGCTGCCTCCATGGTGCTTCGGGTTGGTTATTTTGTGTTTGTGTGTTTTTTGTACTTTTGTAGTGATTTTCCCGCCTGCCCTGTGTGTATTGCAGGCCTGGCGCTGCTTATCGCTGATTTCCTCATCGCGGTTTGGCCCATCGCATGTTTTTTTGCGTTGGGGTTTGGGTTTTTATCACCGTCGCGGTTGTTGTATTGCGGACATTGTCCGTGTTTTCGGGAGACTATCGCATGCTATCGCCGTGTTGTGAATTCCACGTTAACACGGGGTTATTTTCCCGCGATGTGTAAAGTTGCGTTAACATTTTTTGGAGATGTTTAGCGCACGTTCTTGTGAATATCCCCCTAAGTATTACGGCTCACCCCATCTGTGCATGCCCAAAGGCCATACATCATGGGGATTTTGCAAAGGGAGTGACCACTAGTAATGGGCGGGTGAGCACAGGAACTGGTTATCACACATGTATATATATTTTTAAAAATCTTAGAAATTCCCTTATACAAATTTTAATTAAAATACAGCTATGGTTACAAAATAAAACCAAAAAACCACTGAAGTTCCTACTATATTTTTAAGACCACAATACATAACGTGCACAAAAGTCATGCAGACCATCACTCGCACACCACATGCAATGCTAGGTATAAATCTGAATTTTTGGATGAAAAAAAAACTGTAAGCTAAAATTATTGATCCAATATTATTGGGTTAAACCCTTGAGAGATTCCTTGATCTCGATGGGGCAGATGTATCTATCATTCTTAAGGTTTCTCAATTTTGTTTTGGTCCCCAGCAATCTATAATGATTTATACAGTTCTTAGTTATATGAGAGGCATCACAAAAAACACCACCTCCCTCTACTCTCATGATAAGGCCTTGCATGAGCATCATAATAGAAGACTTCTTTCCAGAGACTTTGCTTGAAATCCACTATTTCTTCTTGTATCCCTGTTATGTACTGCTTGTCCTATTTGATTTAGCAGTATTTAGTAGCAATATATTTCTTTCATTGCATCTAATGTGGCTTTGTTCAAAATGGTTTCCTTCCAGAACTGATCACTTAGATTTTTAGCAGGGACACCCGGGAATAGAAAATTGATCGATGGTATTGAAGGTTCTGGTGTGATTGCTAAATGACTGATATAGTAGTATCCACTTCTTTACACTATAGTTATCTACAAGATGCAGGCTTACAGCCCTTTTGGGAAGTTACCTTGTGCTAGGTTCAGTACACTTTCTTCTTACATCCAGCTTTGGAGAGTCATTTGGTGAGTAACGTCTGCTCTAATGCAGAAGGCTAATTGGCAGGCAGGTCCTCAGGTCATTTTTGTCCTTTTTTCATACATCTGAGCATTTATGCTCTTGTTCTCTTAGGCTTGGAATTCATGGGCTACTGTGAATGTCTTGATGATGATCTCAAAATTGGGATCCACCAGTCCACATGCTCGAGAAGACATTTCAGTGGGACCTTATTTTGGACCTGATGATTTATTGTTTGTCATCTCACTTTCTGGTCTATTGATATTAGAAATTTTAAACCACTCCTTTGCCATTAATTGCCTATAAATATTTACGGTGAATTCATTATCTTATGATTCCCCGGGTGCGATTAATGCTGTTGTCACAGAAGATTACTTCATCTTGTTATGTCCACTTGCTTGCAGACATATATTAATCTAATGGGAATAATAGGCCAAACGAAACCAGACTATAGACCACTTTAAGGAATAGCATAGCTCCTCAGAATTGCTAAGACTTGCCAATTCAAATTATTGAAGCCCCCGCGTATGAGAAGAACTGGTCCTTAATCATCACATAAAAACAATCCTGCTGAGAAAAATCATTACTCTCTCTACTCTCTAATTCAACAATTTAGGGCCGGATCAGGATGGTGGACGGACTAACGTCTGCCCGCCACCCTATCGGAAACGGGATCGACCGACTAGCCTTCGATGGTCCCGCCATAGGGATTACAAGGCGATTGCACCGTGTGTTCTTTGCATTGCGGCGGGTGCTGCTGGCTGCAGGACCCGCCGCAATGTAAAAAATTCCCCTGTACATATCCCTGAACTACGTGGCAGGCACTGTTTCTGCACTTATGTTCACTTGTGATCCCATTCTATTTTTCACTTACGTGTTGTATTGTCTTCCCCCTCCCTATTGCTCCACCTCCAGCGTTGGTCTGCGCAGAGGTGTGCTAGCAGCACTATGATGAAGCATGACACAGTTCGATGTGTGTGAAGGCAGTTTTAATACCCTTGTGTGTTTTCCCCTACCTTTGATCACAGCATTTTTGAGCACACAGTCCCTCTTCTATATTGTGGGAATATAGTTGTTGCAGGAGATCGAAGCGGGACGAATTCCTCCTACCCCTTACTTTTTGTGTGAGTTTAGTTTCTGCGCGGCCGCTGAGCCGCAGGAGTTGTTTTTACATACTGTTTGCTGTCATACTGACTCAGTGAGACCCACACGAGACTACATGGTGGGATCATGGCAGCAGAACAGGGTTTGGCCTTTGGGGATGATGCAGTGACAGAGATCCTCTCAGGTCCATCTCTGCTAGGAGACACAACCATCAATCAAGTTCTAACCCAGGGCGAGGGGTGGGACACTCTTATTGAGTTAAAAAGATCCCATGTTAAAGCCATCCTTCATGGGGCAATTTTAACAGAGTACCTGAGGGGCAATGCTGCACCCAGAGGCCTTCTGGTATCCAATGAGCCTCTGATTTCCTTCGATAACCCCATCTTCCGAAAAGACTGGTCCCTAATAGCCTGGAAATGTACGAGGGACTGGCTGATCCTTATCATCAATACAGCTAAAAGGACAGCAGACGCCCTCTACATTAAAATCCAGGCTAGCGAACAGGGAATCAAAGCCAGTATCCTCTTGGCCACTTTTAAAAAGAAACTGGAGGAAACCAACAGTGAAATTGGGGAATACAAGGATTACCTATTAAGATCTAAGGTAGATAAACTTCAAAAAGATCTGAAGAAGTTTTCACGAGAAAAGGTCTACCCCTACACCACGGATGAGTACATCCAGAAAAAGGTAGATGACATGAAGAAAGGTCAAAATAGGGAAGGTAGGTCTTCAGACAGGACCAGCACAAGCAGTGAGGACAGTGACTACATAAGAAAACCACGGAGAAGGGGCAGAGGCAGGGTTTTTTTCGGGGGTCCCCACCCCTAGTTCAACCCAGTATACCCCAATTTTCCAAATAATGGGCCAATTCACAGAACTAACTTAAGACAAAATCCTAAACTTATTTTGAGTAACTTACTCATTTTGGTATTCACAGAAGGCACTTACTCATCAATGAGTAAGTGCCTTCTGTGAATACCAAAATGAGTAAGTTACTCAAAATGAGTAAGTTACTCAAAATGAGTAAGTAAGTGCCTTCTGTGAATACCAAAATGAGTAAGTGCCTTCTGTGAATACCAAAATGGTAGTAAGTTTAGGATTTTGTCTTAAGTTAGTTCTGTGAATCAGGCCCCATAACTTTGGATGGCCTCCCATGTACCAACAGCAAAATCCCAGGAATGCAGGGAGGCCCAGTGACACAGTTCCCACAATTGCCAAATCCTTTTTTAGGGAGAGCCCGAAGGAGAGGCAGAGGCAAACAGAAGGGGACGGCAGGGGTACAATGGGAGGACCTAGATCAGAGGGTCACCAGGAGCATGGCGAGGGACCCGTCGCCAGGGTCGAGCAGGGAGTGAGTTCTTTAGTAATGAACCTCACAGAAACTCCACTCACAGGTCCCCAAGAGGCACTACTTAACAAGGGCCTGGGTTTTGTACCCACTAACACTCTGGATGTATTCAAAATCCGCCAGGAATTGGTGGCTTTTTTCCGCAACATTAGACTCAAAGTCTTTTTTGAAAACAGAGAAGACAACGTGGAACAAAGAGGGGACACCACGTTTCGTCCCAAATCAAAATTCTTGCCAGCTGTGGGGACCCTCCCTATTGAGGTGGAAACATTCGAGCAGGCAGTTATCCATGATGTGGAAGCACTGGCAGGACGGGACAACGCCACCTTCAGGAATCTGACGAAACCAGAGAAGCAAGCCCTGGAGGAACTCGGGAACAACCCAGACTTAGTGATCAAACCGGCGGACAAGGGGGGAGCCATTGTTATCCAGAAGAAGACTTCCTATGAAACAGAATGCCTGAGACTCCTCGCCGACCGGAGGAATTACAGCGTACTGAGAGGAGATCCGACTGAGGACATCAGGAGAGAGATAGTGCCCGTTGTAGAGGAAGCAGTGTATAATGGGTGGATCACTGAAAAAGAGGGCAGTTTCTTGTGTCAAGCAGACCCATGACACCTTATTTCTATACCCTCCCCAAAGTGCACAAGCCGACGAGGCCTCCCCCGGGCAGACCGATAGTATCGGTCATTGGATCACTAATGGAGCCACTCTCACAATTTTGTGATTTTTTTCTAAAACCAGTAGTACAAAACAGACCAGCCTACCTGAAAGACACCACAGATGTGCTACATTTACTGAAGGATTTACATTTCGATCCAGAAAAGGAGTTCCTGGTGAGCCTAGACGTGGAGTCCCTATACACCAACATACCACAAAGAGAGACCTTGCACGTGGTAGAGGAGATTCTGTACTCCTTGGACTGGGAATATTGTACCCACAGGCCTTTCATCTTACACCTCGCTGAAATAGCATTGACGAAAAACTACTTCGAATTCCATGGGACCTATTACCTCCAAACACATGGGACATCCATGGGGGGTGTTTTTGCCCCCAGTCTAGCGGGGCTATACATGGCAGCTTTTGAGGATCAATATATCTACGCCCCCGGGAGCATCTGGAGTAACAACATCAAGGTGTGGCGACGCTATATTGACGATGTCCTCCTGATTTGGGAGGGCAATAGACAGTCCATCAAAGACTTCCTGGAATGGTTGAACAGTTGCAACCCCTTACTTCTGTTCACTTCTACCATCATGAAGGAGAACTTACCCTTTCTGGATCTGATCATTTTTCCTAGCGAAGGGGGTCTACAGACTAAGATGTTCCATAAACCAACAGACAGGAACAGTCTCCTGTTATTTGAGAGCTTTCACCCTAAGTCCATCAGGGAGAATCTACTGGTGGGACAGTTCCTACGCATCCGCAGGAATTGTTCCGATACTAAGGACTTCAGGTCAGAAGCCAACACCCTGACAAACAAACTTCTGCAACGGAAGTACCCCCAAAGGACCGTCAAAAGGGCCCGTAAGAGATCGATCAACTGCAATCGTGAAGCTTCCTGGAGTCAGTTGAGAAACCGCCCACCAACAAAACAATATGTGTAACCACATTCAACACTGCCTCCAATAACATCCAGAAAATCATTCTACGTAATTGGAGAATCCTGAACTCCAATGGCTTACAACTGGAGAAACCTCTATTCTCTTTCAAGAGGAGTCAGAATATCAAAGACCTACTGGTGCACACTAGACCCAGGAATCCTTCAACGAGACCAGGAATGACTACTGAGAGGGAGTCGACGTGGGCTCTTCCCCCAGTGACGGGACATACTAGGTGCGGGTCATGTGACGTGTGCCACCTGACTGCAAACACCAAAACAGTGGACATTGGACTCACCCACCCGTGGAAACAACGGAGGCATACCAACTGTAACTCCACCAATGTTATTTACATGTTGAGGTGCCCGTGCAACCTTGTTTACATCGGAATGACCACACGGAGGGTCAAAATAAGGATTATGGAACATAGATCCACCATCAGGTGCCAAAGGACAATGAGTCGCCTCACGTCCCACTACAAGGAAAAGAAACACTCAGCCGAGAACATTTTCTGGACAGTTTTGGACAAGCCAAATCTAAGTGCTACCACCAGAGACCCAGAGAATGCCCTGTTCATTAGGGAACAGAAATTGATCTATAGGGTCCGGAGCCACATTGAAGGCCTGAACGATGACATACCCTGGAATGCTCTGAACAACCTATAAGATACCAGGAATTACCCTTTTCCATAATATCACCAGATGATATATTTATACATCAGACATAAGCATGCCTTTACACAGTTGCATTTTTTTCCTCCAACAGGGGCTTGACCTAGTGATCTTCCTCCACGCTAGCCCCCACCCCCCCACTTTTTAATGCTTTTAACGTTAGCCCTTTAGTGTTTTGACTATATATATAGGATTGGAGTGATAGCAACGGTAGTATATTTTGATTACCACAAATATACACTGCTTTTGGAAGGGCCCGTTATTTATTTATTTATTTGTCACTCACTCTCCTCATGACATAACTTGCCCAGCTTTTGCTGTTGTTTAATATCACAGTATTTGTCTCCCTTATATCGTCTTATGCGGTAAGTGTCCGTTTTTTCCATTCAGTCTAGGAGCCCTCGGAGTGCACACGCGCACTCGAGATCCTCACTCCCAATATGGGAATGAAGGTTACCGCTCCAGTGTCTCTACGTGTCTTCCTCCCTGCCACGTACGTCGCAGACGCTATTGTGTGGGCGGGGCCATGGAGGTTTAACACGATCCCCGGCAGCGCAGCAATACGAACCTGCACGGCGCTGGGAGAGACAAGAATTACGGCCACAGCTCACTATGACAAAGTAAGTGGGGCCACTCTGACAGCCCCGACGGGGGTCAGCAAGTTGTCGATCTGGGGCATCAATACACCGCTTGAGTGGACAGAGTCTGTTGTCCCTCGCGGTGGTACGATACTTCTGCATACCATATCATGGGGCCAACCAGACCCGGTCCTCCTCAAAGTGGGCGCAACGATTCCACTCAATGTGCCTTAAATTTACTCACCTTGTCATTCTTTTATCTTAATGTCTCGCAGTGTGTGACAATAGGGAGCTGTCCTCGCTCCCCCGCCAGTTCAAGTTTAGATTTTAAATGAACTCGGTAAGCATTTACTTTGTGCATGATGGTGCTACTGTCTCCTAGCAGCGATGCCTGTTTGTTTTTGGAATTACCTTGATGCATACATGAGCGCGGAATTCGCGCCTTCGGTGGGACGTCAGCTTTGACTTATATATACCACTGGGCCTTTTTATCTTCACCCTTGGCTTATGTCGGTATCATGACGCCCAAGATAGTTAGCTGTTTTCATCGGGTGGGTGCACACCACTTGGGATGTTTCGCTTGTTTTATTTCACAGAGGGCACTGCACAGTCCATTTGACCCTTGTTTTTATGAATTCTGTTACAGGTTCCTCTTGGAGAGCAAGGTGCTCTACCACATTTTATCTGAGCAGTCACTCAGAAGGGTGTTTTCCCTCTACCCTTGGATCAAAGGAGGTAGGGTTAGTACCCATGGGATCTTTTCTATGTGAGTCCTGATAAAAGCCGGGGTATTTAATGTTGCCGGCTGAAACATGTCGACGGTTTTGCAGAGTGGAGGGGTTGGCGACTCATTATAAGTTCCCCATACCACCATCCACTGGTCTTGGAGTGACCATTTTACTCTGGACAGGGTACCCAATATTAAAATTGTAATAGGGATTCCCTGTGACCAGTTTTAATCACTGTTTCTGCACTTATGTTCACTTGTGATCCCATTCTATTTTTCACTTACGTGTTGTATTGTCTTCCCCCTCCCTATTGCTCCACCTCCAGCGTTGGTCTGCGCGGAGGTGTGCTAGCAGCCCTATGATGAAGCATGACACAGTTCGCCGTTTGTGAGGGCAGTTTTAACACCCATGTGTGTTTTCCCCTACCTTTGATCACAGCATTTTTGAGCACACAGTCCCTCTTCTATATTGTGGGAATATAGTTGTTGCCGGAGGTCGAAGCGGGACAAATTCCTCCAACCCCTTACTTTTTGTGTGAGTCTACCATGCGGATCCTGCCACATGGTGCAGGGATATGCCCCCAGTGCCCACATCGGTGGACCAGGGGTGAGGGGGGCCCGCTATGGGCGCCCAAAGTCCCTTTCCACCTGTCTGTCATGGCGGGTAAACCACCATGAACAGGTGGGTAGAAAGGACATCGTAACCCCCACGGCCGTGCCTGGTAGGCACCGCCACAATTGTAGGGATTACGGTCCCCTCTGCTGCACCGGTGGGCTCAAGGAGCCTGTCAGATGCGTGGCGGTCGGTCTTTCCGACCGCCGCCCATCCACCCGCCATTGAAATATGGTGGGCGGATATGATGGGTCCGATGGCGGTCCAACCGTCATCCTAATCGGGCCCATAATTTGGTTCTTAATTGTCTTTGTACTGTTCAGTTGAAAGTATACAAGCTCTTTTGACAAACGCCCTTTGATTTTGTTAAAATATTCCTGCCCTCCTGCAAAATGTAAATTTTCCACGATTCCAGGTATAGAAGTCCTGCTTAGAAATATCAGTAATGCAACCATAGAAATTATAGCACCCATGCGGAGAAGTGATGATGCGGTGTGAATGAACTGAAGGTGTACAGAAAACATGTGTTGTCCCAAATAAAGAGCATCCCGCGGAGGTGGTGTTAAAAAGTACTGATACTGTGCTGTGGAAAAGACTGCCGCCCTGTTGACACATGGAAACTTAAAACAGATCTGCAATTACCTGGAGACCTCTATGGCAGGCACAGCGATCTACTTAAACAAGATCAAATGATTGCTGCCTGTGTTCAGAAGTTTACATACAGATTTCCTCAGCAGGCACATTAACTCACCAACTAATGTTTCCCATAAGGCCAGTGTCCCTGGAAAAACCTGTAGTGTTGAAGTAGTGTTAGCAAATGCCAGCTGCACCTCCCTTGTCATTTACTCTTCTCAGGCCCTGTTGGCTTCTTGATGGTGTTCCTTGATAGAGACGTGTAATGAAGCACACTGGACAGGCAGGTGGTACAGGAGTATGCACTGGCACCTCACCCATAGCTCCTCTAGATCCACCTCTCAGCTCGAGTCCAACTCAGAGCTTCCCACGTGCTTCCAGACTGTGCTAGCATAGCTGGCACAACAGGCCGAAGGAAGGCCAAGGCTCAACACTACAGAATGTCCCCGTGCAGGGCCAGGTGCCTTCTGGCATGCCAGGGGTCGTGGCATGTGCTGGAGTATGAGCACTGTGACTGATCCCAGCACATCAGTGCATATTCTGGCAGTTATAATCAGTGTGTATCGTTCCTTATTTCAAGGGTGTGGGGATATCCAAACCATGCCCATCCGAATCTCGGCCTTTCAGCTGAGGTTGCCAACGAGGGATGCTACAATGTCAATGAAAGGGCAGCAGCGTGCCTAAAAGTGCCTCTCCTGCCCAGATGAAAGCACGGCAGCCCTCCTGTGAGCTGCTTGCCTTTCTCCCTAAAAAGTATAGGAGGCCTGCTGTATGGCTCCTACAGTCCATTAAATGCACAGCCATCCTGAGGCAAAGGGCTAGTGGTGTCACATCAGTGTTCTGGGCCAGAAGAGATGCACTGTTGTGTCTCCCACTTCCTCTGAGTATGCATGTAAAACGGTGAATGGGGAGTTTAGACTCCACATGATCTCCCTACTGAGCGTGCCAACAAGTAATGCAAAAGCCCATTTCTTTATAGAGGGCTTCCTATGTATACCTACCCACAGTGTTTTAGCTGAGGCACAGGAAGATAATAATATCAATCTGCTCGGTGTTACACAATGTGCCGAAAATCTGATGCAAAGATGAAGACCCATGATGTCCACTTTTTTAAATTAGTTTTATTGGTTTAATCATTTTTCCCGTGCACATATTGTTGTAATCGATCACCCAGGATGTCCACTTAACCACAACACCACATTAGAATTCATTCGCCAAGCACACAAACTTGTAAAACTGTACACACAGCACATCTTCATACTTACACAATGAGGAGTTTCACAATTTAAAAAAGAAACGTAGGCCTATGGACAGTGTTCATACTTGTTTCTCTTTCTTCTACCTATTTGTTCTCATTTTCGCCTGTTTTTTTAAATCTTTTCCTACTCACATAAATGAAGAGAGGCCTCAGAGGTCAGAACCCGTAGATCTTTCTCTTCAACATCTTGTACATGATAAGAAAGAGGATGTAAAACTGAATTACAGTCTGTTGTTTAAGACAAAAAATACAGATGGTAAATAGCTGGAACATTTACTGACTCCTCTTTGATAACTGAGGGATTTCACACCCCATACAATCTCTCTGATCCTTATAGAAATGTACATATTTGCTCTTTAGTTTAACTGCTGTTCTTCTTATCCTTACCTAGAGACATGCATGGAGAAAGGCCTCAGAGGTCAGAACTCACAAATCTATCTTAACACCCTGTACTTTGTAGGAAAAAGGATGTAGCACTGAAATACAGACTGTTGTCTGAGACAAAAATATAGGTGGTAAACAATTGAAACTACAGTAATTTGCTTCTCCATGATGAATGAGGGGGTTTACACCGAATACAATCTCACTTGCCCTAATAAAAATATACCTAGATACAGAGTAGGTCTTTCTCTTTAGCTTTTCTGCTACATTAATTTTAGGCTACATTTCCATAATGCCGGCATAATCTTGCATAATTTTGCACTGTGCTTATTATGGAAAATTCCACAAATTATGCATTTATGCCATGTGGTGTAATTACACCACTTTCATGGCAAAATGTTAGTACAAGTGCAAGGGAACAACATTAGAAGTGCGTAAAATTCACATAATTTGTTTTCGCATAATTGCAAAAACTTTTTGGAAAATTGTGAGTAATTCCATGTAATTATGCAAAATGCAAAATCACCATTTAACGCTATATTTTCCTGGAGGCAAAGGTACATTTTCCACACAAAAATGGCACCAAAAACAAGAATGCCATGAAAAATGGCCGCTTGGGTTCTGGTAATTCACATTGTTCCTGCGTTTCTGTGCTATAATTTTGGCACAAATGCACAGATGTCGATTCATCAAACTGCCTGGGGTAGCCAAAGTGACATCACATGCCATGTGACCCCTGCCTGATGTCACAGGAAGTGGCATCACACAAACTTTGACCTGGTGACATCACAGGAAGTGACATCACCTGCCCTTTGGACCCCCATGAAATCAAAGGAAGCGACTTTGCATGACCTTTGACTTGGTGCTATCACAGGAAGATAAGCATCTAACTTTTGGTTACTTACATCCCACACAGAGGCTGGCAATTTCTACAGATACAAAAGAAGTACCCTATAAACAGATATACTTCAAATCCTATTGAAAATGCAGCTGCATACATTGTTTCAGGTCATACGTCAGATATACAATTAAGATAATGTAGCATTGATTAAGAACCTATCAAATAGTGTACAACAATGGAGAATACACTAGTCAAGTTGAAATCAGCCATTACCAATATCAAATAACTTATGATGGAGCGGAGATTTTGAATTTACATACTCTTATTTGTAGGGGTGCATCATAATCATGTGTAGAGTGCACACGCATGTAATCCTGCTTGTGCAACGTCAAGTGTTAGGTTTGTGAATTGTGCTAATGTATCTTCGTGATGTACTTTAAGTTACTGACAAATGGTAAATGTAGAAATGCTAACATGAAGAGAATATGTTGTGAAGTTCTACACTATTCATGTACTAAATGTGATATTGTGTTAATAATAATTCATTCCATAATTAGGTAAATGTGTTAGCCAAAATGTAATATAGTTATGAACATTCATAATGCTTAAATGATACATTTTTATGTTATGTTACCCAAAGTGGTAGGCCTGAAATGCAACCCCTGACAACTCTCACTTTAGAATTAATGCTCAGAATTTCATGTGCACTGTGGAAGCTGTTCTTTCTCACATTTTGCGATGCAGGTGGAGAAGCATTCTTTACGCAACATAATGTCTTTGTTTTAGCAGCTTGGACATGAGAGAAGAAGTTACAATCATATGACTCGAAGGCTAATGTGGAAAGATGCTGGTTTCACATGGGAGAAGGCATGAGAAGCAATTCCAAATTGTTGCAAATGGAAGTACATGGAGAAGATCGTGGAAAAGTACGCTCATAACCGTACCCATTGTGGAACACGTGCAAAGCTGTGCATCATGGGAAAACTACCTGTCGATAACTGATTGTTGGAATTGGGGAAAGAGCCCCACATCTTTCTTGCCTTTGGAGAAGGAGCATCTCAGAACAAGCTTTTTCTTGTGATGGTGACTTTATGCTACCTGGCCTATCTCGACAGTGGACAGACTTCTTAGGAAGACTCCACGACTAATACCTTTTTTCCTCTAACCTCAAATTGCTTATCCATTAGTGAAGGGATGTTATCTTAGCAATAGAGTAGGGATACATTTGATGCTTTTATTCACCAACCCCCGATGCAAAGAAATTTGGCCTCTTGCTTCCTAATCATCTGTATCCTCTTTCTTGAATTAATTGTTTTACTCATGTTGCACTGTCTGAATTTGGTGTTTATGCTGTTTCCTTTGTATTTCTATACACTTGTGTTGAGGAGCGTTTATGTCCAACTATTTTTTGTGTTCTAATAAATCAAACTAACCTTTCTAAATTGTCCTTTGGTTATTATGTGTTCGGAAGTAGTGGTTAAGTTGATTGTGTACTAATGATATTATTAACTTTACAATTCCATGCTGCTAAAAAGATCCATCGGAAAGTGTCTCTAGAAAAGTCCAGAACAAATTTATGGGCCCACTTTCACTTACAAAATGGGAAGGTTGATGGGCCTATAATGTTAAAAACAAGTTCACTTTATCATTTGTTTTAGAAACTAAGAGTACCATGTAATTAAATCCAAGTCTTGGAATGTGGATAATAGTGCTATTTAATGCAGGTCAAATTCTCCTAGCAACCTTCCTTTCCATGACGGTATGCATACTTCTTTTTTTTTCAAATACTTTTATTGGGTTTTTCAAGAAAAACGAGAACAAGAGTGAAAAAAAGAAAATCACAAACTGGCACGAACCACCACCGGTAACACACCACATATCCGAGCCCTCCTCAGAAACTGCAACCAAGTGGATGGCTCTAGCACGGAAGCAGAAGACAAAGAACTACCGAAAAAGTCACTCTAACCTCCACTGAGCAATCAGTCTGCGTGTAAACGAAGGGCTCCGGAACGCCTGACCCCAAGATGGCTACATGGAAGTAGTACTCTCACCGACGACCAGACTGCTCCGGTGAGTCCCCTTCACCCTAAATGCCCCAATACACCCTGTACCTGTGGATCTCAGCAACAACAAGTAACGAAGGCCCTCGTACCACAGTTCCTGCCCCACCCCAAACCTAATGCACTCAGGGCCTAGCCCCAAAATGGCCGCCAAAAAGGCTCCTGCATCATAGAGACTGCAAAGACACCCGACTCCTCAGAGAGACACACTCATCTATGCCCACCTCTGATGCGACCCACCTGACCTCACTAGAATGCAACGCGGGCCCGCCTATGCCCTGAAGTAGACCTCGCTATCAGTCCCGTCCTTCACTACAACACACCCCGACCCCTGTGTTAGCGCAACACACCTAGCCCGAAAGAAACTAGCCCCATCGCCAACTTAGATAAAAGGCCTGCTACCACGCCAACCTACGCCAACCCCCTCACCTCGTCTTACGTAAAACCGCACGGCCCGAACTCCTTCTCAATCAGTCTCCCCCTCAACCTCTCACCCAAAGCGAAAAAAAAACTCAAACACTAACTGATCAGGCAATACCCAGAGTCACTATTTGCTGACATATATCATTGCTCCTCCAAAGGTCAAGTAAAAATGGACCTCATTTTTCACACAGAAAGGCCCGACAAGTAGAATTCCATCCTTAGATCACAACTCCACATTACCAAAACTACCAATACATCCCATAGCTGCAAACTATCATTCTCTATCCCGAACCGCACAACGCGATGTAGGAACACCTCTGTGACCATCTACTCCAACGGCACAGTCCTGATTCAAGCTAACAATGCCAACCTTGAGGCATTTGACCTCCTCTTCCCCTCACTGCGGAATAACATCGTTCACACACATCCCCCCTCCCATCGCTCCCCTTTTACCCGGACAACCAATCCCCCCAGCAGAACACCCACTCCACTCATGCGCCCGCTATCATAAACCCCTACGCTCCTCCCCGAGCCACCACCAGCACCTCCAGCACCAAGAACAAGGTGCCCCCTCCTGCGCCGATCCGTCCCCTCGAACAGCCCCCACGCTCAACCTCCCGCAAACAATACCGTTCGACCTAAATACTCAGTCTAAGTCTTCCAACCACCGTCCTATACCCACCTGCAAAGAAAGCAACTACCACAACATGACCCCCCTCACCCCGCGCCTAATCCCATAGCCATAACTGACAGCACAACAACTACCAGAAGACAACACAACATCGGCAGGTCTTCTCCCCTCCAGGAAGAACCCCCCCAGAATCCTCCCACCCTCCCCCAAGAAGAGACGGGGCACCAGCTCTCCCTGCTTGAAAGCCAAGTGGCTATTATAATACAGGGCTTTAACGAAATCCTAAACAACCTCGCTACACTCCTTAAGCCCTCCATTAACCCCCACTGTACTCCCACCATCTCCAACCACACACACCAAAGGCTCCCCAAGGCTCCGCGACCCAGTTGGACCTCATCCCCCCTTGCGAGCCATTCACCGAGGCCTAATAGAACTATGGAAGCTATGTCCTCTGATGAAGCGACTGAGTTGGCCTCCTCGTACACCACCCCCTCTACTCACACCCCTCAATCCTCGATTCAGGTAATCATTGGATTTAGAAGTGATCACTCCACTCCGAAACCCCTAGACTCCCAGCCTCCTCATTAACATCCCTACTGCTCCCCTTAGAAAAGAACCTAAAAGCGACACCCCCTACCAACTGCATGCTCATAAACTGCAGATCAGCCACTAAACACGCCACAGAGCTAGCTGAATCCATCCTCAACCATGACATAGACATAGCCTTCATCACCGAGACCTGGCTAAATGACACCTCGCCTCCAATCATGGATACTCTCGTACCCCGGGTTTCTCTATCATCAACAAAGATAGAAAAGACCAAAAGGTGGGGGTTTAGCAATCATTCATAACAACAACTTGGCCGTGACCGAAATCGATACCTTAAACTATAACTCCTTCGAATGCCTAACCGCCAACATTAACTCCAGCAATAACAAATTACTACACTGCCATCTCCTATATCATCCCCCAGGCAACACCACCACATTCACTGAGCACCTGTCAGACCTGATTGCCCAATGCTCTCTCCGAGACAACAACAACCTAATTCTGGGCGACCTCAACCTGCACTGGAATGATAAAAACAGCTCACCAATACAAAACCTGAACGAGTTATTACATACCAACAACCTTACCCAGCACTGCTTAGAAGAAACTCATATCAAAGGGGCAACCCTCGATGCCATCATCGCCCAACGCGACGCAATCACAATAGACCACATCCTACCGGTCGACTGGTCAGACCATCACTTAATCCTTTTCCGCATCACGCAACCGATCATCTGCCAACCTCCCATTCAAGACCCCCCCACATGGACAAGAAACCTAACACAGATAAACATAGTCGACTTAGAAGAAAAAATAAGCACCCTCCTGCCCATCTCCCCAGACGGTCTTTCCACAACAGAACTCACATCCCACTACAACACAACTATGTCCTCCATCTTAGACCAACTAGCCCCCCTGAAACTGAAAAAATCCAGGAACATCCCCTCCAGATCCTGGTTCAACAAGGACATTAACGACGAAAGGAGACAACTCAGAGCTACAGAACGTCTATGGAGAAATAATCCCTCCTCTAGCCTCTGCAGAAACTCAAAACAGCAAGAAGGAACTACAAAAAACATATCAACAATGAAAAAACCAACTTTTTCTGCTCCGCTCTTGAGAATGCGAAAAATAGGCCAAAAGAACTCTTTAACATCATCAGACAACAAACATCCAAGACCTCTGCAACCCCAGTCCAGGCCTCCAAAGACCTGTGTGACAACTTCGCCAACTTCTTCAATGACAAAATCACCAAGATTGAGCTATCACTTGACATCAACCTCAATCCCTCCTGCAAAAACTTAGCCCCAACAGTCGAAAACACCACGAGCTTGCTCCCCACGAAAGCCTGGATATCCTTCAACCCCGAACCTGAAGCTGAGATTCTCAAACTAATCTCCTCCTCCAAGCCCTCATTCCACAGCCTCGACCCTGTACCTATCCAATTGTCTAAAAAGCTGAAACTCTCCCTTGCACCAATATGGTGTGAAATCATAAACAGCTCCTTGAAAATCGGCATCATACCAGACTGCCTCAAAGTCGGCCAAGTCACACCACTACTGAAAAAGCCAGGCCTAGACACCAACGTCCTGAACAACTTCAGACCTGTTTCCACCCTCCCCTTCCTAGCCAAAATCCTCGAAAAATGCGTTCTCCTTCAACTGAACCAGCACATTGACAACATCAACCTGCTTGACCACCACCAATCGGGCTTCAGAAAAGGCTGTAGCACCGAAACGGCGATCCTAAACATTGTGGATGACATCCTCAAGTCCCTTGATACTGACCAATGCTGCTTACTCATCCTCTTAGACCTATCGGCAGCCTTTGACACGGTTGATCACAATCTTCTCATCAAGGCTCTCAAAGACCGAGTAAGTGCGGACGAGGTGGTCCTACAATGGTTCTCCTCCTTCTTTCACAACCGCTCCCAAAGGATAAAAGTCAAATCCTTTATGTCCGACCTACTCCCCGTCAACAGAGGTGTCCCCCAAGGTTCAGTGCTCTCCCCTCAACTGTTCAATATATACATGGAACCCCTCACCACCATTCTGAAAAAAGCCAACATCCCCTTCCACCTATATGCAGACGACACCCAGATCTACTTGGAAACTTCCTCCATTAACGACATTCTAAGACTCAACAACACTCTTAGAGAAGTTCAACAATGGCTATCAACTAACCACCTCAAACTCAATCAAGACAAAACCGAAATCCTCCTCATCTCCAACAAAGAAGAAAACCCTCAAATCGTAGAGTGGCTGAAAGCAATCGACGCTCTTAACGGTAATCTCACCCTGGCGAACTCGGTAAAATCGCTAGGAATCACCCTCGACTAAAATCTAAGCATGACCAAACACATTAAGATCTCCGCGAAGAGTGCCTTCCTCAATTTGAAGCTTCTCAACAAAATTAAACCCTTCATCCCGCCCATGGACCTCAAACAAGCCACCCAATCACTGGTGCCATCTAGACTTGACTATGGGAACGCAGTCCTCTCCGGTACAGCTCGTTCCCACTTAGCGCCACTCAAAACAACTCTCAATGCTGCTGCCAGAATGGTCACCGGAGTTAAAAAATATGACCACTTATCTCCCGCACTCAGAGAACTAAAATGGCTCCTAGTCGAAATGCGTGCCAGCTTTAGAACTGCTTGCCTCACGCACAAAGCCCTGCACACAGGGAAACCGGAATACCTGGCCTCCAAACTCAAGAAAGCCGGCCAGTCAAGAATCCTCAGGAGTTCCAACACCCTCTTACTCATCCCTCTGAAAACACGCAAACAAAAAACCGCGTCTCGATCCTTCGCTGGAAACGCACCCAAAATCTGGAACTCCATTCCAGTCGATATCAGGACTATCCCCTCCTTTATAAAATTTTAAAAACTCCTAAAAGACCTCTACCTCAACCGTGCCTTCCCAGACTGAGAACCAAAACGCACAAGCCTGCACTTTGCAGCCACCAGGCAATGTTCCACCACCTTACCTCCTCCTGCACTTTACAGACCCTTGTCATTGTTCCTCCACTCCCTACCTCATCCCCGCTCCCTAACCCCCTCCTCGTTCACCTCCTCTCGGAGGGAGATTAAGCCCAAGACTTTGTGCACGCAACGAGACTACCTCAGGACCTCTCTACCTCAATGTCACACAGCACACTGGGACTTTTGAACACTTATGCCTACCTTTGTCTCTTTTATGGGATTTCTCCCCTATATCTGCTGTAAAGCGCTCCGATACCCTCAGGTCTGGCCAGCGCTATATAAAACCTCTTAAATAAAAAATAAATAAAAAAATTAAATACGGGAGAGATTTTATTTGAGAAAGGAGTTTTATGTATCTTATGCCAGTCAAAGGGAATATTTCTAGTGTTAGGCTCAGTGTTAGACCTGGTACCATTGGCGTGGGTCTCCCTTCCATTATTTCACTACGCCTCCTCTGTTGTTGACATGTTTTTGCTGGTTTAGATGCTTTGGGCCCTTTCCACTGCTAATCAGTGCCAAAGTGCAAGTGCTCCCTATGATAAATTGATGTATGGATTAGTGACTCCATTATTGGCTTGTTTGATTTACTGTCAGACCCTAGTATAGTGCATCGCGTGTGCCCAGGGCCTGTAAATCAAATGCTGCTGGTGGGCTTGCAGCACTGGTTGTGCCACCCACCGGAGCATCTTGGAAAGCGTGTCTCAGGCCTGCCATTGCAGAGCCTGTGTGCAGTCTGGTACTGCCATGTCGACTTGGTAAGTGCACCCACTTACCAGACCCCAAACCTTCCCTTTTCTGCATGTTAGTCACCCCTAAAGTAGGCCTGCGGGCAGGGTGCATTGTAAGTAAGAGGTAGGACATGCCCTGGTGTGTGTGGCATGTCCTGATAGTGAATTACAGCCAATTTCGTTTTTCACTATTGCAAGGCTACCTGTCCCCATAGGCCAGAATGGGCAGTTTGATTTTAACATCTTATAATCCTAACTGACCCAGGGAACATGGTAGAAAAACGAATTTAGTATACCTCAACTCAGAATGATAAAATACATCTTTTAGTGAAGTTGGTTTTAACATTCTGTGTTTGAAAATACCACTTTTAGAAAGTAGGTATTTTCTTGCCTAACCATCCAGCCTGACTCTGCTAGCTTGTGTATTGTATGTCTGGTTTTGTGAGTGACAGGGGCTGGGGGACTCCAGGAGACAGGGTGAGTCAGCACAGGGCTGAATAGACCTATCTGCATGTAGAGTGGTGAGAGGAGTAGCACCTGGGCCTGAATAGGGATGTGCCTGCCTTCCACAATGCTGGCTCCACCTCCTGTGGTGCGTCTGATGTCCCTGGCCCACATTGACAAAGGAAGAAGGTGTGCACTGGCAGAATGCACCCAGAACTGGTTTGGACTAGGTACAGGACCCTCTGCCTTCAGAGGACAAAGGATTTGCTAGTATAAATATTGGGACCCAGACCCCAAGATTTTAGATCACTTCTGGGAATCAAGACGAACCTTTGCTGAGGAGAAAAACCAGGAAGCTGAAGGAGGAGACTACCCCTATGCTGCGTGTTGTTGGGGTTGGCCTGCAGTGATTACTTTATGGCCAAAGAGAGGAGAAAAGGACTGAGTGTGCTTTCATCATCTTGAAGAAGATCTCCAAGGGCTTGAACATTGAGCTTGACTCCTGCCTGAAGTCTCAGGGATACAAGACTTCACCCCCAGCTCCCCTCCTGAATTCCCTTGCTGGGAATTGAAGTGCCTACTGCTGTTGGGCCTTCTGAGACACTGCGTGTCGCTGGGAGCTGGAAGCGCGACGCAACGAAGAGGAAGTGTGTCGCCTCCGCAGCAGCTGTCGTCGCATCGCAGAGTAAGCGTGCCACCGCTGCCGCTGTTGCATCACCGAAGCGCCCCACATCACCGGAGAAGCGTGCCACCGCAGCAGTTGTCGTCGCATTGCGGAGTAAGCGTGCCGCCGCTGCCGCTGTCGCCATCGCTTCACCGAAGCGTCTCGCATCACCGGAGAAGCGTGACGCCGCCACAGAGGACGCGGCGCATCACCGGAGAAGCGTGTCGCAGGGCCTGGCGCGGCTCAGAAAATCGCCGAGTCGCCGCACGGCCGTCGGGCGTGCACGCATCCCGTCAACGTTGACGCACCGTGAGCAAGACGCCATTTTCTCGCATCGCACCGGATCATCATCGCATCGGAACCGGGCCGCAGTAAGAAACCGACGCATCCTCCTTTCTGCGTGTAAGGAATCGAAGCATCACCTTTCCTGCGACCCTTTTGTTTGTTTTGCGTTACGCATCCAAAGGTACATTGAGAGTAAAGTGTCGCATTTATCATCTTTATTGAACTGAGCTATTTTCTACCATTGACAGTCATATTTTTCGTATTGTCTTGTGGATTCTTGTCGTTTTGGGTCTTGTGTTAAGTCTATATAAAAATACTTATTTTTATACTACAACCTGTGTGGTGTCCATCTGTAGTGTTGTCACTGGGTTACTGTTTGTGAATGAATGAATGAATGAATGAGGTAGCACTTGTAGAGCGCCTGGTTACCCGAAGGCATCCCAGCACTGATAGTTACGCAAATATCTGATTCAAGACATATCAGGGGAAAAGGAGAGTTTTTAGCTGTTTACGAAAGTTCATGTAGTTTAATTGTGAACAAGTGTGGAGGGGGAGGTGGTTCCAGATCTTGGCAACATTGTATGAAAAGAGGCGACCTCCACTTCTCATCCGTTTAATTTTTGGAACTGTCATCAGATGTTTATTTTCTGATCTTAAAGCTCTTTTTTTAGGTTGGTAAAGATGGATCATCGCACGAATCATCGGGGATCCTTTTCCGGAAAGTGCTTTATGTGCAATGCACATAGCCTTAAACTGAATCCTCTCCTGAATTGGGAGCCAATGCAGAGAGGCAAGAGCAGGTTTGGCTGAGAAACGTTTCGGAATATTTAGGAGCAACCGGGCGGCACAGTTTTGAACAGTCTGTAATATTTTGGTTGTAGAAAGTGGGGCTCCTAAATATAAAGCATTAGCATAGTCAAGCAGTGACAAAATCAGAGCTTGAACTAGCAGCCTTCTAGCCATGAAAGGTAATAAGGGAAGAATTTTCCTGATCATCCTCAAAAGGCCATAGCAGGTGGCTGCTACTTTCCGAGCTTGTTCCTTGAAATCCAAGTTAGAGTCAAGCAAGACCCCCAAGCTTTTTATGTGCTTTTTCGGAGCAGGGGGAGGGCCCAGACAGTTAGGCCAAAAGAAGTCTATATTGAGGGGGGCGGAGTTGCCAAGGAGCATAATCTCAGTTTTTGCCCCATTGAGCTTCAGATATGAGGTGTCCATCCATCTGGCAACTTTTTCTAAACAAGAGGTTATGCCCGGTCCAGAATTGTCATTTTTATTCAGGGAAACGACCAACTGAGTGTCGTCCGCATAAGTGACAATCTGCACCCCAAACGGAATGCCTATTTGTGCCAGGGAGCTCGAGTAGATATTAAATAAGGTGGGACTCAGTGCTGAACCCTGGGGAACTCCACATGTAAGGGGCACTTGTTTAGACGAGATTTCATCCTCAAAGACTGAAAAGACTCTATTTTCTAAAAAAGACTGTAACCACTTAAGTGCCATTCCTGTCACTCCTACATCTTTGAGTCTACTAATCAACAACGGGTGATTAACCGTGTCGAAGGCTGCACTCAAGTCTAATAAAATGATTACTGCGCAGCCTCCGCCGTCAAGGATTTTTCTGGTTTCCTCCACTATCGACAGGCGTGCGGTCTCTGTACCCTGCTGTGATCTGCAACCTCTCTGTGAGGGGTGAAACTGGTTGTTTTTTTCCAGGAATGCAGAGAGGGATGAATTCACATGCTTCTCAGCAATTTTACTTATACCTGGCAACAAAGATATGGGTCGGTAATTTGCCCATTCTTCGGGTCCAGATTAGGTTTTTTTAACAGAGCCTTGACCATCGCCTGTTTCCACAGCGGAGGCACAATTCCAGTGAGAAGGGAGGCATTGATCAGGTCTAATATAATTGGAGAAACAATCTTACTAATCTTATTTAAAATGGTAGGAGGAGCTGGGTCTATCGGTGAGCCAGATTTAAGATGATTCAAGATCTTTTTTAAAGAGGTTCTGTCCAATGGGAGGAATTCCTCCAGCAGGTCCTGTTCCTTTATTGAGTCGATTGAGGGTACCATCTGTTGGTATCTTTCCAAGGGGAATGACGTATAGATGGTTTGTATTTTAGCAGAAAAAAAGTCTGCTATCTGGTTACATCGGAGTTGAGGATTATCTGCAGTCTGTGGGGAGGCCGGGGGGGTCAAGAATGATTTTGCAATTTGAAAAATTTCGCGCCGGGAGTGTACAGCAGATGTGATTCTATCTTTATAGTAGCAGCTTTGCGCAGATTTTATTTCTGCCTTATAGTGTTTTATGGCTTCTCTATATTTGACTTTGTTATCGAGTGAAAAGTCCTTTCTCCACTTTCTTTCCAATATTTTGCACGTTTGTTTAAGTTTCCGAAGTCCAGGGGAGTACCAAGGATTTCTATTGATTCCTGTTTTTATATGTATCTCTTTTTTGGGAAGGACGGTGTTAAGCGAGGACTCCAACCAACTATTAAATGCATCATTTGCGATAATAGGATTTGGGTGGGGTATTGGTCTTGTGTTCTCCAAATTTGTCACCCATAATTCCAGCGGAAGTTTTGACCAGGTGCGGATAAGCTTTTAATTTCCACAGCTGGTGAGCTCATTTCCCGCATGACCCAGGTAAATGGGAGCAGGAAATGGTCCGACCATGGCAGTTGGATGGGTTGAGAGGCAACCAGTTTTTGAATATTTGAAAAAATGGGGTCCAAAAAGTGGCTTTTGTTGTGGGTTGGACCTAAAACTTTTTGATTGAGCTGAAAGGCCGATAAACCTTCAACGAGTTCTGATGTTTGGGAGAGTTGTGTGTTGTCAAAGTGCATATTAAAGTCTCCCAATAAGGTGAAGTTGGGCAGGGAGCTGCCAAGGTCGGCTACGGTCTCTGGCATAGTCTGACAGAATTGGCCAACAGAGCCTGGGGGGCGATATATTAAAATACCTGACAGGGTAGAGACATGGGATACCTGGATAGAAAATGAGATACTTTCACAGTCGGGTATGGGATTGGTGGTGATGCGGCATTTAAATTCATCCTTATAGATAATGGCAATACCCCCTCCCCGACTAGCGTCTCGGTCTAACCTCTGTATTACGTAGTTGGATGGAAGGGCTTGTACAATTGCATAGTCCAGCTCTTTGTTCAACCAGGTTTCCGTAAGGAATAGAATATCTGGTTTTTCATCTTCTAACAGGATATGGATTTCTAGAGCGTGCTTGGGGAGGGACCGACAGTTTAGTAGGAACATTTTAAGCTCCTTTTTATCCGGTGGGATATCAGATCTTCGAGCGGAGGAGCAGAATTTGTGATCACAGCTAAGACATTGTAAAGCATTATGTTCAAGAAGCATAGAGTGCCTACACTTTCTTTCACTGTTCACAAATGCTTTACACACTGCCTCTGAGATAAGCCTGCCTGCTCGTGCCAAGCTACCAAGGGGGTGAGCAGGGGTTATTTTAGTAGTGTATCCCCCTTACCCTGACTAGAAGCAAGGGTCCCTATTTGGACAAAGGTACCTACCTCTGTCAACTAGAGACCCCCAGTTCTAACATTGGTGGTCAGCGGTGAGGATTCTGGACTTGCATTTGTGACTCATATACAGTAACTGGTGTACACTACTAGTGAGTGCAGACCAAACGCAACAACATACATTTCTGGTAGATTGTTTTTCCTGGGATTTCTATTTTTTGACAAGAACTGCCAAGTTTAGTCACCATGAGCAAAACAGCATCCATTGCATCTGTGGATTTAGATTTTGAAGAAGAAAAGCTGGAAAGTTACAATGTGAAACTGCTAAAGTACTTCTGCAGGAAATTGAAAGTTGCTACTACAGGTCTCACCAAGAAGGATGAGTACCAAAAGGCGCTGAGGGCCTGGGTGGAAGCAAGAAGTACCCCTGAGCACGTGGAAGAGCATGAGGAGGGGGCTGAGAATGCAGAAGGGCAGCTAGATGGGCCATTGGGTCCAGGGGGGAGGAAAGCACCTTCCCCAGCAGGTAGCAGTGTTTCTTCCAAGGGCCTGTCCCCAGGAGAGCTGGAGGACAGGGAGAGAAATAGGATGCATGAAATGGAGCTGACCAAGCTTAAGATGGGTGGGCAGTTAGAATTGGAAATTAAGAAATTGGCCCTAGAGGAAAAGAGGATGCAAATGGAGCATGAGAGAAGTTTGAGGGAGTTGGAGTTGAAAGCTAGGAGCTAAGGGCCATATGTATCAACCTAAATTGCGATCGCAAACGCTGAAATTCACAGAATTTCTGCGTTTGCGATCGCAATTTAGAAGTGTGCAATGTATCAAAGACAAACGCACACGCAAAATAAGGAATCGCAAAATTTGCGATTCTCGATTTTGCAAATGCATTTAAGGAATCGCAAATTGCGATTCCTTAAATGCAATGTATGAAGCACAAAAAAAAGTGCAAATTGGTCATAAGGAATCGCAAATTACCACCAATTGGTGGTAATATGCGATTTCTTTGAAAAATGCAATTTTTAGCATTTTTCAAAGTGCAATATGGCGCACATACATGCCCTTAGGGCATGTATGTGCGCCACATGTACACCCATGCTTATTTCAGGGGTGCAACAGGGTGTCCTTTTGACACCCTTGCAACCTTGAAATTGCATTCTCAATTTGCGATTCTCTAATTGGTAATCGCAAATTGAGAATGTCTTCCCATTCATTCCTATGCGCCTCTAGGCCCATAGGAATGAATGAGGAAGGGTTTCCTTAATTGCGAATCTCAATTTGCGATTCGCAATTAAGGAATATGTAGGATTCGCAATTTTTTTTGCAAATCCTACATGCATCTTGTTTTGCGATTCTCAAATAGCAATTCTCAAAAATTCGCTATTTGAGAATCGCAAAGCCTAACATTGATACATATGGCCCTTAGAGATTACTCCCTCTGGTGGCAGCACACCGTCCATGCCTGTTGAAGCTAGGGTGTATATACCTAAAGATGTGGTGAAAGAGTTTTATAAGAATGATGATATTGGTCAGTGGTTCAAGGCCTATGAGGTAGCTATGTCCTCCCACGGGTCCCTGAAAAGGATTGGGGAGCGGGGTTGTGGGGACGGTTCCTTAGTGAGGGGAGGGATACCTTGTTAGACTTGCCCGCTGAAGTCCACATTCTTATAGCCATATGAAGGAAGCATTGATGTCTAGGTATGGGCTGACTCCTGAACTGTATAGGCAGAGGTTCAGAAATTGCAAAAAGTTGGAGTCAAGTACTTCGATAGAATATGTGACTTTTTTTTGCAGAGCATTGGATGGTTGGGTGAAGGGTAGCAAAGTGAATGATTTTGACGCGCTCTTTGATTTGATTGCATGGGAGCACTTGTCAGGAAATAGTTTTCCAGAGCTACGCCAGCACCTTATTGATAGTAGGCTGACTAACCCTAGGAAGCTTGCTGAGGGGGCGCACCGCTGGGTGAGCACCCGGGTCCACAAGGGTCACGTGGGAGACTCCGCCAAAGGTGGGCAGGGTCCCCAGCAGAGGAGTGGGGGGACAAGGGTAAACAGAGGGAGTTCCAGAAAGGGCCCCACAGTAATCCCCAAGGGAACCAAGGGAAAGGTTCCCAGCCTCCCCCTGAGAGGAAGCCAGGGCCCCCGACAGATAAGCCTGTTCACAGGGGGCCCAGGAACTGCTTTAAGTGTGGTCAAGTGGGCCACTGATCCTATGATTCCAAATGTCCCTTGTATGGGAAAACAGCACCCACTGGTGCACCACCCCAGCAGGTAGCTAGTGTAGCCCTGGGGGAGGAGATGGGTGCCCAAGGTGGGTGGGGTCCCGTAGCGATGTCCTTGGTCTCTTTAGGAGACAGTGAGATAGTCCCCAGGACCCAACTGCCTGATAACACTAAAAATACAGGCAGTGGGTGACCATCAATGGCCAAAGGGTGGAGGCTCTGAGAGACACCGGAGCCAGTGTGACAGCTGTCAGTTGTCGGCTGGTGTCTGAAGAGCAGGTGATCCCCAATGCATTCTGCCCAGTAGTTGGCGCGGACAACTCAGAGAGCCACTGCAGAGTGGCTCAGGTTCCCCTTTGAGTGGGGGGGTCTCAGGTACCTTTCAAGTAGCTGTGAGGCCAGCCATGCCTGTAGACTGTCTGTTGGGTAACGATTTAGAAAGTTCACCTTGGGCAGAGGTGGAGAGAAGGTCTCATTTAGAGATGTTGGGTCTGCCTGAGTGGGCGTGCATGACCACTAGGTCTATGGCAGCCAGTAGAGGTGTTCAAGAGGACCTGGAGCCTGAGAGGGTGGCCCAGGTGCCTGCCTTGAAGAGAAGAGACAGGGGGCACGGGAAACCGGCCCCCGTAGTTCCCACAGTCCAGGAGAAAGCAGAACCTGAGGGGGATGCTCTGGAGTGGCCGAACTGGGGGACCTGCCTGAGCTGACCCATTGGCAGCAAGAAGGAGGACCCTCCAGGGAGGAGTTCTGTGAGGAGCAGAACAAGTGCCCTTCTCTTGTGGGTTTGCGGCAACAGGCCACAAACCAGGCAGCAGGTGATCAGTCTGGATCACATTGGATCTACTGGGAGAATGGTCTCCTGTATAGCGAGCCTAAGTTGCTGAGCCTGGGCAGCCCGTGTGCTGGTGGTACCCCAGCGCTTCAGAGCCTTTCTACTGGGTTTGGCTCATGATGTGCCTTTAGCAGGACATCTGGGGCAGGGTAAGACTTTTGAAAGGCTTGTCACCCACTTTTATTGGCCCCAGATGCGCAAGAGTTCAGACACTCATTGCAGGACATGTCAGACTTGCCAGGCAAGTGGAAAAAGTGGGAGGAAGCACAAGGCTCCCCTCAGCCTTTCCCTGTGGTCAGCACCCCCTTTGAACGGGTGGGTATTGACATTGTGGGGCCACTGGACCCCAAGACAGCCATGGGCAACAGGTTCATCCTGGTCTTGGTGGACCATGCCACCCGGTACACGGAAGCCATCCCTCTTCGGACAGTGACGGCCCCCGTGGTGGGACGTGCACTGACGGGGATTTTCTCCCGCATGGGGTTCCCCAAGGAGGTGGTGTCTGACCATGGTATAAACTTCATTTCCAAGTATATGAAGTCCCTGTGGCAGGAGTGCGGTGTAACATACAAGTTCACCACTCCTTACCACCCCCAAGGAAATGGGCTGGTTGAGAGATTCAACCGGACCCTGAAGGGCATGATTATGGGTCTGGAGTTACCCATGAGGCATAAGTGGGACGTCCTCTTGCCATGCCTTTTGTTTGCTTACCGTGAGGTGCCACAGAAGTCCTTAGGGTTCAGCCCCTTTGAACTGCTCTATGGTCACCCGGTAAGAGGACCTCTGAGTCTGGTGAAAGAAGGCTGGGAGAAAGCTCACAGTAAACCTCCCCAGGATGTATTTAGCTACATGCTGGCCTTTAGAAACCAGACTAGGCGATTCAGACAACTCGCTGAGGCGAATCTGGAAGCCAGCCAGGAGGAGATGAAACAGTGGTATGATCAGAATGCCACTCTGATCGAGTTTCAGCCTGGGCAGAAAGTGTGGGTCCAGGATAAGTGGACCGGACCATTTGAGGTGGTGGAGCGCAAGAGTGAGTTCACCTATCTGGTGGACATGTGATCTCCCAGGAACCCTTTGCGGGTCCTACATGTCAACCGCCTAAAGCCCCATTTTGAGAGGTCCGAAGTGGGCATGCTCCTAGCAACAGATGATGGAATGGAAGAGGAGACAGAACCTCTTCCTGACCTCTTGTCTGCAACAGAGCAAGATGGGTCAGTGGAGTGTGTGAACCTCTCTAACTCCCTGACACCTGAGCAGCGGGGAGACTGTCGCCAACTGTTGGGACAGTTTCCTGACCTGTTTTCCCTGACTCCTAGTGTCACTGATTGGTGCGTCCATGATGTGGACACTGGGGACATTCCTCCTCACAAGCACAAGGCTTACAGAGTGACTGACAGGGTGAGAGCTTGCATCAAGGAGGAGGTCTCCAAGATGTTTGCATTGGGGGTGATTGAGTCCTCTCACAGCACTTGGGCCAGCCCAGTGGTCTTGGTCCCAAAGGCTGCTGCGCCTGGTGCCACGTCCGAACTCCGGTTCTGTGTGGACTACCGAGGACTCAATTCAGTCACCAGGACTGACGCGCACCCCATCCCCAGAGCTGATGAGCTCATTGATCGGTTAGGGGCTGCCCGGTACCTCAGCACGTTTGACTTAACGTCTGGGTACTGGCAGATCGCCTTGACTGATGGGGCCAAAGAGAGGTCAGCATTCTCCACACCAGATGGGCACTACCAATTCCAGGTGATGCCCTTTGGGATGAAGAATGCCCCTGCCACCTTTCAGAGGTTGGTCAACCAGGTGTTGGTTGGACTGGAAGATTTCAATGTTGCCTACCTGGATGACATCGCAGTGTTCAGCGCCAGTTGGGAAGAACATCTGCGCCACCTCTGGGAAGTGTTGATGGCGCTGCGGAGGGCAGGCCTCACGATCAAGGCGAGTAAGTGCCAGATCGGGCAGGGTTCCGTGGTGTACTTTGGACACCAGGTTGGGAGCAGCCAGGTGGCGCCCCTACAGCCCAAGATTGATACCATTCTGGCTTGGGAACCCCCCAAGACCCAGACAGAGGTGAGAGCCTTTCTAGGAGATTTGTCAAGGGGTATGGCAGCATCGTTGCACCCTTGACAGAGCTGACTTCCAGGAAGCAGCCCAAGAGAGTGATTTGGACTGACACCTATCAGCGAGCTTTTGACGCCTTGAAGACTGCCATGTGCACGGCCCCCGTGCTTCAGGCGCCCAACTTCTCAAAAGAATATGTTGTTCAAACAGACGATTCAGAGCATGGTGTAGGGGCTGTTCTGGCACAGTTAAATGAGGAGGGCCTAGACCAACCTGTAGCCTTCATCAGTAGGAGGTTACTTCCACGGGAACAGAGGTGGAGTGCTATTGAGCGTGAGGCATTTGCTGTGGTCTGGACGCTGAAGAAGTTGAGACCATACCTGTTTGGGACTCACTTCCGGGTTCAGACAGACCACAGGCCCCTCAGATGGTTGATGCAGATGAGGGGTGAGAATCCAAAGCTGTTGAGGTGGTCCATTTCCCTACAGGGGATGGACTTTACGGTGGAACACCACCCTGGTACAGAACACGCTAATGCTGATGGTCTGTCCAGATTTTTCCGCCTTAGTGATGAGAACTCCCAGGAGGTAGGGTAGTTCTCCCCACATTTCAGCTGGAGGGGACACGTGTTAGACCTGGTACCATTGGCGTGGGTCTCCCTTCCATTATTTCACTATGCCTCCTCTGTTGTTGACATGTTTTTGCTGGTTTAGATGCTTTGGGCACTTTGCCACTGCTAATCAGTGCCAAAGTGCAAGTGCTCCCTATGATAAATTGATGTATGGATTAGTGACTCCATGATTGGCTTGTTTGATTTACTGTCAGACCCTAGTATAGTGCACCGCGTGTGCCCAGGGCCTGTAAATCAAATGCTGCTGGTGGGCTTGCAGCACTGGTTGTGCCACTCACCGGAGCAGCTTGGAAAGCGTGTCTCAGGCCTGCCATTGCAGAGCCTGTGTGCAGTCTGGTACTGCCATGTCGACTTGGTAAGTACACCCACTTACCAGTCCCCAAACCTTTTTCTGCATGTTAGTCACCCCTAAAGTAGGCCTGCGGGCAGGGTGCATTGTATGTAAGAGGTAGGACATGCCCTGGTGTGTGTGGCATGTCCTGATAGTGAATTACAGCCAATTTCGTTTTTCACTATTGCAAGTTTACCTGTTCCCATAGGCCAGAATGGGCAGTTTGATTATCACATCTTATAATCCTAACTGACCCAGGGAACATGGTAGAAAAATGAATTTAGTATGCCTGAACTCAGAATGATAAAATACATCTTTTAGTGGAGTTGGTTTTAACATTCTGTGTTTGAAAATACCACTTTTAGAAAGTAGGTATTTTCTTGCCTGACCATCCAGCCTGCCTCTGCTAGCTTGTGTATTGTATGTCTGGTTTTGTGAGTGACAGGGGCTGGGGGACTCCAGGAGACAGGGTGAGTCAGCACAGGGCTGAATAGACCTATCTGCATGTAGAGTGGTGAGAGGAGTAGCACCTGATCCTGAATAGGGCTGTGCCTGCCTTCCACAATGCTGGCTCCACCTCCTGTGGTGCGTCTGATGTCCCTGGCCCACATTGACAAAGGAAGAAGGTGTGCACTGGCAGAATGCACCCAGAACTGGTTTGGACTAGGTACAGGACCCTCTGCCTTCAGAGGACAAAGGATTTGCTAGTATAAATATTGGGACCCAGACCCCAAGATTTTAGATCACTTCTGGGAATCAAGACGAACCTTTGCTGAGGAGAAGAACCAGGAAGCTGAAGGAGGAGACTACCCCTATGCTGCGTGTTGTTGGGGTTGGCCTGCAGTGGTTACTTTATTGCCAAAGAAAGGAGAAAAGGACTGAGTTTGCTTTCATCATCTTGAAGAAGATCTCTAAGGGCTTGAACATTGAGCTTGCCTCCTGCCTGAAGTCTCAGGGATACAAGACTTCACCCCCAGCTCCCCATCTGAATTCCCTTGCTGGGAATTGAAGTGCCTACTGCTGTTGTGCCTTGTGAGAGACTGCGTGTCGCTGGGAGCTGGAAGCGCGACGCAACGAAGAGGAAGCGTGTCGCCGCCGCAGCAGCTGTCGTCGCATCGCAGAGTAAGCGTGCCGCCGCTGTTGCATCACCGAAGCGCCCCGCATCACCGGAGAAGCGTGCCACCGCAGCAGTTGTCATCGCATCGCGGAGTAAGCGTGCCGCCGCTGCCGCTGTCGCCATCGCATCACCGAAGCGTCTCGCATCACCGGAGAAGCGTGACGCCGCCACAGAGGATGCCAGCGCATCACCGGAGAAGCGTGTCGCAGGGCCTGGCGCGGCTCAGAAGATTGCCGAGTCGCCGCACGGCCGTCGGGCATGCACGCATCCCGTCAACGTTGACGCACCGTGAGCAAGACGCCATTTTCTCGCATTGCACCGGATCATCAACACATCGGAACCGGGCCGCTGTAAGAAACCGACGCATCCTCCTTTCTGCGTGTAAGGAATCGAAGCATCACCTTCCCTGCGTCCCTTTTGTTTGTTTTGCGTTACGCATCCAAAGGTACATTGAGAGTAAAGTGTCGCGTTTATCATCTTTATTGAACTGAGCTATTTTCTACCATTGTCAGTCATATTTTTCGCATTGTATTGTGGATTCTTGTCGTTTTGGGTCTTGTGTTAAGTCTATATAAAAATACTTATTTTTATACTACAACCTGTGTGGTGTCCATCTGTAGTGTTGTCACTGGGTTACTGTATGTTTTCACAAATGCTTTACACACTGCCTCTGAGATAAGCCTGCCTGCTCGTGCCAAGCTACCAAGGGGGTAAGCAGGGGTTATTTTAGTAGTGTATCCCCCTTACCCTGACTAGAAGCAAGGGTCCCTATTAACCCAGGGCATAGGACTACGCTACGCTCGTGTAGTTTGCGTAGATTGCCCAACTACGCGCCACGCGAATTGCACGTAGCACAGTGCAAAAACGTGCAGCGTAGCGTAGCGGTCATTTTTTGCTTGCTCGCGGTACTCAACGTCAAGTTGGCGACCACGAGCGAGCAAAATGACATCCCGGCGAGACTTTTTCCTCGTTCGCGATCAGCAACATCAAGTTGCCGATCGCGGCGTGGAAAATAAACCTCCCGGCGAGATTCTCAACGCGGGGAGGTCAGGTTTCTCATTGCGAGTGGTCGCGTATGCTCGCGACCGCTCGCGTTGAGAAACTACCAGTCCGCGTTGAGAAAACTGCTGCTCGAGTACAAATCTACTCGAGCGGCAGAAAATGACCGCTTGCACTGTGCAAGATGCCGTTTGCAATGATTGCACAGTGCGGACAAGCATCCGGCACTGTGCAATCAGTGCGAACAGCATTTTCCCTACCGCACTACGCAGTTCGCGTAGCTACGCGTAGCTTGCGTAGTGCGAAGTGCACTTCGCGTACCTACGCGTAGCGCGACTACGCGAACTATGCCCAGGGTTAGTCCCTATTTGGACAAGGTACCTACCTCTGCCAACTAGAGACCCCCAGTTCTAACACTCAGATTCCCATTTTACCTCATTAGGTAAGTGGGATTTGCGTGGGTTTGGGAACAGTAGTTTGTAGATTTTAGACACAGTGTGCCCTGATTTTAGTAGTTGGGATATCATTGGAAGGATCGACGGGTTGGTGGGTAGTATTGAGTGTGACGTGAGTTGTGCCTTTAGTTTCAGGAATTTCTAAAAATCTAAGGGCTCTCGGCCATACCGTGTTTGAAGTTCAGAGAAGGGAGAGGGGAGTTTCCCTGTGTAGAGGTCTTTGACTAGGTTTATGCCAATTTTTGACCATTTTTTCCAGAATAACATTTCCCGATCTATCTTTACGTAAGGGTTGGACCATAGGGAAGCTAAGTTGGATTTGCTGATTTTTACAGCTGACGATTGGTCCAGGCGCAGTAGGGCTCTTCTCGTATTTTGAATGATATATTTAGAATGAGGGATGATAGAGATATTCATGGTTAGGAGAGCAGGCAGAAGGATTTCATTGATGAGTGACCTTTCTATGTCCACCCACACTGGGATATATTCAGGGTCGGTTACCAGCCAGTTAGACCCTTGTTTGCAAAGGTAAGCAGTTTGGTAGTTCCTGAAATTTGGAAGGCCCAAGCCCCCTTTTTCTTTGGATAGTTGGAGTTTTTTCAAGGAGATTCTGGGTCTCTTCCCTTGCCATAGGAAAGAGTTGAAGGTGTTGTATACCTTGGTCAAGAACTCGTTAGAGAGTGTCATAGGCAGCATACTGGCAATGTAGTTGACTAGTGGGGTGATCATCATTTTAATGTCTCAGCTCTTCCCCACCAGGATAAAAATGTTGGCGACCAACCAT
Organism: Calotriton arnoldi; assembly: GCA_963921515.1. Classification (NCBI taxonomy): domain Eukaryota; kingdom Metazoa; phylum Chordata; class Amphibia; order Caudata; family Salamandridae; genus Calotriton; species Calotriton arnoldi. The sequence goes on from CAWUFW010002526.1 coordinate 1,323,593, forward strand.
CTAGCAGCATGGTAATTTTTTTGAGCAGGGCATTTTCATTGGTCTGAAGGGTGGTGATTAGGTCTTTGGTGAAGTCCAAGCCTAGGTATTTGATACAATTTGGTTGCCAGGTGAGGCCCGAGCTGCCAATTATTTCTTTATTGCCGAGATTGTTGAGCAGCTTGACCTCGGTCTTGTCCTTGTTGAGCTTATATCCAGATACTGCGGAGAAATCTTCTATTGAGGACATTAGGGCAGTTATAGCGGACTCCGCCTTTTCTGAGATGACTAATACGTCATCTGCATAAGCAGTAATCTTAACCGTGTAGTTGTTGAACCGAATGCCTGAGATCTCTTTGTTGTTCCGTAGTTGATAAAGGAACGGTTCTATTGCTAATAGAAACAAGGAAGGAGAGAGTGGGCAGCCCTGTCTGGTTCCCTGCTCTAGTTTAAAAGATGAAGAGAGGCTCCCACCTGCTCTTACTTTGGCGGACGGGTTAAAATACAATGCTATTACCATTCGAATAAAATTGTCACCCAAATTGCGAATGTCTTATAGAATTTTGCATTGAACCCGTCAGGGCCAGGGGCTTTCCCCGTTTTAAGGGTTTTAATCGTATCCTCAATTTCGTATGCGGTTATTGGGCCGTTGATTTCTTTCTTGTCCTGTTCTGAGAGAGCAGGTAAGTCACATTTATTTAAGTAGTTTTGGGCTTTCGCGGTGCACAGGTCAGGGTTTTTACTATACAGTGTACTGTATAAATTCTTAAATATTTCTGCTATTTTGCCAGGGTCAGAGTGAGCGTCGCCCTTCGGGTCTAGTAGAGTCTTAATCGTGTTTTTTGTAGTTTGAATTTCAAGTAGGAAGCTAAACTCTTCACAGCCTTGTTGGATTCGCAGAGCCTAATAATCTTTTGTTTATTAATCCAAACCCCTGCCCTATTACTTACTATTTTATTATACTCATATTTCTTTTTCACCAATTTGTTCAAGACTGAGGTGTCTCTAGAGGTAATGTGTTTCCCCTCCGGTGTTGACATTTCTTTTTCTAGTTTTTGAAGGTTATTGTTGGTTTCTCTATTCATGGTGGATCTAATGTTGATGATCTCACCCCTTAGAGTACTTTTTAATGCTTCCCATCTCATGAGGTTAGAGGTGTCTCCAATTTTATTTTCAATGAGATAGTTATGGATCGCTTCTTCAATGCTTTGCCTGTTTGACTCTGTATCTAATACTTCATTGTTGAATCTCCATAAGGCTTGTTTCTTAAAAGGTGTCGGGTCAGAGATGGATAAACTGATACAAGAGTGGTCTGAGATCACTTTTGGCTCTATGGAGGGTTGATCTATTCTATTTACGGCGTTGCCAGCAATAACTAGATAGTCAATGCGTGAATAAGAGTTATGGGGAGATGAGTAAAAGGTGTATTCCCTACCCGTGGGATTCTGTAATCTCCAAGTGTCAATCATATTAAATCGCGTACATAAATTGTTAAGAGCTTTGTGTGATTTATTGGCACGAAAGGGACAGTATGAGTTTCTATCTAAGGTTGGGTTTAGGGGTAGATTAAAGTCTCCTGCAAGTATGTGCATGGCAGTGTCTGGAATTGTTTTAATTTGTTTAGTAGGTTCTTCCCAGAAAACCAGATCATCCTTGGTGGGTACGTATATGTTTGTAATGTAGAATTCCGAGTTGTGTTTCGCCAGCTTTGTTGTGACCCACCTACCCTGTGAGTCTGCGGAGCTTGACACCAGGTCAATGTTGGATTTTTTAGCTATTAGGGTAAGTACACCGTTTTTTTTACCTATTGCGTCTGAACCTGCAACGTCGTTGTATGACTTATTTCTAAGTGAGTTAAATTGTTTGGAGTCGATTTTGGTCTCTTGTAACAAGAAGATGTCGCCTTTCTGTTTGTGAAGATAGTCAAGAATTTTCCTTCTTTTGACTGGGTGGTTGATGCCTTTTACATTCAGCGAGAGTATCTTAATGTTTTGTTGGGCCCTAGTTATCGGTAGGGACTGAGACATGAGAGCTCTGAAATGATCATAGTGTGCGTTTTCCTATGTAAGGGTATCTTGTTGGGCCGGTTTTGCAAAATGTGGGTAGGAAGTAATCCTTCCTTGTCTATGATCACTAGGACCGTTAGGATCATTGGGAGTACCTTAAGTATAGTCGTGAACTTATAGGGCACTCTTCCTATTGTAGGGCCATCTGTGTATACAAAGGTTTTACAGCAATTCCTGGCGTCGAAATACTAATAATAATGATAACAATAACAAACAAAGGAGAACAAAACAAGTACATAAGAAAATACAAGATCATAAACCCTCCCCCAACCCCCATCCCACATTCCCTCCCTCCCAACCCCCAAAGTAGTGAACTGGCATGTGACAGGGGAAGAGAGCTCCCCTCCCATGAAAAAACAGATTAGAATAATCTGAACGCTTAAGACCAACTTTGCTCTAAGGCATGTACAACAGTAGTTAGATAAAGATATCTGCTAGAAATAAACTGTCTGCTAGGTTAAACATATGAACAAGTTGAAGCAAACGAGTTGATATTTCAATTTGCATGGTATTATGAGCCTATGTGAGTATTTACTCTGGCAGTGTATATTCTGTAGAGTTATGTAACATTATATGAAATATAAATTAAAGTATGAGGCATGTAGTATGAGGGCCAAACTTGTTTAACTAGACCCACTACATACGTGCATGAGCACATTTCCAGATAATGTGTAGCTTTTATGCGGTTATGTAACCGAAGGCTGAAGAAGACTATGTGTCTATATAGCCAATGAAGGCTCTACCTCTAATCGTGAGTAGTGTGTAGTGTGAAGATAGTATGAAGACCTAAAGCTGACAGTGGTCAAACGACATATCTGTGCATTGTCCATGCATTGTCATAACATTAGCAAAGCAATGATGTGACAGAATCAGAACAACTTTCATACATTTGGCAGAGCAATAATGTATGTCAATAATGTATGTCAGTGTGAGCTCCTGACCACTGACCGGATAAATTAGCAATTGGTTCACTTTACGGGATTTCATCGGAGGATTTCTTAACTGGATAACTTTACTGGATTTCGTCGGAGGATTTAGTTTGTTAAACCATCCAACCAACCTAGGGTGCACTGTTTACAAAAAGATCAAAAGATTCAAAGATGGCCTCTGGCCAATAAAGTAATTACTCTAGGATCTTGGGACAGAAGAACCAGGTACCGAGGTGTCCATGACTGCTTCTTCTTTTCCATCAATGAATTTTTTAAGTGTTAGGTGATCGGTAAAGAAGTGTGGAGTCCCTTGAACTGTGACGCGATAGTTGGCTGGGCCTCCAAATGAGTACTGATAGTTCATGGCTTTTAATCTGGGGCAAAGCGCCAGGAAACCTTTTCTTGTGTCAACAGTTTCTTTACTATAGTCCTGCGAGATATAGATTTTATTATTTTTCCAAAGGATGTGGTTATTTTTCCTCATGAAGGATAGGATCAGCTCAACATGTTGATAGCGGAGAGGTTTGCACACTATTGGTCTCGGTGACTTCTGATTCGGGTGTATTCTTGATGGCACCCCGTGTGCCCTATCAAACTCCAAGGGCTTACTGAAAGTAAGGTTTGTGGTTTGAGTAAACCATTTCTCCAAGAATGAGATGCATGAACCGGACGGGTCTTCCTCTCCTTCGGGAATTCCAAAAATTCAGAGATTCCCCCTTCTGTTCCTGTCTTCCAGGCCTGATAACCGTTTAGTGAACAAGTCTGTGGTGATGGCTAGACTCTGGAGGGATTTACTCCTTTTGTTCTCCGTATCTTCCAGTTGGCTGATTCTGCTTTCTGTTTCTATGATCCTAACGTTGGTATCTCTGATGTCTTGTCGGATCGCTGAAATCTCGGTTTGCATCCTATCAGTGTTTTCCTTTGTGGATTTAGCGAGCTCGTGGACATCCGCTAATTTATTCAGGATGGATTCCATAGTGGCGTTGATGTCCTGCTTACTTTTAGTAGGTGAATCCGGGTTAGGCGGACCGGCCTTGACTCTTTTGAGGCTTGTCTTGTTCTCTTTGTCTGTCATTTTTGTGCGAAAGCCGTGCTTCTTCTGGGTACCGGTGAAACTTCTGACACTGAGGGGGTTTGATTGCCCCTTCAATGCCTTTAATGCCTTCGCAATGAAAGGATCTGAGAGGGTCTGATTGCCCCTTCTTTGCCTTTAATGCCTTCGCAATGCCTTCGCAATGGTAAATTGGTACAATGGTACTGTGTTAAGAGTGTACCAGTGTTACCATTGTTAACGTTGGTGGTATCGTTGATATTGACGATGCAGCAATATGATGCAATATGATGAGCAGGCCAGTGACTGATAATAAGACGTGTTGTGTTGAGCCGTGGTGGTGCTAGGTGCCAGAAGTACGTTTGTGGTGCGAACGGCTGTACACTTAACTGTTCATACAAATCCTACGAAGATCCACACTCCTTCTCACATTTACGGATTGCTACTCAGATACCTGGAGTTCCTCTTGGCATCATGTTGCTTTGCTTTATATTCTGTTAGATTATACTCTCATAGTTTCTCACAGCATTCATTAAGGAGACCTGTTATTATTTATTCGTAACAGACTTATTGCTAGATAGGCGAATGCAAATCTTTTTCAGTTAGATAGCCTGGGTTGAGGTGGCACAACACACCTTTAGGCTATCATGCCACTGGAGGGGATCTTTCTGGAATGATCTTAGTGCATGCTCATTTTCGCCATGTTAAAGCCAGGCATGGAGGTCAGGCATTCACATGGAGACCGTGTCTGATTGCATGTGGTTGTGATCCCCATACACCTTGCAGATAGTTGTAGGCAGAGATATTGTAATTCATAGATAAAGTAATTCATGCAAAGAACAGGTGTCACTATCGTTGGAGTGATACGATTGTTGACTAGCAGATTGGCCAGAGCACATTATGAGAGGCTACATGATAGGGGCCATTGCAGGGCCAGGCACTCCGGTCTTGGATAGGCGCAGGTAGGCACTGTGTTTGCTATGGCGCTGTAGAAGAGTAGTCTGTTCTCATTAAGAATATTGGGCTACATACGAGGATAGACAGCGGATCGCAGAGATAGCAGGACTAGCAGAGAAACTTGTACGAGACCCTCATTACGGCCGCCATTTTAGAGACAGGCAGTCCGAGTGCGAGGGATCATGCGCACCTATTCTTACTTCTATGTGGCTGAAAAGCTCACATCACTTGTATTCGCCGCTTTCCTCATCCCGCCTGTGCCGTTTGGTTGCCGTTTGGTTGAAGTAGGGCCGCAATGAAGATTGTCGCGAAGAGCCTGACCGGGACTGGTACTGCTGCCTCGGAGGCACGATGTGCGGCGGTAAGGTTGGTAGAGTCCGGGCCGCTGCGCAACTGGTGTTTGGACCACTATTATTGTTGTGCCGTTCGATTCCTCACGTCCTCAGCAGAGTTTTGGTGGGTAGATTGTCCTTTGTTAACAGCAATAAGCGTGATCTGTGGCTTAAAAAGACTCTTTCATGGGAGGAGACGCAGGCTCAAGCCGCCATCTTCTCCGCGCTCCAAACCACGTCCCCCGACGGTATGCATACTTCTAAACCCTCTGGAGCCATTGAACCTTTCCAGGTTTACTATCATGAATTTCTTCTGCAGAAGCCATGCACATCCCTGGTACAATACACTTGTGTTGATCAATATATCTGCATTAACAATTTGAAGAGTGTTACGAAAATTTGGGCAGATTTCCTCATATGGATGAAGATACTGCTGTTGTGTTGATACTGCATTACTGATAAGAAGAGATGCTGCTGCTCAGCTTCCATGGAAAGAAGAAGACACTGATTGGGCAGATAGAAAGAGTCCAACAGATCATATGTCCCCATTTAGTATTGTATCTGCTGGTATCAGCTGGTTCTAGTGATGACAGGGGCATCCTCCGATGTAGAGACTTACTTGAGGGTAAGTTGATGTTCAGCTAATCTGAAATCTAGAATAGGCTGACAGTGCCACAGATATGATATACAGATCTCTGAATAGGATACTGGCTGGTACAAAGAATAGTTGCTGTACTGATAATTGGCAATATTGATGAGAGAACAAATAGGTGGACAGCAAGTGCTTGGCTACAGGAAATCAAGGTATCTAAAAATGCTTTGTAATACTGGTTCCATATTTCTACACATGACAAGCTGATGTGATGAGGCTGTATATCTACTGTGACAGAAAGAAACGAAATGGACAGCAAATTGGTGTTTTGCAAAATAGTGCTTTGAAGCGTGGTGGCTGCTCGCTTCTTGCACCTGCTGACCTTTCCAATCACTGGCAGATATCTTCAGGTGGCATAGGCCTGAAGGGGAATAGAGACTGATTGAGGAGTAACTGTTGTTTGCCTGGCCATCAGGAGAAGGTCGATACTGTATGGCTGCATGGTAGCTGCTGTCTTTGTGCTCCTGCATAGGCTATTGGCTTCTGTGATCACTGGCAGATTTCTTCAGGTGGCATAGGCCTCAAGGGAAAGAGAGACTGATTGAGAAGTAACTGCTGTTTGCCTCTCAAAGTGTGAGGCTGCCTTCTCTGAGGCCGCTTCTCTGAATGAGGGAAAGGACCAGCTCATTTTTTTAAGAGGATACCTCCTGTGGTACATGTCAGCAAATCTATTGATGGCTTCATTCAAATTTAGCTGCTTAACCTCATTAGGTTTACAAGCCATTATCATTAAATCACAGAGTCTCTTGTCTCCACATTTATTGTGCAAATAATTGTTTACCCTTTTCATACAGGAGAAGAATCTCTCATTACCATCAGTAGTAAGAGGTAATGTAAGAACTAGATGTAAAAGATCTAAAAACCTTAGGAAAAACTCCTGGTAGATACATGAGATCCTGCCTGACCGAGTGAATGCCTGTTAAATATTTGTCTCGAAGATACGATTTTGAAGTTTCCAGTTCAAATTGTAGAAGACTTCAGTCTACTGCAGCCTCTGGGTATTTGTCAACAATAACTGGTGCAGAGGAAAAGTCAAAACAATTTGCAGCTTTTGGATCGAACATTCCGTCAACAGACATGAGGCCCATGTTGTCTGTAAATCGGGCATCAAACTCATTTACAAATCTATCCAAAGTTGAGAAATAAACTTCCTGCTTCAAGCACTCAAACAGTGGAGTTTGACTTTCTGAGACATCAAAATGGCTGGATTTTCCCTCCAGAAGTACTGAGAAAATAATCTGTCAGTTTGTTACTCAATTTATGGTGTCTCAATGGTGGAGCCCTTGGATTGGATTTTTCTTGAATCTTAATTCCACACTGCTCTGCTAAGTCCTTAGCCAGACTTAAGAACGTAGTCCACTGGCTGTCTTGACTAAATCACTAAATCACTTTTTGCTAACTTAATTAGATCACATACTCTTGGCAAGTCAAGGTCTTTGCTCTGTAGTACTTTGGATAGACTGTGAATCTTTCGGAGAATGAGTTCCATACACTGCAATATAAGCAAGAAACCAAAGTTTTCAATGTGCTTAAGAAGTCCTTTGGCTTCTGAACTAGCCTCCTTGTCATGCTGTTGTGATTCTATTATACAGATAACAACGATAATAGACTCAAATTGCATCTGTACTTTCTAACACAGGAGTACCAGTAAAACCACTTCATACCTGAGAATTGTTCTAGCTTCATTAAATACAGAGTACTCTCTTTCTGAGCTTTCACGAAGAGCTCATGCCTTGGCGAACTTTGTGAAAAAAACCTATAAACTACTTGCATTTTTTAAAAGAAATGTTTTACTGGTTGTATGTTAGTTACTGTTTGCTCCCATTCAAGTTTAGGCAATGGGCATAGCAGTGTATATAAATGCTTGTGATGCGATCTTTCTTATTTTTGCTTGGACACCATTTAAACAGCCACTCATAATGAATGCTCCATCATAGTACTGTGCAATACATTTCTTCCAGTCAAGTCCAGCTTCCTGTACTGCTTCAACAATGCTCTAGCAAGGCTAGAGGCATCTAACTTCTCCGTATGGTAACATCCTAGTGCATTCGCATGAAAATTTCCATCACTATCAACAAAGCGGATAATACATCTCAGCTGCTCTTTATGTGAGACATCTTTGGTTTCATCAATTAGCACTGCAAAATATTTGGTCACTTTTCTGACAATACTCTCACAGACAAGCACTGCCGCCACAGATATCATGTCATTTTGGTAATCAGGAGAGGTATAGTGCCCATACCTCCTGGACATTTTTTCTTTTTATCTCTCATCTTTATCAGAAATCATCTCTAACAATTCAATGAAATGTCCCCTATTGTAAGAATGATCAGTTTCATCCGTGGCACGGAATGCAAGACCTTGACGACCCAAGAAACATGCTACCTTAAGCAGATGCTCCACATGTTGTCTATTCTCCTCAATTTCGTGCTCTACACCTCTTACTATCATGGAAGAAACTGACTGAAGACGGTTTGTAGGCAGCTGTAATCCTTTGAAGCTGGTCCAAGCAATAACTGACAATTTATGCTTCTCTGACTGTGAATCTTTAGACAAAGAACGAGAAAGCTTTTCCCACTTACTGAAGCCAATGTCAACTAATGCAGCATTGGCAGATTCATATCCTGCTCCTCCCACAGAACCAGCACTAAAATGTCTGCATGCAAAACAATATACAGCATCTTTAAGGGCTGAATACTCCCCCCAAGGATGGGGTTTGCAATCTCCATTAAATCTACGGCATGCAGTTAAGGGGAATGTTTGAAGTTTTGGTTGCTTTGGGCCGCTATAATGATTCAGTGACAAGCCGCCTGCCAATAATTCACTTGCTGGTGGGATTTTGATGTTGGTGTCTGACTAGTTTCTTTGATTTGAGGTCCCTCTATTATGTCACTCCTCAAAAAGAGCTGGCTGTATTTTCATCACAGGATAATGAACAGCCAGGGAAGTACTGTCACCAAACCTGCCAACATAAGAAGATGAATCTTCAACCTCAGTGTAAAATGAACACTCAGCACTGTCAGCATGTGAAGAAATATCAGTAATGTCAACAATGGCAGAACTATCATCAGCACAGGGAGAAGCAGCTGAAATGGCAGCAGAAGATGTTTCAAGGATGCCATAAGAATGTGAGCATATGCCTTCACTGCTAGTCAGAGCAGCACCAGACAACTCTTTTGTTCTCTTGCCTTCATTAGAACCTGTAGCGGGGTCTTCAGTACTCCTTTTTTTAGTGGACAAATCCATTATTGATCTTTGTTTTGGATCTTCGGGTTTTGTGGTAAGGAAAGACATTTTTCTATGTTCCTTTGCTTGCAGCTAAACTCAGTAATTCCACTGCTAAAATGTCAAACATACAGAAAAAAGAGATAGGGCATGGCATGGTACACTGCACATAACAGTGAGGAATCATCGGACACTGGACAGTGAGGAAACATTGGACCATGCAGGGCAGGAGGGAGATGGCAGGTGCACGGACTGGGACAACAGAGGGCAGAGAGGCAGTGGGTAGGGGCAGAAACCTAACTGTGCAGGGCAGGACGGAAGAGCAGTGGCAGAAGAACGGCACAGGGCTGGACATGGTGAAAGGGGTATGGACTTGGACAATGGAGGGCAAGGAGGAGGTGGGATTAGGGGCAGCAAGTTTTGATGGGGACAGCACAATTGACAATGCCAGGCCAGAGCCTGCGTCCAGCCCCCCTGCCGTGCATTACGATGGATATCTTACTTTACGTTACAAAAACCCTAGAAATTCACTGGAAAAAAACAACGTTTAAATTGAAGTTATAGTTAGGTGGCAATGTCATGTAAAACATACCATTTGACAGTCGCGGCTCCTGGAGGGAGTGCTGCGGGGCAGTGGGGCAGGGTGGGGGAGGAGCAGGGTGGGGGGTAGTAAACTCCGGCATACGGCCGACTTGAGTGAAGTACATAAATAAATAAATAAAACGAATTACATTGCACGCGCTGCAACGCGCTGCAACGCGCTGCAACGCGCAACGCGATGCGGCACGTGCAATGTAATTTGTTTTATTTATTTATTTATGTACTTCACTCAAGTCGGCCGTATGCTGGAGTTTACTACCCCCCACCCTGCCCCTCCCCCGCCCCGCCCCACCGCCCCGCAGCACTCCCTCCAGGAGCCGCGACTGCCATTTGAAACTAACAAAACCACTGAAATTCACCCTAAAGTAACTATTACTTGCACCCTTCTATGCACTGCTTTTGCCCTTATGAGAGAAAGAGAGACACAGTCAGAGATAGCCAGAGAGAGGGAGAAAAAAAGAGAGTGAGAGATAATTTTATCAGAAGAGAACTTAGAAGGTAGAGGCCTTTGCAATTGTCCACATAGCTCATTCCTTAAAACGTCTCTGGCTGTTTTCTTCCTCTGGCACGGTGGAGAGTGAGGAAGGTGGCCCAGCCATAGTGAGGTGAAGCAGGAAGCTTGAATGTCCCTTACTGCTGGGGATGGGATGAGAACCACAAGCATCACCCATTATTAAGATCCTTATTAGAAATGCAGGTATTTCCCGATTAAACTATTACCAATGTGTTTAGTAGTGCCCTTGCAGTCCTATTAAAAGTCCCTTTAAAGTGGCAGCCAGTGCTACCTCCTTAGAAGTGACTGTACTTATTTAATGCATTATATGTTTTATAAACAACCTAGTGTTTGGGGCAGTACACGCTTAGCTTGGCTCACTGCTGAACTCTAGGACAGAAGCAACAGTGAGTGCAGAGGCCGTGCCAACAGCCCCATGAAGGCTCTATAGATACATTGGCTCTCTTACTAGTGATGTGCTCCTGCAAGAATGCTCAATGAGTTTCAACTGCTGATGACATCTGCTGTGATCTGCAGGTGAAGTGTTTTAATAAAGGAAAAACTAAAGCATCCTTCTGAGGCTGGAATATTTAGCACTTTTCAATTAGGTGAAAGTGACATTTCTACAGAAAGTGCTTTAAAAAATGCAAAGTGAAGGGATATGAAAGAACTTGGCCGTCCTCTACAAATACACACTACAGATAAACAGGTAAGAGTATCACATCTAGTCCCAGCAGCAGAGCTTGCATCACCAACAATTGAAGCAGACCAGTATCACACCCCCAGGAAGCAGAGCTAGTGAAGCACATAGCCATGCTCCTCTTTCTTTTATTTCTCACTTTCCTTCTTTTATGCATGTGCACACACAAAATTCTCTACTTCTCACGTTTTCACCACCCTTGATCTCGCTGCTTCTCATTCTTTTTGTTCACTTTTTCACTATCTCTATTTTCTTGATCTCTCTTCCACTCAATTATGGTACTCCTTTCTCTTGCCCACTCCTTTACCAGAATTGTACTCTTTCTGTCCAGCACTTTCTTTCTAATCTTTGCATCTTTCTGTGCTTCTTACTATTTTCATAGCCCTATCTCTGTCTTTTCCTCCCTCCTACCCCACACCTTACCTACTCTATCTCTTCAATCAAACAATCAATCAATCAATCAATCTCTTCTCCTCCAGGTTCTCCTCTACCCTTTTGTTAGAAATGGGGGTCTCTAGTTGGCAATGGCTGGCGCCACTGTCCAAATAGGGACCCTTCTTCCTAAGTCAGGGCAAGTGGACTACCCCCTTTGATAACCCCTGCTCAACCCTGTGGTAACGTAGCACGAGCAGTTAGGCCTATCTCAGAGGCAGTGTGTGAAGCATTTATGACCATGCACAATAAGGCAGTAACGACACCACAAAAGGACACAACTCAAGTAGGTATAGAAAAATAGTATCTTTATCTAAGGTTTAGTACGAGACTCTCAAAAGCGTTTTAAGCAGTCACAATGCACGTAAATCAGTGGGGACTTAACAAGGCAATACGTATTCACCAGAACGTGGCACTGACTGAGTTCAAGGCCTGGGTCTACGCGACCCGTTGCGCACCAGATACCTGCCGTTGGACGGGGACACAGCACGTAGCTTCTCGAAGAAGCGGAGACGGTGACAGGCGGACTCCCAGCGACCACAGTTCTCGACTGCAGTGGTCCGCAACGTGCACTCACAATGATTCGGGCACTCGGGGACAGGTGGGCTCCCAGCGGCAGCAGCACGCGGCTGCGGCGGCCCGGGCTGGTGGTGGCGATGACTCTCGTCGTGCAGCTCCGTGGTGGGCTCACGGCGGCAGCAGTGCTCTCCTAGCTGCGGCGGCCCACGGGACAATTCACGATGATGCAAAGTTGACAAAGATGCGGGCACTCAGCGGCAGCAGCTCTCTCTTAGCTGCGGCGGCCCACAGGACAAATCCCAATGATGCAAAGTGGGCAAAGGTGCGAGCACTCAGCGGCGGCAGCTCTCTCTTAGCTGCGGCGGCCCACAGGACAAATCCCAATGATGCAAAGTGGGCAAAGGTGCGAGCACTCAGCGGCGGCAGCTCTCTCTTAGCTCTGCGGCGGCTCACAGGACAAATCCCAATGATGCAAAGTTGGCAAAGGTGCGAGCACTCAGCGGCGGCAGCTCTCTCTTAGCTGCGGCGGCTCACAGGACAAATCTCGGTGATGCAAAGTTAGCAAAGGTGCGAGCACTCCGCGGCAGCAGCTCTCTCTTAGCTGCGGCGGCTCACAGGACAAATCACGATGATGCACAGCGGACTCAAGTGCGGGCACTCAGCGGCGACAGCTCTCTTAGCTGCGGCGACCCACAGGACAAATCACGATGATGCACAGCAGACACAAGTGCGGGCACTCAGCGGCGACAGCTCTCTCTTAGCTGCGGAGGCCCACAGGACAATCCACGATGTTGCACAACTGACACAAGTGCGGGCATTCAGAGGCGGCAGCTCTCTTAGCTGCGGCGGCCCACAGGACAATTCACGATGTTGCACAGCTGACACAAGTGCGGGCACTCAGCGGCAGCAGCTCTCTCTTAGCTGCGGCGGCCCAGACAGTTGCAGCGAAGGTTCTGAAGATTCAAATTAAGGCAGGCGCTCAGCGGCGGCAGCTCTCTCTTAGCTGCGGCGGCCCACACAGTTTCAGCAAAGGTTCTGAGGATTCAAATTAAGGCGGGCGCTCAGCGGCGGCAGTTCCCTCTTAGCTGCGGCGGCCCACACGCAGAGTTCACAATGGTTACCAGTCCGCGTTCCTCACAGTAGAACTAGAGGTTCCGGATTACTCGACGGAGGCCTCACCTGCAAGTAGAATCCCTAGCACAGGAATTCAGGCGGCTGACGGGGTGAAGTCTAATGTCCCTGAGACTTCAGCAGGAGGTGCTCTCAATTCAGGCCCTTGGGTAGTTTCTTCAGCAAGCTTGGTGAAAGTTTCAAAGTCCTTTCCTCTGTCCGCTCGGACAGAGTTTCGTCTTGACATCCAGAAGGAACACCCCGCACCAGGTTTCAGAGTAGCGTTTTATACCTAAAAAGTCTTTGTTCTCTGCAGTCACAAATCACTGCATCCAGCCAGAACCAGTTCGGTGGGGTCGGGGAGCACTTGGTTTATGAGGCGACATCCTGCCCTTTGAGAATCTAGGGGTCTGCTATCAGACGCCCAGTGGGAGATGGAGCCATCATTCACCTTGCCAGGCACGGCCCTGCTCAGATCAAAGAGTCACCCCTCCCCATACTCTAAATGCTGATCTCTCTCTCCAGCCAGGTCTGACCCAGCTGGCCCTGCTGCTCCAAAACCAGACGGCCAATACACACGCTAGCAAAGCCTACAGGAAAGCTTAGGCCAGAAAATACCTCGTTTCTAGTAGAGGCATTTTCGAACACGGGCTACGCTAATAATCCTTACTAAAAGATGTATCTCAATGTTCTGAGCTTAAACATATCAAATTCGACGTTCCTTTCAGGTTCCTGGGGGCAGGTAGGATTAAGGCATGTAATACATTCTGGCCTATGAGAACGGGTGGCCTCACAACAGTAAACAGTGAAATGGAGGGTAACTTGCTATTAGAACATGCTACACAGGCATACTTGAAGAGCCGCTTCGGTGGGTAGCGCAGATCAGCGCTGCAGGCCCACCAGCAGTATTTGGTCTACAAGCCCTGGGCACACACAGTGGGGCTGACAGGTAAACCAAACGAGCCAAATTATGGTTATCCCAATTCATACAGTTATCTTCACACAGGGAGCATTCGCGCTGCGTCACTGATTGGCAGTGGCACAGCGCCCAGAGCATCTAAATCCAGTCAACATAAAAGGTAAGAAGCGAAAAGAGGAAGGGAGACCCGCGCCAAAAGCGAAAAGAGGAAGGGAGACCTGCGCCAATGATGCCAGGTCTAACACCGCTCTTCACAGCTTCTTTTTTTAAATCAAATGCTCCTTTGAAACCTGGTGGAAGGGCGAATGTTTCTCCTGAAACACGCCAATGGGAAGCATATCCTGCACAGACTTTAAAATGCGGAATGTTTGGGTGTTTTTAATATCAAATGTTTTGAAAATAAAAAATATATATATATGTTTTAGCTAAACCAATTCTAATTAAATGATATGGGCCGCAGATGGGTGCAGTGAGAGTTGTAAGCCAAAAGAGATGTTGATGTATATCAAAAGTGTTTTTGTGGCTTCTCACTACCATATCTCTCACCGGCACCACCTCTAAATGCATGCGTGCATTAAAGGGAAGCTCAGCAAGTTAGCATACATTTAAAAATAATTATTCAGAAGAGGTGTTTTTTCCTTTGGTCTCCTGGATAGAATATGCATGATCGACTTGTAAATGTACTTGTAACATGCGTGGTGTTTGAGGCTTGGCCAGCTTTAGCGCTGGTGGCGCCCAGTGCGACAATCTTTGTTCGCCCCTCTCTCACATGCATTTCATAGTTTTATAGCACAACTCATACCAGTAGTATAGGGTGTCAGAGCACTTTACGCCACACACAATACAGAGTCAATGAATCATGCGTGTGTAAATCAGTCTACTGGCTCTTCACAGCTGGACTTCAGCAATACTGGTTCTACTCATTCCCCACCATTCGCCAGCCTCAATCTGCACACATTATTGTGTCTATAGGTGGCCCAAACCAGCCCCATACATGAGTCGGCCGGCCCAGCAGAGGACACGTAAGGACGCTGCCAGCCCCACCCAACAGGAGGTGAGAGTACAAGATTTAGCCTGTTCCTGCTGCAAGCTTTGAGAGGGTGTGCTTATGCCCCACATAACCACTGGTGATGCCAGACAATACAGGTCACCTCACCGCAAAACCTTTCAAAATGGCCACACCACTGGAAACAAAAAAACAGCCCACAACTGGGCCTCACGCACTGGCCCTTCACCCTTTGCCCAAATGCCTGGTTTACCAATCCGACTCTTGGTGTCAGGGACTACTGTTAATGGGGTACTGTTTCTGACCTTCACTCAACACTGTTCATCCAACATGTGATGTTGGCCAAAGTGAGGGAAACTACCGTAGAAGGAGAGGGGCAAAAGCAAGGGGCCGGGCAGAATAAATAATTATGCCAGGCAGCCAGGGCCATCATTTACCACCACTGGCTGTTGGTTGCTTTTGGATTCTACCTGGACCCGGACTTGGCTTGGCTGCTGGCCTGGGCGGGGGCCATCTGCACAATGCACATGCATTGCACAGCCTCCAAGAGTGAGCACCACCACAAGGTCTTCTAACGACTCAGAAGGAGGAGAGGCTGTGGTGTGTGATGAGGTGAGGGAGGGCGTGTGGAGAGCACGAGGCAGGACAAAGTGATATGATTGATGTTATATTATGCAAGGGCCGTCATTGGTAGCGCTTTTATGTGCTCCTACAGATTAACAGCCCTGTGAGTGAACACACCACTGGGTCGTCACGTGGTGCGCAAACACACCACCTGGGGGTGGTCATGTGGTGTTCATTTTTTTTTTTTAAATAACCATTGAATCCATGCAAGCACTGGCTGGCCGGCCCCAGGAGGTTGGAAACAAATGTGAGAAGTGAATTATGATTATACTGGCCAAGGGGTTGCAAGCAAGGTGACAGGGGTCACAACAGGTGGCCTATGGGTCACAGTTGCAACCTCTGGCAACCCCTTATTGACGTCCATGCACAAACGCAGCATAATTATGTGGTGTAAATATTTTCCGAAGTTTACCTTAAGAAGGGTAACATGAAATTCCCCAAATTACGTGAATTACGCCACCGTAATTAACAACATGAATGACCAGAACCAAAAACATTTTTTTTGCTATTATTTTAGCAGAAAATGCGTTCTGGCATCCAAACTGGATGAGAGGATCCTGTCACGCAAAATTAAGACGTGCATAGTGTTGGACTGGCCTTTCAGGCAGTCTGACAATCAGGCACTGCCAGATGGGCTCGCTTAAAACGACCAGTGTGCAGGCTGTTTTTTTTGCCCTGTGGGCCGTGACAGGCCCAAAAAAATAACTGGCACTGGCCCCTTCAAGCTAGCCCACCTGGCAATGTCAGGCAGCGAGACACCTGGAAAGGCCATGGCATGCAGCTTCAGGCGATGTCTGCTCACCTCTGGGAGACTGGCTATCAGTGATACCAGACCTGGTCCACAGTAGCACATAGTTTCATCAGTGGTCTTAGTTTCCTCTGTGGAGAAGCCCCCGCTTGATGAGTGAAACAGCTTGGAACTAGAGCGAAGTGTAAAGGTTTGATTCTCACTTTTATACAGTTTCTAGACAAGGGATGTGAATTCAAAGTCTACAGTTCAGAAACGAGCTTTGGGTGGTTCCTGTTCAGAATTCATATGCAAATAATTATTTGTGTAAGGTGATGACTCTCACACCAGGTAGTGAGGATGCCAGATGCAAGAAGTACAGATAACACAAGCACAATCCGTTTGAAGCTCTGAACGTGACTGTCATCAGCCTACTTGGGTGGATCACTCAAGGAAAAGACAAATGCCCCAGGACCTTCCTAGAAACGTCTCAGACTCATTTCCCTACCACCACCAAAATGGCACTGCTCAAAGAGGAATAGTCAGCAATCCTTTGCGAAATAGGTCAAATGGAATTGTTAAGTACAGTCCTGTCTCCATCCCTCAAAACTTTAGTGTTTGGGGCTATACCACCCAGCTGAGGAATTCAGGCAATGCACTCCCACTGTCTGTGGAGGCAGTTTCAACACCTAAATCTTGCACTATGTCAAAGCCATAATGGATTCTACTGGTTTATAACATACATGCACTTAGAATCAACATGGAGTCCTGCTAGCAAGTGCCATACACACAACACACACTTGACACGTTTACATGAATATCAGTGCCGGGTCTGGGCATGGCATAAGAATGAAACTTTGCATGAGTGGGCCAGTAGGCATCATGGTTAATTCTGATAAACAGGAAAAAATCTTCTTCCCATGTTATGGACTCAAAAATAGCATGCTATCACCCCCACTGATGGTGCATTCTCCAGGGACACAGACGGTAGTCTTGTGTCGGTAAAGGTCTGCACATATATTAGAAGAAATCTGCAGCGATTATTAGCATAATTCCTGCCCACATCAGAAAAACCATTCACCTAGGTGAATGGCAAGAGTACATATCTCATCTCTCTCCCAGAAAATCTCATCTGGTTCCAAAACGACCCCTGACCAGGTGTTCTGCCACGTGTTGAGCAGCCTCTTCCTCCTTGCTTATAAAGTGCAACTACTACAGTTGTTCCATAGTGGCCCAAGAACTGTGAACAAGTCTAGGGTATGGCTGATTCTGCTGAAGTTTGTGTCAGCGGCATCTTCTTAAAGTAAAAAAAACCCTGTTTTTGTTTGAAGTACAATCTGCAAATCTCGGTAGATAATTATACCTCCCAACATTAACCCAAGGAAAGGGATCACTGAGGGGCAGAGGATGTTAAATCTGTGCAACCTGTCAAACCCACCTGTCCACTGCCCACTAGGACCCGAAATTGCACGCATGTAGAGAGAGAATCAAACCATATGTGAAGGAATTTGACCTTATGTTATTAAGGTGACAAAGTAATCGATATAGAGAGAGACCATAGAACCTGTAAAAACATCACAGACTTCTCCATCAAGCAGACAGTGCAAATGGCAAGACCGCACCTCAATCAGCCACATTTTACAGACCTCCTAACCACACACTAAAGTGCACAACACTCACACGGACAGGCATGCACACACAAACACACTGAGAAGAGGAGATTACAGCTATGCACTGTGATGAACATCTGTTGCACAGACTGCCTACAAGGATCAGTTGTAGAATGAGAAGAGGGGCCGCTGAGTCTCCCATATCTCACAGATATCCTTGAAGGATATGGGGGCCCTTGAAGGACTGGGGCCTGTGTTACGCCGCGGGCACGAATGACAAAATAAGTGCCCACCTCAACACTGCAACAATGACTACGGAACTACCACAAAACAGAAAAGAAAGTGCATACGTGCAGATAGGTCAGTAAAGTAGTAGTGACAAAAATCAAAGAAAGGTACTGAAATAATGAAGTAAATGATACATTAAGCTATTCTTTGACCTTCACACACTTCACATACCGACCACCAAGCAGTCCGCACAAATTCCAGAGACATTCCCCCATGACCACACATCCATCTGACACACTTTAGGAGCGCACCACCGACACAGCACAATACACACCACAAAAAACGCATACAGGCACATGCTTTCAGGCATAAATTGACTGTGTAGATCTTGCCGTAATGCAGGAAAACATTTACAGATGTAAGCATACCCCCAATCACACGGAGAGCGACACAAACACTAAGGGGCATATTCCCAAGGAGCTATCGCTGAATTAACGGCACTTCATCGCAGCCAAAGTCGTGATAAATTTACCTCCCCATTCACAAGCCGGTGTTAACAGCCCACAGCACCAGTTTGCCCGCGATAGCAGCCGCAAAAAACATCGCCACAGAGGACCCCCGCAAATATCGCTAATGAGATGCAGAGTAGGCGTTCCCGTGCCAAAAGCTGAGACAACATCACACCTCAACATTCACAACGACCAGCCACATCGGCGATAAGAACACAAAACAGGCGATAAGGCGCGTTAGCACCAGGAAATTTACACCTGCTCTGACCTGGTGTAAAGTCGGACGGCAGCCAGCACCACAAAAGGGAGCACATCCCAGAGCCACACATTAAGGACAACAGATGCCCACGAGCAACTGAACATGCAGCACGGACACCCAAGAGGGCCACAACACCCACCGACACCACACCCAGGCCCGCAACCCCCCCACCCCCCGGGACCACCCCCAACCACGGACTAAGAAACTGCACACCAACACCACGAATCCCAAAACAAACATTTTGCCTGATGTCGCACAAGCAGGAAAATAAACATACATGAAAATGGAGAATCAGTCATACAGCAATGCAATCACCAACACAAAACACCATACAAACAAAAGCAGAAACAACCCTTAGGATGAGTCCTAGCGGCTCCTCACTGGACAATCCATAGCACACAGCCTGGAAGACCAAATCCAAGAGAAGAAGGTGTGCCATGCGCCCAACAAAGGAAAGAGAGGGAGAGAGCGAGGGAGGGAGATGGAGTGAGATAGCACAAGCAGCGCAAGGCCGCCCGGGCACCTGGCTCCACATGCCAACATGTGTGTGTGCATCACCATCCGTACACCATGAGCCCAAGGCCGTGTCCCAATCTCAGCGCCAAAGCCACATCACATTCCGAAAACGCAAGTAGTAGTCAGACAAACATCAGGGATGAAAGCACCATTGTCCCAATGCAGAAGGCGGGAGGACACCTGCACCTCTGACCTTGGTCCAGAACGTGCCTGGAACACCCTGATAGAGATGCAATGGCAGATGGGGACGACTCCCACACCACGCATTCCGCAAATGAACCATCCGACTTATCCACAGCCCACACACAGGAGCCCCTGCCTGTGGTACCCCCGCATGGGATGCCCTTGACACTCACGGAAACAGCAACCCATTACCCACAACGTTGCACACACATTCGAATCATTGCTCAGAGCTGTGGCATATCCTCCACACAACTGCCGCAGTTCAGAAGAGTGCTGGTTCAAGAGACGCACCAACGCAATGGCAGGCCATACCGGGCACATGCACAACCCCTGTCACGTGGAACAGTACCGTGCACGTGCGCTGCATTTACTGGGTGCACTGCCACTGGCGGTGCTGCGGATCAGTTACAGGTTCAGCTTCCGCATTGCAAAACACACAAGATGATGGACGGAATGCTGCACATTGGCAAACATTCACCCCCAGTCACAGATCTGGGTTTAATCCATCGTTATTTTGCTTCACCACGCCACCCCAGTTCAGACATGGCCATATGCAAATCAGTCTTGACCCTGTGCCTCATGGGAACAGTCCAGACCGAACTGCCAAGCCATGTCTTCCCTGGACCGGAATCAAGCATCCTAGGACCGGTTTCAGGCTATCAGCTAAATAACGATGGATTAAACCCAGATCTGTGACTGGAGGTGAATGTTTGCCAATGTGCAGCATTCCGTCCATCATCTTGTGTGTTTTGCATTTCGCCCTAAGTGGGAAGGGTATGCCCAGACGTGGGTCCCGTGCTCACTACGCCACTGGAGTCAAGCTATCCTGGCTGATGAAGGCTGATAGCCTGAAACCGGTCCTAGGATGCTTGATTCCGGTCCAGGGAAGACATGGCTTGGCAGTTCGGTCTGGACTGTTCCCATGAGGCACAGGGTCAAGACTGATTTGCATATGGCTATGTCTGAACTGGGGTGGCGTGGTGAAGCAAAATAACGATGGATTAAACCCAGATCTGTGACTGGGGGTGAATGTTTGCCAATGTGCAGCATTCCGTCCATCATCTTGTGTGTTCAGCTTCCGCATTGCCCATGTCACCTGCGTCCAGCCCTGGTTCCACTGCCGAACATGCACATTCGAGTGTCCCATGGATGTCTGCCTTTCCAACACAACTGTTGATGAATTGGACTATGACTTGTGTCTGTGCCCCTGTTGGATCACGAACAGGAGTGTAACCGAGACAGCCGTGCATGGGATGCCTTGACATACTGCGTATGTATTGGTAGTTGTGCATGGGAAATTGCACAATTTCTCGTGTGCAGTGACCACATCGAGGTGCTCCCCTATTGGGCTGTGTTGCGGATCGGTGAGACGACGTGGGCTGAGCACACCTGCCCAGACCACCTAATGGATTGGCTCACCCTGGTGTTCCTTAAACACGACAACGACGTACTATTGGAACACATTGCGCATGAAGCTGCACGGGCATTCATGGACGAGTAACTACGTTCCTGCAGCCACATCCGATTGCCACCCACAGCACATGGCCCAACAACTTGTTGCATCGTTGGGATTGCTCACATATCCCACCACAACAGAGGACACGTCTGCCTTCGGTCGGGCTCTGGATGCATGTGCGTGGAATAACGCGTGTGTACACACACCTGTGCAAGGTGACGCAGGTCCATGGTCGGAGCAACACAGTGTCGTTTGGCAACGTTGCCAATTCGGACACACTGCTGGGGGAGAGCACACACATGGCAATGTAGCACAACATGTGAACCTGTCGGACCCTCACACCTGATCACTGTCAGCAGAGCAGACAATCAGCGCACTCCGGAGGCAGAGCACCATGCAGATCCCACGTGCAGTGAGTCGTGCCCCCTCACACGGGGCAATGGGCAGATGCCAAACAACACATGACTCATCCAGCAAGGCAAGGTGGGCTGTGAGCGTTGCCATCCGTGATGAATGTTGTCCATTTCAGCCCCAACATTTTCTGAACCTCGACATGTACCCATGCTGCGTGTAAGTGTCTTAAGCATGTCCCTGCCTGTTGTGGCCGTTGCCTCGTCCGTACTGACACGCACATGCCAATAAAGTCTATGCCACTCCACTGGTGTCTAACTGTGAGGTATGTTGTTTAGATTGTCCACTCGTGTGCCACAATGAGCATCGTCCCAACACAGGGAGGAACTGACTGATGCATGTGCAATGGGGGTGTGTCCCTTTGGCAAGCTCCACCTCTGTGAGCCAGACATTGTTTTTGGATAGGTGCTGGACGACATGTGCACTTACATGACTTCAGCTATGTGTGTATGGTGTCCAACCTCTGACCATGTGGAGCAATGTCATACATCACAACAGAATGTGTCCACACAGATGTGTGTAAGTAGGTATGCGACATGAAGTTCTGTTGTCACACGTGGTGTAGGACACCACTCCTGGCCTGCCACCATTTTGGTCACTCCTACACACAGCCCTATTCAACACATGGACGTGTGCCTACGTTGGGGGGTTGTGAGATTGTTGTTGATGTGCAATGGGGACACAGCTAGTACTCACCTTCACAGTCATCCAATTGGCCATGTGTCTCAGGGATAGACATGCGCATAGATGTCAGTTACCAGGGTGTTCCTTCATGTGCAATCATTGTCCCTACATCCAGCCATACTTCCATACGTGAGTGAACATAGTGATGACACATCTGTGTGATTTAGAATGTTTTATTCACATTCAGGTGATTGACGGAGCTGGAGCTGTACATGGCCATCCAAGCCCACATCACATGGAAACCCAGTGGTGGGCCAACCAGAGTCCTTTGGGGATTGCACAGTGATTAGGAAGAGGGAGAGTGCAGTCCGCAGCAGGATTGCTGTGTAATTGGCCAGCGGTGAAGAAATGGCAGTCCGTGTCGGGGTCAGGGTGAATGTCGCAGAGTGTTCCGGAGGTCAGTAGGAGGTATTTCCCAGGGCATGATGCATAGGTCATAACCAGGCAGGGACAGGCCATATGGCGGCAATGGATGCTACTGCCTCCTTCCTCACACAGTAGTTCCCATCTTCTTCTCACTCCCCTGATACAGGTTCTGTGTCCGGTGTGTCTGGTGTGTGTGGTGGGGTGATGGCTGCATCGCTGTATGCACCTGACACATCAGACTGCGTAGGTGATGGGGCAGCATCACAGTGTGCCACGGACACATCAGGGGTCGGAGCTGTGTGTGTCGATGTTCCCGCTGAAGTAATCTGGGAACGGCTCAGTGGCAGCAATGGCAAGATGAAGTACTGCAGGGCATTGAAGTTCCCAGCCACTACTCGCTGGTGTCCAGCCGTGGCAGACATACTTCCAGCCTGCATCTGCTCCATGGTCTCCATTGACCTCCGCACCTGTGCCAACTCTGTGCCGTCATGGCTGGTGCCTGTCTGAGCAGACAGTTCTTGTATTAGATTCATGGCACCAGCGAGGTCAGCCAAGGTCTGTGGTGGAGCATGGTGCGTACAGGGGGTGTCCGATAGGGACTGTACGTGGTCCCTGATGGGACTCAGACACCCACGTATGGCATCGAGTTTGGCTGCCACGAGCTCGAAACCCACCCGCAGCTGATGAGCCAACTCCACCTGGCAACCCAACACACGCCGTTGGAATTCCATGTATTGGTCGGGGGGGTCCTTGGAGACAGCTGTGGTGGTGTGTGTTTTCTGCTGTGTGGTCTGTGCAGGTGGTGGGGTCACCTCAAGGCAGCTGGCCTGGCCTGCTCCTGGGGGTGGGGTGCAGAGGCTGTCCATTATCCGTTGGAGGGTGTCTTGACATATGTGCAGGTTGTCCTCTTCATCATCAATGATGGGAAGTGTGGTGTGCTCTGCAGGAGGTGTTGTTTGTCCCTCTGCAATGTAAAGGGGAGATGCAGGTTAACAGAGTTTCACATGTATGGTGATGATTTGCAGATGTTTACATTCAGACTGCATGCCAATGTACATTGTGACTGTTTTGGGGGAGCTGGCTATTTGATGGCAGTCAGTGTGTTTTTCGACTACAACACGGATGTGTGGTAGTACCCCTACATTATCATCACACAGTGTCAGGCAATGCCAGATGTGAGTGTACAGTTACTACGCACGAGCGGAACCTGTTGTGAGCTCTGTCCTGTGGTGCTGGTGTTGCACTTTGTACCACATTGCCGTCATTGCTGATGTTCTGTGATTGCTATGTGTGTGCGCTGCATTGTGGGGGAGTTGCCCCTGCAGCTCTGATTTCGTGTAGCCTTCTCCCTTTGAGGCGGGGTGCCTTTGAATTGTGTGCTTTTCGGGGCCTGATTTGCTTTTGACTTGGGTCATATGTGCTCTCGGACTGTTTTTGTGGCCTGGTGCATTGTTCGTCTGCTGCGTGCATTGAACGGCATGGGTTGTGGGTGCACGTGGATATGTCGGAGTGTGACCTGCTCCTTTACGGATGTGATCCGCACTGGGCTACCTCCATGTCGATTCGTGGGCCATGTCATTTTTTTTTGGCTGCTGCCATGCTATTGGACATGCAGTGTTACTTGCATAGTCAGTGTGGGTCACAGAGCCACTGCTTTGCTGGATTCAGCACATGTGCATGGGTCGGTTGTGATATTGGTGAAAGGGGGGGCCCTCTGTGCACATTGTGGATGGGGGCCTACTTGGCGTTTCTATGTGTGCTGCAGTGTGCCAAGGCAATCAGGGACATGTTCCAAGGTCATTGTGGGTGTGCTGTGTGCTACATGTAATTGTGCATGTGTGCCATTGTGCCCATCTCCCCCTGCCCCCCCGTCCCTAGAGGTTACTCACCCTGTTGCTGTTGGGTCAGGTCGTATTGTGCCGTGTCCAGGCCCCCCAATCCTGCCACCGTCTCCTCACTGCTGACTGTGGCCACCATTTGCTACAGCTCATCCAGCTACTCCTGTGTCGCAGGACTTCCACCTCCAGTCGCCGTTGCTGCCTCCCTGTTGGCGGCGAGCTTATGTTTGGTCTGCCTTTTCAGATCATGCCAGCGCCTCTTGGCCTCCTCCAGTGACCTCCTCGACACTCCGACTGCATTGACGTTGGTGACGATGGCCTGCCATATTTCGGTTTGGGTTGCCAGTGCCGCAGTGGAGGTGCTGAACAGTTGTTGATGGTGTTCGGTCACCTCCGTGACGATGATCCGGTCTTCCTGTGGACTGAACCCGGTCTTCCTCTTCCTCTTGTCCTTGCCCTTCCCCGAACGCGGGGTTCCTGGCTGGTCCTCCGTGGGGCTTGTGGTGTTCGGCTTGTCCTCTGCACTCGGTCCGGGTGCATCCATGTTGCTACGCAGTTTGAATTGTTTTTAGGCATTTTTTTTTCTTTCTTTTATGGTGCTTTTTCCCACTGGATGCGTGGGATTTGCAGGCCTGTGGCTGGTGTTCGCTGATTTCTGTACCGCGATTGGCCTCATCGCATGATTTCTTGCGTTTCGCATTTTTTCGGCGTGGCGTTGATTTTCACGCTGACATTTGACACGTTATCTGGTGACTATCGCATGCTACCGCCTTGTTGTGAATTCCACGTTGACACGGGGTTATTTTCCCGAGATAGTATTTAGGAAGACAAGGGTGCCCCAATGTATGAACCTGGGGTAATGTAGTTTAAAGGAACAATGGTTCTAGAGTGGCCTAAAGGGTCCAAGGGGAAGTAACCCTGTAAAAGGCACTGAGAAAAGTAAAGGAATAGAAACTTAATTCATAAAGGAGAGCAGTAGGAAATATAACGAGGGACATATAGGTCAATGTATGACAAATATTTATTACACAATGAAGGTATTCAGGTGCTCACACAGTAAGTGACAATAAGCGTGACGTGAGAAGTGAGGGTGAACTTAAAATAATGACATCGCATTGACAACAGAAATAGAAGCTCCTTTAAAGATTTTTACAGAGTATAAGGAGTTCATGTTGTAGGGGGTCGACGACGTTTCGAACTCAATTATTCGAGTTCATCTTCAGGACAAAAAGTGTGAGCAACTTGAATTGAGCTGAAGAAGGAATTAATATCCTTGGTAAAGGCGTCTACGTAGCGCTGTTCTTCTTAAGGTGACCGGGATAGCCTGCGAACTAATGCGCGTTATGGTGGGACCCGGTAAGGGGGAAAAACAAACTTAGTTTGCTGGAAGCAAATGCTTAAACTCCTTCGCCGCTAAATGGCAATGTGCTGTGCCGGGGAATTAATTAAATTGGCCGGTCACAGTTCAGTAAATGGAGGCCTGGGAGAGGAAAGGAGCGTGTCCTGCTCAAAGGAAAATCACTCAGCGCGGATTTCACCCTCACTTCTCACGTCACGCTTATTGTCACTTACTGTGTGAGCACCTGAATACCTTCATTGTGTAATAAATATTTGTCATACATTGACCTATATGTCCCTCGTTATATTTCCTACTGCTCTCCTTTATGAATTAAGTTTCTATTCCTTTACTTTTCTCAGTGCCTTTTACAGGGTTACTTCCCCTTGGACCCTTTAGGCCACTCTAGAACCATTGTTCCTTTAAACTATTTTCCCGAGATAGGCTGCGATGTTGGAAGCTGCGTTACGCTACTCTTGCGGTAGTTATCACACGTTCTTGTGAATATACCCCTAAATAACGTTTGCAGCGCACCACCAAACACTCTCAAAGTAGCACCAAAAACTGTTTCACTTTTTATTTATTGGCTTCACAGATAATCTTGCTTTTAAAGCAAGGGCATATTGATGCTAATCAAAATTGTTCTCTGTCGCTATAAAGAGAAAAGACATTTATTTATTCACCTAAAGTCCTGTAGGATATTTACCAGCCATTTGTGGTACGACTTTGAATTCCAGAGCTCGGCAACCTGATAAGCTGGCAAGAGTGTTTCCCCTTTCACCTATGATACTGGCAGTAAGAAAGGAACTGACAGAGAACTGAAATGAGTGCGGCTGCGGAGGAGGGACTTGCAGGGGTACCCAAGTGCTGAGTACTTACTGCTATTATTTCTATTACTCGGGTGATAGTAACATCAGTGCTGAAGGAAGATGGAAAGTTGGTAAAATCCCTGTAAAGCACAGAAGAAGGTAAGTCAGAGGAACCTCTAAAGGAATGGTTGCACATGCCTCTTTAGTAAGATGTACTGGGAGGGGGAGCACTGGTGCCTGGTGAGGTGTATTTTGGGCCCTGTTGCTGGCTATAATAACTTACCCCTAAAGGATGATAGAGGGTGGAGGGACATAAAAAGGATGCAGCAAAGCAGAAGCATGGAGACAAGAAGCACTGGACTGATGCAAGCACCCCTCCTAGAACATGGAGGCCCTCCCTCCTGCAAGGATGCAGGCAAGCTCTAGGCCTTGAGGTCTTAGGCTGGATGGTAGAGTCACAACTACAGGTATAATCTGCTGCCAGATCAGGAGGGTGCTCCCTCGAAATATAGAGCACAGGTGTGTGGGTCCAGCATCATTAACGGGGATGATGGGGAGAAGGCTGCTTAACAGTGTACAGTGGGAGCTGTGGCATATCCCACTGGGTTTGACAGAAGTGGATTCTGGACAGGGGTCACCAGTGCTGCGTTGGGGGAGGGGACACAGTGCCCTCAGCTGTAGGGCTTCCAGTAAATCCTACAGGGACTCCAGTAAGTCAGCCGGGCCGGACTTGGAACCCAAAGCAGCCCTGGCAATTTTGTTGGGGGGGGGGTGGTTGCAAGTGCAAAGTACTGCTTCTTTTGGTACTGGGGGCCGATATTGCAGCACTGCTGTAAAATTGGCCCCCAATAACAAAACCTGCCCCCACCCTTCCAGCCTCCTGGGGAAAGTCCGATGCCCGCTACGGCCAGTCCGGCCCTGTAGGTCAGTGCTCACTGTGGTGCCATCTCTTCAGATGGTGATATCAGTAGTACCTGTGATATAGGGCTGCACCTTCCCCCGAACTGCAGCCAGTGCATCTCTGGCAGCACAAGGCTCCAAATAACATTTACAGTGCTACCACGAAACACTGACACGATAGCATAACATGCTATTTTATTTTCATATTTATTGGCTATATAAATAACCTTCTTTCCTTGGAAGAGCATCCAGGCACCTGCTACTGAGTGAAAGGTTTGTCGAATAGCCATAGGTTGGTCCACAGGCTCACTACCTTTCAGGGCTCTCCTCATCTTTAGGACTCTCTACAGCCTCCTCCCATGAGCCGACCCACTCCTCTCCGCACACATTGCCGGCCATGCCTGGGAGAGGCTGAACTCAATCATGGGAGGGGCCCAGTGAGCAGTATATCAGAGCAATGCCCACATAGTGGCCCTTACACAGCTCGGAAGAGTAGATTTAACATCAAAAAGGGAGAACATCAAACAGGGACTTCTTTTGTCTATCACCAAAATCTAAACCTGTACAATACTCCTGTGGCTGATCAAAAATGTGGCAACAAGCATTTGCTGAGCTGAGAGAGGCTGGCACAAAGCAACCAATGTATTAAGGGGATGACCCAAAGCCCCTTCTGGTCCATTGTTCATAATATAAGGTTAATGGCTCAGCCAGGCATAAAAATGTCTCAGCCATTGGAACATTTTAATGTGCATGTCTAGCCCAGGTTTATGAGTCCATGTATACCAGATCAAGGCACACATATCAAGGATTGTGTCCTCCTCTATCTACCAATTTAGAAAATCAATCTTTCTTTAGTACTCACTCGGGCTCTTGTGCCTGTACTCTTTTGGCCCACCTACATCACTTGCAAAGGGAGTGCAAATAAAGTGCTGCCGCCTTTATGGGCACAAATGTATGATAACGTGCCCACAAGTGATTCTTTAGCTGTGGTCACCTGGGTAGGACAGTAAGTGCAATACCTTATCCTCACCCACCAAAGGGTTATTTCACAGGCTGGACATGTGTCAAAAGCCAGGGACCAGCCAGACACAAGAGTCACAACCGGAGATGGAAATCCCATGCATCACTCTTCGTTATGAGTGCCTGGGAGGAACAGTGGGACAAGGAGATCAACGTGTGAGCAGAAGGACTTGTCACATCAGTGCTCCCTGAGCCTTACCACTAAATTTCATATGGCTCAGCAATGTCCCCCTTCTTTGCATGAGCCTACTCCACTCAGCTCTCCCTTGGATAGACTGTGGGCAGCTTTCTCTGGGATTCCATGACTGCAAGCCCTTGCTTCCTGTTTGTTGCTTTGCCATTGCATCCTGCTCCACATTATGTGGTGGCTCCTCCACTGATTTCCTCTGCTGGTGAGTATATCCATACATCATCTCTTGTTAAGCAAGGTGTATCTGTACCTGATTGACCCTTCCTGCAGGGCCCCAGAAGTGGAAGCTGGAGGGCCGATGCAATTAGACAACGCCGTAGTTGATGCCTCCACAATGTCCCTCCTCCAAACAACTGAGAGGAACAGAGTCACTGGCACTATAACTGGTGTTGGGTTTCAGGGTTAGCAGCAGGTTCTGGGCTATTATTTACCTTTCGTTCTTACCTTTGTTAGCCACATACGTGATCGGGTGCATTTGCGGGCATAATCAGTTGGCCGGTGGCAGGTATTTAAGACCCTGCCTTAGTGACGTCTGTGCTTGGTTTCTCTTCCGGTTCTGGTCACCGGAAGGTTTATGCTGGCTGTGCTCCAAGTACGCTCCTGGTTTCCGGGATCTTCGTCTTGCATCGGATTTTTGCCTCGGGATTTGGACTTGGATTCCTTTGGACCCTTGCTGGGACATTCCTTTGTGCTTTCCTCCCCCTTTGTTTTCTTCGGGTATTTTGTTTGTTCTTTTTTTGGGACTTCACTATCGCTAGGGAAAAAACGGGTGAAGTAACGCGCATGCGTTCCCGTTTTCCCACGAGTCAGTTTCCTATATTTTTTGTTAAACTTATCCACATCGTTATGGGCTATTTGGGCATTTTTACAGGGTAAGTCCCAAGCCGGTATCCGGCGGGCTCTCCTGTTTCGTTATTAACATTTTGTTTTTGGCTCACTTTGTCTTTTTCCCCTTTGGTTGTCGGTTGGGAGAATGTGTCAGTTTGGCGCTTTAAGAGAATTGGACACTACAAAGCCTGAATGCCTTCCCTTCTTGTGGATTTCCTGCATCACTTCCTGATATTGATATAAGAGTTGGGACTGGTCTAAATCGAGCAAATTTGTCTTTCCTCAAGGCCACTTGACCGTCAGGAAGGGGTAAGAAAGACTTTAAACCTGCAAAATTGTGCACCTGGTCATGTATGTTCGCTATACTTGGATATCACCTTGCTAAACACATTTCTTCTTTCCTCTCTTTTAAGGCTGATGGTTCCTTGTTCCATTCCATCACTAGTCAAGGAGAGAGAGAGGGAAGCTCTGCCCTGATTGTTGTTCTTCTTCCTGTTTCCCCCCCCACCTTCTCCCGGCACCTTGGTTGGCTGTCACCCGCATTTATATGTATGGGTGGCAGTAGCTGCTGCGTGGGTAGCGGATTGGGATAGTCTTTGCTCCTGCAGTGTTGGGCAATAATAATCAGAGTGGTGGCGGAACAGAAAACCAAGCCCACAAATTAATGAACACTGCCTGAGCGAAGATGGATCAGGAAGGCGTGAACCCAATGTCATTAGATGATGGGGGTAGGGGGTGGTTCCCTCAATGCAGGAATTGATGGCTGCTCTTACCACCCTCCAGACAGAGGTTCAGGAGTTGAGGCAGGAGAATCATGGGTTACACCAGGAATTGAGCGCCTTTAGAGCTAGAGAAAATCCTTGGAGAAAGGGTTTGGGTCCTTCTTCCAAAGTGCAGGGACCAATAGTACAACCCGCTACCTTTCAGTTCGATCGACCTACGAGTCAGGGGGCTAGTGGTAGTACACCTGTAGCTATTACAGTTACCACTCCGGTTCTGGTTCCTTTGGCTGTTCCAGAAAGGTTTTCTGGAGATTGTAATAAGTATGGGGTTTTTATGAATCAGTGTCATTTGTACTTTATGTGCCGTCCCACTGCATTTCCGGACGACTCGGCTAAGGTTGCGTTCATAATTTCCTATTTAGCTGGAACAGCAGCTATGTGGGCTGTTCCTCTGGTTGATGGTGATGACCCTGTATTGTATAATTTCCCAGCATTTAAAGAGCAGATGTGTTGTTTATTCGCGAAGCATGCTTTTATGCAGGCTAGTGACGCTGAATTACTCAAATTGAGATAAGGGAAACAGGATCTGTTAACCTATATTTCTTCCTTTAACCGCCTTGTTTCAGAAACGTATTGGCCCCTTGCAAAAAGAACTTCATTGTTCTATCAGGGGCTGTGTGAAGAGTTAAAGGATGTAGTATCCCAGGTTGTTAATCCTCCAGAAGATTGTACCGAATTTATTGATTTGGTGGTTAAACTGAACCACCGGTTGTCTGAAAGAAAGGGTGAAAGGAATCGGTTTCAGGCATCCCGTGTGGTAGTTGTTAGAGGGGAGTCAAAGGACAATGTAGAGTCCAAACAATTGCCTGAACCTATGCAGATTGGTGGGGTAAGGGGTCCTCTGACAAGCGAAGAGAAGGGAAGGCGGCGAGCTCCAAATTTCTGCTTGTATTGTGGGAAGAGCGGGCATTATGCTCGCGAATGTCCCATGAAACCTTCTAGTTTTCATACAAGTAAAGCAGTGGCTTTTGTTGGGAAGAATGTTGGCGGGTTATCTCCTGAAGAGATAGTTTGTAGTAATCCATATGTTATCCCAGGGGCAGTTCAAAGGGTCCCAAGTCACTTTACTATTACAGTGTGTTTGGTCTTGTCCAACAGCAGCAGGTCTACTATGTCGGTGTTACTGGATTCCGGTGCTACTGGGAATTTTATGGACATACGGTTAGCTGACAAATTGAATGTTCCGTGTGTGTATAAAGAGCAGCCTGAACCAGTAAGAGCAATTGATGGGACAGAACTATCCTCTGGGTCGATAATTCGGCAAACAGAACCTCTTTTGTTATTGTGTGACAATTGGCACTCAGAAACTATTAGCTTTGACCTTATAGATGCTCCTTCTTTTGGGGTCATACTCGGAGTGCCTTGGCTGCAGATCCATAACCCTAGGATCGATTGGGTGAGGCGGACTGTTACATTAGACTCAGAACATTGTCTACAGCATTGTTATCAGGTAGCGACAGACTGGGTTGTGCCTTTAACCTGTGCAGTGGGCACTTGTGTTGATCATAGTGCTATCCCTTCTCCCTATGTGGAATATAGTGATGTTTTTGATAAGGAACAAGCTAGTGTGTTGCCTCCACACAGGTCTTTTGATTGTCGCATTGATTTGATGCCTGGTGCTACATTGCCATGTAGTCGCATATGTGCGTTGTCTGAACCAGAGAAGCGGCACTTGCGGGTGTATATTGATGAAATGCTGGCATCTGGTTTTATACGGCCATCTTCTTCACCGGTGTCATCTTCCATCTTTTTCATCCCTAAGAAGGAAGGAGATCTTCGCGCTTGTGTGAATTATAGGGCACTCAATAAGGTGACTATTAAAAACAAATATCCACTTCCTTTGATACCCGTCCTACAGGATCAGTTAAGGCATGAAACTGTTTTTACGAAACTCGATTTAAGGGGAGCCTACCATCTCATTCGTGTCTGTGAGGGGGACGAATGGAAAACCGCGTTTCATACAAAATTTGGTTTGTTTTAGTATTGCGTTATGCCTTTTGGTTTATGTAATGCCCCTGCTGCTTTTCAGTTTTTTATTAATGAAGTTTTGCAGGAGTATTTGGATGTGAGTGTGATTGTCTATATTGACGATATTTTAATTTTCTCCAAGACGACTGAGGAGCATAAGCACCATGTAACACAGGTGTTACAGAAATTAAGAGAACATCATTTATTTGTGAAATTGGAGAAGTGTAAGTTCAGTGCGTCCTGTGTGGAGTTTTTGGGTTTTCTTATTTTCTTTGATGGCATTAAGATGGACCCTTGAAAAATTGAGGCTATTGTTACTTGGCCTTCTCCTACTTGTGTGAAGGATGTTCAGGTTCTCTTAGGGTTCGCTAAGTTCTATAGGTGTTTTATCTCCCATTTTTCGGATATTATAACGCCTATGACAGCCCTATTGAGGAAGGGAGTACCATTTATTTGGTCGTCTGCAGCCCAATCTGCTTTGGAGCAGTTGATAGCTAAGTTTACTACAGCCCCTGTTCTCATGCATCCGGATCCGGCCCTGCCTTTTTATGTAGAGGCTGATGCTTCCCAACATGCTGTGGGAGGGGTATTGTCCCAAAGGGATGCCGATACGGGTCTCATGCACCCTATTGCATTCTACTCCAAGACGTTGTTGCCAGCTGAGCAAAATTATACAGTGGCAGAAAGGGAGTTGCTGGCTATTAAGTTGTCTTTTGAGGAGTGGCGACATCATTTATGGGGAGCTAGACATTCCATTACGATATACATGGATCATAAAAACCTGGAGTTTTTTCGCTCTGCAAGGGCTTTAACCCCGAGACAGATGAGATGGGTGTTGTTTTTTAATGAATATGATTTTACCATAACATATAGACCTGCTGCACAACAAATTAAATCAGATGCTCTGTCTCGTATCCATGTGGGTCCCTTTGATGCGGTGTCAGTGTTTGATGTTAGGCCCATGATCTCAGCGGATAAGATAGTGGGGGTGTGTCTCCATGGATGAATTTCTGGCATCAGTGAAGGAAGAGGTGGGAAACCTGGATATGACTCGGTTGATCAATCCATTGTTCAAGTTGCAGGATGGGTTGTTGTACCATGATGGGCGGCTATATATACCACCAGAGTTGAGGAAGCAAGTGCTTACCTGGTGTTATTCCTCTTCTTTAGTCGGACATCCAGGGATGAATAAGACTAAGGAGTTTTGTTTACGGTGGTTTTGGTGGGATACAGTAGGACGTGATGTTCAGGTGTTTGTGGCATCCTGTCCTGTTTGTGCTGTTAGTAAAGCTTCACACACACCCTTCTGGGTTATTGCACCCTTTAACTGTGCCTCCTTCCCCCTGGCATACTATCAGTATGGATTTCGTTACTGATCTTCCTTTGGATGCGGGGTATACTACCGTATTGGTGGTGGTAGATTTGTTTACTAAGACATCGCATTTTATCCTGTTACCTAAGGTGCCCACGGCTAGAGAATTGGCTGCTGTTTTCACAGCACAGGTGTTGAGGTTGCATGGCTTGCCCACTGCCATTGTGTCAGATAGAGGCCGCAGTTTGTATCTCATTTTTGGACAGAGTTGTGCTCTTCACTGAAAATGGAGTTGCGGTTGTCCTCCGCCTACCATCCACAGACGGATGGGCAAACGGAACGGACAAATCAGACGATGGAGCAGTATATACGGTGTCTACTGTCCTCCCTAACAAGTAGTTGGGTAACAGCACTCCCCTTGGCCGAGATTGCATATAACAACAGCATGCATTCAGCTTTGGGTATGACCCCTTTTTTCTGTTCGATGGGGTTTCATCCCAAGGCCATACCTATACAACCCTCTGGGCGCGTACCTGCAGTAAACACATTGAGTCGTGCTTTGGTGGACATCTGGGAGAAGGCACAGGAACAGCTATTGGCCACCAAGCTTAGTATGAAGAAGCAGGCAGATAGGTATAGGTGTCCTGCTCCCTCATATGCAGTGGATGATATGGTATGGTTGGCTACAAAGAATTTGAGGTTGGAAGGCCCTAGGAAATTGCAGCCTAGGTATGTGGGACCCTTTAATATCCTCCAGGTGGTGAATCCTGTAGCTATGAAATTAGCTTTGCCTGATGAGTACCGTATCCATCCAGTGTTTCACACGTCTCTGTTAAAACCTTACACTAGGACTACCCAGGTATTGCCTCCACCTCCTCCCATGGTGATTGATGACCACGAGGAATTCGAAGTCAATGCTATATTGGATTCCCAGAGGAGACGAGGGAGATTATTCTATTTAGTGGACTGGAAGGGTTACACACCTGATGTCTGCACCTGGGAGCCGGCTAGTGATGTACATGCTCCTCGGTTGGTGCAATTATTCCATGTATGGCATCCTGGTAAACCACGTCCTGTGGGGAGGCGTTTGGGAGGAGGTACTGTTTGTTTTCAGGGTTAGCAGCAGGATCTGGGCTATGATTTACCTTTTGTTCTTACCTTTGTTAGCCACATAGGTGATCGGTGCATTTGCAGGCATAATCAGTTGGCCGGCGGCAGGTATTTAAGACCCTGCCTTAGTGACGTCTGTGCTTGGTTTCTCTTCCGGTTCTGGTCACCGGAAGGTTTATGCTGGCTGTGCTCCTAGTACGCTCCTGGTTTCCGGTATCTTCGTCTTGCATCGGATTTTTTCCTCGGGATTTGGACTTGGATTCCTTTGGACCCTTGCTGGGACATTCCTTTGTGCTTTCCTCCCCCTTTGTTTTCTGGTTTTTTGTTTGTTCGTTTTTTGGGACATCACTATCGCTAGGGAAAAAACGGGTGAAGTAACGTGCATGCGTTCCCGTTTTCCCACGAGTCAGTTTCCTATATTTTTTGGTTAAACTTATCCACATCGTTATGGGCTATTTGGACATTTTTACGGAGTAAGTCCCAAGCCGGTATCCGACGGGCTCTCCTGTTTCGTTATTAACATTTTGGGGGTTTTTTTTTTGGCTCACTTTGTCTTTTTCCCCCTTTGGTTGTCGGTTGGGAGAAGGTGTCAGTTTGGCGCTTTAAGAGAATTGGACACTACAAAGCCTGAATGCCTTCCCTTCTTGTGGATTCCCTGCATCACTTCCTGATATTGATATAAGAGTTGGGACTGGCCTAAATCGAGCGAATTTGTCATTCCTCAAGGCCACTTGACCGTCAGGAAGGGGTAAGAAAGACTTTAAACCTGCAATATTGTGCACCTGGTCATGTACATTCGCTATACTTGGATATCACCTTGCTAAACACATTTCTTCTTTCCTCTCTTTTAAGGCTGACGGTTCCTTGTTCCATTCCATCACTAGTCAAGGAGAGAGAGAGGGAAGCTCCGCCCTGATTGTTGTTCTTCTTCCTGTTCCCCCCCCACCTTCTCCCGGCGCCTTGTTTGGCTGTCACCCGCATATGTATGGGTGGCAGTAGCTGCGGCGTGGGTAGCGGATTGGGATAGTCTTTGCTCCTGCAGTGTTGGTCAATAACCAGAGTGGTGGCGGAACAACTGGCATCCCAGAATGACTCATGGTGATGAGGGCACCTCTCTCTCCAGCACTAACATTATCAGCAGCCCAAGGCTACCTGGAGAGGATTTTAGCATCCTACTGGTGCTGGTAACACTGACCAGCACTTCATGCTGTGCATGCAGAGTCAAGACTGATTTGCATATGGCCAGGTCTAAACTGGGGTGGCATGGTGAGCAAAAGAATGATGGATTTAACCCAGATCTCTTGACTGGGGGTGAATGTTTTGATTTGTTCTGCATTCCGTCCATCAATTGTGTGTCTTTGGCTTTCTCGCCCTAAGTGCGCCGGGTATGCCCAGACGTGGGTCCTGGGCTCACTGTGCCACTGGATTCAAGCTATCCTGGCTGATGAGGGGTGAAACCCCGAAACCGGTCCTAGGATGCTTGTTTCCGGTCCAGGGAGGACCTGGCTTGGCAGTTCGGCTGGACTGTTCCCATGAGGCACAGGGTCAAGACTGATTTGCATATGGCCAGGTCTAAACTGGGGTGGCATGGTGAGCAAAAGAATGATGGATTTAACCCAGATCTCTTGACTGGGGGTGAATGTTTTGATTCGTTCTGCATTCCGTCGATCAATTGTGTGTTTTTTGCTTTCTCTGCAGAGTGTCTGCCACTGCAGCCCTGGAATAGATTGTCAAGCTAGCACAAATCACACATTTTCAAAGTCACAGTCATGTCTTGTTCTTGTGCAATTGAGGGCAGAAATCTAAAATTTGTCAGTCATGCTACTGCTTTGATCCTTGAAACGAACTACCTCTTCACCAATCACCGCTGTAAAATGTAAACCTGTGCAATGCTCCTTTAGAATGTTCAAAAATGTGAAGGGCACTTCAAACAAGCAGTGACTTAAGGGGGCTGACCCAAACAAGCCAATGGCTGAAGGGGGCTGACCTAAACAAGCCAATTGCTGAAGGGGGCTCACTCCTCCCCCACACTCTGTTCATTGTTCACAGTGAAACATCTTGACTACTCCAGGCCCAAGACATAGTGAATCATGCAGGCTTTACCATGAAACTAAATAGCACAGTCCTCTCAGGCAGTGGTAAGTTAATGGCTGCACCCAGTGAAGGCTCCAGGACCTTGCCTGAGATGGGGCTTCAAACCAAAAGTTGTGGGCCCAAAATAGTTTATATGGAGCTGGAAATGGCACTTCAGTTTTAGTATATTTCTGATCCAGTAAGCAAGGTTTCGCAGTGTAGCGAGGATACCGTATTCAAGAAAACACTGCCCTGTTCACTTTATTACTAACTGTACTTAGAGCCAGTGGCGTAGTTAGACCTACTGCCACCGATGCGGACCCTAAGTTTGCTGCCCGGTGCAGGTAAGAGCGGGTAATGGAGGCGGCCAAAGGCTGACTTGTTCGGGCGGGGGTGGTGGGTGTCTAGCTGCCGACGGACGACTTGATCGCGGAGGGGGTGGGGGTAGTCGACAGACACGACTTGCTCACCTCCGCCACCCCCAAAAACAGTGCTGCCGGGGCGGTCCGCCCCCTCTAGCTACGCCACTGCTTAGAGCTAGTTGTCTGTGTCTGGTTCAGGGTCCATGCTCTCAGATACCAACTGTCCTAAGTGCAAAAAATATATTTTCAGACTACGACTCCAGAAACAATAAAGCTGTTCTAGAGTAATCTTCAAAATCTACAACGAACTGGTAGCCACCAAAAACGAATCAACGTGCCCTCATTTCGATCCAAAAATAAGAGGTCAAAAACTATTGAATTTAATGTGCTCCATTACATTTTTGTAATGAGAGTCTAAGGACCTACATAAAGTGCCTCTTAACAACAAGCATTAGGAAAGTTGGGCTGGACTTTGTAACGGGAAAAATGTAGTCACTTTCTTCAGCAGCTTCACAAACTCCTACTTTCACCATTGTCTCACCCTCACTGCCCCCGCCCCCAACTTAGCCTAAGGTGAAATGGCACTTTCTTCGGCATTACAGCTAATCAGCATGTTAGCAGCGGGGCAGGATACACATCCTAATGCAACCGTGGGCCATCTCGCTCCACCGCACCTTTTTTCCACTTGAGGGAGAGCGCATTGTGTGGAGTGCCAGGCAGGCAGTCTACCATTCCGAGGCACTCAGAAGGCTAGAGCCACGCTGGCTGGCCGCGGCGCGGGAGCCACTTGAGCGCAGAGAACAGCGTGTACCTCTGCGCGCCAAATGTCAAGGCGCACCCCGACCTGATAAGAATGACAACCTCCGGCTTCCATCAAGAAGAAAATTACCAAGGGCATTTTTCTAAAATACAATTCAATTAAGCTTTTCAAAGGCCTTCTTCCTTATTACTCGTTTCAGTGTCACACTCTGAATCCCAGGTGTTTTTACCAGACCAGACTCCATTTCTGATGTATATTTGTGCAAATGGACCATCCGTCCTCCAGACATAAATTTCTATGGCTAACCAGAAGAGACTGGTTCTATTGTTAGATGTACATAGAACGGCATACTAATACTTGGGGCCCAATTACAAGGCGTGCAGAGTGGAATCACCCAGTGAAATTCCGCTCCGGACAATTATGAGATAGCTGAGGATTACCAGGTACGGGAAATGGGGACTGAGGGGCATATTAGCAAGACCGGCGATAAAATTATCGCCGTTTTAGCGGCAGGAAACTGCCGCTAAAACGGCGATAATGGAACTTGCTAATATGCGTTATAGAATTCAATAGAAGCCCAGGTTAGATGTCCTGCACATCTAACCTGGGCTTCTATTGGAATTCTATAACGCATATTAGCAAGCCCATTATCGCCGTTTTAGCGGCAGTTTCCTGCCGCTAAAACGGCGATAATTTTATCGCCGGTCTTGCTAATATGCCCCTGAGTTTTTACTGGCCGGGAAACTCTCCTGTAGAATATCTTTAGGAAAGGGCTGCATTGCATCCCATATGACCCCCAGCCACAGCCCTAGGGGGAGCGTGAAATGTCCCCTGCCAGGAAACATCTACCTGCCCAAACCACAGCACCCAGACCCGCTCTTGCGCACATTTGCGCTCAGAGCAGGTGGTACATTGAAATCACAGTCTAGAACTAAGTTGTTCACTGTTGAAGCCATATATTTGTTGGTCAAACCACAAGAAGTGCCTCATTTACTTATTTAGCCAATGTTAGAAATTCAAATCACCCCCGATGAAGTGTATAAATGAATGACATATAAAGTTCGTGAAATCAACGTTCATTGGATTGTGTTAAAACGAGATTTTTTTAAAAAAACAGAATTTTTCAACAGAAGTATTCACAATTTAATTTCTAAAAATATTTTTTCATTTTTTTCATTTTTGAATATTATTGAATTTGAACAGCTTTCCTTAAAATTGATGGCATCTGTTCAATTTCTAGTGCAACATGGATTGGGAGAAAGGGACCTTGCTGCAGTTTAATCATCATTGGAACATGGTTGCACCGCGTAACGTATAAAACATTAGGGGCCAGATGTATGAAGCGTTTTTCCCATTCGCGCTTGCGAACGGGAAAAAGCCTTTTGGGTGTATCATCCCAAAAGGCCTTCGCAAAATAGGGAATCGCAAAAATTGCGATTCCCTATTTTGCGAATGCATTTAAGGAATCGAAATTTGCGATTCCTTAAGTGAAATGCAGGAAGCAAAAAAATGTGCAACCTGCCTTTAAGGAATCGTAAATTACCATCAACTTCAAGTTGGTGGTAATATGCGAATTCCATGAAAAATGCACTTTTGCATTTTTCAAGGTTCCATGTGGCGTACATACATGCCCTTAGGGCATGTATGTGTGCCACATGTGCACACATGCATATTCCAGGGTGCAACAGGGTGTCCATTTGGCACCCTTGCACCCTTGAAGTGCATGCGCAATTTGCGAGTACCTATTGGGTACTCGCAAATTCATGCATGTATTCCCATTCATTCCTATGGGCCTCTAGGCCCATAGGAATGAATGACAAGCCATTCCTTATTTGCGACTCGCAATTTGCGAGTCGCAAATAAGGAATATAAAGGAATCGCAATTATTATTGCGAAACCTACATACATTGCATTTTGCGATTCCATAATAGCGAATCAGTAAAATTCGCTATTATGGAATCGCAAAATCCAATATTGATACATCTGGCGCCATATGTTTTTAAGATGGCAACAGTTGGAATCATTTTGAAAAATATGGAATGTTCAATGAAGGGTGCCTATTGGTGAGTTTTCAAATTTGTCCGACCAATTGGCAACTCACGGCACCCATCAGAATGAAGAATCAGGAAATATCAAATCTGACAGAAAAAAAGAGCAGATACTCTGAGCTTCTCAAGTGAAGAAGGTAAATATTTTACAAAGGGCAGATAAGGTCATATTATCATACAAACCTGCATGCAGTATTTCATGCTCCATGCACCGCCGTTTCTCTTGCATGGTTCAATAAGGATCGTAAACGTCTTAGCTAAAAACGTTTTCAATCAGGTTGCCTCTACTCACTTTTCTGACCACTTCCTTTTCTCTTCACTACTACTGCACATGTTCTCTACCTTTTTACCACTCAATTTTTCCTTTATTCATCTCTTTATTGTCTTCTACCCTTTGTTCATCCATCCCTTCTCTCCAATGACCCTGGCTTGCTCTTTGTATTATCTTCAATCAGTGGTCACTACGTCCTCCCTCTGTGCCTTGCCTACTTGCAATATGTCGTCTCTTCTGAGGAAGCTCAGGCCATAGGCACCTCAGCTCTTGGCTCCTATGTGCTTGTGTCTGGGTGACTCATTGCCTCACTGTTGTACTTTGTACCTCAGTTGGACAGCGCTGTCATGCTCTCGTGCAACGTGCATGCTATATTTAAAATGTAAAAATTAATAAATATATCCAAAATAGTTGCCACGTAATTGTAAGCCCATCTAACAGTGCCGTAGCAAGGGTACTCATGCCTCCATGCAAGGAAGGAGCAGTGCTTAATTTTTTTTTTTTTTAAAGTGCTATGGCTCTCGTCAGGAGGCCACGGCAGCTTGCACCACACATTACCCCGGCCATGCTGCCAATGATAGTAACAACACAACTACTAACCATCACACTCCTACAAGTGTAAAGATTCAGGCTATTCCAG
Organism: Calotriton arnoldi; assembly: GCA_963921515.1. NCBI lineage: Eukaryota > Metazoa > Chordata > Amphibia > Caudata > Salamandridae > Calotriton > Calotriton arnoldi. The sequence continues at coordinate 1,364,383 of CAWUFW010002526.1, forward strand.
GACCTTAAAAAGCGATAAGATTGTCTTGGACGGCAGATAATGGACATTTTTAATGGATATTGAATTAATAATTAACTGTTGTGATCATTTCATTAGCCAGACAGCGCCACCTTGTGACAAGCGCCAGTGGTGATAATTAAGGGCTGGTGCCAGGCACAGGAAACCACTGGCTCAAATTAAGCACTGCCTCCCATAAACCTAAATTGGTACTAAGAAACAGCCATAATTATGGTCATCTGGGCCTCTTAAACCAAGGTGCCCTGGTGGCATTGTACCTGCTGCCAGCGGAGGCCGCTCCAGTAGGGCACTGCCACCACCTGTACATAAAATGATAATAAAACGGGTTTTAAACCCGTTTTATTATCATTTTATTTTAATCCCCTGGACCCTTCCCCTAGGACTCTGATGAGTCTTGGGGGCGGGTCGAGGGGATGACACTGCTGGTGGGGGAGTGGCGGCACTCCCTTCACTGCGCATGAGGTGTTTGGCCAGCAGTCTCAGGCCGGCCAAACCCCTCATGCGCAGTGAAGCTCTCTACAGCCTCAGCTGCGTTGCTGGGGCTGGAGAAAGCGGGAGCAGGCACAGGTTCCCAGTCTGCCTGGGAGTGCAAGTCGCCAACCCTCAGGCCAATCCTGAAGCTGCTTTTATGCGAGAGCAGCTTCAGGATTGGCCGCAGGGCAGGCTGGGAGCCTGTGCCCAACCCCGGAGCCAGAAACAGGAAGAGCCGATGCGCAGGAGACGGCGGTGGCAGCGTTAAGGTAAGTTTATTAATATTTTTGTTGTTGTACCCAAACCCTCCCCACCTCTCTCCTCTCCTCTAGCCCGCCCCCCCCCCTCCACCCTCCATTTTGGCTGGGGACGGGCCGCTACTGCCTGCTGCACCATTGTGTTTTCACTTGCCAGTCAGTAGGTGCTCAAACCCACCGTACTACCCACTGCTGAGAGTGGAAGCTGGGGCTCTCCTGCATGCACCCCCTATCTCCTCTTCCCAGCACGGTTTCGCACGACTCCACATTTTCTCTCCTTCAATGTAGCCAAACGCTTTTACACATTTACATAATTATCTTGTTTAGGTATTCAGGGCAAATGACATCAATTAATTATTTTGTGATTACAGAGCTGAATCAGCCTGTTGATAAACAGCTTTGCTTCTTCCAACACATCATGGCCGTTTTGTTGCCAGTCTCCCAACGTGGAAAGCACGCTTGGAACATTACTGTGATAAATGAGTCTGTCTAAGCACCGCTGAAAGTAAAGCAGGCTTTGGGTCGTTTATTTCATTCCGTAAATGCATATGTGTCCATATTAAATGGCAACAATTTGCAGTGAGTCTTCTTTCTGCTTTTTGTAACAAGCTGTGCTGTACACACCGTAAGAAATATATCTGCTCTAAAAATCTGCATTGCTCTTAGAAAACCCTGCAGTTTACATTATTTCTGTGTGATTAGAGTCTTTCTAACAGCTTTAACAGCAGCAGCACACGTTCCACGCTGACTTATTTGTGTCATGGATGCAGTTTGTATTGTGACCTAGGTGGAAATATGGTTCCTGGCAAATTGCCCATTCACAGTGTCCAACCCTGTGCGATTGGCTAAGAATGCGTAGATGGTGGCCTGCAAGAGACAGCAGACCTCTATCCCACCGATCTCATTTCGAAATGGGAAACATTTTTTTTAAATCGGCACCTCATGTCTCTTAAAGTGACGATTGTTTTTTTTTTTAATAAAAAAAAGTTTTCCCTTTTGTTAGACATTGAGGGAAGTATGCCGTTTTTCCACTGACTACTGTCTGCGTCTCCCTTCCATCCTTCACCACTCTGCACCATTCCCAAAAGGGATGCTGCTTCACTAGGATAGCTTTCCCTTTGCTAATCAGATACTACGTCCCCAACTCCGGTATCAGTTTCTGATCAAAGGTTTGCATCTGCAGTTCCTGTCACAAACCATAGATACTTGATTTTGCAATTCAGAATTAGGAGAGAGAAAGCTTTTTCTGGTCGGTCTGCAGCCCTAGTTCCTCCGGGCATCTTCTAGGCCCCAGGTCTCTCTACAGCCAGGTTTTATGCTGCGTCTGGTCGTTTTTAGTCAGGTGGGCCCTCTTGGAGTCAGCAGTCCTTCTGCTTTTTTGTCCCAGTTCCAGTCCTTGCCTGCCAGCAGGATTAAGTAGTCCTTGAGTGAGTCATTTTCTTCCAGTAACGGAGTCCTCCAAGGTCCAGGAATGTTCTGAGGAGGTGGTGGTGGATGTGCTAGATGTATCCTGTGCACTAGCCAGTGGTTGGAAAAATACTACCACACAATCCTAACAATTTTCTCGCTGTCCCCCTTCTTTTTTTTTTCCGTAGTTTTATACAGCGCAAACTTTACCTGAAGGTATCAGAGCGCTTTACATGAGCACCAGTTACGTTACACAAGGACACATTCATTTTTTGTAGGCACGGGGAGATTAAGCGATTTGCCCAGAATCACAGGATATTGAGCGTCATTGCCGAGACTCGAACGCAGTTTCCCAGATTAGAGATCGACCGCCCTTGCCATAAGGCTACATCCTCTCCCCCTTACTTTCTTTTGCAGTACTTCCTCTTTGTCATACTATTGAGTTACCCAGGAACCCCTGTTCCAAGATGGTGGGACCCAGCAGCCACGAGGCAGGCCTGTCTTCAGCTTCTTGGCCACCCTGCTACCTGACAGGGTCAAAACAGTTTTTTCCCCCTTTTCTGTGGCTGGAGCCTAACTGTCTAGTTGAGAGATTCCTGGGAATGGACAGAAGAAGCCCTCTGTTAGACCCAGCGGTTTCGGGCTGGCCAAGACGCATCAAAGCCAGTCAGAATCCACGTTCCAAATAGGATGAGTATGATATAGCTGTCTGATAACCTGTGCTCACCCTCTTGTAGCTTGGCACCAAGCAGTCAGGCTTATCCTCATGGCTCGAGTGTAAAGTATTGGCACAAAACCCTCCCTTGCAACACACTGCGCACGCTACAAAAAGACTCCACACCAGATGTATAAAAACACTTGTCTTTGTATTACACAAACACACTGAAATCAAATCAAGATACACATTGTATATAACCTCTACAGTTATACGCAATTGTCAAACCTCTATTGAAATCAAAATGAAACACACATTGTAGATACACTTTACAGTTATATGCAATGGTCAGACTTTCCCATTAACAGAAAGGTTAAACAGTCACAGTTCTTTGACTATGCCTCGTGCCCAGCCCCTCAGTCTTCAACTACACCAGCCAAACATACACGTTGTCTAGGCTGGCACCCCGTTGATTAAACAGTCAGAACCACCTAACATGGAAAAAAACAGTTACTTAGTTTCGCCCATCCAGATTAGACATCCAGGTGCCCCACGACACCTGCACGAGTGAAGAATCGATATCCTCCCATAGACAAAAGGTTGTGGCCCAGGAAGGTGGTGTGCTTCCAGGTCCGGAGAAATGATTTCCCCTTAAGCATAGGTGTGACCTGCTGTAGACCCCCGAAAGTCAACTGCAGATGCCCACAAGGCGCTCAAAACCTCTTGTGTCTCGTCACAGAGTTTTCCAAAACAATGCACCCTGTGGCATGGGTCCAGGGAGAGGAAGCCAACGACCTCGGACAGAGACTGCGATGTCAGGCACTTTCGTCCTGCTGATCTGGAAGCCAAAGAGAGTCTCAGCTCCTGGCTCATGGTCTCCTAATACTTCTTGGGTCCCACATGCTCTGGAGTGTAATTGAGCTACAGTCCCCTGGTTGCAAGCACAGGTCCTTCGGACTCTGCAGGCTTCCCCCACACTCCTCAAACCCCTCACTTCCCAGCAACTCAGATGACTGCTGATCTTGCGAACACACTCCTCTTGCACAGCGAGATAATGGTGTATGTCAGGGCAGTCTTTGTCCCAACCACGATCACTTCCACCTGTCTCCACTGCGCCCAGTGCAGTCCTTACAATCTTGTGGAGACAGTGAGATCCTTTGCGACCCTGGGATCTCGTGGACAGGAGGCAAGTTCACCGGGCCTTGGAGAGTACTTCGAGACCCAGGCGTGACAGTTGGCACTTAGCTGCAGGCCAGCAACATCCAGGCAAACTCCACCAAGTGAAGACCCCTTCTTGGAGGACGAGAAACTCCAAGCCATCACAAGCCTCCTCCTGCCCTAATTTCTTGTGTCAGTGTCCCAATATCGAACCAGTGTTGTATGGTTCCAAATCCAAAAGTGTCTCTACTTTCGGAAGCCAAAGCCCCAGTAGTTATACCCACCACTGCCTTTGAAGATGCTATCAATTCAAAAGGCCACCTTTGAAATGCACAGGCTCTCTCTAAATTTTGTCCTGTCTGCCATCCTACCCCAGGAGGTTTGATCACAATCATCAGCGGGGCCAGGACCCTGCCCCTTGAAATGAAGGTGCCAATTCCACCCCCATGTAATCATCCCCTAAAGGCCCCTTAGAGTCAGAGGTCTGCAGTTTTCCGTGAAGCCCTCGTTTATGGCCCTCTATCAGGAATGCACAGATGGGGTTGCCCCCTAGCACCCAGTTGTGAATTAGGAGACAGACCACCAGACACACAGAGCCCTGAGCATCGAAATAATCACTTTCCCAAAGTGGCAGTTCCAGCACCATAATGTCAAAACCCCTCCCACTACCGGAGAGGATTTGCCATTACAAACTCATCGATTCCAAACACTACACTGTAACTATTGTGCACGTAGGAAATAATGATTGACAGCCTTTCCTCACACCCCTTCATGCTAATCCAGTGTGAGAATCAGGCCCCATCGGGCTGAACACCTCATCCAGTGTCATTCATGACTCTTGCAGGTAACACATACACACACACTTGCCCAACCTCTTCCGAGCACCAGACCCTGTCGCCAGGGAGAACTCTGATATAGCAGGAGATATGCAGAACCTTGGCACGAAGCTTTATGAATGCTAAACTGAGTAACAGTAACCTGTGCACACAGGCCCCACTAGGGCAAACCTGTGACACAATCGATGAGCTACCTCTGCGGATGTCACAACAGTGCGATAGGCCGACGAAGGTGTATTTGAGCTACATGCCCCTGGTATAGATCTTACACCATGACAAGGGACTTACAGCTAACTGGAATCAGCCAATCATATATACACCGATCCACAGTATGTATATAACGAGCTCAAGTCCTAAGACTAGCATCAAGGGCAGCAGAAAACTGGGAAGGAGAAATGCAAAAAGTCGAGGGAAAGCACCCTAGAAAGGGCCATTTCCAACACTACCCCCTCCCAGCTGAAAGCCAGGGGAGTTGAATCAATACCTTGAAAAAATTCCCTGCACTGAGCAATAGACACTGGCCTACCTCCCCTAGTGGAACCTGATAGTCCTACGCCCCTTTGCGGAACCTTGTTGAATCCGTTCCACCTACTCCCAGGGCCCACGAAGCCTTCCCTGGGAACCCCCCAGGCCCAAAGCAGTCCCCCTGTTAGCCCCGGGGGTCTGATTCACCATTACAAACTGAAAAACGGCTTTTACAACATGGGCTAAGCCACGCATGCCGTTTCACCGCAAGCACAACCACGCTTGCCTTAACCACGTATATGCCTCAACCATGTATTTCGTGGTTAAGGCATTTGCGCGGTCTAGATCTTGGAATGGGTGGACCCAGGAAAAGGAAGGATCGGGAGCGGGCACAGTGAGGTAAGTGGGGCCGGGTTTGGGGGTGGGGGGGTGGGATTTTGCTTTTAAGGGTTGGGGTAGTTTTTAGGGTGGGGGTTAGGGGTTGTTTTCAGGGCTCGGGGGGGGTTGGGAAAGTTTTTAGTGCTCAGGGGGAGTCAAGGCAGTTATTAGGGCTAAGGGGGGTTGGCATAATTTTTAGGGCTCAGGGGGTTGGGGTGGTTTTTAGGGCTCTTCGGGGAGTTGGGCTCCTTTTCAGGTCTCAGGGGAGGCGGAGTAGTTTTTAGGGCTCGGGTGGGGGCCGGGTAGTTTTCAGGGCTCGTGGAAGTTTTTGGGGCTCAGGGGGGGTCGGGTCATTTTTAAGGCTCAGAGGGTAGAGCTTATGGGGAGTCAGGTTAGTTTTTAGGTCTCAGGGGCAGGGTAGTTTTTAGGGCTCAGCAAGTTGGGGTAATTTTTAGGGTTCAGAGGGGAGGGCTCGGGAATGAACTTTACCACACATATCCCTTTACCAGTCATACCTTTACCACGAAATTGCCTGGTAAAGGAATGCATGGTAAAGGCATGCGTGGTAAAGGAATGCGTCGTTCAGACACATCCGTGGTTAGGGCAGCGTTGTAGAGGCACGCGTGGTTTAGCCATGCGTGCCTCTATCATACAACCTTACGAACTCATCAATACCAAACACTATACTGTTACTTTTCTGCCCATAGGAAATAATGCTTGACAGCCTTTCCCTACAAACCCTCATGCAAATCCAATGCGAGAAGCAGGCCCTGTGATACTGAACACACCACCCTATGTCATTCACGACTCTTGCAGGTAACACACCCACAAACCTGCCCAGCCTCCTCCCAACACCGCTCCCTATCACCAGAAAGAACTTCGATATAGCAGTAGACATGCAGTACCTTGGCATGCACCTTTATAAATGCCAAGCCGAGTGACAGAAACCTGTAGCACAATCAATGAGATACCTCAGTGGATAGCACAACCAGTGCGACAGGCCCACAGAGGTGCATTCGAGATACATGCCCCTGATATAGGTCTTACCCATGACAAGGGACTTACAGCTAACTCGAATCACCCAATCAGATATACACCAATCCACTGTATGTATCCAATGAGTCCTGCACTTTCACACTGCACAGAAGTGCCAAACACCCTCGAAGCCTAACGCTAGCATCCAGGGCAGTGGAAACTGGGAACAAGAAAAGCAAAAAGTTGAGGGAAAATATCCTAGAAAGGGCCATTTCTAACACCCTCCTTGGCATTTGTAAGTCAAAAGAGGTAGAGCTAAAGCTGCCCTTTTCCTCCCAATTGTTCCTGTTTACTTTCAAATAGCTAATCCCTGTTAAGTGTAAGCACTTAACACCCATTTGCCTTTCCTGAGAACAGAGGCAAATCATTGTCCTTTGGGTTAGATTTGTGAACTCTCTTAACCAAGCAGCTCCTGATTTCTGATGAGTGACAGAACTGGTTTTAAGGTAACCTAAAGTACATTTTTACAAAGTTGCTTTTCTTCTTAAGTTATCAAGAATCTGACTCCCCATTAAGATTTAAAATATTAAGCAGGACATTACTTTCAAGCATTGTTCTTGCCCTTTCTTAAGTGATGGGTGAACAATGAAGAGTTTAATCCCACTTAGGCCTAAACAGTCTACATTGGCCTATATGGTGAAATAGCTTATGTGTTTTATTTCACTGTGAGGAAACACTAACCTCAGTATGTAGTGTGCCCTATTTTTATATATGAGCACTCTGTCTTTTGGCCTATAAGGCATGCACTAAGAGTGGGTTAAGAATATATAAACATAGACATTTCCTACAGGGCAGAGTCATTCCCCCCTGCCATGTGCCACTGCAGTGCATTAAAACTCTAGTCTAACCAGAGCACAGTGGTGCACCTGGCAGAAACATATTTTTGTCATACACGTGGCTAGTGTACGTACACACTGCAGTTCACATATGGCATTCAACTTTCCATGCCATAGGCACATTTAAGGGACCATTTACAAAGGACTTATAAGGAAGCTAAATTGGCCAAATAGCAAGGTTCAATGTACAGCACATTTTCGAGGGTGAAGTAAGGCACTTTACTACTGTTTAGCACAGGTAAAGTGCACAGAGTTCTAAAGCCTGTAAATCCATACATTCAAAAGTGAGAGACCACAACAAAAATGGGGTTATATCACACACCATTATTAAGCCATTCTCCTTTTTAAGCATCCATGATTTGCTATCAGGCTTTTCAGCCCAAAGATCAGCAGCGGCTCCTCTGCTTTGGCAGAGGAGCATCGCCCCCCCTGCCAAGAGCCTCAAACACAAAAAATAAAACGATAATAAACTAGGTTTATTATTGTTTAATTTTTTTTTCTACCGCCGAGTTTTGGGGGCAGTGTTGAGTGGGGGGCAGACACGAGAGGAGGTGTTTAGCACTGCTATTTCAGTGCGCATGACAGTCTGGCCGGCCGTCTCAGGCCGGCCAAACCGCCATGCGCAGTAGAGCTCTGTCCAACCCAGCTGCATTGCTGGGTTGGAGAGAGCAAGCAGAGGCCCCCAGTCTTACTGGGAGCGCAAATCATCAGTGCTCAGGCCAATCCTAACGCTGCTTCCGTATTGGCCAGTGGAGTCTGTGCTTGCGGAGAAGAGGAGCATGGAAGAGCACGATCCAGTGATGAGGCAGGTAAGTTATCTTTTTTATTGTTTTTGTGTCGTTTGTCCCCACGTACCCTCACCCCCTGTCGTCTCCCCCCCAACCGCCAGTCTTCCGAGATACAGGCCGTCACTGCCGAAGATGACTATTTTCTTCACACAAAACATTGTATTTACTTAACTTCTAAAGGCCTGATCATGAGTCAGGCAGAGCGCTGTACCGGGAGGGATACCCTGCTGCTGGATTGCCAATTGTTAGATTTGGGGGTCTCTAGTTGGCAGAGGTAGGTACCTTTGTCCAAATAGGGACCCTTGCGTCTAGTCAGGGTAAGGGGGATACACTCCTAAAATAACCCCTGCTCACCCCCTTGGTAGCTTGGCATGAGCAGGCAGGCTTATCTCAGAGGCAGTGTGTAAAGCATTTGTGAACACATACAGTAATCCAGTGACAACACTACAGATGGACACCACACAGGTTGTATATTAAAAATAAGTATCTTTTATATAGATAAAGTCCTTTCTCCTTTCTTTGGCAGTCAGGCAACCACTGCAGGCCAATCCCCCAAACAGCACTCAGCATAGGGATAGTCTCCTCCTGCAGTCTCTCTCTCTGGTTCCTCTCCTCAGCAAAGGTTCTTCTTGTTTCCCAAAGTGATCTAAAGTTCTCGGGTTTGGGTCCACTCTTTTATACTCATTTTCCCTTTGTTCTCTGAAAGCAGAGAGGCCTTTGCCTAGTCCAAACCAGTTCTGGTCCGTCCTGGAGCACTTTGTTGACAAGACTCCTTCTTTCCTTTCACAGTGTAGGCCAGGGACATCAGACGCACCACAGGAGGTGGAGCCAGCATTGTGGAGGGAAGGCACAGCCCTATTCAGGTCCCAGGTGCAACTCCTCCCACCCATCTCCATGCAGATCTCTCTATTCAGCCCTGTGCTGACTCACCCTGTCTCCTGGAATCCCCCAGCCCCTGTCACTCAAACTCCAGACAAGGAATACACAACCTAGCAGAGGCAGGCTTGGATAGTTAGGCAAGAAAATACCTACTTTCTAAAAGTGGTATTTTCAAACACAGAATGTTAAAACCAACTTCACTAAAAGATGTATTTTATCATTCTGAGTTCAGGCATACTAAATTCGTTTTTCTACCATGTACCCTGGGTCAGTTAGGATTATAAGATGTAATAATCAAACTGCCCATTCTGGCCTATGGGGAACAGGTAGCCTTGCAATAGTAAAAAACGAAAATGGCTGTAATTCACTATTAGGACATGCCACACACAGCAGGGCATGTCCTACCTTTTACCTACAATGCACCCTGCCCTTGGGCCTACCATAGGGGTGACTAATATGCAGAAAAGGGAAGGTTTAGGGACTGGCAAGTGGGTGCACTTGCCCAGTCAACATGGCAGTACCAGACTGAACACAGGCTCTGCAATGGCAGACCTGAGACACACTTTTACAGGCTGCTTCTGTGGGTGGCACACAGTGGCGTAGCTAGAGCTTCTGGCGCCCGGGGCTATCCCTCAGATTGCCGCCCATGGCAGGTTCGCGCGGGGAGAGGGTCTGGGGAAAAATGACGGGCGAGCAGCAGGGGTGGATTGGCAGGGTTTAAGTTACGACGCCACTCTCTACTCCACTGCATAAGAAAGGGCGTGAAGCTGCGGCGTAAGCATAGAGCAAACCTCGAAGGTCAAGTCTCAGTTGATGAAGGCCCACCAGCACTAAAATGGTAGCTAAACGCATAAGTAAATGTATCCCTTCCTCCTCTTTACACCACTCCATACTTAACTGCTGCTACAAGACCACAGCAGTAAAACCACCCGCTAGACATCAAGCACAACACCAAAACAACTCCCACATAGGTCACACTCTACACTCACACTCTACCAAACAACGACAGTATTTAGAAACATAAGCAAAGCTATAGCTATCTCCTTTTTGCTCCACTCCATGCATGTCATTTAAGAAACACCCCTCAGGTCCTTATGCATGAAACCAATGTCACATAGGCCACACTATACACATTCATTCTCCAGACTAACCACAACTAAGGGAGTAGCGGGCACCTCGTCCACGGAGGGGACTTAAGGGTTCCATCAAGGGTGTATGTGCTACACAAATGCAACTACAATGCATAAAGTGTATATTCAATGGGGAGACACCAGATGCAGCCCCTGCAGCATCCCAGTTAACTGCTGTAAGGACTGGAGGTGGGCGAGCCAGCAGATTTATATAGAGAGCCAAGTCCTAGCCGAGCCAGGAGCCTGTCTGGGCTGTGAGAGTCACAGAACAAGCGGAGGCATCAATAGGCTGATACAGCAAATATCAAATAAAATATGACAAACTGTCTTCCACATCAAAGCAGGTTATTTCGTCAACACTTGTGTTTGACTTTAGTACATTAGATCATATCACTACATTACCATCTGTCAAAGTTAATACATTTTAAATATGAGCTTTCTCCCACCTCCAAATATGCCTTCACTGTCATTAGTGCACCAAGAGATATATCTTTGTCATTTCCATTGTATACAGAGACAATATTGTTATAGTATGTGCTGCTACATTATTGTATATTAAACCACATTTAAGTGAGATTTTTATATAACACATAATCTGGACTTCATTTCTTCCTGAATTTGCCTATGGTTTACTGCTCAATTACAACGAGACTCAGTGAAGTAAACAGATTTGCACAGGATCCGATTTTTTCTCAAGAAGCTGTGATTTCAAACCAGGTTTCCTGGTTGCGCATTGTGTGGATCTGCCACTGGATAAATATATATTCTCTCACTTTCATCCCCAAAGTATAATATTTTGTGTTCAGTTATTCCTTGACCCAAATTAGTTCACTGTGTTCAATAAATACAAGTATCACAGGTCACGAAAAGTTATATGTATAAACTTTCTTGAAAAAAAAGGTGTAAGGAAACATTGTTGGGGTAATGAAATGTATTCCTAACTGATGCAGCTTCAGTTGTATCTCGACTGACTTTATTAGACGTCTGGTTTGACAGTTTTGATTGTGTTTGATGTATGCTGATCCCTCACAATCTTAGGTGCTTTAATTGTGTTTGCCACCCCATTTTCCTTGTGGCTATTGATTGTTCATGTGGGGTTGAGTGGGGGGCTTTTTTCCATGCCGTGCCTATTATCGCTATTACCCCCTTGGTGATTACCAGTTGAAAGGCAGTGCCTGGGATAATTGGCTCAGCTCTATTTTGGCTCAGCCAGTCCCCATGGGACAAGGGCCGAGCTACAGACAGTTGTTCATCCTGAGCCAAGCTCGAGACTCGCTGGCTTGCCCATCTCTGGTAGGAATCAAGAACTCACGAACTAGCCCCCCCCTCCCCATACACACACACACTGGATAACTACGGACGACAATAGCCAGATGTGGCTTTGTAATAAAAAATGTCTTGGCTCCAGCATAGGTGCGTTATCATTCCGGCTGCTATATAGTGCAACGCAGCGGTCTGATGCATACATTTTCATGCAAAATGTGTATTTTGTGACATTAAAGTGCAGTGTGTCCCATTTTTTACCTCGTATCATTGAGGTGTGCAGTATTTCCTAATTCCTAGCTCTGGTTTAATACGAGTACAAAGATAAATCCATTTTCATTTCCTGGCGTTAAATTCTTCTTAATTGCCATTTCAGTACCCCTAGCGCTAAAACAGCTCAGTCATGTTACTGATGTCCCTCTTAATGCAAGGGCGCAGTGACGGCGCTGAAGAGCCGGGCCTGCCCTCCCCAGTTTCGCAAGCATCCACCGCGGCCTAGTCTAGAAGGTGCCAGCCGCTCCAGCACCATCCAGAACCTGCTGGGCCTCTCTGGGTGTGGCAGCTGCCCACGCCATCTCACCCAAACTTGGGGCACCAGGGCCACGTGTTTCCCAAGCCTCAGCTATCGCCCGCTTCCATAAATAGACAAGTAGGGCCGTGGGCATTAGGGGCAGAGGGGTGCGGGACACGGATTTAGTCAATATATATTTCCCAAACTCTAGAGCTCGGGGTAGCACATTCTCCACAAATGGCCCAGTGTAGCGACTTTAAATGCGGGGTAAATCTAATGTTCCGTTTCATTAGCAGTGCCCCTGAAATAGGAAGGTTCCCCCTCCCCCCCACCAGCAGGGCCCCGTGGTCAGTGCACCGCCCCATGGGCGCTTTGAGCTCATATCATGGAGATATATAATCTGAATGAGCCTCGCATACCCTAGCTCACGAGGAGACGAGAGCAGAGATTCGGGCGAACATAGGAGCCGCGCAGATATTCAGCACTTTCTATAGTACAGTGAGTGCCTTTCTGTTTATTTGACTTTTTCGGAGCGGTCAGTGTCGCACATGGGGCATAGGAACGCTTAAAAGAAACCGAACTAACAAGTGCAGGCCTATCCTAACTAAAGCTTACCTGAGAATTCTGTGCTATTTCACTCTGGCCGATTCAAATCGCTAGGGCCTCCTTATGTAGGCTTGGAGCGGTGGTGGTCGGTCTCGAACTTAGTGAGACTGCTGCTGTTCTTAATCTTGCTGGATTGTCTGTCTGCAGCAAATCGCCCAGCACTGCCGAGACTCCGAGAGCGCGTTGTGGTGGCGCGCGTGCGCGTCACTGCTGCATTTTAACAGCACAGCGCGGGGGCTGGCCCAAAATGATGCCCAGGGCCTTCAATGGTAGCGCTTTCGCGCGCTACAAGATTGACAGCCCTGGGACCCACATGCATAGTACGCCGCGAGCCGCACCACCACTATGCTAGGTGGTGCAGCATTTGCAAGCAGGTGCGCTTGCACTTACATACACGTGAGGTGTGCAGAGCTGCTCAGCGACAGCCGTACGTGTGGGGGTGGTGGGTGTACTTCAAATTCAGTGACTATGTGCCCAAACAAATCCTGGGCTGGCCACGGGCCACCAGTGCTAAGCAGCTGCCGCCGGCCGCCCCCAAAATAGTGCTGCCTGGGGCGGACCGCCCCCACCGCCCCCCGTAGCTACGCCACTGGTGGCGCAACCAGTGCTGCAAGCCCACCAGCAGCATTTGAGTCACAAGCCCTGGGCACAACCAGTGCACTGTACTAGGGTTTGACAGTGAATCAAATAGGCCAAACATGGAGTCACTAATCCATACATCAATTTATAACAGAGAGCATATGCACTTTAGCACTGATCAGCAGTGGTAAAGTGCCCAGAGTCATAAAATTGCGAACAACAGGTCAGAAAAATATAGGAGGAAGGCAAAAAGTTCAGGGATGACCCTTCAAAAAGGGCCAAGTCCAACACAACCCCCTTCCAGCCAAAACGCAGGGTAGACCAATCACTACCTTGATGGGCTTCCTTGCTTTGGGCGATAGAAACTGGACCTGGCCCGCAACTGCAGGGGCATACTCCAGTTCTATGCCAATCTGAACCTATTGGAATCCCTCTGTCCATGCTCTCAGGGCCCACCAAGCTAATCCATGGGGAACCCTTCTCCTCACCTGTGGACACCACCTGTGCAACACCTAACCTTAACTTGCTCACAGGTGTGTCCCAACAGACAGACAGCCAGCTACTGTGGCCACTGACCGTAGTCAGTGATGAGACCCAGGCCTTATGCCTCTCAGGCCTCTCAACCCTCTGTGGCGTCAGAGAGCGGGGGGCAGTAGCCCCAGGTGATTGGCACCCTTTGTCCACTCTCCCTCCTGTCAGGTCAGGTATGACATCCTGACCCTGACCTACCAGCCCCGGGCCTGTACCCGGTGGCTGGACAGGAGACTGGGGTGGGCTTTCCCACACCCGGTCCTCCTCCTCCTTGTTGGGGCTCTGTACCCTCCCACCTGGAGTGGTACCCCCTTCCAGAATTGCCAGGGCACCTGTGGCAGGTGTCCTGCACAATTCGCCCACCAGTTCAGGGGTTCTATCCTGCAACTGGGCATCCAGGTCAGGGGGGACACCCTGAACCTGGTCCTCCAATCTAGGGTCTAAACCCTCCAGTTGAACCGGGGTCAGAGGCGAGAACTCCCTCCCTCTGCAACCCCTCCCAGAGTACTGCCCCCTCCCATCAGGAGCGGTACCCCCAGAAGACAAACTGCTAGGGGCACTGTTAGCGGCTGCCCCTTCCTCCAGGTCAGGGGGGACACCCTGAACCTGGCCCTCCAACCCAGGGTCTGTACCCTTAGGCTGGACCTGTGCCTGGCAACCCAGGCCTACCGGGGGGGTACACCAACTCCCCCCAAGGGAAACACACTCCTCTAGAATTGTGTAAGAATCTGCCTGGCGCACCAGGACTTCCTGGGGAGCACGCATGCCCCCCCAGAGGGTAACACATCTCTCTTGTGTTGTGTGACAGTCTGCCTGGCGCTTATCTCCCGACCCCTGTCCACCTGACAGTGCGTGAAGACCCCCCAAAACAGAAGTGGTGTCATCATGGTCACTCCTAGGAGGCTTAGCCCTTCTGGCTGGCCCCTGACCCACTGGCTCTCCCACTGGGCAACACATCCCCCTCTCACCCCTCAATCTGGACTTCTGCACCCTCCCAACTGGAGCGGCACTGCCAGACACCAGAACAACTGGAGCTCCATTTACAGACGCTCCAGGTTCTCTAGACCCTGGGAGATCCCCCTCAAATGGCCTACCAGTACAGTCTAGGCCCCCAACCTGGTGTTCCCTTAAGGAACCCTCCAGGCCTGGATACTGGGTTTCGGGCACCTTGGGACACGCAGTCCCACACTCACTCCTTCTCCGCAGAGACAGGACGTGAGCCCCTACACCCCTCCCACTACCACGGGACCTAGCTGGGCTACACTGAACCTCTCCCACCAGTCTGGGTTGGAAGACACCTGAGCCACTCCTCTTAGGGTCACTCCCCAATGCCTCTTCATACCCTCTGGAATCCACCAAAAGGTCTGCCTCCATTGTGAGCTCCCTGGGGTCAGAGAACTCACACTCCACCAGGTGTTGGCATAGCTCTGGAATATAGGGACTTACAATATGCTCTCCCTCAATTGGATCACACAGACCCACCAAACTATCCTTCACCTCACCATCCAGTGCCTTGCACACGTACCCCGCACCACTCTCCTGAGACTGGCAAGACAGTATCTGACTGTCTCTGTCACTCAACCCACACTCTTCTGGGCGGTCTTCACACTCACACACCAGGACTTCAACCATGGGGGAACCCCCCTCCCTGCACCTCTCATCTAGAGTCAGTAGAGTGTCCCTCCCACCACTAGGATTATGAACCCCTGTGCCAGTTCCCCAATCCACCTCAGGGACACTGCGCACCACTGGAGCTACCTCACATCCTAGAACCCCATGGTGTATATTAACCCCCTCCTTCAAGTCAGGTGCCACATCTCTGGGTGTGTGTACTACTCCCTCAGCACTAGAAAATTCAATATTGCTGCCACCATCTGAGCTGGATTCCACCTCCAACTCAGCCAAGCTCACTTCTTGAGCTTCACATATTTCTTTTTCAGCTAAGGCTCGCTCTATCTCCTCGCACTCCCGGTCTAGCTCCCTCAGCCTCCGGTCACGAGCATGAATCCGATTCCTTTCTTCACGAGCCAATCTTTCCCAAAATGTTCCTCCTCAGGGCCACTGCCCTCTTGGTATTCTGGCTGGGGATCCTCCCCCTCAGATTCCTCCTCAGAGTTATCTGCTAGTGTTGCTTCCCAGCGTAGCACCTCATAGCTATGCAGGGCTGCCTCAAGATCCTGCCTTGTGGATCTCCTCTTCACAGGTAGCCCCCTCTCCTTGCAAAATACTTTTAGTTCCCTTATCTTGTAGATATTCAGGTGCCAAAAGTTGACTTCCATTTTGACAAGGCCCAACAGGTGCAACAACTAACCAGAGTTTCAAAAACCAAAGTCCAAAGGGAAACAGGGGAAAATAGTATGAGGTTGTGTTTGGTCTGCACTCACTAGTAGTGTACACCAATTACTGTACATGAGTCACAAATGCAAGTCCAGAATCCTCACCGCTGGCCACCAATGTTAGATTTGGGGGTCTCTAGTTGGCAGAGGTAGGTACCTTTGTCCAAATAGGGACCCTTGCGTCTAGTCAGGGTAAGGGGGATACACTCCTAAAATAACCCCTGCTCACCCCTTTGGTAGCTTGGCACGAACAGGCAGGCTTATCTCAGAGGCAGTGTGTACAGCATTTGTGAACACATACAGTAATCCAGTGACAACACTACAGATGGACACCACACAGGTTGTATATTAAAAATAAGTATCTTTTATATAGATTTAACACAAGACCACAAACGACAAAAATCCACAATACTGTACTTTAAAAATGGTAGAATTAGCTTAGTTCTCTTTGGTGCGACACTTTGAGTTCAATGTACCTTTGGATGCGTAACGCTATACAATGAAAGTGTTGCAGGGAAGGTGATGCGTCGGTTCCTTACACGCAAGAACGGTGATGCGTCGGGTCCCTACTGCTGCGTAGGGGATGCGTCGGTTCTTCTCCGCGTGGGGAGGTGATGCGTCGGTTTCATACTGCGATTCCGTGGCGATGCGACCAGCAACGCCGTGATGCGATGAAGATCCGGTGCAATGAAACAAAATGGCGTCTTCTTCTTGATACGACAACGATGCGTGCACGCCCGACGGCCGTGCAGCGACTCAACGAATCTTCTGAGCCGCGACAGGCCCTGCGACACGCTTCCCGGTGATGCACTGGCGTCTGATGCGACGTCTATCCTCTTCTCCGGCGATGCGAGGCGCTTCAGCGATGCGATGCGACAGCTGCAGCGGCGACACCCTTCTTCAGCGATGCGACGACAGCGGCTGCGGCGGCGACACGCTTCTCCGATGATGCGGCGGCGTCTGATGCGACGTCAATCCTCTTCTCCGGCGATGCGAGGCGCTTCTGCGTTGCGAAGCGACAGCGGCAGTGGCGACACCCTTCTTCAGCGATGCGACGACAGCGGCTGCGGCGGCGACACGCTTCTTCTTCGTGCGTTGCGCTTCCAGCTCCTTGCGACACGCAGTCCCTCAGAAGGCCCAACACAACAGCAGGCACTTCAAAAGAACTCTTGGGGAGCTGGTGGGTGAAGTCTGTTGTCCCTGAGACTTCAGCAGGAGGCAAGCTCTCTCTCAAGCCCTTGGAGATCCTTTACAAGTTGAATTGAAAGTAGCACAAAGTCCTATCTCCTTTCTTTGGCAGTCAGGCAACCACTGCAGGCCAATCCCCCAAACAGCACTCAGCATAGGGATAGTCTCCTCCTGCAGTCTCTCTCTCTGGTTCCTCTCCTCAGCAAAGGTTCTTCTTGTTTCCCAAAGTGATCTAAAGTTCTCGGGTTTGGGTCCCCTCTTTTATACTCATTTTCCCTTTGTTCTCTGAAGGCAGAGAGGCCTTTGCCTAGTCAAAACCAGTTCTGGTCCGTCCTGGAGCACTTTGTTGACAAGACTCCTTTTTTCCTTTCACAGTGTAGGCCAGGGACATCAGACGCACCACAGGAGGTGGAGCCAGCATTGTGGAGGGAAGGCACAGCCCTATTCAGGTCCCAGGTGCAACTCCTCCCAACCATCTCCATGCAGATCTCTCTATTCAGCCCTGTGCTGACTCACCCTGTCTCCTGGAATCCCCCATCCCCTGTCACTCAAACTCCAGACAAGGAATACACAACCTAGCAGAGGCAGGCTTGGATAGTGAGGCAAGAAAATACCTACTTTCTAAAAGTGGTATTTTCAAACACAGAATGTTAAAACCAACTTCACTAAAAGATGTATTTTATCATTCTGAGTTCAGGCATACTAAATTCGTTTTTCTACCATGTTCCCTGGGTCAGTTAGGTTTATAAGATGTAATAATCAAACTGCCCATTCTGCCTATGGGGAACAGGTAGCCTTGCAATAGTGAAAAACGAAAATGGCTGTAATTCACTATCAGGACATGCCATACACACCAGGGCATGTCCTACCTTTTACCTACACTGCACCCTGCCCTTGGGCCTACCATAGAGGTGACTAATATGCAGAAAAGGGAAGGTTTAGGGACTGGCAAGTGGGTGCACTTGCCCAGTCAACATGGCAGTACCAGACTGCACACAGGCTCTGCAATGGCAGACCTGAGACACACTTTTACAGGCTGCTTCTGTGGGTGGCACAACCAGTGCTGCAAGCCCACCAGCAACATTTGAGTCACAAGCCCTGGGCACAACCAGTGCACTGTACTAGGGTCTGACAGTGAATCAAATAGGCCAAACATGGAGTCACTAATCCATACATCAATTTATAACAGAGAGCATATGCACTTTAGCACTGATCAGCAGTGGTAAAGTGCCCAGAGTCATAAAACAGCCAACAACAGGTCAGAAAAAATATAGGAGGAAGGCAAAAAGTTCAGGGATGACCCTTCAAAAAGGGCCAAGTCCAACACCAATGACCCAGTTTTCCCACACCAGTTTTTCCTGAGTATTGAAACCAGACCAGATTTTTAAAGGCAGAAATTCTGGATGGTAAAAAAACATGTAGTTTTGGCTATAAAAAAAACCGAGCTTCATTCCCACAGTCCATGCAAAACTTTTTCTTTGACAAAGGGGGAGCTTGCTATGTTTCTCCCCTGCCCAACAAGGTCCCCTCTATTCCCTGCAGGGGAGTTACTGCTGCTGTTTACAACCTTTTCAGAACAGGAGGTAAATGGAAACATATAAGTCCTTGGAGTAGGGATTACTGTGAAGAAGTCTGCATGGTAATTCCATGTCTGCAAATGTATTCACCATTTTGAAGGGTATACCTGATAATAGGTGGAATTCCAAGTAGCGATACTGTCCAGTAACAGGAATTCTGGCCACTGGGAATCTCCACATGGAATTCTGCCTAATTAATAATCAGCAAAAAGAACAGATGATGAACGGAATTCTGAACAAATCAAACATTCACCCGCAGTCACGCCACCCCAGTTTGGTCCTAGCCATATGCAAATCAGTCTTGACCCTGCTCCTCAAGGGTACAGTCCAGCCTGAACTGCCAGGGGCAGGTCCTCCCTGGACCGGAAACAAGCATCCTTGGACCGGTTTTGGGGTATTACCCCTCATCAACCAGGCGAGCTTGAATACAGTGACACAGTGAGCACAGGACCCATGCCTAGGCACACCCTTCCCACTTAGGGCGACAAAAGCAAAAAGAACAGATGATGAACGGAATTCTGAACAAATCACACATTCAACCACAGTCACACATCTGGGTTTAATCCATTGTTTTTTTGCTCACCACCCGCCCCAGTTTGAACTAGCCATATGCAAATCTGTCTTCACCCTGCTCCCCAAGGGAACAGTCTAGCCCGAACTGCCAGGCCAGGTCCTCCTTGAACCAGAAACAAGCAGCCCGGGATCGGTTTTGGCATGTCACCCCCTCCACCCCCCATCAGCCAGGCTAGCTTGAATCCAGTGACCCAGTGAGCTCAGGATCCACGTCTGGGTATACCCTTCCCACTTAGGGTGACAAAAGCAAAAAGAACAGATGATGAATGGCATGCTGAACCAATCAAACATTCACACCCAGTCACAGATCAGGGTTCAGTCTACCGTTTTTTTGCTCACCATGCCACCCCAGTTTGGACTCAGCCATATGCAAATCAGTCTTGACCCTGCTACCCATTGGAAGAGTCCAGCCTGAACTGCGAGGCCAGGTCCTCATTGGACCGGAAACAAGCATCCTGGGACTGGTTTTGGGGTATCACCCCCTCATCAGCCAGGCTAGCATGAATCCAGTGACACAGTGAGCACAGGACGACGTCTGGGCATACCCTTCCCACTGAGGATGACAAATGCGAAAAGAACAGATTAAGGACGGAATACTTAACAAATCAAACATTCACCCACAGTCACAGATCTGGGATAAATTCATCATTTTTTTCGCTCGCCACACCATCCCAGTTTGGATCTAGCCATGTGCAAATCAGTCTTGGCCCTGCTCCCCATGGGAACAGTCCAGCCCGAACTGCCAGGCAAGGTCCTCCTGGCCTGGCAGTTCAGGCTGGATTGTTCCCATGGGGAGCAGGGTCAAGACTGATTTGCATTTGGCTGGCTCCAAACTGGAATGGTGTGGCGAGCAACTAAACGATGGATTTAACCCAGATATGTTACTGAGGGTGAATAGTTAATTTGTTCAGCATTCCGTCCATCATCTGTTCTTTTTGTAATTAATAATCAGGACTTAATTATATTTGGAAGACTGGACCCAGTTATTGGGAAAAAAGGCAGGCCCCAGAGACCCCCTTATACTGTTTCTAGTGATAGTTATAAAAATACAGATGTGTTTCTACACAGCAGCTTGCCTTATGCTTGAACAAGGCTCTTAAGCTGTGAATGTGGGCCTAATGCAGTAATGGTCAATTGGCAGCTTATGCTGACACTCAAATTAGGACTTATTCATATTTTTAGAAAAGTTCCACTTTACCAGCTTCCAAAATTGACACGTCCCCTGCATGAAAAATACAAACAAACTGCAGGAAAATATAATTCAATTAACCTGTATGTGATTCCTCATTAGGTATGATGTGTAGTTAGTTTCCAGTGACATCCTAATGATTAAGGGCAAAGCGATAAGGCCCCACATTGGCAGAGGCACCTGTGTTTCCTACTAAAAGTAAAAACAAAATTATTAACTTGTCAGTGCCATTAATACTGCCCTTTCAAATAAGTGAAATATAAATCAGGTAATCACCCTTGAAGTGCTTCACAAAAAGAGAGAATCCAGCTAGCCTATTCATTTTTTACAAAGAATAGATCTTCAATCATTACTCTCCCACCAGTAACTTCAAAAAATATATTTGTATAGTTATTTTGTTGCAATTATTCATAAGACATTCTTGTTTATAATATAAGAAACTTAATTAATGTATACATCCAGCATTATTCCTTTACAAAAACAATAGAAAACACAATATTTCATCATAGCAGGCTCATCAAGCAGAAAATAAAATGAACCAACATAGAACAAACACCAAACAATTCTAACATCCATATCAAACATACACAGTCACACATTCTCAAAACACTCCACCCTCCTCCCCCTGATGTTTTCTTAATATCACAGAAAGGAGATCCCTCCTCAGTCTTCCATTGCTGTGTCTCAGCCAAGGGGTTCAGTAAATGGTCAACACACGTTTTGGTGGCTTTGGTAATTCATAACCACCTTCTTCAGGACCTCTATTCCTCTCTACTTAAATAAGGTTGCTTCTAAATTTTCCACTTTTGAATTGTTATGAACTGACCTATAAAGTTACTGCAAGGAGTTGGTCAGGATTCTTCAAGGTCAATGTCAAAAAGTTACAATTATTTAGAAATACACAGTGTGTAAAAATGCATGGGGCCTGATTCCCAAAGGTAAATTTACATGTGTAGATTTAGTCACATGCAAATTTACTATTGCACCTAGGTGTAAAGCTCCACTTTTTTGCCATTAACCATTTCCAAGTGTAAATTTACTTGTAATTGTGGACATACATTTCTCCACCCCTGATGGAGCCTGCTACAAAAGGATTAATGGGTGTAAAGTTATTACTAGTAACTTTTCTCATCTAGGTGGAGATCGCCACCTCTGTGGCAGACATCTATGAGCAGAAAAGATATAAGGGATGGAAGTGGAGGTCTCCACCCATGGGTTGGTGAATAGTATTTATAAGTACGTGGGTAGTACTGCTCTTGTACTACAAAATGTAGCTTGTGAATCAGGCCCATTGTGTCCAAAGCAAAACAAAACCCTCCTACTGAGCTCACTTTAATCGTGTATTTCACCAACAAGACAACAGGCAACTGGCTGTCATGTACGATTCGCCATGCTCAACAACGTAGACCCTCCTTATGGGTGGGCAAATTTTTTTCTGATTCCTGTGCAAACAAATTTTTATGCAGGGATCAGGATCATGAGTTTGATAGGACTGCATCCCCTGCAATTTTCCCCTGATAAATTTCAGCAGGTCAAAACTGTTGCATTATTGAGGGAAAATGCCCTGTAAATACCAGTACTTGTGGATTGTGGCGAAACAAGGCACCAAAATCCACATGATAGGCCCCATTTTAGAGGCACAACTTATAACTGGTGGTAATTATCTTACCTTTAAAATTTCAATGCCTGGGTTATCTGATTTTAAAAGGTGCAATAATTATCTCATCATCTCCGTGGCCACTTGTAAGGAGGGTCATAGAGTTGAACCAAATTACTTAGTTAGATTGTAATTCAGTGGCAGCTACTGGTTATATAATATGGTGAGGCGCAATGGCGCCAAACTCAACATAAATGCCGCACTTCTCCTCGGCATTCCACAAGCAGGAATGGAAGGACTTCCTCCCTGCTCAGTGGAACGCAAATCCAACCAATCCTGGAGCTGCTCTAATCAGCATGAGTTATTACTAGAGGGAGGCTTGAGTCCTTGGGCAAACTAGATAGGACCACTTATATTTTTTATACAAACAAAGTATCTAGTTGCCTTGTTTTTCAATTGTTCAAAAGTAAACGAACGAACCAATGCCCGTAGTTCATTAGCCCTTGTGATTTATTTCACTTTTCTTTATATTTTTCAGAAAAATGTTTTTTGCATTTAAAGCATGTCTTCATAAAGGGCAACACTTAATTTGTGAACACACTTATTACAAACATACATAGAACATACATAGATCACAGTTATGTTTACATGAACAACATGTACAAACATACTGACATATTTATATACATAACATATTTGACCAGTCCTTTACTGATGTATAATACACAGGGCGGAAAAATTACTTTTGGTAATATACATTATGTCCTGCCATTATGTGTAGCCCTGGGAATGCTGGCTTAAACTGTTGTCAAGAGGAGAGTGGTACCAGTGCTAAATCTCTCCCAGACACTAATGCTGCAAATGTCCTTTCCCAAGGGCGTGGGTTAACGCGTTTCAAACCCCAAGCTTTTCAGGGGTTCTCATCAGGACCTGGACCTGGTCATTTCTGCTTCAATTATGTGGAAATGGGGGGTTCCCAGCATGAGAGCAGCTCCAGGACTGGTGGAAGCAGGCTAACCCAGCGCTCATTTTGAGGCTATGGGCCTGAGGCCAGCAATCCTCCAGCGTTTTTCACAGCTGGGGGATTGCTGAGTGTACAGCGCGCATGTTGGGCTGGCTATAGGTAGCCAGCCAGCCAACCCGACATGCACACTGAAAGGGGCAGCAGTAATTCTGCAATAGCAGGATTCAGCGCCATCCCCTACCTCATGCTTGCGCTATACACAGCACAAGCTGGTGGCAAAATAAAATGGCATAATTATGCCATTTGATTTCTGTGTGTTTGGTGATGCTCCTCCACTCTTGTAGAGAAGCCGACGCTGTTAATTACTTTCTTCAGGAAATGCATTTTATTGGTGAGGACAAACGTATTGACAAAGATTGGCTTTTTGTAACCACTTCTACAGCAGCGCAACAGTGCCCCGCAATCAATGTGATTTTTTTTATATCCTTGGCCTGCTATACCGAGACAGAGCTTGATTTTCGCTCTCCCCAGTATTGGCTATGCATACTTTGTATGTCATCTGAAAGTGCCTTATTTTACTTACCATTACAGCAGAGATATTGTCAGACATATGTGCCCAGAGACTGAACTAGAAAGCTAATTTATCGAGGAGCTGAGAACATGTGCTCTCCTGCCATTTACAATAAGATCTGACTATCTCGCTGCCTCTATGTACCACTACCGAATGACACCGAGGGGATGGGATGAAGGCATTCACAATGACTGATGGTTCCCTCCAATTGTATTACTCTGCTACGTGGATATGCACCACTAATCCTGAAGTGATGGGAGCTCACAGTTGCTCAAATCAAAATATTGTTAATGTTGGGCAAGTGGATAAGAACATGTCTGCCTCAAGGGTTCAGATGCAGGTCTCACCACGAATATATTTGACTGCTCATCCCCCAAGTCCTGTATGACACTGTCGAGCAGTTCCTGAGAGAACACCGAGGCCCAGATTCTCAAAGGTTTAGCGTCAGGTTAGAGTTACTTTTTTTAACGCAAACCCGCCGCTAAACCTGTTTTGAGATTAACTAACCAACACAAATTGGTATTTGCGTTGGTTTGTATGGAAAAGTAACACAAAGCAGCGAGAAACACTGCTTTGCATTACTTTGCGTCACTGGGGCGTTCCATGGATGCTACATGGGAGTTCCCATGCAACCACCCATGCTTATTGATGCCATACCCTATCTACTAACATTGGCAGACAGGGTTTAGTGCCAAAAAATAATGCTGCTGGAAAGCAGGCGTTAAAAGGAGAAATGGTGTAATTTCTCCTTGCTTTTCCGACTTTGCATGCTTGCTGCACTATGCAGCACACATACAAAGTAGGAAAAGCTTTGAAGTGGGTTTACGCATAGTATTTTGTACTGGAAGTGTACCCTTGCAGTACAAAACCTATGATAGACTCAGGCAATCGCCCTAGGGCTTTGGCTCTAAGGTGTGTGCCTGGCACATGGAGGCTGAAATCAGCGCGGGTGCTAGGGAGAGGGGAGGAGAGTGCCATATCTCTGTGAAAATGGCGCTCTCCTGCTCTCTCCCTGTCACGCAGCACAGCTTCTTTGGATGCTGTGCTGCGTTGCCTGACAGCTACTAGAATCTGAGCCTGAGTTTCTGCTTTCTGCTATATTACATAAGCCCCAATACGCTGATATAGTCTCACCTTTGAGAGTGGGCCATCCTCATTTTCTTGGAGTAGATGAGTCAACTGTGGCTTTCCAGGATCTTTCTTAGTTCGACCATTGTTGAATCTTTCAGTCCTCTACATATGAATGGGGTGAATTCTTAAACAGTGAATCAAAGCTACTTATAAAGACAGAACATCTGTACGCCTATTTATTTATTTGTGCGTTTTTTGTAAAGCACAGTTAACACTCCAGATGGAGTCTCTTGCCGCTAAATAGCTTGCTAGGGTGGTCTACCTTGCAGTGTAATTTGGTTTAAGTAAAGGCCTAGGTTTTTAAGGCCTTCCAGAATTTTAATAAAGGTTGCAGGGATCAGATTCCTGCAGGGATGTTGCTGCACAACTTTGCTCTTTGTATTCTGAAGGTCCTGCCTGCCACCTTATGTTTTCATATTTAAAGAAGGGCACTTCGAAATTAGTCTTGTTGGAAGAGTGTAGGAGTCTGGGGGGCACAGATTTTTAAATTTGTTGACTAGGAATTTAGAGGCAGAATTCTGGAGGACTTTAAACATGAGGCAAGTGGATTTAAAGGTATTGCTCTGTCTGACAGGGACCCAGTGAAGTTGAAGTCCGAGACAGAAATACATTTTTTCAGGTTTAATATTGCACCAATGAGAGTATTCAGGGGCAGATTTACAATAACTGGCGCATCCCTGCATATTAGCAGGGATGCGCCAATTATTGTGAGTGACGGAAAAATAGCCTTTCGCCACCATGGATGCGCCGCATTTACAATGGGGCGCACCGTGGCGCAAGGATAGACAGATGCGTGACGCATCTGTCGGCGTAAAGGTGACGCAGTGCTGGAGTCGTGTCGCAAGCGCGACGCAACTCCAGCACTACTCAGGGACGGCCTATACTTGCTGTGCTGCATCACTCCTTACGCCTGCTACAAGCAGGCTTAAGGTTTTGACGCAGCGGGGTGGTAAAAGTGACTCAGTGAAATTTTGTAGATTTCACTGCGTCACTTTTACGAGGCTTCCTTGCGACGGAACGCCCACCCTGCATACATTATACCTGAGGCAGGTATAATGTAGCGCAGGGCTTTACAACGTGACGCATCTCCCTAGATGCGTCACGTTGTAAATATGTCGCATAGTGGCGCATTGTTTAAGACGCCGCTGCATCACAGAAGTGACGCAACGGTGTTGTAAAGATGTCACAAGGGGCTTGTAAATCTGCCCCTCAGTATTTTCTGTAAACAAAACAAAGATTTGGTGGAAGGCCAAAATGGGCAGAGTTCCCGTTGTTCAGACGGGGCTGGACTAATGCATTGGCCAAGATGATTTTGTGGGGCAGAGAAAAAAATGCCACGGTTCATATGAGGACACAAATCTGCAATGAGCATGATTTTGTGATGTTAGATATTTGCTTTTCAAGGTTGAGTTCAGAGTCAAGATGTACCCCTAGCTTTTAAACATATGACGCTGGGCCTGGGGTGGGACATAGGGTGGAATTCCAGAGGGTAATGGAGTTAAAAGAGGAAGAATTTCTGTTGTAGACTGATTTAATTTAAGAAAATGTGTGCCCATCCACAAAGGAATTCTATCAAGTAAGGCCATAAGAACAGAGGCATTATTCGAAGGATCTTTTTTTAAATTGATTGCAATTTGGATGTAAATTGTAAGAGGTAAGTTTTAACCCAAAACTGTTTAAGTCAGCAGGCAAGAGGTTGAATAGTAATGGAGAGATGGACAACCCTCGGGGGGATGTCACATAAAAGTGGTGTGATGGAGGAGCAGAAATTGAGGGCAGTCATTTTTGATTGCCCTGGGGCCTTTTTTAACGCAAACAGATGCAAAGTCTTTTAAATCGCAATTTGCGTTGGTTTGTAACCTAAAGTGACGCAAGGCAGGGCCTTGTCCTGCCTTGCGTTACTTTTTGTCAAGGAGGCTCTCCATGGATGGTGCATGGGCTTTCCCATGCAACCCCCCCATGTGTATTGACGGAAATCCCTCCCTACAAAGAATTGTAGACAGGGATTTGTGCCCAACTCTTTCACCTCACTGAGGCAGGCGTAACAAGGAGAAAATGATTTCATTTCTCTTTGTTTTTTCCTCTTTGCATGTCTGCTGCCTTCTACAGCACACATGCAAAAAGGAAAACTGTCTTCAAGCATATTTTATTTGCAGGAAGGGAGCCCTTCCTACACAAACACTATCTTGAGTGGAAGACAGACACCCTTGCACTTTGGTGCCAGGGTGTGTGAATTGGCAAATGGCAGCCACAAGAGCACCAGTGCAGGAAAAGAGCAGAACTGCGCCACTTTTAAGTAGGTATGATGCAGTTCTGCTCTTTCCCATTTATGCAAAACAGGACAGCAACTTTACTTGCTGTGCTGTATTGCTTGAACTCTTTGCATAAATATACCCCTAGATTCTTGATACCTTTGGTGGAAAAGTAACTTTCAGAAAGTGTACTTTGTTCGACCTGAGAGAAAACTGGTTTAGGCTCAGTTTACTTGTTAGATCCAATCCAGAGGCTCAACATATCCTTCGCTGGCTGTTAACAACTCTGCTCCTGCAGGACAATAACTTGAACTCTGGGTACAGAAATGCAGGAATGTTGCCCACATATGGTCAACAAATAGTGATTAGACATCTGGGAGGAAACGGGAACAGTTGTCAAAATGAAGAACAACCTTAACAGCTCTACATTTGGCTTGGGCATGTCAATTAGGACTGGCATCAACTGCCACTCTTCATTTCCAGGCCCATCCCATGCTATCTGACCCCAATGCCAGCAGAGTTGAAACCCAGCTCTGACCCTGACAGAGAGAAGGACACCTTATCTAAATAGAGGAATAGTCAGGGGTAGGCAAGAGTTCCTGCAGGTGCACGGTGGTGGCATCCATCTTGCTTTAGGACTCATGGGAAGGTTTGTAGCAAATGAAGTGAGGAAGTACTGTAAAAAGAGGTGGGGAATTATGAGAAAGTAGTTAGTACTGGATAGAGGGAACTCTCCACTCACTGGCTATTGCACAGGATAAAACTGAAAACTCCCCACGACCTCCACAGATGATTCAGAACACTCCTGGACTTGGGAAGAAAACATTCTTAAAGTGAAGATTCTGCATGACTGCTAGAAAAAGAAGAAGACTCAAGGATTCTTGACTCCTTTTGGAACCCAAAGTCTGAAGCAGCCTTCTAACTGTTAAGTTGTTGGTTTCCTGTTTTCTGGTTCCAGGGACAATAAAAGCAAAAGGACTTCTGCCTCAAAGAGGGCCTAACCGATCAATGAGGACAACAAAGACAATGTGCCGAGCATTCCTCATGGAGGGAGCACCCTCTGAGGGCAAGAAAACCAGGTTCAACCAACTCAGAAGTTTTTGCTGTGTTTTAATCTGGCTGTGTCTCTGTAAAATTATCCAACATGATGGACTCCTGCAAGGCTACAATCTAGCCTTTTCCTCCTCATGGATTTTGAGAACCAAAAAAGGGACTGAGCCCGAATGTAAAACCTTGGTGTGGGGTTAAGGTGACAAATGTAATGCAACTGTAAAGCTACCTTAATGGCTAAAAAATATGGCTTAGCCCCAGTCAGAGCTTTTGGTGCCAAACCAATGCCTTTAGCATTAGCTCGATGATGATGTATCCAATTTCAAGGGACCCTTATAAGCTTCGGATCTGTATCATGGGTTGCAGTAAGTCTTTGAGCTCAATCCAAAATGTAGACTTAGTCCCAAGGTAAATACTTTAAGCAGTGTGACTCAGTTGGCTTATCAGACTCCCACTGCATCACAGTCAGCCTGAAATCACAACCAGATCCTGGACAATAGCGAACTGATATTTTACATGGTTGTATGTCAGAACCACACAGGCATTTATCATGCCTGCCTTAATAATGAGGTCTAAACCACGAATGCTTCTTTACAATGCACTCCTTTACCACGCAAGACGTTTCAACGACTTGGCTTAGGGAAAGCGCTGGAGTTGGATTAGCATAATTTGCTATTCCAACTCCAGTCTGCGCAACAGTAGGACTTAAAGTCCAACATCAGTCCAACAACGCATTCCGTAAGGCAAGTAGGTGTAATGACTGGCGTGGTGAAGGAATGCGTTGTAAAGATTTTTTGGTGGTTCGGACCACGTTGTTAAGGCACAGCGTGGTTCAAGCTGTGTTGTAAATACTGCTTCCCATTTTACATTGGTGCTTTACTTATTCTAGGTGCTTCCTGCCTTAAATCTTTTGTGGAGCAGGGTGGAGAGAGCAGATCTGCTGCTGAACACTTTGCAAGAGTCAGAGCTCGGACTGCAACCATGAGAAGAGCGGAGTTGAGGCAGGGAGCAGTCTTTAATGCGGCAGAAACAGTTGGTTGTGCTCATGTCCTCCCTTTTGCAGGGCCAGACCGCCGCGGTCCTGCTGGGTAGATGGTGGCTCTGGAGACATCAGAGGGCAGTGTCGGAGACTTCTGGTGCCCAGCTTAGGAGCGGCAATGCAGTGCAGCAGCGAGAAGACATCGCCAGTGTAGCTTGCAGCCCGCAGCTGAAGCCTCAGAAGGCCGCTGTGCCATACACTGTCAGCCTTGTGGTCTCCAGTGCTTCCAGCATTCAGGCACTGGCTCAGGTGCACCAACTCCTGAAGGAGTAATTTAACTGGTGTGACACTAGGAACTGCGGAGAGAGGTGAGGCAAGCTTGCTGTCTGGCCATACTTGCATTGCGAGAGCCCTCCGCAGGGTCTTTCATAGTCAAATTTGTCTTTTCCCCTGCCGATGCTGAGGCTGTCCAGTCGCCCTCTATGCCACTTATGTGCCCCACATTTGGAACTCACCTTGTGAACCCCACAATTGATACAGTCTGATACGGCCTGGGACGGCCTGCCACAGCTGCTGTTAGCCTGGGAAGTGCCCCTATCAATAAATCAATCAGGCATTTGTGGAGCGCGACTACTCACCCGTAAGGGTCTCAAGGCGCTAGGGATAGGGGGGGTGCTGTTTCTAGTCCATCAAGGAGGGGGTCTGTCGAAGAGCCAGGTTTTGAGGTTTCTTGCGAAGATGGGGAGCGATGTTGTCTGTCTGAGGTGGAGCGGAAGGTCGTTTCAGGCTTTGGCCGTGAGGAAGGAGAAGGAGCGGCCTCCCGATCTGGTCTTTCTGGTGCGGGGGACCACGGCGTAGGAGAGCTGGGCTGATCGTAGGGTCCTTTGGGGTGCGTGAAATTTGAGTCGGCTGTTCAGGTATACTAGTCCGGTGTCCTGGAGGGCCTTGTGTGCGTGGGTGAATGTCTTGAAGGTGATTCTAGCCTTGACGGGGAGCCCCTGGAGTGTACGCAGGTGCTGCGAGATGTGGCAGTGTTTTGGCAGGTTGAGGACCAGTATTGCGGCGGCATTCTGGATGTTCTGTAGCTTGCGGGTGAGTTTTTTGTTTATTCCAGCGTAGAGTGCGTTGCTGTAGTCGAGTCTGCTGGTGACCAGGGTGTGAGTGACGGTCTCTCTGTGTTCGAGGGGGATCCATTTGAAGGTCTTACGGAGGAGGCGGAGGGTGTGGAAGCAGGAAGACGAGACGGAGTTGATATGGCGGTCCATTTTGAGCTCGGAGTCCAGGATGATTCCCAGGTTGCGTGCGTGACCCGTGGGGGTTGGCGGGTTTAAGAGGGCGGGGGGCCACCAGGTGTCGCTCCAGGCATCGGGGTTTGGGCCCATGATGAGTACTTCTGTTTTGTTGGTGTTTAGTTGTAGGCAGCTGTTTTTCATCCATTTGGCGACGGCTTCCATGCCTTCTCGAAAGTTGTGTCTGGTGGTGTTTGGTTCGTTGGATAGGGAGAAGTTGAGTTGGGTGTCGTCTGCGTATGACACAATGTTGAGACCGTAGGTTCTGACGATGTGGGCGAGTGGAGCCATGTAGACGTTGAAGAGCGTCGAGCTGAGGGAGGAGCCCTGGGGGACTCCGCAGGTGGTAGGTGTAGGGTCCGAGAGGAAAGGGGGGAGTCTGACCTGCTGCGTTCTGCCGGAGAGGAAGGAGCGGATCCAGTCGAGGGCCTTGTCCTGGATTCCTGCGTCGTGGAGTCTGCGTATTAGGGTGCGGTGAGAGACTGTGTTGAATGCCGCTAAGAGGTCGAGGAGGATGAGGGCTACTGTTTCTCCTTTGTCCAGTAGGGTGCGGATGTCGTCTGTTGCGGCGAGGAGGGCGGTTTCCGTACTGTGGTTTTTTCCGAAGCTGGATTGGGAGGAGTCGAGGATGTTGTGCTCTTCGATGAATGTGGCGAGTTGGCTGTTGATGGCTTTCTTGATGACTTTCGCTGGGAACGGGAGCAGGGAGATGGGTCTGTAGTTTTTGAGGTCGGTGGGGTCCGCCGAGGGTTTCTTCAGGAGGGGGTTGACCTCGGCGTGTTTCCAGTCGTCGGGGAATGAGGCGGTCGCCAGGGAGCGGTTGATGGTGTGGTGGAGCATGGGTGCGATGGTGTCGGCGGCTCTGTTGAAGATGTGGTGGGGGCAGGGGTCCATGGGGGCCCCTGAGTGGATTGACTTCATTGTCTTCAGTGTGTCTTCGGTGGTGAGGGCTGTCCAGTTGTCAATCGCTGGTTTCAGGGTGTCAGGGGTGGTTGGTGAGGGTTCAGTGTGTTGGTTGTCTTCATCGAAGTTGTCGTAGATGCTCTTGATTTTGTGGTGGAAAAAGGTGCTGAGTTTTTCGCAAAGGTCCTGTGAGGGAGGGATGTCAGTAGACTCGCTGGTGGGTTGGGCAAACTCCTTGATGATGTTGAAGAGTTCTTTGCTGTTGTTCGCGTGGGTGGAGATTCTGTCTTCAATCGCTTTTTTCCTTGTTTCTCTGATGAGTTGGTGGTGGGCGTTGGTGGCGGCTCTGAAGTTGTTGTGGGCTTCTGTGGATTTGGTGTTCCTCCAGGCCTTTTCGAGGCGGCGGCAAGTGCGTCTGGATTCTCGAAGTTCGGTGGTAAACCATCTGGCTTTCTTGGCGCGGGTATTGTAGTTTTTCTTGAGGGGGGCTATGGTGTTGGCGCTGCCCGAGGTCCATCTATGCAGGGTTCGGGCTGCGGTGTTGGGGTCGTCGTTTTCCGCGATGGTTGGGGTGGAATTGTTGAGTGAGGAGGTGAGCTGGTCGTCGGTGATTTTGGTCCAGTTTCTTCGTGGGAGCAGGTGCTGGTGCTGGTGCCTAGAGGCACCCTTCAGTTGCCCTCATATCCCACTTGCTATTGCTTGACGCTCTTTTGCTATCACACTGATGGACCCACTGATCTACAGATTTGTCAATGTACTGAGTTGCTCATAGATCTGTGGCCCTCTAGGGTGCTGCCCAATTCCTAATATAGTAGAGCCTATTCCACCTTAGCAATGACTCAGCACGCCTAATGCAATCCAGTGTTCGACAGAAGCCCAGTAGAAGCAGAAAGTGGATAGACGGTGGCCAGGTGCAGTCATTCTTATTGCCTAGCATTTCGTGTCATATCAGAGGTTTTATCGAGCCTTATCAGAGGCGGTACTAGCAGGTGTAGAGGGAGATCCATTGAGAAAGCAAGAAAGAGAACCATGAGATCCGGTAAGATCCGTATACCTGTTTACCCAACTAATAGACAACAATTGTAGGGGCAAAAATAAATATAAAAACAATAAACATAATAGCAAAGAAGAGCTGTGGGTGGTTGGGGCCATAAGTGACGCCCCGTCACAGGAAGCAGTGAGTGTTGTATTGTCTGCTGCTAAGAAAATAAAAATTACAGACTTTATGAAGCCTGTTATCAACATCGGTGTCACCCCTCTGTCACAATCTCAAGGCCTGCTATTAGAAGAGAGTAATCAATCCCTGAAATGTAGCCCCGCTAACAGGAGGAAAATTACAACGCAATCCATCGTACACTCATCAGGCTCATCAGGTTCACGTGTTGGTCACTCCATAAAATCAAGTGTAATCAACAAACATAGCGGGGGTTGACGCAGCATTCAGCAGAAGGAGGTGCATTTTAAAATGGGCAAATCTGCTGGAGCAACTTCTTGGTTTAGACTTGCATCAACCGTGTCAACAGGGTAAACAGTGTCAATAACAGGGCTGTATACATTGAAGCTCCTGTTCTGGTGGAAGTAGACATGTACAAGCCAGAAGACTCCCTTATCTTACAGGGGATGAAATCGATCCTCCTTAGCCCTTTTGGGTCGCACAAGCGTAGTATGAGCAGAATTAACAAGAGGGGTACCATGTCGGATTATAATCATTTTCTGAGTCGATTTTCCGCCGGATCTACGGACTCAAGCTTACCCAAATATGATCATTACCAATCCACTTAATGATAATATCTGGAAAAAATTCTCCATTCTACCTGGGTCTTTGCATCCAACAGAGGAAAATGCCATAGCAGAGGCAGAAAATGAAAGGGGCAGGTCATTCGTTAATATTAGCAATTCCGCCTGGCCGATTTCGTCACTCTGGGACTCTCTTATGCAACTAGGAAGTGATATCTTCACCCTTAAATTTCATTCTGATAAATTAAAGCTTCAGGTGGATTTACTCAATGTGTTAGCAGTTCATGTCATTGGAATAGATAATAAACTAAAGGCGCTAAATGAAATGGTTCTTAAAGTTCATGCCGATCCTGCCACCAGTTATAATACTTGCTCGTGCTTGTCCACTTTTGATCTGCTGACCTCTGTTCAATCCATTTTAGCTACTATTTTGGAGGAAGTTAAAGGTCATAGATCTGAATCTGATGCTCCACTCAACGACACGCAGTAAAGATGAGACAATGCAGGAGGTGCAACCGAAAGTATCATCAGTTATGGCTGAGCACGAGAACAAACGGGCAGCGATTACAAACAAAGTCGCCTCACTTAATGAATTATCATCTGGCACCGGGCAGGCAAATACCATTCATCGGTCTGTGGGGCCACAAATTCCCCATCTCTTGCACCTCAAAGCTCGCTTTCAAAAAGGGAAGGAAAAGAGCAGAGAAAAGCAAGAAAAAATCAGGGTAACCGATCAGGCCAAGATATGGTTGATTTGGATATACCCCCTTTGCAATCACCAAGTTCTTCCGCCCAGGCTGAAACATTCGCACTTTCAGAAGCCTCCAAAAAAGTAAACCTGTCACCAGTAGGAAAGCCAAATTATCCAATCTTTCAAACTAATACTGTTCCAAAGGTGGGATAGATGCAAGCTTGGGTGGATCAAAATAAACAGGAACCATCTACTAACTCGCATGTTCCATGCCAGAGTCAACTAACCTCTCATCTCAACCTGCCGGTCCTTAAAGGGTATCTTCCCTCCATGATGCCAGTAGTGCCTATCTTGATGCCTCCCAGGGATAGCGCTGATATCATAATTCCCAAAGAAGAAGCACGCTCACCTGTCAGCAATTTGACCGGTGTCATGAGGCCCAAATGTATGACAAAGCAACAGGCAGCCCAAAATTCTAAGGCATAGGTGACCTTGTGTCTTCGTACGCGAAACAGCCTTTACAACGAGGTAAATACATTGCATGCATTTGCCTCGCATTTTTTTAGCGCGCATTTTTTTACCGCAATTATGCATTTCCATCGCATACCAATACCACGAATTTAAGGTAAATTGGGGGGGGATCTCCCCCCACAAATACATTTTTAAATATAAAAACAATGCGTGGTATTGGAATGCGATGTAAATGCATAATCGCGGTAAAAACATGCGTGCTAAAAACTGCGAGGAGAATGCCTGCAATGTATTTACCAGCATTGTACCATCGTACAACCATTCACACTTACACTTGAAGCAACAGCATAAACCTTTGAATGTGGATTACATTATCCCTAGGGACTTGGAGCACCACCTCTGGGAGCCACAGCAAATGTCTGGTGTGACAACATTCAGGGTCTGAGGCCATCGGCAGACCTTGTTTGCAAATGAAGAAACTTGAGATGCTTCTCAGCTCTGTGTCCAAAGGCAAACACATTATTCTCAAAAGAAGTGCCATACTTAAATTGACTGGTACATTAAAGTGCTTGGAACATATAACTTGTAACTATCTTAAGTTCATAGAATTTAAGCCCCACCCAACATTGCAAGGCATGGATATTACTGTGATCTCCTGGTCTACCCAGGAAATACCGAGTCTTGGGCAGTAAAGGTATTGCACTTAAATGAATTAAAGACCTTTCATCTTGCTGAAATTCCATCCCTATCCAGCGGACCGCTGGGTGGCTGGTCAATTACCTTTCAGTTATGGTTCACACCAGAACCTTTTTTATATAAAGCTGACACACCTTTTTATCTCTGCCTTAAAATGATGAACAGCACAAGGCTGGGTATTATCAACTTTTACAATAACATTCCTTCTGATAATAGAGATTGTGTTTTGTCTAGGCTGGAGCTGGACACAGATTCCCTCACACTAAAAGCGGCAAAGAATTGGGCTTGGTGTGAGGGTATTTTAATGTCCATCTTTGCTCTACTGCACTTCAAGATGCTTGTGGGCTTTTAGATGTAGATGGAAGCCTACAGACCCATTTTTCACATGACAACTATGAAAGCAGTCTCAATTTTATTAAGACTAAGTTAAACATGGGGTTTATTAATAAATCTTGCCCCTTTTTTGAACACGTATGTGGGCAAGGGAGAAGGCTCTCTTATAGATTTTATCATTTTAGCAACTAACAACAAAGGGTCTTAGGTCCCGCAGCAGGAGATTAGAAACAGACAGTTTTGCTAGGAGCATTAATGCCATCTTTTGCTCCTCTGCAAAACTAGGCAAAAGATCTGTCCGTGACATGTAAAAAATGTATCAGGCTAAATGCTTAATTGTGCCCACTTATGTGGCAGGGATCTGGGGAATCAGCGAAGAACCTGCCTACAGATCACTGAAAATAGGGTTACCCTTTGTCTGCTGTCACTCCCCTAATGTACTGCTACTTATATTTGCCTCAAGGACCTAGGGTTATTTCCTTTGGAGGATAAAATACGGACTCGCCCATTCATGTTGTGACACTGAGTCTGGAACAACAAGGCACCAGCTTTAAATAGAGCGATAATCGAAGACTGACTGTCCCTGGATCATGGTCTTGAAGCAATGAGGAACATGTGTTGTACACTGTACGGTGTTGAATGGCGGGAAGAAGCTAGAACTTTGCAATCTGTCATTTCTTACATCTCTCTGTCCCCTAATGATAGTCTCCAGCCATTTTTCCTATTAAATGCACAGTCCCATAGGAATTTCCTTCTGTTGAGGTTTAGACTAAACCTTTTTCACAGGTTAGTAGCTTTTCCCTACTCTAAGAATTGGGAGTGCAACCCTGATTCATGCCCCTGTGACAAGGTTTCTGCACAAAGCATTTAAAACATAATGTTTTTCTGCATCTTTATTCTAAACCACTATCAAAGACCTTCAAAACAAAATTTCCATAAGACATTGCACACAGGCATTTTATTTTCTCCAACGTTTAGCAACCAATGAAATAATAGCGACAGTCTATACTTATCTTAGACTTGTAATGAAAATTAGGAAGACTCTTGAGCTTGATCATAGATAACGTTTTTGGGCCTATTCTCGATTTGTGGTGCCATGTCATGGTGACTCTTGGAATTAGTAGGAGCACATAGCGGATCTTCTTGTTGGAGGTTTTGGTTCTCTACTCCTTGGACTGGTTGTTAGGTTAATGTGCCCTTTGTTCAGGAGGGTCTTGCTTCTGAATTCGCACCTTTGAATATTATTAATTTTTCTAATTCTGAAGATTGCTGAAAACCAGGAGCTCCCAAAGTTTTATATTGTTTTTTAATTGCATTATCTCTATTATATCATGCTGGGCCCCCATTGATTTAAAGTTGCCCCCAAACAGTTTTGCTACCAAATGCCTAGCACTCTCAGCACTTCATCTATTTGAGGCCTTCAAATCAATTCATCCTGTAGGATAGTTCTCCGTTTACTTTGAGGCATGTAGGAGCATCATCTGGGTTTGAGCCGTGGTGACTGGGTTCCACCCACAAAGTATTATACGTATATTGATTTTTAGTTATTGTCATATTGAAATCTTGATCATGTACTATTAAAAGCCATCTTGAATAAATACTCCATAGGACTTTGCACAAAGGTCTTTTTTCCTCAGCAATGAGCAATTAGCACCCAAGGACATATTAGTAATAGCCTATATTTGTCTTAGACTTGTGATCATGCTCAGGAAGACATATGATCATGATTTCTGTCAATATGTCAGGACTTGGCTTGATTCGTGGTGCAACAGTGAGGTGTTCCTTGCACTAGTAGGAACACATAGCTGATCCGTTTATTTAAGGTTTCTGTACTTACTTTTAGGTCTGGTCACTTGATCAATGAGTATATCTGTGTAGGAGGGCTTTAAACTAGAATTTGTATTTTTGATTGTCCGCAAAATACTTCCAAACTGTGAAGTGTGTTGAAACTGGGAGACGCCAAACATTATATTGCTCTCGTCTGAATTCATTTAAACTATTTGTATTGTTTTAACCTCCCTCGATATTATTGCATTGTAATGTATTTTATTGTACTTTTATGGTCTATTTTAAATTAGATAGCAGAAAGTTTTGAAATTTTATTCAATTTAACTCTTTCAACATTCACATTTTTGGTTTCCCTTACCAGATTTCGATTATTTTGGTGTATTTGTGCTCTTTAGTTTTTTATCTAGTTTTCTAAACTGGTTTGGGGGTTTAATTGCATTGTTTTAGTGACTTTCGAATTGTTGAATTGCTTAAAAAAAACACATTTCTCTGGAGAATTTAATTTTTTGTGTGTCACAACTATCAGGGTGGAGGACAGATTCTCTAAGAACTTGGCATTAGACTGACATGGGTGTTTTTTTACTAAGTTGGGGATGAAAACCACTCTACAAATTAATAACTCACTTTCTGAGAATGGATAAAGGAACACAGGTGTGGTGACATGCCTTTTTTTCAGTGGGGTCTGTGTCTTAAGTATCTTCTGATGTTCTGCCACTGCTGTACATTCTTACCCAGTCAGATCTGGAGCTGAATATTGTCTATAATACATCCATTTTGAGTTTCTGATATAAGTATACCGGGGCCAGTGGTCTTAAGTAGATGTTGAAGAGAAGTGGTAACAAGGGTGACCACAAAACAAGGAACAATATCAGGGATGCTGCTGGAGGAAAGCTTTGTAGTATTAAGTCCTCATTGAAGTTTAATTGAAGCTGACTCTGGTGATCAGTCCATTGGGGAGTTCACAACACATAGTTTTATTAATTCAGGGCCCAAAAGCAATGGTGTTCATTGCAGTTTTAGTGGTCAGTACTTTATTACACAATATTGGGAAAACAGACAGCCTCCAGAACATTGTCAATGGTGGAAAACGCTATCCAGGATACATAACTTTGAGTATCCCAATCCATTGTGGAAGGGTGCATTTAAAAAAATAGCAAAGTGTGGGATAACTTTGAAGTGACAAACCATGTTTGAATTAAAAAAAAGTTATCAAAGTTTAAAAAGGACCAACTGTCTCCAGACGCAGGGCTTGTTTTTGAGTCCCTAATAGAATATGCCTAATGGGAGACAGCCATCTTTAAATTATTATTTAATAACGAAAATAAGCTGCTAATTTATGAATTTCAGTAAAAAGAAACAAATAATGGTGTCCAATGTATCTCCAATAATTTCTGTTCCACACCAGACCTTCAGGGTATAGAGCAGATACATTTTCATATCATGATTCTAAACAGAAATTATGTATATTTTGAGAGGATGAATATAGACATTCTGATTAAATGTTATCTGTTATTAAGATTATGGTGTGGCTTATCGACTTCTGTTCCATTGACTCTGGTCTGAAAGGAAACAGTGACACCACTGTCAGCATGTGCCTTTAGACCTGATCTGTCAGCATGTGCCTTTAGACCTGATCCACTTTCAAAATTGCTCCAGTAAAGGCTTGTGGTCTACACTGTTTCCTGTAGCTTAGAGATCAAGAAGAATTAGGATTTCTGGGTGAACGACATCCCATGGGAAGCATGGGTAATGACATGTCCCTTCAATAAAACACGTTCTCAAGATTGGAATGATATGACCCCTTATACAATTATCCTTAATGAGTCTTGCAGCAATGTTTTGAACCATCTACAGACCTTTCATTAATTTACCTGAAAAGCATGATAACTTTTACCCAACAGATCTGCTAACAGCCATTGGCTCTGTGACCACCTTCACATTACAATCCCTGACCAGTTCCTCTTTTTCCTATTTTAAAAATGTATTTAGGCCTCATACCACCAAAGATACTGCCATCTCAGGTGAACATTTAAGGGGGAAGACCATTCTTGCACCTGATGCACTTGCGGTGGCCCCACCACACCAAACTGGGCTAAAACACTTGTACCACTTTGGTGTTAGATGAAATCATAGGACAGATCTACTTTCTGGGACCAACACACCACCACTCCATCTCAGGAAATCAGCCCAAATAGCCTCCGCCCCTCCCAAGGTAGGCCCCAAATCCATCCCACAAATCTGATGAACAGCCTTGAGCCAATCTTCCAGGGAAGGAGGTGTTGGATCCAACCAACGTTTACATATCTCTATTCTGGCCAACAGCACAAGATAAAAAATCAAACATCTCTGAGTTCTCTCCAGAAGGCAAAAAGAAGCAGTATCCACTCCCAACACCGAGTTCAACTCAATTCTAAGTTCCAAAATCTCCAAGATAAGATTGCACAAAATGTCCCATCATCCATGGATCAAGGGGCAGGTGGCAAACATGTGCTTGTCGTTTGCTTTGGGGTGACCACATCATCTACATCTAGTGATCGGGTTCTGAACAAATCTAGCCAGCCTTTGGGGAGTCCAATACATTCTATTGAGTTCCTTCTTTCCATGAGAATTTTTCCTATTGGCCAGACGTTACCCATGGTGACTCATGTTTAAAAAAAATCATTAATTGGTCCTTGATATTACCAACTTTTTGATCTATTCCCAAAATGTCATACCTAAAATCCTGAAATGGACAGAAACAAAGCAGGATTAGAGATTTGTTGAAGATCGAGATTAGCCTGCAAAGAACACATTCAAAGATAACCCTAGCAGAGGAAGTGATACGCTTTAGTTAGACATGTCAATAGTAGGGCAGTTCTTATTGATCACCTAAGCCTATTTGGCATTCAAACATTATTTCACTCCTGGCTTTGTCCTTCTGTTAAGAGAGGACAGCTTTACATTTTTCGCCCATTATGATGCAAAAGTCCCTGAATCTGTACAGTCTTGGAGGTTCTGTCACTTTTTCAGCCTATTTTTAAAGCTAAGAGTTCCACCTGACTGGTGTCATGGATTGTATTTATCCTTTATGGAATGGCCACTCTCATAGCAAGCTTCAAATGTGCTAGAGCTGAATGCAGGGAACAAAGAATTTACACCTTTGGTGACAAGATGAAGTTTTGTTGAACCCACTTCTGCCTCTCTTTTATAGGCCTTTACTCACAAAATAAAAGCATTTAAGAAGCAAAGATTCTTAGTGAACCTCAAGCTATTCTTAATTGTTGCTCCGTCTAAAGCCTGCTTCTTGAAACTGAATGTGATTAATAAAGCCCTTTTGCTCCTACTGTAGACTAATCTGATATTACTGATGCTTTGAACTCTAAATGACACATTTATGGGCATTCCAAACACTATGGTGAACGTGGTTATCTATCAGCACCGGCATATAATTCTCGATTCCGGAACCTTTGACAGTCTACCAAGTGGTGGTGCTGCCTGTCTAATTTTAAGATAAGCATTACATCAGAGTGTTTGATAATTCAAAATATATTACAAATTAATAATACCTGCCGCCCAGGCTATTCTTATAGCTTTAAGTGGCCTGGAGAAGTCTGAATTGTCACACTTGCAAGAGGGACAACGAGTGGTGCAAGTTGCTTTGGCCTCCTAAGAAGGGCCCTAGAACTTACATTTTTACAAATTAAGCACTGTATAAAATACATTATAAAACAAACCAATACAATTCTGAATTTTTACAGATCGGGGATTTTTTAACATAGACTTAAAAAAAGCCAGAATCACATTTATAGCATATAAAAGTTAACTGCTGGCACACAGGAGTGGATCTTCAAAAGATGTACACAAGTACATTTGCCTTCGGTTCATCCAATTTTATTGTCTAATAAAAAAGAAGTCAATGAAATGTAGAACTTGCATTAACGTTTCTTCTGAGTCTATGATTTATTTCGCTTCTATATTTTATGTAGTTTTTCAAGTGAACTCATTTAGATTGATTCATTCGTTAATATTGGATGAAACTATGGGTCTAGACTTTGACTAGAGCGAAGCAGTGCAGTCTCATTTCGCAACCACAGCCGTTCTCCAAACCTGCTTCATAACGATCCCATAAATGTGATCCACGCCTTTCCAGGAATGTTTACAAAGATGATGACGTAACCATGCCACTAAATAATAAAGCACTCACTCATTCTTTTAAGGTCACCCAGGAGCTTGGCACTGACCCATGAGAGCAGGCAATGTTCTGGGAAAGGGAGCTCCATAAAACAAGTTGAACAGCTTCACAGAATCAGTCTGGTAGATTTCTGTACCGTGGAACCATTGCTAAGGATTATGGGTTGGGCGTCATCAGTGAAACAAGCATTGGCAAAGCCAATAGTCCTCGCCTACTAGAGGTATTGTCTCTGTCAATGTTTTTAGCCATGTTCTCGCATGGCTGAAAGTAAAGCCAGCTGACAGCGTCAAAGTGCTTTTATTCATTGCTGGCAGGAGGGAGAAAAGGCCACGTGGGAGGCAACATCAAGGGAGGGCGCATGGAGGGATACAGAAAATGCAGGGTGTGAGGAAGAAAGTGCTGTGCCGCGTCAGCGGGGTCTGCGTCATAGTGCTTTTTTTATTGCGAGGTGACAGGTAACATGAAGGGGTGGATAAAAACAAGAACTATTAGACACCCAGCGGTGCTCGCATCTTAGCGCTTAGTGCCAATATCGGCAACACTCGCCATCCCCCCATACAGCAATCTCCTAGAGAAATAACCAGACAAGACACCTTCTTTGTGGAGAAAACTGCAGCAGGTTTATTAGCATTACAAATATGCCAACATGGTGGGTTATCTTACGGGCGATCCCAAGGCAGGCAGCCCCTCGCCGCCTGCCACCTGATGAGCCAAATTACACCGTGGCCCTGCCAACGGTGTTTGCCATATTTTGGGGGAGGGAAGACCCTTCCCACCGGTGGACTAACAGCCCACGCCCCTGCTCACGCCCCATAAGGGGGCGGAGCCTGCCAGGCAACCCCCGGTTGCTCAGGTCCACAACCGCCCGTAGGACTAACGGGGCGCCGTCGCTCGAGCCATCCGTGCGAGGCGGCCGCCTGGAGATTTGGGGTCAATCCCAGGTAGGAAAGCATTGCCATGGCAAAATTGACTATGTACACCAAAGTCTTGATTGTAGCACCCCCACTGAATCGATTGCTCACCGGCCCGCATCAAATTGGATAGAGGAGGTGGGATGTCACTGCTCCCTGAAACAGCTTGGCGCTATTTCGACCCGCAACAACCCGAGGCGACGTAACTGACTTCAGGCTGCTGGACCCGGCACGACCCGCAACGAGCAGCACAAAATCCTTCTGCTGCCTGTGCCGGAAATGAGAGGAGCGAGGAGGGGGAAGCGCCTCTAATGCTGCCACCCTGAACAAGTGAACGGAAGGAGCTCACTCTCAGCTGGCTCCCCCTCCCTCCAGCCCTGGCACCCACCGTGGCCAGGAGCTGGCAGTATCGGTGGTGCTGGCCCGTGTACCCGTGAGTTAACCTCGAGACACGCGTGGTTCACCGTCTGCCGACACCCGCAAGCCCTAAGCCCACGAGGGTGGACTGACGCGCCAGCAGCGGCACCGCATGCTGCACACCATACTAAAAGGCCCCCCTGCGGGG
Organism: Calotriton arnoldi; assembly: GCA_963921515.1. Lineage (NCBI taxonomy): Eukaryota > Metazoa > Chordata > Amphibia > Caudata > Salamandridae > Calotriton > Calotriton arnoldi. Next base: position 1,407,148 of record CAWUFW010002526.1, read on the forward strand.
CCAGGAGGCTGCCCCAGGTCGGCGCATATCCGAGCTAGCGTAATGCGCAGCTCCCCAGTGAAAAACCCGGCCACCACCTGACGGTTTTCGCACCCATCGCTCCAAAATCGGAACCCCCCGCCGCCCATGAAATCGGCTCCGCCCCCTCATCATACGCAAGTCCGTGCCCCACCAGCAATCGGACCCGCGCCCCTGGCCCCACATGCATTGTTCCCAACGTGGCCCGGTGACCCGCCCATACCAAGCCAAGGAAAGCCCGCGGCATAATTTACTTCAGGCTGCTTCGAGCACTGTTCATCCGCTCGCACTCCCTATTTTGATATTTTTTTTTTTTTGTGCATATTTGCATATTTATAGAGCGCGAACTCGACCCGAAGTTATTGGAGCGCTTACACGAGCACCGTATTTACATTACACATTCAGGCACGGGGAGATTAAGTGATTTGCCCAGAATCCCAGGATGTGGACGCGACCCCGAGGCTCGAACCCTGGTTTCCAGCACCAAAGTCGGCAGTCTAGCTGACGGACCACATCCTTTCCCCCATGCAGCCCCCTCCCCCGTTCCTGATTCGGCGCCTGCCTGCCTGTTGAGCCCCCTCCACTGCTGGGAAAAGCGGGTAGAACCAGCGCCTGGGATGGCCACACTACGGTAACCCATAGCGGCAAGTTGGATGTAGCAGGCAGGTGAGGCGGGGTTCGAGCGCTACCGGGCGCCGAATGCAGGAAGAAGTGTCCCAATGGCGGACACAGTGGGTTGGGAACACTGTGGGCAGCGAGGGTTGCGCGTGGGCACTGACCCCACAGACTGCTGAAATTTGGGCCCGGATCCTCCGGACAGATTCGGCCGCAGGGGCCGCACACCAAACCCCCCGTTAAACCCGGAGCCTAGGAGCCGTGCGGGAGGGAGCCTCTCGCGCATGCTGCCCTCCGCCCGAGCAAAACGGCCCACTCGGGCCTTGGCCACCATTCTACACGTGGGCCGTGGCCCCCCGAGCAGCTCCGGCTAGGAACCACACCTCCCCCCCCTCCAAAATAGAAGCGTGTCGGCCCGCCTCGAGCCGGAGACACTGCAAAGAACGGTGCTCGCAACTCCGCTCCCCCATCCATCCCCGACCCACACCGAGCCCACTCGGGGCCGGGCCCTGGCTAGCCCCACGGTGCTGGCCCGTGTCCACTGTGAGTTGCACAACCCCCCCCCAAGGCGGACCGCAGACATGGCCGGGCCACCCTGCCCTAGACAATACCCCTGGCGATGTGGAGCCCGGGCAGGGGGTGGAGGAGGGGGGGTAACGCTCACCGCATGCTGTACAGCTCCTTGGACACGTCTAAACGGCGTCAGGTGAGTGGGCAAAGAGGGCGTCCAGTGGGCGGTGAGAGGTATATGTACCTCACCCCCGCCCTCTCTGCCCGGAAGTGACGCGGGACACCGGACCCCTGAGGGTCCCAACCAGTGGGAGGCTCCCTCCTGTGCCATCTTGTGGCACTAAGGCGGCCGCCCTCTTAGCGGGTCTCCTTCGTGGACCCCGGGCAGCCTGCATTTATTTTGTTATAGGGGTGCTGTGGCACCACGGATAACAAAGGGGGCAACACAAACAATGGATGGAGGGTGGTTTGGTGGACAACACGGACAATGGAGGGAGTGTAGGGGGATTATCAACACAGAAAACAGAGAGAGGGTCGGTTGGACAACAGGAACAACAGGGAGGGAAGGAGAAGTCTCAACACGGAAAATGAAGGGGGTAGGTGGGATAAAACGAACAATGTTGGGACATCTGAATGGGGAAACACTGACAATGGAGGGAGGCTGGGTGAGGGGAAATACAGGCAACGGAGGGTGGTCGGATCGGGCTGAGAATAAGCAGGCGGACAATGGAAAGTTGGAGGGAGGTGTTGGGAGTAAGCACACGGACAACAAAAGATGGGAGTGGGGACTGGAGGCAGGCAGACGGACAGCGGAGGGGCGGCAGGCCAGAGGAATATGGAGGGGGGAGAAATAAATGGAGAGAAAGCTGAAAAATACGTGCTCACAGAGTACTTAAACACAAAGAACTAAATATAGCACATAAAACAATGAGCAGTGGAAGGATACAAGTAATGCATCCATGCTACGGGGAGGGGCAAACACACAAAGAGGTAGGAAGCCTACAGCAGCAGACCAATAAAAAGCAAGAAAAAAGAATGACAATGAAGCCAAGCAATGGGTGGTCTCTAAGCCCTCTGTTGGAAAACACAAAAAGTCTCTCAAGAGACAGCACATACGCTGCCTAAAACCAAACCTAACAAGGACTGACTTGTATATTTAAGGAAGTATATTGCTATTGTGGAATAACCTACAATTAAATGCCAGCTCACCAGTGATAACAGTCATAGCAGACCAACATGGAGTGCATTATTGGGCACTCTACCAGTTTGCACAATCCCTCAGGTTTCCCATTCTCTCATAGAAACCAATTTCTGAATAATATGCAAAACACACGTATTTATCACCCATGTATGATGTAGTTTGCAAAGTTTTTTTAAGGTTCACATGTGACATATATCTAGAACAGACATTTAGTTATGCATGTATATAGTGGTTCGACAGACGCTTAAGCATGAATCTGTATTTATGTGTGTACTCTATGAAACATATGTATACATTATTTTCCACATTATTATTGTCCACATATGTGGGCAAAGTGAACATTTACAGGGGAGCGTCAGAGGAGTGAACATGGGTGTATACATTTTTGTGTCCACCCAAAATTTGGTCCATTTTTGTGTATTTGCAAATATTTTTCATTTCTGGACGAGGAAAATAACCTGTTAGAGGGATGGATAATTACGCCAGTGCTTCCCGTTTGCTGGGGACAATTGAATAGAATAAAAAAAGGGATAAGATGCTATAGAAAAGAAAACATGTTCACAACTTGGCCAACAGTAGTGAATAAGTATAATATTTTATAGCTCCTATCAATACCAAAGTCTATAGGTGATGGGCATCTTATTCAGCTGCGGCTACTCCACTAAGGGGGAGGAGCGGCGCCCCACTGCTTCGCAGCAGTATAACAAAATAAAAATAAAATGATGCAACAGGATGTTATTATCATTTTATTTTACTCTACAGAGCCAGGTTGGGCGGGTCAGGGCTTCTGCACAGTGTAGGAGGAGGAGTGGTATATGCACCTTAAGTGCACATGATGGGGAGAGGAGTTGGCCTAACGGCTAGGGCGGTCGACCTCGAATCTGGGGAACTGGGTTCGAGTCTCGGCAATGACGCTGAACATCCTGTGATTCTGGGCAAATCACGTAATCTCCCCGTGCTTAGCAAAAATGAATGTGTCCTCATGTAATGAAACTGGTGCTATGTAAAGCGCTCTGATACCCAATTCGGGTCAAGTTCGCGCTATATAAAACTCCGTAAAATAAAAAAAATTAAAAAAATGGTTTGGCCGGCCATCTTGGGCCGGCCAAACAGTCATGTGCCCTTAGCATGTTCTTCACCGGGCTGTAATGCAAAGCCTGGGTGGAGATCATGCACAGGCTCGCAGACTCTGTCTGAGCACCGAACCGGTGCGCTCACACCAATTACGACACTGCTGTCATGGTGAAGACATGGCTTGGCAGTTCGGGCTGGACTGTTCCCATGAGGCACAGGGTCAGACTGATTTGCATATGGCCATGTCTGAACTGGGGTGGTGGAGTGAGCTAAAGAATGATGATGGATTAAACCCAGATCAGTTGACTGGGGGTGAGTGTTTGATTTGCTCAAACGCTCCGTCCATCATCCCCTTTGGTATCGCTTTGTTCGCCCTAAGTTGGCAGGGTATGCCCAGACGTGGGTCCCTTGCTCACTTTGCCACTGGATTCAAGATAGCCTGGCTGATGAGGGTTATGAACCCGAAACCGGTCCCAGGATGCTTGTTTCCGGTCCAGGGAAGACATGGCTTGGCAGTTCGGGCTGGACTGTTCCCATGAGGCACAGGGTCAGACTGATTTGCATATGGCCATGTCTGAACTGGGGTGGTGGAGTGAGCTAAAGAATGATGATGGATTAAACCCAGATCAGTTGACTGGGGGTGAGTGTTTGATTTGCTCAAACGCTCCGTCCATCATCCCCTTTGGTATCGTCATGGTGACAACAGCAGCGTGATTGGCTTAGGGGAGCCTGGGTGCTTCCTGCTTCCGGGAGCGAGGAAGAGCAGAGGACGGCGAGAAGCGTGCATATGAACAGTTAAGTAATCTTTATTTTTATTTTTCATCTCTCCCACCCCACCACCCCCATCCTGCAGCAGCCACCATTGATCTTATTGCTGGCACAATGAAGGAGGAGGGGGATTACCAGGTTAGAGTTAGGGTTTTAGACATCAGTGCAACTTTTGATGCAACATTTCAAGGAACAGACGCCGAGCAGTCCACATGATGAGGCCCAGACTGGAACACTACAATCCCCTGTAAGGAACTGTGAAAGACTGCAGGAACAAGTATATTCTTTAGTTTTTGGCTACAAAAGAAATGTAACGTTTTGAGCATGAGATAGTGGTAGACTGTGTTGAAGAAGCTTTTGTGGGTTAGACACAAACATTAAAAATTAACTGTGTTTTCGACTTTTTGTGCCTGATTCACAGAGGTATTTTCAGCTATAAAAAATACATCCATCTATGCCTGCCCGAAATTCACAAAAGGATTCCGGGCAGGCCAATATGAGGAGAAATCCTCAGGCTTCAATCCCACACAAGGGGTGATGAGTGGGTATCAGAAGGCATGGTTTGCCTTGTAGTACTGTCAAGGGCCACAAACAAGTACTTTTTTGGACATTTGCACACTGAAATCTGACTCTTCCTCAACATGTAAATGGTTGGAAAGGTACTGCAGCCTAGTGCTCGAGTAACGCCCTTGACAGGATGGGAAGGGGAAGGGATCACCCCCAGAGTTGCCTGGTCGTGGGGAAGGGTTTATTCCATAGTGGAACATGTTTCCCAGCAGAGAAAGAAAGAAAAAGTGTTTTTGCACATTCTGGTGTCCGTCCCACTGTGTGGAATTGAAGCTATATATTTGTTACTAAACACAGTAACTGAAGTTTTACCTTCCAATAATTGTTTGCAGTTGCTTTACATCCACAGTTGGGTAAAACCAACCCACTCTAATCAACGTTTCTGCATAATTGGCTGGCAGTGGACTTCCCAACCTTAAATAAAGGACACAAGTGGCTTGAAAAAAGTATTAACGATTTAAAGTCAAAAGGGTGATCCATCTAGCACCTCACAGTCAGTTATTATTAGAGGCTAATCGAAGGTGCCAAGCTGTGGTGGTTCAATCTGATAAAAGAAAAAGATGTGACCCAAATACCACTCCGCTAATAATTCTTCAAAATTGGATATTGTTTCAATTTTCCTCTAAGCTTCTACATCACTCTTAAAAACATCATAATTCGTGGCTTAGATGTATACATAAGAAGGAAGTAAACTTTTCCTTGAATACTTAGGGCCAGATGTACAAAAAAGCCTGTTTCCGATTTCCTAATTGTGCATTTTTGCAATTCGCAATTAGGAAATAGCAAACAGCTACGTACAACAGTGTCTCAGACACTGTTTGCGATTCCCAATGGGTCGCAATTGGACCTGCCTCATCAATATTCATGGGAAACGACCATAACAACGCGGTCAAAACACCGCAGTACATTTAGATCGCTGCTTTTACAACGCAAGTCGTTACCACGACTTGCACTGGAGGGCGCTCTAGACTAAGGAATAGTGTGATTTACTATTCCAACACCTTCCCTACTGTACGTAGGCTGGAGTTGGAATAGTAAATCATACTATTCCTAAGTCCAGCGCCCTACAGCGCAAGTCGTGGTAACGACTTGCGTTGTAAAAACAGCGATGTAATGTACCGCGATCTAAATGATCGCGTTGTTACATCATACATCCAGATTTATGAGGTAGGTCGCAATTTGCGACCCATTGAGAATGGCTACAATCACGGGGATCGTGGCCTGCTGGAGTTAGCAGATCACCATGTCTGTGACTGCTTTTTAAATAAAGCAGTTTTTTTAAACATGCAGCCCGTTTCCTTACAGAAAAACAGGATGCATTTAAAAAAGTTTTCTTTTCATTTTTTGTGTGTGGGAAGTGGTCCATGGGACCACTGCCTGCTCTGAAAAAATGTTGACACCCCTATCCCCATTACCGTTTGCGAATGGCTTACCACCAACTTGAAGTTGTTGGTAACTACAAATGTTTTGCAGCTGCATTCCCGGTCGCTAAAATTCCTACAATACCAGTGCGACTCGCTATTAGGAAGGGACGCCCTTAACACTCCCCTTTCTAATAGCGACTCGCAAACCCTATTTTGCGAGTCGGTAATAGGTTATCGACTAGCAAAATAGGGTTGGTACATGGCAAAAAGCATTTTACTGGTCGCAAACGGCCCGATAGGCCTTTTGAGTCCGATAAAATGCTTTGTACATCTGTCCCTTAATTTGAAGCAGTGAAGTGTGCCCTGTGAAAATTATGAACAAATTATCCTTGTGTCCTGAATGCTGTCACATTCTGCAAGCTGGGTTAGCACTCTGTGCTCTCCATAGACAGATGTTCTGAAAAGAAGCCACAGTGATATGTAGAGTAAGTATGTGAAAAGTTTTTTCTTAGCTTTTGGTCATGATACCCCTTCTTAGATAATGACTGCTTAGTTGACAATGGAAATGCAGCATATACCAAGGACCATGGTGCTGAACAAAACAGACTTGGGGCCAGATGTACAAAGCTTTTTTCAAAGAATCAGGCCGTTTGTGACCTGAAAAAAGCACTTTAAAATGTACAAAGCCCTATTTGCGATTCGGTAAGCTATTACCGAATCGCAAATTGGGTTTGTGAGTCGATATTAGGAAGGGGCGGGGTAAGGGCTTCTCCTCCTAATAGCGAGTCGCTGTGGTATGTATGAATGTTTTGCGACCGGAATGCAGTCGCAAAACATTTATATTTTATTGACTTAGTGAAGGAGGTGGTAACCCTTTCACAAAGGGGAAGGGGCCCCTAAGGGACCCTTTCTCCTTTGTGAATGTGGGCGCCAACATTTTTTAAGAGCAGGCAGTGGTCCCACAAACCACTGCCTACTCTTAAAAAATTAAAAGAAAACTTTTAATTTTTCTTCTTTAAATGCATCCGGTTTTCCTTTAAGAAAAATGAGCTGCATTTCACAATTAAAAACATGATTATTTTAAAAGCAGTCGCAGACTTGGTGGGTGGTCTGCTGACCCCAGCAGGCTACCATCCCTGTGAGTGCAGGCCATTCCCAATGGGTCGCAAATTGCGACCTGCCTCATGAATATTAATGAGGCAGGCCCCTTGCGCCCCATTGACAATCGCAATCAGTGTAAAACACACTGTTGTACGAAGCTGTTTGTGATTTCCTAATAGCGAATCGTAAAACTTTTCTTTTAGAAAATCGCAAACGGAAGTCTATGTACATCCGGCCCCTGGAATCTGTAATTTTCTAAGCAGCAGCCCTAATATTCAAATTCAAATGGTACTTTTCTGTCTTGCTAAAGTTTTAGAGATTGTCCAAAAGCCCAGACCCAAAAGCCTTTTACATCATTCACATGTCAGTTATGTATATTTATTGTGTTATAAGTCTGTAAAAATATGGTTGAAACTGAGCAATAAATTAGAATTTTCAATGTGTGATAAAAAACGATGCCAAGTTGTTCAGCTGGTGCATGGTTCTGTTACAATAAGCACATAGATGTTGTGGTGGAAGAAAAAACATATTTCTAATTTGTCTTATGGATTAGTATTTGCCTTTGGTGGTCTAAACATTTAGCATATTGGGAAAGTGACTAAAAGTAAAGTAGGGGCTGTTGTCCTCACATGATATGAAAAATGCTTGCAAGAACTACAGGTTCTACGCATGCTAAGTAAAGATTCCCTTCTCTGTGTAATTTGGATAGCAGAAACATTGGAATCTACACAGATGTAGGCGAAAGTAATAAAATTACGCATAGGCGTACAGTAAAGTGTAGGGGTGAGCGAAGGATCACGCTCTGCCGGCGGAGTTCGCTGAGTTTTGCAGAAGCAAGGCAGAGTTTTTTGTCCGGCGCGGCTTTCTAATGTTAGGTTGGTGAGCGCGAGTAAGAAAAATCATCCTCTAGACCTCCTCCTGGCGAGATTTCTCAACGAAGTTGGTCGTGGCAGGTCGCTACTGCTCAAGTTGAGAAATCGGCCACTCGCGTTCAGGAAGCTGCCACTCGAGTAGAAGCAGTGCCGCCTGGGCTGATGCATAGTGCCTTTCGCGCTGATTTTTCTGCACGGGACAAACACCCGGTGCTAAAAATCAGCACTAGCAGCTCAATGTACCACACTCCACCATTCGCAGAACTCCGCCTAGTCGGCAGAGTTTTTGAGCACTTCGCAGAGTCTGTGTAGCAAAACTCCGCAAGCTCCTTTACTTTCAATATGAAAAAATAGATGCTTCCTTAATGTGCAATTGCCAGACAAAGCAGGCTTTTGATTATGTATGTAGTGCTACATTGCGATCATAACAGTACAGTTAAGTACAAAACAATACTACAGAATGCAGCATAGCGAGACGTACATCACGCTACAGAAATAGCATGAGCATGGATTTTTGTGCAAACTAGTGTAATACTGTTCCTCATGTGTGGTGCCTAGTCAATGTAAGTCAGAGAACCACCCACTATCATGGAAATGATAGTGGAAGTGGAACTTACTCAAAAGGAGGGATTCAGAGGGGATCCCGCTTTTCGGAACTAGGGTCCTCACACACCCAGCAAGCTAGGTGTCATGCTTCATCATCTGGACCTGCTCCTCGTTGGGTCGGCGCTGCAATACCCAACGGGCACCCACGAAGGGGCTCTTTGTCGGAGATCTTTTGTTCCTTGCCGTTTGATGAAGTGGGGGTGTGTGGCCCGTGTTGGTGTAGATAAAGTGAAGTAAGTGAGTTAAAAAAGGTTGGATGATCCAGATAACACTTTATTCAGGCTGGTTATCCACCTCAGTAAAAGCATAAAGAGTGGCAGTTTAACTGACGTGCAAGTTCAGTTAAGACTATGCTCATCTCTTGGGGTCAACATGTTTCTTGCCTAGTGGTAAAAAATAATCCGTGGCAATTCTTCAGGACCTAATCTGTGAACAGTAAAACTATCTACACTCAGTGGTGCGGCTATTGGCTAACTACCACAGGTAAACACTACGTCGCAATCCTTCAATAGTGTGGTTCAGTAACCTCCCACTGTCAATAATGTTACTTCAATCGGTACGGCGATTCACTGGGACACCTGGTAGCATGGTGTCCAATCCTGCGGGGATCATGGTTGGTTCACCTACCCTCGTCGCCGGATTTTTGTGCCCCACTTCATTGGTTTGTAAGCATGGAATATTATTTGGTTGAACAATAAAGTAACATTTTTAATTCCCAAAACGTAGGTCTATGTTTTTTCTATGACTTACCATCATTTACTACAAAAACCGTGTACCTACATACACTGAGATCTCCACCACGCTGGTGGAGATCTCTGCATAGAAAAGATGGGCGAGGCAGAGGTCTCCACGCGTAGGTCTGTGAACATTTTTTAGCAGATTGTGAGCAGTACTGCTGTAGCAGTACTCAGTACTAGAAAATGCAGTTTGTGATTAGGCCCCTTAGTGTCTAAATCAATGCTCCCTTATAATTTAGTGACACATTAATTGAGAAGTACATAAAAGATCTAATGCAGCATACCAACATTATATCTCTGTATATGGATCAGTGCGTGCAATGTTTTGACCTCATATTGCTCACCCACAGTGCTTGCCTACTTGCATAAGGAGTGGGTTATGAATACTGCTTATTTTATTTAAAGTGCAAATGTGATTTCCCATTGAACCGTTGAATTTTTAATACTCCCGAACGACAGGAATGCAGTGAAAGATTACAGTTTTTGAAACAAAGAGTTGTAGAAGGAGACATGAAGAGTAAGCGAGGCAGTGGAAGAAATAACTCAACGAGGGAACCTGTCAGAAATGCACTAAAGAAGAAAAGTTGAATTTGAGCAGACAGATGACTTGCAGAGTGTTAGGGCAGGGTTCTAATTACTCAAACATTGACACATGTTTGTCTCGTATACACACTTTTGAGTTTTGGTATACTTTTATTAATTCAGACAAGCACAATCTTCGAGTAGGGTGGACTTCAGACAGGAGAGCTGCTGGTAGGTAGCTGGAGAGCTACCAGCAGCTCACGAGCTGCTTGCTGAAGAAGCGCGCGCTAAAGTGACCTTAATTCACCAACATCACTAATAAATCTCAAACCTAAATTACAGGCCTAGGTCCCCTGACTTGTCTGCTAAACTTGTTTATCAATTATTTTACAAACAGCATCAAGCAAATTGCTGAAGTCCAAAAAAACTTCATCTATTTCCCTTCCTTATACTAAATCCCTACTTGCACGCATTCACCTCTTGATGAAGCCATGGTCATTGAGCGTGTAATACTGCAGCTTCAGCATTTTTTAATATCATAGCCCGCATCCTTCTCAATTATGTCCTTACCCAACTGATCAGGCTTACTGCCTGTACACATCAGTGTCTTCAATACTCTGATCTTGGGAAGCGCAGATACGTCTCCATTTTAAGTATGCTGCGTTGTCTCAAACCCGTCCCAGGCGTGCAAGTACCCCCGTCCTTCTAGGCCATTATGCATCATCCCCTGCAGCCAAACATTCAGGGGACAACAGTTTGTGATGCATAAAGGCAGCAGTTTATTACAAAGCATGGATCATACATCTTGCAACTTACTGTTTGGTCATTCACGACCCATGTTTGTTTATTACATATCACATCTATCACTCTGAATATTGTCCACTGGTTTCCCTCCATTTCTGTCTGACAGCACTGCCCCTGCAAGATGGCCCTTTTGCAGCTATCTCAAGTTCTGTGTGTTCTAGGCTTTCCCTGCTACCGACCTTGTGGGTGGCCATCAGATCCAGCCCTGGCTGCAAGTGCCGTTCCGCTTCCCTGGTCTCTTCCTGCCACTCACCTGCTCCCCATGTCCCTGCCGTGTGGCATTCCAAGGGCAATGGCTGTGCAGCTCTTCTATTTTGGCTGTCATAGTGTGCTGTCACCTGCTTTCCCGTGTCCCTGCCATGAGGCATCTCAAGTACACTATCTGAGCAGCTCTTCAACCTAGTTTATTCTTTTCTCTGTGTCCCCTTTTTGCTGCCACCGCCTCGCCCTCATCCACTGTCCTTATGGCTGCGATGACCCATTCTCATAGTCTGGGTGGGTGGGTGTGTTCCACAGTGATGAGGCGAGATCCAATTGGGGCCAAGGTCGGTCCCTGCCGCTCTTTTGACCCTCCTGGTCCTGTGGAGACTGGTGCCACCTCTGACCACAGTGGGTGCAAGCGGTGCCATGGGTACCCATACAACTAGAAGTTCTTGACAAAGGTCTGTAGATCTTGTAATATAGGCCCTTATATTTTGAGGCAACTTTGGGTGCCAATATTGAGAAGGGCTCCACTACTAGTACAATCTACACCCCAATTGAATTGACTTTGACGTCTTGAAACCAGCACTGGTAAATGCACATCATCTCACCAGGACAGTCCCATAAGAAGCACTAAGATGTTACAGAAATATTTTTGTGGGTGGGGTCCCAGTCATTTGGTGGTTGACTTGTAGGGTCTTTTTGGGCTGCCATGTATTATTCTGGCCTAGTGTTGGATGTGATACCTTTTATTTAAACTGTTTTTAGTGCCAACATGTAACCCAGAGACCTGACTTGTATCTAGTAGCCTTAAATTTGTATTCTTTACCCACCTTTCAAACTCTCAAACTCTTTAGCAGGAGTTTAGCCTTTGCAAAGAACTAGAGGCCTGAATGCTTCTGGAAATATGAGTCAGTCAGAACCCCACAGAATCATTATGACCATAAGGCTAATTATAACAGAGGTCTAGGGCCTAAGGGCCTTTTTATGAGTTTGGCGGTACTCCTGTCAGTCTGCCACCACTGCACTGACAGGAGGACCGCCAAGCCCAGGGGCCTGCCCGCCGGTTTACGAATGTAAACCATGGCGGGTGGGAAGGAGGTGCTGCGGGGGTCTCACAGTGGTGGGTTGGTAGGCTCATCATGTAACACTTTCCTGCATGGTGTGGCATGCATGCCACACCATGCAGGAACGGGGGTGTAGCTACAGGGGGTGCAAAATATGTGCCCCCCCCGCATGCACCCCTAGGCGGCCCAGATCTGGCAGGAGACCCTGTTAGGGCCCCCTTAGTTGCCTCCCCGCCACCCTTTTCATGGCGGGCTCACCGCCATGAAAGGGGTGGTGAAAAGGTAACTTGTAATGCTTCTAAAGATTTATAGAGTGTAGATTGGGTTCTGCCTAGTGTGGATTGGAAGGCATGGTGACATCCTTCCACTTCATTTTTTGCTTTGGCTTCCTGTGCTGTTATAGACATTCCATCATGGCATTTGGAATTTGAGTTTGCGTCAGTGTCCTGAGCGATGTAGTCAGCCAATCAAATTATCTTCAAAATAATCCAATTATTGGGCTTAGTTTGTGATTGTTTTGTTGGTTGTAAGTGCTTTCAATTAGTAAATTGTAGTGATTAGTTCCCTGTGTGACAGGAAAATAGGCTAGTGCTATCATTCTTTTTTATCTCAAAGGCAAATTGACTGTTTGTAGCATATTCTACACTTGGGGCCTCATTCCAAGATCGGCAGTCCTACCGCCAGACCGCCACTGTGGCGGTCAGGTGTACGCCACCAAGCTGGCGGCATCCTGAACACTGCTTTACAAGAAGACCGCTGGCATGGCGGCATGCTTTGGCTCATAAATATGAGCCTGAACTGTGCATGTCGTGCATGGCACACAGTGCGCGCACATCAGTGCAGGCATGGGAGGCACAACATGTGCCCTCAACCACAAAGCCCAATGGGTGAAAACAGCGGGGGCCCTGTTTGGGGCCCCCTCCAAGCCTTTCCGCCAACTGTTTCATGGCAGGCTCCCTGCCATTAAAAGGTCGGCGGAAAGGCAGGTCGAATAGGCACGATGGTTCCGGCATCGGCACATCCTCCATTCCTTGCCACTTTACACACCGCCGCCACTGCGTGATCCAGGGTCCTGGCGGTGGCGGAGGTCTTCTATCGGGCTTGTTGCGGTCTGACCGCCGCACTCATAATCTGGCATAATTGCGGTGGTCGGATAGCCACCTCAAGTACGGCAGTCTTGGGACCGCCATACTCGTATTCTGGCCCTTAGTGCACATTGTTGGAGGTGTTGCCATATACTTTGACTGAAATGGTATTCACAGCCTCATAAAATGGTTTGAATAATGGCTTGTTTTTTGTGGGTAGCTATTTGTTTTATGTTTACTGCGGTTTAAGAGTTTGTAGGAAGTGCAGATTTGTTTATTTGTTAGATGTGCATATATAAAAGGGATGTTTGTGTTTTGACATTCACCATACATGTTGTACATTTGAGTGGATGGCTTGGGACACATTTTGAAGGCCCCATCCATCGACCATGTTTGACAATGGCATAGTAAGTTATCTGCTGTAGAAAATATCAGGATTCGTCTACCATTGTTTACGTTATCATATAACAGGAAGGGTTCCTCATTATGTGTAATTTTTAGGTGTTCAGGTATTTATATACCTTGGTATCTTCTAGGGGCAGGAGGAGTATTGTTGGTGTTTTTTTTAGTTTATGCAATTAAGCCTTTTAAAGTGGGTATAGTAGTAGTTGGCCTGTGATGTGTTCGGGACATTAGGGAGTATATTTTAGGATTTGTGTTGTGGGCTACAAACATGATTTTATTATTTTTACATATATGTATGCTCTTCTTAGATGTTTCACACTTTTTTGCTGCTTCTCTGTTGAGGGTGTTGTAATGTGGGGCAGGTACTATCTATTCTGGTGGGCGAAAAAAAAAAAGCATCTGTTTCTTTTTAAATGTTTATTTGTTGGTAGTTTGTAGAGGTTGAGGTCAGTGGTTTGTATATTAGTTGGTTTTGGCGTGAGTTTCTATTTTTAAATAATTTACATTTACTTACTTTTTATATCTTTTTCTGGTTTGTAATTGTTTGTTTTTTTAGCAGGTTAGCAGAAGTTGTAGTATTTTCTTTTAGTAAGTACATATACAGAGATAGAAGTTGGAGCTTGTTTTGTTAAACTTTTGTTAATTTACAATTATAATTTCAGTTACAAGTTTAAGTTTAAATACAAGTTTTACTTACTTTGCAAGATAATTGTCATGATGTATATTTTTCTTTTTTCATGGTCTGGTCAGAGTTTCCACATCTTGCAGCTTTTGTCATTTGAGCTAAAGAACGATGATGGATTCAACCCAGATCTGTGACTGGGGGTGAGTGTCTGAAAAGTTTCAGCGCTCCGTCCATCATCTCCTTGTGTTTGCTTTGTTCGCCCTAAGTTGGCAGGGTATGCCCAGATGTGGGTCCCTTGCTCACTTTGCCACTGGATTCAAGCTAGCCTGGCTGATGAGGGCTGTTAGCCCGAAACCGGTCACAGGATGCTTGTTTCCGGTCCAGGGAAGACATGGCTTGGCAGATCGGGCTGGACTGTTTCCATGAGGCACAGGGTCAAGACTGATTTGCATATAGCTGTGTCTGAACTGGGGTGGCGAAGTGAGCTAAAGAACAATGATGGATTCAACCCAGATCTGTGACTGGGGGTGAGTGTCTGAAAAGTTTCAGCGCCGTCCATCATCTCCTTGTGTTTGCTTTGTTCGCCCTAAGTTGGCAGGGTATGCCCAGGGGTGGTGAAGTGAGCTAAAGAACGATGATGGATTCAACCCAGATCTGTGACTGGGGGTGAGTGTCTGAAAAGTTTCAGCGCTCCGTCCATCATCTCCTTGTATTTGCTTTGTTCGCACTAAGTTGCCAGGGTATGCCCAGACGTGGGTACCTTGCTCACTTTGCCATTGGATTCAAGCTAGCCTGGCTGATGAGGGCTGTTAGCCCGAAACCGGTCCCAGGATGCTTGTTTCCGGTCCAGGGAAGACATGGCTTGGCAGTTTGGGGTGGACTGTTCCCATGGGGCACAGGGTCATGACTGATTTGCATATAGCTGTGTCTGAACTGGGGTGGCGAAGTGAGCTAAAGAACAATGATGGATTCAACCCAGATCTGTGACTGGGGGTGAGTGTCTGAAAAGTTTCAGCGCTCCGTCCATCATCTCCTTGTGTTTGCTTTGTTCGCCCTAAGTTGGCAGGGTATGCCCAGACGTGGGTCCCTTGCTCACTTTGCCACTGGATTCAAGGTAGCCTGGCTGATGAGGGCTGTTAGCCCAAAACCGGTCCCAGGATGCTTGTTTCCGGTCCAGGGAAGACATTGCTTGGCAGTTCGGGATGGACTGTTCCCATGAGGCACAGGGTCAAGACTGATTTGCATATAGCTGTGTCTGAACTGGGGTGGCAAAGTGAGCTAAAGAATGATGATGGATTCAACCCAGATCTGTGACTGGGGGTGAGTGTCTGAAAAGTTTCAGCGCTCCGTCCATCATCTCCTTGTGTTTGGTTTGTTCGCCCTAAGTTGGCAGGGTTTGCCCAGGGGTGGTGAAGTGAGCTAAAGAACGATGATGGATTCAACCCAGATCTGTGACTGAGGGTGAGTGTCTGAAAAGTTTCAGCGCTCCGTCCATCATCTCCTTGTGATTGCTTTGTTCGCACTAAGTTGCCAGGGTATGCCCAGACGTGGGTCCCTTGTTCACTTTGCCACTGGATTCAAGCTAGCCTGGCTGATGAGGGCTGTTAGCCCAAAACCGGTCCCAGGATGCTTGTTTCCGGTCCAGGGAGGACATGGCTTGGCAGTTTCGGCTGGACTGTTCCCATGGGGCACAGGGTCAAGACTGATTTGCATATAGCTGTGTCTGAACTGGGGTGGTGAAGTGAGCTAAAGAACGATGATGGATTCAACCCAGATCTGTGACTGGGGGTGAGTGTCTGAAAAGTTTCAGCGCTCCGTCCATCATCTCCTTGTGTTTGCTTTGTTCGCCCTAAGTTGGCAGGGTATGCCCAGACATGGGTCCCTTGCTCACTTTGCCACTGGATTCAAGCTAGCCTGGCTGATGAGGGCTGTTAGCCTGAAACCGGTCCCAGGATCCTTGTTTCCGGTCCAGGGAAGACATGGCTTGGCAGTTCGGGCTGGACTGTTCCCATGAGGCACAGGGTCAAGACTGATTTGCATATAGCTGTGTCTTAACTGGGATGGCGAAGTGAGCTAAAGAACGATGATGGATTCAACCCAGATCTGTGACTGGGGGTGAGTGTCTGAAAAGTTTCAGCGCTCTGTCCATCATCTCCTTGTGGTTGCTTTGTTCGCCCTAAGTTGGCAGGGTATGCCCAGACGTGGGTCCCTTGCTCACTTTGCCACTGGATTCAAGCTAGCCTGGCTGATGAGGGCTGTTAGCCCGAAACCGGTCCCAGGATGCTTGTTTCCGGTCCAGGGAAGACATTGCTTGGCAGTTCGGGATGGACTGTGCCCATGAGGCACAGGGTCAAGACTGATTTGCATATAGCTGTGTCTGAACTGGGTGGCAAAGTGAGCTAAAGAACGATGATGGATTCAACCCAGATCTGAGACTGGGGGTAAACATCTGAAAAGTTTCAGCGCTCCGTCCATCATCTCCTTGTGTTTGCTTTACTTTAGTTTTAGGGCGGCTGGGTTACTCCGTCACAAAGGGGACGGATAGGCTGTCCGCCGAAATTCCTTAGGATATTATGGGATGTAAATTTTTGCGGGTGGGATATCCGGCCCTGTTGTGACAGAGTAACCCGTCCGCCGATATATAAATCCGGCCCTAAGTTAGAATTTTTCTATCAGTTATGTCCTTCTATGGTAAATGCTAATATCTGTTTTATTTATAATGTTTAATATTTAGATCAATAGTTTGGAATATTACATATATATATATACATAAGAAGTTGGGGCCCCTGAGGGGCATCACGGCATATCACTATGAATATTAACTTTGCCAAGACTCGAAAAACCAGAATCCAGCGGTGATGCACGCCCACCAGGGCGGGGTTTTAAATTGAATGCCACGAATGCGGCGTTATAAGCAAGCTGCGGTTCCCCTCTGAAGAAGTTACATTGATAAAGGGCTCCAGTAGCCCGTAACGCGTCTGGACATTGCACTTTGGCTGAGAGGACAACGATGGTGTCCCGCTTTCCTGCCCCATTAAAAGGTGAAAACTTGACCGTGTGAGGCTCCTCATTTGCCGAGCAGTTTCATATGGATATATATATATGCATACATATATATCGACCATACATGACTCAATAGATATTTTTCATGAACAGGTGGTTGAACAAATCAAAGACCTCAACCGCAGAACACAAGGGATTCAAAAGAAGTATAAAAGTCAAGATTACAAATATCAGGCCTTGATTAAAAAATTGAAAAACAACAATGCGATAGTGATTCACAATGCAGACAAAGGTGGGAACATTGTCATTTGGGGCAAAACAGACTACACAAGAGAAGCATTTGCCCAACTAAATGACAGAACGTGTTACACCAAACTGAATGGCTCTAATCTCAAAAATATATATATTGAATTTTACCACAAGCTCCAATCATGGAAAGGTGCAGGCCTAATTACAGCACAAGAAAACAAATTCCTGAAAAACGAACACCCAACAGTACCTACAATTTATTTCATTCCAAAAGTACACAAAAACCCCGTCAAACCCCCCTGGGAGACCTATTATCTCCGCATGCAACAGCTTACTTGAACACACTTCACAATATGTGGACTTCTTCTTACAAAACCACGTGAAATCCTTACCTTCATATGTTCAGGATACAGGCGACTTCCTCCGCAAACTAAGAACAATTGAGTGGAAGGAACAATATCACATGATGGCATTAGACGTGACGTCTCTGTACACGAGTATTGAACACACGGATGGAGTGAAAGCAATGGAGTACTTTCTAAACAAAAATGCTGATGGTTACATTGAACATAACAAAATGCTACTTGATATGGTAATGTTTTGTCTACAGAATAACATATTTATGTTCAACAACACGCTATATCAGCAAACCAGGGGCGTAGCGATGGGGGCCAGCTTCTCCCCCAGCTATGCCTGTCTTCACATGGGATGGTGGGAGGAGCTGGTCTTGAACACCACACATGCCGAATATGTTAAAAATAACATTAGATCCTGGTTTTCTTTATATTGATGACTTATTTGTGTTATGGGAAGGATCAAACGAATCAGCCAGACAATTTGTAAGAGATGTCAACATCAATAACTGTAATTTACATTTCACAGCCACAATAAGTGATTCCACAGTTACCTTCCTCGACACACAAGTTTACATACGAGAAGGCAGAATTGAGACTAGATTGTTCAGAAAGGAAACGGCAGGGAATTCTACATTGCATGCAAGCAGCGCACACCCTCGTCATCTCGTCAATAGTATCCCCTATGGCGAGATGCTACGATTAAGAAGGATACACAGCAAAGATGAGGACCTCCGGGTGGCACAGATAGAAAGCAAACAGAGGTTTTTAGACAGGGGTTTTTCAGGAAAAATCATTGAAACTGCCATTGCTAAATCTATGAACCAATCCAGGGAAAAATTATTGGAGGATAAATCCAAACACAGTGAGGGAGCTACTGACACCATAACGAGCAACAGAAAAGTGGATAAGGATGATTTTAGGATAATTATGCAGTTCAGTAACCAACACAAGCAACTGCAGTCCATTATCAGGCGCAATTGGCCATTGATACTTAATGATCCGGTCATTGGACCATCAATGCCATTAAAAATAGCTATAACATACAGCAGAGGCCCATCAATGCGGGACCAATTGGTCACCACCAGTCCAGAAATCATCGAGAGCACAAGTTGGCTCCAAACACACAAAGGATTTTACAAATGTAAAATATGTAAAGCCTGCCAACATGGAGAAAACAGAACTAGTTATACAACACCTTTCAGCTCCAAACCACACCACATAAGCAAACTGCTAACATGTAAAACAGATTATGCAGTATATGTTTTATCCTGCCCTTGTGATTTGAAATATATTGGCAGCACAAAATTGCAGGCACACAAGTGTGTACTACAACATCTCAGGGCCATTAACAATCAGGACAATACTTATCCTGTGGCAAGACATTTTAGGGAGTGCCACCAATCTGATAATTCTAGTCTTAGATACTATGTTATTGATGCGGTTCCCCCTAGTAGAAGAGGTGGAAACAGAGAAAGCAAACTAAGATACATTATAGAAATGGACACCAAGCACCAAACGGTCTTAATATGTCTGAGGACCTATATATATGCCTTTAATGTACATTGCATATCTCCCTGAATTGATCAAAAGTTTACTGAGCACTGGCGGCTAACAGTTTTATCTATTTATTTAGTAACCACATCCAAGATTTTAAGCAACAATGATTATTTGATTATCAATGGGTATCTTTTATTGTACAATGATTTTAATTTTCTTAATAACTATTTATAGCAAGAATATATTTTAGTATATACAACTTGCCGAGATAAATTGAAGGTACATATTTATTTATTTATATATTTATATATTACTATTTTTTATAATAATATGTAATCATCAGTACTGTATATTTATTTATTTATTGATATCAAAAATGATTTGAATCTATCACAATTTTCTAACATAGTTGTTGCCTTTGGGTATCGAACTGTTACTGAATACGGAGGATTAAACCCCATAAGCATATTACTTTTTAGCTTATGCAAGCCCTAAGGGTATCTTGTCTAGAAGGGTATTCATGAATAGATAAAAACTGGGTGTCACCTCATGATCAAAGACAAACAGGAATCAATATTTTAGAGCCAACATTGGATAACAATTGCTTTGTTTTGCACATATTTGCATATTTGCACTTTTTGCGTATTTTGCACAAACTGCATGGATTGGCACACAGGCCGTAAAGGAAAAAACGATCTCTCAATTAGAGTAGATGAAATATGCAAATACCACTAGAAAACTGTAGATAGAATATATGTCTCCTGATAAGGTATGCAGTCTGACTTGGGTGATGAAAATTGTAAATAAAAAGAAATGTCAAAAAATGTCCAAAAAAATGTATAGCATAAACAAAGAAATGTATGCACCGCACATAAACACTCTACATTACATTAACGTGAAAGCAGCACGCAGTTAATATGTGCTGCATCACGAGCATAATTATAATTTTAGGCATCTAGGATACGCACAGTTTCTTTGGTTTCCTCATTATATTAAATATGCGATGAACACTAACAAGTTCTACATTAGTTGGTACCAATGCAACCACACATGTTATAAATATACACTTTATGCGAAAATGGGTTTTGCAATATGTAAAAGTGTTTTTTAAACAAAGTGATTAAAATGCATGCAAGATTACAAACAGTGGAAACTATGTAAACCAAATACTGCTGGTGTTTACATAACTTTTTTATGTCCATTACTGTGCGCTCACGTGATGCTACACGATAGGCACTGGTCACTTTAAAAATGCGAACTCACTTCACTTCCGTGTCATGTGATCAAGGCTTTACAGCCGAAACGCGTCAGACCGATGCAGAACCGCAAATAAAGAAAAGTTTTCAGCACGATATTGTGGTCCGTCTCCGTCTTTGGGGATATCGAGGAGTGACGGAGTGAAGAGATATATATATATATATATATATATATATATATATATATATATATATATATATATATATTCACTAAAAAACATAGGTTTTAGGGACAGTTATAGTTAGTTGGACATTGCACTCGTACAAAACCCGTGAAATTCCCCCGTTATAGTTAGTTCAGCTAACTATAACTCGCGCCCCGCAATGCACTGCTGATGACGTCACATATTACATCACTCATGACATGGTCAGTGACATCACTGATGACATCACTGATGACATCTCAAATGACATCACTGATGACATCATCCAGTGACTGTGTGTTTCTGTAAAGTTTAAATATTTTTATATATATAGGGAAAGGCGTATTGAAGAATGAGTGGGTGTATAAGTGTCTGTATGGATGATTTAGTAGGTGCGTGACTAATTCTATAAGTGAGTGATTAAACGTATCTTACTGAATGCATGGGTTAGTGACTAAACTGGGTGAATGTCTGTATCTGTCTGTTGCTGTGTAAGTGGCTGCATGGGTTTGTGAATAGCTACATGAGTGTCTATAAGAGTTATTGATTTGTTGTCTGAGTATCTGTATGGGTGCCTGAGTGTTTGTGTGGATGGGGTGTGTGCGACTGTGCATAGATGTGTGAGTGGGTGATTCACTGGGTGGATGGTTTCAAGAGTGCATCTGTGATAGACTGTATGGGTGGGTAAGTGTGTGTAAGAGTGTGTTAGTGAGTGAATGTATGTCCCAGTGGTACATGTGTGAGTAACTACATATGTGAAAGGCAGTATATATGTGTGTTGGAGTATATAAATAGCTATAAGCGAGAGTGAGTGATTGTGATAGTGGCTGTATGGATGAGTGTGTGCTTGTATCAGTGATTGTATAAGAGCGTAACAATGTGCTAGTATTTGTATGATTAAGTGAGCTGGTGTGTGTATAACTGTATAGGTGAGTAAATGGCAGTGTGTTTAATTATTTGCATGACTGACTAGGTGTGTGAGTACCTCTATGGATGAGTGGCAGTGTTTGAGTGTCTATATAGGAGTAAGAGTGCATATGATAGTCCTGTATTGAGTGACCATAAGTATGAGTGACTGTACGGGTGAGTGCGTGGATGTGTGTGTGTACACCTAAGAATCAGTGAGTGGGTATGTAGTTATTGGTGTTGGAGTGTCTATGGTTTTGCGAATGGCAGTCTGTAATTTAGATTGGGTGTATCAAAGGTTATATTAGGGTGTGAAGAGCTGCATCAGATTATCACGTGGATGATGTCATCAGTGATGTCATTTGAGATGTCATCAGTGATGTCATCAGTGATGTCACTGACCATGTCATGAGTGATGTAATATGTGACGTCATCAGCAGTGCATTGCGGGGCGCGAGTTATAGTTAGCTGAACTAACTATAACGGGGGAATTTCACGGGTTTTGTACGAGTGCAATGTCCAACTAACTATAACTGTCCCTAAAACCTATGGTTTTTTTAGTGAATTTCAAAGGTTTTTTAAATGCTAATTTGTAACTATAACGTCCCTAAAACCTATGGTTTTTTCAGTGAATTTCAAAGGTTTTTTAAATGCTAATTTGTAACTATAACATGTCTGAAACCTACGGTTTTTTCAGTGAATTTCAAAGGTTTTGTAAATGACAATTTTTAAATGTATTAATTGTTATATAAATTTTTTTCATACTGATTTCGAAATGTTTTAGAATTTTTTTTTTTTACATATTTTATTTTTTAAATTACATTGTAATTATATTATACATTACAAAAAATACTTTCTCAGAATGAATTACTTTAGTTTAAATACTTTGCACATAGGCAATAGACTTTTAAGTACAGTAGTTACAGTTGTTGCAATGGGCAACACATTTTCAAACACAATGCAACATTCAGCTCAATGTGAATTTCTAGTTAAATGCAATTAGTTACTTTATGGATTACTTTTCTAACCACAGGACTGGATCCTAGATTCAGTCCTGGGACATCTCCTGTAAACAGTTGAGTAAAAGCGTTTTGGTTACAGTCGTGATTTTTAAGGAATATTATTGTACTTTAAAAGTTGACACTTAGAAACTTTTTCTCATAGAATGACCAATGTTATCCTATGGAAGGAAATTCACTTAGGAGGTAAAAACTGTTATCGTTACTTTTTGTTACTCAGTGTTGGATCCTGGATCCAGCACTGGTGCATCTCCTGTAAACAGTTGAAAGAATGCGTTTAAATCATACAGGCGATTTTTAAGGAATATTTGTAGTTTGTGAAAATCGACACTTTGAAACTTTTCTGCTGAAAACCAGACAAAGGATTCCTATGGAAGAAAATATAAGTTACTGGTAAGTACGGTTAAAATTACTTTTCAGGGTCAGTGCTGGGCTAAAAGATGCAGCACTGGGTTCTCTCCTGATAACAGGTGAGTAAATTGGAATTCGTACTTTGGTTGATTTTAGAGGAATATTATAAAGTTCCAAAACTCCACACTTAGAAGAATTTCCAAGTGAAACCAGTCAATGTTAGCCAATGAAGGAAATTCAAGTTACCGGTAAGTACGGTTAAAATTACTTTTCAGGATCAGTACTGGGCTGAAAGATGCAGCACTGAGGTCTCTCCTGATAACAGGTGAGTAAATCGGAATTCGTATTTCGGCTGATTTTAGAGGAATATTTTAAAGTTCCAAAACTCCACACTTAGAAGAATTTCCAAGTGAAACCAGTCAATGTTAGCCTATGAAGGAAATTCAAGTTACCGGTAAGTACGGTTAAAATTACTTTTCAGGATCAGTACTGGGCTGAAAGATGCAGCACTGAGGTCTCTCCTGATAACAGGTGAGTAAATCGGAATTCGTATTTCGGCTGATTTTAGAGGAATATTTTAAAGTTCCAAAACTCCACACTTAGAAGAATTTCCAAGTGAAACCAGTCAATGTTAGCCTATGAAGGAAATTCAAGTTACCAGTAAGTACGGTTAAAATTACTTTTCAGGACCAGTACTGGGCTGAAAGATGCATCACTGAGGTCTCTCCTGATAACAGGTGAGTAAATCGGAATTCGTATTTCGGCTGATTTTACAGGAATATTTTAAAGTTCCAAAACTCCACACTTAGAAGAATTTCCAAGTGAAACCAGTCAATGTTAGCCTATGAAGGAAATTCAAGTTACCAGTAAGTACGGTTAAAATTACTTTTCAGGACCAGTACTGGGCTGAAAGATGCATCACTGAGGTCTCTCCTGATAACAGGTGAGTAAATCGGAATTCGTATTTCGGCTGATTTTAGAGGAATATTTGCACAATGGTGAAGGGAGGGGCGGGGCCTGAGGTGACATCTGTGCAAACGCGCCCCGTGGCGCGTTTTAAGTTGGGGGATTAAGTCCCCTTGAATCCTGAGGGTCCCTAGGGGCCAACTAGCCCACCAGGAACCTCCAATATGCGCCAGGGGCTGCGTTGCAGAGACGTGTAGAGAGGCCACACCCCTTTTTACACCTCTCTGCAACGCAGCTCTGTGGCGCTTTCTGGATGTACCTGTTGGGCTAGTTGGCCTCCAGGGACCCTCAGGATTGAAGGGATTTAATTCCCCATCTTAAAACGCGCCACGGGGCATGTTTGCACACATGTCACCTGAAGCCCCGCCCTCCCTTCACCACTGTGCAAACGCGCCCGTGGCGCGTTTTAAGTTGGGGGATTAAGTCCCCTTGAATCCTGAGGGTCCCCGGAGTCCAACTAGCCCACCATATACCTCCAAAAGCGCCACAGAGCTGCGTTGCAGAGAGGTGTAAAAGGGGTGTGGCCTCTCTACACGTCTCTGCAAGGCAGCCCCTGGCGCATACTGGAGGTTCCTGGTGGGCTAGTTGGCCCCCAGGGACCCCCAGTATTCAAGGGGAATTTGTTCCCCTCTGCAAACGCGCCAGGGGCGCGTTTGCAGAGTGGTGAAGGAAGGGGCGGGGCCTGCGGGCCCGATCGTTTTTTTTTTTTTTTGTCCCCTGAAGGGGGCTGTGTGGCCCCCCTTCCTTTTTTCTCTTTTTGGGCCCTGGGGACCCCATCCCCCAGGGCCTTACCCCTTTTTTTAAATTTCCCCCAAAAAAAAAAACAGGAAGGGGGCCGCGTGGCCCCCTTCCCTGGGCCTGTATTGGCCCCGGGGACCCCATCCCCGGGGCATGGCCTCTATATTTATTATTTTGAGGGGGCAGCGTGGCCCCCTCCTCTGGCCATTTTAAGGCCCCGGGACCCCATCCCCGGAGCCGGCCTTTCCATTTTTAAAAAATCAAAAAAATCTCTTTTTTGGGGAGGGGGCCACGTGGCCCCCTCCCGAGCCACTACTTGCCCCGGGGACCCCATCCCCCGGGGCTGGCCCTCTCCGTTAGGGGACTGTGGGGGTCCCCAATCCCCCACAGTCCCGCCGGCTCCCCACGTCCCTTGGGAGCCGGCATTGCTAGTTCCACATGGGGAGCAGCTGACATGCTGCTCCCCATGTGGAAAAGCAATCGCTTTGGATTTTGGAAGAGAGGCAGGTTTCCTGCTCTCTCTTCCAATATCCAAAGCAGTTTGCTATGGCAGGACGGGAGCCGCGAGGCTCCCGTCCTGCCATAGCAAACTACAGTGTCCCGGGGGTAGGCACCCCGGGACACTGCAGGAGCCGGCCCTGGGGGTGGTGGTCCCCAGGGCCATCAAGGGCTCCAGGAGGGGGCCGCGCGGCCCCCTCCCATTCAGTACACAGCCCCGGGGTGGTGGTGGTCCCCGGGCTCTGGGGTCCGTAACGGACCCCCATATTAAAATGTTTAGTGCCCCGGGAGGTGGCGGTCCCGGGGCGTGTGGGGGGGCTGGAGCCCCCCACACAGGTTTAATAATGTATAAAAAAAAGCCCCGGGGAGGTGGTGGTCCCCGGGGCTGCTCAGAGCCCTCCCGCACCATTTTTCAAAAAAGCCCCGGGGGTGGCGGTCCCCGGGCTTGGGGGCCCTTTGAGGCCCCCACACATTAAATTATCCCCCCACCATGCCCCCGGGACTTGGGCCACCCGGGGGCCAATTAACATCAAAGCGCGGGAGACCGCGCTTCGATTCTTTTCGGCAGGATTCGCGCACCTTGAGCGCATCCTGCCGATTTTTAAAAATTTTTTTTTTTGCCCAGGGGGTCCTTGTGGGACCCCTGAGCAAACCTAGGGGGTCAGGGTGTATCTACCCTGCCCCCTTTGTGCGCTTTGCGCACTTGTTTCTGTCCCTCGGTTCTACCGAGGGACAAAATGGCTGCCAACATTTCCTGAATCGGAATGTTGACAGCCAGCTGACAGCCAATTAACATGCAGCTCGTGATCGGGACGGTGCGCGCAGGGTGCGCTGAGGGCACGCGGACCCTACTCGGCCATAGATATCACTAACTTTTACTTTTCATTTTCTCAGCAACTACTGAACGGATTTACACCATTTAACAAAAGGGTTCTTTCTGAACCAAGAACTACCTCTTTGCCAAATTTGGTGTAATTCCGTTCAGCAGTTCGGGCTGTAGCCGTGTCTAAAGTTTCCTATGGAAAAGTGCATGGGGAAAACACGTTTTGGGACCCCCTTTTTCTCGGCCCCGCTTGACGAATCCCCCGAGACTTTCAGGGTAGGAGCGGACCGGAGCGGGCCACAAAGTTTGAAAATTTCGCGAAGATACGTCAACCGGCAAGAGAGTTATTTCAAATAGAATGTCGTGATTTCCTATGGATAATAGGTTGTAACTATAACTATCTACTGGCGACCGCCAGTAGATAATATATATACATATATATATATACATGTATATATATATATATATATATATATATATATATATATATATATATATATACATGTATATATATATATTATCTACTGGCGGTCGCCAGTAGATAGTTATAGTTAGGACCTATTATCCATAGGAAATTCATAACATTCTATTCCCAATAAGTTTGGCGTCGTTTAACGAATCATCGCAAATTTTCAAAACTAGTGGGGCGCTCCGGTCCGCTCCTGTCTTGAAAGTTTCGGGGTGATTCATCAAGCGGGGCCGAGAAAAAGGGGTCCCAAAACGTGTTTTCTCCATGTTAATTCCCATAGGAAATTTTAGCCACGGCTACAGCTCGAACTGCTGAACGGAATTACACCAAATTTTGCAAAAAGGTAGCGCTTAGTTCAGAAAGCGACCTTTTTTTAAATGGTGTAAATACGTTCAGTAGTTGCGGAGAAATTCAAAAAATAAGAGTGAAAAATCAATTTCCCATAGGAAACTTTATGCAAGGCTACAGTAAAAACTGCTGAACGGAATTACACCAAATTTGGCAAAAATGTAGTGCTTGGTTCAGAAAGCACCCTTTTTAAAAATGGTGTAAATCCGTTCAGTAGTTGCTGAGAAAATCCAAAATAAATGTTTTGATATCTATGGCCGCGGTGGATCCGCGCACCCTCCCGACCACGAGCTGCATGCTAATTGGCTGTCAACACTCCAAACCAGGAAGTGTTGGCAGCCATCTTATGCCTCGGTAGAACCGAGGCACAAGAAATCAGTAAAAGAAGTGCGCAAAACGCAAAAAGGGGGCAGGGTAGAAACACCCTGACCCCCTAGGCCTGCTCAGGGCCCAAAAAAAAAATGTTTTTTTTTAAAAATCAGCGGAATGGGTTTTTTTAAAAAAATCAGCGGAATGCGCTTAGGGTGCGCGGATCCCGCCGAGAAAAAAAAAAATGAAGCGCGGTCTCCCGCGCTTCGTGGTTAATTGGCCCCCGGGTGGGCAAAGTCCCGGGGGCATGGGGGGTTTATTTTAATAATATGGGGGGCCTCTAAGGCCCCCAAGCCCCGGGGACCGCCACCCCCGGGGCTTTAAAATAATGGTGCGGGAGGGCTCTCGGCCCTCCCGCCGCCCGGGGACCGCCACCCCCGGGGCTTCTTCTTTTAAAAATAAAATTACCTGTGTGGGGGCTCGAGCCCCCCACACGCCCGGGACTGCCACCTCCCCGGGGCACTAATATTGGAATTTGGGGGTCCGTTACGGACCCCCGAGCCCCGGGGACCACCACCTCTTCGGGGCTGTGCAATTGGATGGGAGGGGGCCGCGCGGCCCCCCTCCTGGAGCCTGTGGTGGCCCTGGGGACCGCCACCCCCCAGGGCCGGCTCCTGCAGTGTCCCGGGGTGCCTACCTCCGGGACACTGCTGTTTGCAATCACAGGACGGGAGCCTCGCGGCTCCCGTCCTGTCATTGCAAACTTGCTTTGCTTCATTGAAGCGAGAGCAGGAAACCTGCTCTCGCTTCAATGAAGCAAAGCAGAATTGCTTTTCCATAAGGGGAGCTGCATGTCAGCAGCTCCCCTTATGGAA
The DNA here is from genome assembly GCA_963921515.1 of Calotriton arnoldi. Taxonomy (NCBI): domain Eukaryota; kingdom Metazoa; phylum Chordata; class Amphibia; order Caudata; family Salamandridae; genus Calotriton; species Calotriton arnoldi. Next base: position 1,435,096 of record CAWUFW010002526.1, read on the forward strand.
AAGCAATGCCGGCTCCCGCAGGACGCGGGGAGCCGGCGGGACCGTGCGAGGATTGGGGACCCCCCCACTGTCCCCAACTAGTGGCCAGGCCCCGGGGGATGGGGTCCCCGGGGCCATTAGTGGCCCGGGAGGGGGCCACGCGGCCCCCCTCCCCCCCCAAAAAAAAAACGTTAAGGCCGGCCCCGGGGAATGGGGTCCCCGGGGTCTTAAATGGCCTGAGGAGCGGGGCCACGCAGCCCCCCTCCAAAAGTTTAAATTAAAAAAGAAAAGAGGGCATGCCCCGGGGGATGGGGTCCCCGGGGCCAATAGAGGCCCAGGGAAGGGGGGCCACGCAACTCCCTTCCCGTTTTTTTTTATTAAAAAAAAAAAAAAAAATCCTCAGGCCCCGGGGGATGGGGTCCCCGGGGCCAAAAGTGGCCGAGGGAAGGGGGGCCACGCAGTCCCCCTCCCATACAAAAAAAAAACAAAAACAAAAAAAAAGACCGGCATCGTGCCAGAGGCCCCGCCCTCTCCCTGCAGCAGTCTGCAAACGCGCCCCGCCCCCTTCCTTCACCATTGTGCAAATATTCCTCTAAAATCAGCCAAACTACGAATTCCGATTTACTCACCTGTTATCAGGAGAGACCTCAGTGCTGCATCTTTGAGCCCAGTACTGATCCTGAAAAGTAATTTTAACTGTACTTACCAGTAACTTGAATTTCCTTCCATAGGATATCATTGCCTGCTTTTTGCTGAAAAAGTTTCTAAATGTCGATTTTTAAACATACAAATATTCCTCTAAAATCAGCAGATCTACGAATTCCGATTTACTCACCTGTTATCAGGAGAGACCTCAGTGCTGCATCTTTGAGCCCAGTTCTGATCCTGAAAAGTAATTCTAACCGTACTTACCAGTAACTTGAATTTCCTTCCATAGGCTAACATTGACTGGTTTCACTTGGAAATTCTTCTAAGTGTGGAGTTTTGGAATTTTATAATATTCCTCTAAAATCAGCTGAACTACGAATTCCGATTTACTCACCTGTTATCAGGAGAGACCTCAGTGCTGCATCTTTGAGCCCAGTACAGATCCTGAAAAGTAATTCTAACTGTACTTACCAGTAACTTGCATTTCCTTCCATAGGCTAACATTGACTGGTTTCACTTGGACATTCTTCAAAGTGTGGAGTTTTGGAACTTTATAATATTCCTCTAAAATCAGTCGAACTACGAATTCCGATTTACTCACCTGTTATCAGGAGAGAACCCAGTGCTGCATCTTTTAGCCCAGCACTGACCCTGAAAAGTAATTCTAACCGTACTTACCAGTAACTTGTATTTCCTTCCATAGGAATCCATTGTCTGGTTTTCAGCAGAAAAGTTTCAAAGTGTCGATTTTCACAAACTACAAATATTCCTTAAAAATCGCCTGTATGACTTAAACGCATTCTTTCAACTGTTTACCGGAGATGCACCAGTGCTGGATCCAGGATCCACCACTGAGTAAGAAAAAGTAACGATAACACTACTTACCTGCTAAGTGAATTTCCTCCCATAGGATAACATTGGTGATTCTAGGTGAAAAAGTTTCTAAGTGTCAACTTTTAAAATACAATAATATTCCTTAAAAATCACTACTGTAACCAAAACGCTTTTACTCAACTGTTTACAGGAGATGTCCCAGGACTGAATCTAGGATCCAGTCATGTGGTTAGAAAAGTAATCCATAAAGTAACTAATTGCATTTAACTAGAAATTCAGCATTGAGCTCAATGTTGCATTGTGTTTGAAATTGTGTTGCCCATTGCAACAACTGTAACTACTGTACTTAAAAGTCTATTGCCTATTTGCAAAGTATTTAAACTAAAGTAATTCATTCTGAGAAAGTATATTTTGTAATGTAATGTATAATGTAATTACAATGTAATTTAAAAAATAAAATATCTAAAAATAAATAGTTTAAAAAAATGTAGTAAATCCGTATCAAAAAAATAAATATAACAATTAATACATTTAAAAATTGTCATTTACAAAATCTTTGAAATTCACTGAAAAAACCATAGGTTTCAGACATGTTATAGTTAGGAATTAGCATTTAAAAAACCTTTGAAATTCACTGAAAAAACCATAGGTTTCAGGCACGTTATAGTTAGAAATTAGCATTTAAAAAACCTTACAAATTCACTGAAAAAAACCATAGGTTTTAGGGACAGTTATAGTTAGTTGGACATTGCACTCGTACAAAACCCGTGAAATTCCCCCGTTATAGTTAGTTCAGCTAACTATAACTCGCGCCCCCGCAATGCACTGCTGATGACGTCACATATTACATCACTCATGACATGGTCAGTGACATCACTGATGACATCACTGATGACATCTCAAATGACATCATTTTCTGGCTCTCCCTTGGCCACCACTGCCTCGGAAGCAAGCAGCTATCTTACGAAATCAGCTTGGCAGCATTAGCAAGCCCTGAACTATTGTTTTGATTGAGTTCTGCTTCCGCATACGAACTTTTTAGAACTGCCATTTATATCATGAAGCTTTGCAGGAAAAATCCCTGACGATTTAAGAATATTTAGCTTGGACGGTGAATTGTGATCATTTTAGGTTTTTTAACGTTTGTGCATCATGGTTAGCATATGAAATTGCATTATGCACCTACAATAGTATTTTATTATGTATGAATTGTGATAAGTGGTAGGATGAATATTTATATTAATGAAATTATAATGTATCAATGGGCAATGTATAACTGTTAGTCTAGTAATGGTGCTTCACGAACTGAACGTCAATAAACGTAATTTTACTGTTAGCTGAAGCCACCAAGTTTTATATACTTCAGCCTGAAGGCCTTCTCACTGGAGTGCTTGTGCAGGGCCAGCTTTACGGCTGTGCGATCGGTGCAGCCGCACCTGGCGCTGGTGCTGGCCTCGGGAGAGGCCCTGTGTTCAGAAATAACTTCTGGTTTTAAAAGCACCTACTGTTTCCTTGTGCGTCTAGCAGTTTTCAGGAAACAATAAAAATGTCAAGATAACTAGGAGATTTCTATTTCTGCTGGAGAGAGATGGAAGTTTTGCAGCTCTGACTCATCATAAAGTAACACAGAGGGTTAATATACCTGCTGCAAAGAACTTGTACACGTAGATCACAGAATGGTAATCCTCATTGTTTGTGTAGCATTTTATATAGACTGATTTACACACCTATGATTCATTGCCTCAAGGGCCGGCCCTGAATGGAGTTGACTGGGACAGCGCCCTTGGTGGAAAGAAAATGTGGTGTTTGTTGTGGGGGTGGGGGTCATTGCGGTGTGGTGGCAGGAGGTGGAGGAAGATGGAAAGAGGGCAGGGGGTTGATGGGGTGCTAACAATTAAGCTGAGGTACATTAAGGGCTGATTATAAAGTCTTTAACGGAACCGTTGAGACCAAGTGGGATGAACGAGCTGCTGTTTTCATGAGATTAAGTCAGGCAGATGCTTGCTGGGCTCCTCGAAATATTGGTACCCCGGGCCTGTGCCCACCTCGCCCATGCCCAAGGCCAGCCCTGAATGCCTCTGTAAAATTAGTGTTGTGTGATGTTAAGTGCTCTGATACTCCAGGGTTCGTATGAGTAGCGCTATAAAAAAATGAAATGCAGGTGAGAGAGAGCCAGCAGTGAAATGAGTGACACTGTTGAAAGGTGGTAGTGTGGTAATCTGTGGAGAATGAGGTCATTGGAGGGGGTGGCAATATAAATTGGCACACCAGGGACCTCTAACGCTAAAACCAGCCCCGGACATGTGCTATGTATCAGCCAAAAAGCAATACAGACTTTGCCTTTTGTTTAAAATTGTCCTCCTTCTGCCAATCCTCCTTAAAAATACGTGTCGGGGGCGTGGCTTGGACGCCGAAGCAAGATGGCGGACTTCATGTGAGCTCCGCTCGGACGCAGAGATTTCTTCGGCTATCCTGCCTCAAGTTGTGGAGTTTTTTGGTCGTGAGTGGTGGCCCTGAACTCTGAGAGTGGCCGTGAGTCGAGAGACCGCTCTTGTTTCAATGCGGCAGCTGAACAAAGCCTGGAAACTGCGGCGGTGACTTTTCCCTCATCAAATCGCGAGCGCCCACCATTTTAAGTTACGGCGCTCGCGTTCCGTTTTTCTGTCAGGAAATGCCGCCTGTGTTAAACTCCTTAATGCCACCAGTACGGAGATAGAAAGGATGAGAAGAATACCTCGCCATTCTCTACGGTATCTATGTATGTGAGTTGCATGAGATGGAGGCAACTTCTCAATAATAGCCTACTGTTCCTTCCTACTTTATGGCAGTCATGTGGTTCATAGACGAGGGAGAACACCTTAATGTTATTGATATGCACTATATGCGTACTGTATGCGTACTTTCTACTTTTTAACAAAAATTTAAAAGATGAATTTTCTCACGTCCTCACATAGAATTTGATATTCTTTTATGGTGACGGCATTCCTCTAATTTGAGATTACTATTGAAAATTTTTCTTCACTGTCTACAGTAAATCTATTCAAAACCAGCACTTCTTACTTACCTCTGGTTGATCACTGTTCCTCCCGTCTTCTCCTTTGGTATATGGGTCTAAATCGCCCGTTTTTAGTCACTACCCGTCGATCTCTTCCACAATTCAAGATGGCGAGTGACCTTCACACCTCCTCTAGATCATCCTCCTCAGGTGCTAAACCAAAGAGACACAAAAATGATCCTCGTCACCTATTCATACCTCACAAAATCCCGTTCTGGATTCTATTCTGGAGGAAGTACATGGTTGTAGGAGAGTAGGATCTGCCTCTTATGTTGCCCCCACTTTTTTTTCTGATGTTTACACTGGTTTCTGGCTATAGTCTGGCTGGGTCCCTGCCAATCAGGGCCCCAGCCTCTCTGTTCTCTCTAAACGACTTTGAGTGCACTCTAGGTGCACTATTGATTGGATACTGTGGTACCTTATGAGTCCCTAGTATCTGGTACCTTAGGTACCAAGGGCATAGGTACTTCACAGGCCTACCAGGGGCTGCAGCATGTATTATGCCACCCCTGGGAAGCAGACTAAATCTGACACCACAGGCCTGCTACTGCAGCCTGGGTGAGGTGGTGCTAGCACTCCTCACTGAGATATAGGTTCCCTATACCTCTCCAGCACACACATATAAACCTATCAGTCACCGCTAAGGCAGGCCCTATCAATCCTGAGGGCAGGGTGCTTGGCTTCTATGTGAGGGGGTGCCTCTGCCTGAGCAGGGCCCCTCTGCAGCTCTCAGAGTCCATTCTCTGGCGCTGTTTGTGGATGCGGTTAAACCATATACTTTTAAGTGCATTATATCCTCGCGGTAAAATGCTAACTTTGGTATGGCTGCATCAAAACATGTCGTGTTTGGTGTCAAACACCTTGGAATACTACCCCCCCGCCAGTCCTGGCGGCGGGGGTAGCATTCCACCCTTCTAGAGGGATAGACATGTACCTACTGTGGAAACGCAGTAGAATCCTAAAGAGCCCTGGCATCACAAAATGGATGCCACCAGTCACAGACACTGGGCTGCCCTCCTGCTGATGACCGAAACTCGCAGTGGAGGAAGCCCAACAAAAGGTATCCTGTCACAGGGAGGTGTAACCACCTCCCAGACAGGGTTTAGTGTATTGGGGCTGGGTGGGTGCACTCTTAGAGTGCTTTGAAGTCCTGCACTGGGGGAGCAGAAGGCTCCTCTGTGCATATGCCAGTTCAAACCGGCTCAGGGGCTACCTGCCCCTGCTCTGGCGTGAAACTGGACAAAGGGAAGTGGGTGTAACCACCCACTCCCCTGACCCTCCCATAGGTGGGGTCTAAGAGCTAGTCCCTCCCTTCCTTGTTAGTATAAGGTAGGGAGCCCTTGAACCTGAAGATTAGATATCCCTGGACGACGCTCTGAAGAAGAATCCTGGACCTTCGACGTTCCACTACCTTTGGAAGACTGAAGAATCTCCCTTGGAGTCAAGGAGTGACTCCCCTGCTTGGCAGGCACCAAAAACTACAATGACGGTCGCAAACTACGCCGCTCCCGCCGGAGCCCGAAGTCCCTGCAGCCCCAGAAGTGGATTTCCTGACTTCCCAAAGGCCATCGTGAGTCCCCAGCGAAGCTGAGGCCAGTGGACCCCAAGAGTGACGAGGAACCGCGATCCCGGGGTACCGTGCACTATTGTCGAGTGCAACCACCTCACAACAGTCTAAGAACCTGTGCTTTAGACCACGTGTGGTCCCAACCTCCAGCAGGAATCCCTTCGAAGATCAGAGGCCTACACCATCCCGAGTGACCGTGGGCCCCTGTTGAAGGAATCCTCCCGAGGCGTCTTCTCGATCCCTTGCCAGCCGGCTCGTGGGTCCCCTGAGGACTTTTCTAAGAAACCAAAGGGCTCTCCTAGTTGCTCCAGGCCTGCCCTGACTTACCCTCGCTGGGTGAGTCCCTCAGACCTTGCTGGTCTGCGCCATTGCCTTTTCACACTTTCCACGAGACTTGCTGTTACCAAGGCCGGTTGGCTCCAATCGAGTTGCCGACACCACAGTAAGCTGCAAACATCGTGGGACACGCCGAATCCAGCTCCTGGTTGTCGTCAACACCTCCTGGACCTCGTGGCTGAAGAGTCAAGGCACACGTGACCAACCTGAATCCTGCGACGACGGTGGGCATCCAGCTTCCTTTCCCCGAGTCACTGCCAAGTGACTTTGAACACTGTCCCCTCTGCTTTCAGGTCTTCCTTCCTTTGAATCCAGGCTTGGATTTCCCCGGACACTTCCTCGAACATCACAAGCAGCACGTCTTCTTTGTTCGCCATTGAAAACGACGCCGCGACCCGACACCAAAGGACACCTATGCACCCGGCTTCCCTGGGTGAGGTAACTCCAGCACTACGGTGCTCCTGTGGGTGTGGGCCTTAGAACTACTTACCCTGTAAGTGACTTGCTTGTAGGTTCTCCCGAAGTATCCTAAAACTCCTATTTTCCGCGTGCGATTCTCGCACTGACTCGTACAGGGTTCGCGTCTGTGTTAGACACACCGCGTCCAACTCCCTTGTAAATCTACCAGTAACCGCGTCCTTCGACTCATACTGACCGATCGGTGTGTTCGCCTCGAACACGTCAGGGGCCTGTAACATTGATAACTCAATCGCGTCCGCTTACATAGACTCGTACAGGACTCGCACCAGTGTCTGAACAGCGCGTCCGTCCCCTGTGGGTCTCCTACAACTACCTGGGTGGTTCTCTGGGGGTCCCTCGATTCTATGTGCTCTAGACCCCAGTCTAGCCAAGATAAGATTGTGATATTTACTGTGCTAACTTATTTTGATAACAATTGACTTGTACATATGTTCCTGACTTCTAATCTCATAAAGAGATTAGTAGAGAGTTGTTTAGTAATAAATACATATATATTTGATATATATACCTGTGTGGTGTCTTTTCATTTGGTGATTCAAGAGATTGTGTGGTAAAACAAGCTGCTTTACATTCCTTCAAGACTTAGCCTGAAGGCTGCTCTCCACAGCTACCACTAGGATAGCTTTCTATAAAGGTTGTCTTAAACCTATCTACCATAAGAGTCGAATTGTACTGGTGCAAGGTGTCCACTTTAACTAGTGAACAGCATATACCAGGCCAACTTCTCACAGTGGTCTTCAGCCCTTTATGTCTACTACCAATGAAAAGCTAAAACAAATCGAAGACTGCTGGATAATTATGGAGGGCAAGGTAATGGAACTTGAACAACGTGTTGGGGATCGTCAAGATATATCTACTAAAATTCCACTGTTAGAACAAGAGATCCACAAACTGAAACTTCACACTGAAGACTTGGAAAATCGTAATCGACGGAATAATCTTCGCCTTTACGGCCTGCCGGAAAATATTGAAGGGCCTGATATGGTATCCTTTCTGAAGAAGTTTCTGACAGACCTCTTAGATCTCCAATCCTCTCCAACTCTCAACATACAACGGGCACATCGTCTGGGACGTCTTCAACCTAACTCAAACAAACCACGTGGTATCATAATGCTTTTTTGGGAGTTTACTGAACTAATGCATGTCTTGAGAGCGGTTAAGACCAAACGTCGCCTCACTTGGTCAGGTCATAATATTTTTATTTCACAAGATGTTTCTAATGCAACGAATGCTCGTCGTAAGGAATTTTTGGCTCTTCGTCCCCAGATGAGACACTTGAACATTCAATATGGCATTCTTCATCCTTGCCTTTGCAAAGTTACTCATGAAGGAAGGTCACGTTCCTTCGACGATCCTGCTAAACTGAAACTATTTCTCAACAATATTCCTTCACATAATATGGAAAACTAATGTTTTAACACTGTCTCAGTTTTACTGGTTAATTGGTTAATTGGTTGTTGTTGAACTTACAATTGTACCTCTACCTTCCTTCGTTGACTTGTTCTTCCCTTACACTATTTCTATTCCTTTCAAATCTCTTCTTTTCGTTCTTTATTTCATGCTAATTATTACTCTTTTATTTATTAATGAGGCTTATCAATACCTATTTACTCGTACCGTCGTCCTTGCTTTATCGTCACCTTGCTCCTCTTTCCCTTTTTGCTTGTTTATCTTCAGACCAGGATTAATTTCCTTGATCTGTTTACTCTCCTTGTTTCTCTGTATTTCTCTCTTCACTATCTTCTCTTTTTCTCCTATCTTTCTATTCACCTTCTTCTTTTTTTTCATGGTGTGTTTTTACTATCTATTTTTTGTATATTTGAGTGTTTTTCACTATATTTACTTAAGGGTTTTATCTTTCTTTTTTTTTGTGTGAAAATTATTGTTTTCTTTTTCTGTTTCATTGGTCTTGCAATTTTTTGGTCCTGTTTCTTTATTTATTCCTTGCACCACTTTCATTATCCGCTCCTTTATTCGATGTTTCTCTCGCATCACTCTTTTATATACATGAGTGTTTTTTCCAATTTCTACTTTTTCTGTATATCCACCGTCCCATGTTTTGTGTTTATATCTAATTCTTGTTACTTTTTACCATGTTCAACTTTTGCAGCTTGTTGTACCTGTGTCCAAATGTCTCTCCTCACCTCTCATCATGGTTAACGTTGTCTCGTGGAATGTACGTGGTCTAGGTCATCCTGTCAAGCGTCAGAAGGTATTGTCTCATCTTTCTAAACTTAATACTCATGTTGCTTTCTTACAAGAAACTCATTGTAATGATGCAGAATCGCTTAAGCTAAAACGACAATGGGTTAGTCAAATTGTTTTCTCACCTGCAGTTGATCGCCATGGTGGGGTTGCTATTTTATTTCATAAATCTATTAATGCACAGATATTATCAACTGAATGTGATTCTGGTGGGCGATGGGTTATGGTAGATGCCACTATTCATAAAAAACAAATTACTGTTTTAAATATCTATCGTCCTGTAAAACCTGATCCACAATTTTGGGATTGTATTAAAATGAAATTATCCTCAATTTCTAACCCCAATATAATTGTTGGTGGAGATTTCAATAATTGGTTAGACCCTTTCTCTGACAGAAAATCCAAATGTAAATTTAAACCTGACAAAACCCACAAATCTTTTCAATCTGCTATTGCCTCCCGCCCATTTTATGATGTATGGAGGACTTGTAACCCAGATTTTAATGAATATACATTTTTCTCCAATGTACATCATACTATGTCCCGCATTGATTATATTTTGGCCTCTAAGTCTTTGCTTCCATGTATTCATTCCTCTGAAATTGGGTCTATTTTTATTTCTGATCATGCCCCCATGTCCGCCTCTTTTGATTTCTCATTTAACACGTGCAAACAAGGTCGTTGGCGTTTTAACAATTCCCTACTCTCAGACCAAACATTTATTGCAGAAACTACTTCCTTTATTAATGAATTTTTTCAAATAAACCAACCTTCGGATGCCTCAATTACTAACAATTGGGATGCTTTTAAAGCTTCATTTAGAGCCTTTACAATTGCTTACTCTGCAAGAAAAAGAAACTACTCAATGCTGAGTATCATGATACCCTTCAGAAAATAAAAATTTTGGAGCATAATTATTTCTCGTCTAAGTCCCCCTCTGCTTTGAAAGAATTGATTAAGGCCAAATCTAATTTAAATAAAATTGCCACTGTGGACGCATGTAATATTCTGCTTAAGATAAAATCCAAATTCCACGGAGGCCAAAATAAGGCAGGGAAAATGTTAGCCAATTATTTAAAGATAAAATCAGAACGGAAAACTATTGATCCTATCCATTCAGAAACAACCAATAAAATCTTATCCTCTGATTCAGATATTATAAGTACCTTCCAATCCTATTATGAACTCCTGTATACTGATGATTTATCTCCCTCTGAACAAGATTTTGATGCTTTTTTCCAAGGTATCCCTAAACCTTCCTCTCTACCCGATATTTTTTCCCCCTTGAAAAAGACATATCCCTCCAAGAAATTACTGATGCCCTCAAATCTCTAAAAAGGCCAAAGCTCCGGGTCCAGACGGTTTCTCAGTTGAATTACTTTCAGCCTTTTCCACAATTTTTGCCCCAAAATTATTGGAACTTTTAAATCATTTTTATCCAACTCCAGAGCAGATGGGTCTTTTTTAGAAGCCCTTATTGTTGTCATTCCCAAACCGGACAAAGACTCCTCTTTTGTAAAAACTTTCGACCTATTTCTCTGATTAATTACGATTGTAAAATTTTCGCAAAAATGTTAGCATCTCACTTAGACAAGCTTATCCCATCCCTTATTAAACGTGAACAAGTTGGCTTTATTAAAGGCCGCCTTGCCTCTGATAATGCTAGAATGTTTTCTAATATTCTTGCCCTTGGAAAAAAGTATTCGTCTCCTTTAGCCGCCCTTTCACTTGATGCTGAAAAAGCCTTTGACCGCATAAATTGGCAATACATGTTCCATACTCTTAAGTGGTTTGGCTTTGGTCAAAGGTTTATTTCTCATATCAAATTATTATATACTGCCCCACGTGCATTTGTTTTTGTGAATGGCCTCTATTCCTCGTATTTTCGATTACAAAGAGGTACCCGCCAAGGTTGCCCCCTATCCCCATTACTTTTTCTCCTTTGTTTAGAACCATTTCTTGAACGTATTAGGCATAATCCTGACATTACTGGCTTTCAATTTAAATCTCACGAAATTAAACTTTCTGCTTATGCAAATGATGTCCTTATTTATATGTCTAACCCATCCAAATCCCTTCCACATTTTTTACAAGAGATTGACTTATTCTCAACTGTTTCTGGATACAAACTTAACTTCTCCAAAACTGAAGTCCTACCTATGAATGAGTTATGTTATCGCTACATGTTTAATACAACTAATTTTAACTGGTGCCCCCAAAAGATTAAATATCTGGGAACATGGTTTTCCTCTACTATTCCTGAAACTCTATCCTATAATTTCTCTGCTTTAAAACTAAAACTCACTAACTTATTATCTTCCTGGTCCCCATTATTTTTATCTTGGTGGGATAGACTAGACACAATTAAGATGATGATTGTTCCCCAAGTTCTCTTTATACTCTCAATGTTACCCTTCAAAATCCCTAATTATTACTTTTCCCAAATCAACTCAATATGTACCAAATTTGTATGGAACAACAAACGTACTCGGATTGCTTTATCTAAACTAATACGTCCAAAGTCTGAAGGTGGTGTCCGATTTCCGGACTTTAAATTGTATCACACTGCATTTTTGATTCGTCAGTTCTATGCGTTATCCAAAGATTATCAAGACTCCTTAATGCCAACATGGATTACAGTTGAAAGATCGTTGTTAAATGACTTTCCATTTCAAGATGTTGTATTTATGACTAATTGTACTTTCATTTCTAAGTTTCCTATTCTAAAATACTCCCACCATATAATTCACACCCTTTTTTTCCAAGGTTTTGACTCCTATCAAGCCTTTCTAGCCTCTTCTTTATGGTACAATATACATATCAAGTTTAGACACAAGTCCTTTTACTACAAACATTGGAAGGAGAAGGGCATCTTTTATGTACACCAATTGATTACCAACAATTCGATTTTGCCTTTTTCTCAACTTCAAGAAAAATTCAATCTTCCGGATTCTTACATTCAGCAATACAATACATTAACAACCAGTCTCCACACACATCTACAAAAACTCCAATCTAACTCTGTATCTACTACCTTCTCTCCTACTACACCCCTATTCCATGTTCCCCTTGACTCTACTCCTAGTGCCTCTTTTATATATAAAACACTCTCTTCATCTATAACCACTCGGAGTAAAACTCCTATTGAATTAATTTGGGAACTGGACTTATCTCAAACGTTATCAGTTTATCAATGGGACAAAGTGTGGCAGAAGATATTTAAAACATCTAAAGCGGCCAATATTACACAGTCTCTATATTTTATTTACAACAGGGACGTTATTACTCCCCTCTTCTTACATTAAATTGACCATTCTAACTCTCCATCATGCTGGTCATGTCTCTCTGCTGAAGGTTCTCTATTGCACTTACTCTTTTACTGCCCAAGGGTACAGGATTTTTGGAAAGCTCTCTGGTCGAAGTGTCTACTAATCTTTTCTTGCAATGTACCATTTGCTATCCACAATATCTTTCTAGGTACCCTATCTAAAGACTTCCATTATATCCCTTCCAAAACCATACTACTTGACCTTTTTATCGCCATTGCTTTTAAAGTCATACTAACCTGCTGGAAAGATAACTCTAAATTATCCTTTTTGTTATGGTGGAACTTAATTTGTGACGAACACAGAATTTCCTCTGTTTCTCACTCATCAACTTATCTAAAAATTAAATCAGACCTTCTTTGGTTACCCTTTACTACCTTTCTTTCTTCACACTCATCTCTCTTATAACACCCACTTTTCTCCCTCCCTCTCTTCCTTACTTTCTTCTTCTTTCGTCTATTTCCTATCCTTTCCTTTCTCTTACTTCATTCCTAAAACACACAAGTCCTACTATTTTTTCTCATGAGAACACACTTCTCTACATTATTGACATAATTGCTTTAATTCAGTACATATCTTTTCCTAATGAATATATTTAATTTATAATACTTACCAATGTTACTATCTCTTTTTGCTTATTCAAATGATTGCTTCACTTGTTGATATTCCTGAAGATGTTTTTATCTATTTCTACTTTGTATTGCTTTTGTTAACTTTGTGTTGATCTTCTCAATAAAAATTATTGAACAAAAAAAAAAATACGTGTCAATCTAGAAGAAGCTTCTTGGGGACTGTTCATTGGCAACCTTAGTAAGGAGGGACCACTTTACAGTTTATTCAATGAGGAACAGAGCAGTAACCTATGAAACACCATGGGCAGCCTTTAACATAATGCAAGAGTCTCTCTGCCATATATGTCAAAGCAACTCCACTTGCCCCATTCCACATCACACAAGCAGCAATAATGGTGTAATTCGATTTACAAGTGAAATTTAGCCAAAATGCAAAGTTTAACAGGTGGGGTGATTTTCCGTAAAGTTCAAACCCACCTTAATTAATATGCCACTCAGTTGCTGAATGTGATTTGTTTGACAGATTATTGGGTTTTTTTGGGGGGTGGGTAGGAGTTAAGTTATAAATAATCCTGCCTCATAAGCTTCTGCTACAAATCTAGATGTTTACATTAGAAGTTTTCAACTTATTGCCATCAAGCAATTGATGTGGCTCCTTCTTTTTTGGAGACACATGCCTGTGCCTAGCTGGGTGTCCAGAATGCCACAATATTCATTGACATCAGTGGAAGACTAGCCCTGGAGGAAATATGGCCATTCCTCTTCATTTCAAAAGAGAGCGCTGAAGACTTGGGCCCTCAAGATCAGTGTCCTGTAAATTTCAATTGGTCCGGGTAATGGGGTTACTGGGCCCATCGTAATTTCAAGTCTTTGGGCCAGATGTACGACCGTTTTTGCATGCGCAAACGGGTTTGCGAACCCGTTTGCGCATGCAAAAACAGCATGGGCCATGTACAAAGCGCATTTTGCGAGTCGCAATTTTTTGTGACTCGCAAAATAGTGTTTTGCGTCTCGCTATTAGGAAGGGGCGTTCCCTTCCTAATAGCGAGCGCAACCCCATTTATGAATGTTTTGCGCACGCAATTGTGGGCACAAAACACTCGCAAATTACCACCCTCTTCAAGAGGGTGGTAATGAACTCGCAAAAGGGAAGGGGTCCCCATGGGCCCCCTTCCACTTTGCAAATGCAGGGGAAAATATTTTTTAAGGGCAGGCAGTGGTCCCAGGGACCACTACCTGCCCTTAAAAAATGAAACGAAAACGTTTCATTTTTTAATTTTTTAAATGCATCCCGTTTTCCTTTAAGGGAAACGGGCTGCATTCCAAAAAAAAAGCTGCTTTATTTAAAAGCAGTCCCAGACATGGTGGTCTGCTGAGACCAGCAGGCCACCATACCTGGGAGGGACTGCCATTCCCAATGGGGTCGCAAATTGCGAGAGGCTCATTAATATTCATGAGCCTCTCAATTTGTGACCCCATTGGGAATCGCAAACAGTGTGAAATACACTGTTGTACATAGGAAATAGCGCCTCGCAAATTGCGAGTCGCAAAAAACTCGCAATTTGTGAGGCGCAATTTTCTTGGTCGTACATCTGGCCCTTTGTTTTTCGCGCAAGATTAACAGCCGAAATCTGTGTGTATAAAAGATTGGGGGAAAACATGTGGAAATAACTACGGAAACACTGATATTCTATGGTAAAGAATAGGCAACTTTTCTGGATACTTCACTATACATAAATACCCTCACCCACTAAGGAGTCTCGCTATGGTAAACTATATGGAAAACTAAAAAAGTTTACTCAACTTCGAACGTGTTTGTAAAAAGATTTTTTTATGTAAAATATTAATGTTTTTTAAATATTTTTTACATGTAGAACAAAGAAAAAAAAGCTACAGCGCTATTAACTACATTTCGAAGTAAAAATTACATTGTTTAAAATATATTAAATGACATTAAATTGCTTCTCCCAAGATTACTCTAAAAAGTTCTCACCTAAAGTAAAAATAATTTTTTTTATTATGAATTCATAGATATTAAAAGTGATGAATAGAATAAATGTATTCCTCTTGAATAAAATGTATTTTAAATTAATTTTTAAATGCAAAAAATGTATTAAAATATTTTAAATTAAATTAAAAATATGTACTATTTTTCCTATTTTTGTCATTAAATTATATTTATTTATATTTTTAACTATTGACAGTAACTTAATTGTATGTAACATAATTTCCTATGGGGATTTATTTTAAGGCCCTAACTCTGTTGACTTCTACGGGAGGGTGTTGCAGTACAAGTGGTTGGCCATGTGTGGTGCTGGACTTACTCCAGCTCTGAGATGAAGTACTTTACTGCTGTTTTGGGTCTCTTTTCTGGCTGTAGTAAATTTAGAAGTGTGATTTGTGAATAGGAATAGGCTTACTCTTTTGTGGGTGGATATATGTTCCCTTCCTAAACCCCTCCTTCGCCCTCCTTTAGCTCCTTCTTACTCCTCCCTATTCCCCTCTTCTTTAGTAGTATGTATTTCCGATTGCCCAGCCACTTCTCTCTGTCCCTCCCACACTTACTACTGGAACATGCACTTATGCGTGTGGAGACTACTCACTCGGGCCGAGATATCTGCATAGAAAAAGATAGGAGAGGTGGAGGCGTAAACTCTGCACGTAGGTTTGTGAATAGCATTTTGCACTATTTTGTAGTATGTTTTGTGCTAGAACAAAACAAACTACAAAATACAGTTTGTGAAAAAATTGACCGCAGAGTGATCTTAAATTTAGCATAATCAGTAACTGCTTGACCTAAAAACTTAGCCCAGTAATTCAACTTGCCTAGTTCACCCAGACTCCTTAATTCCAAACAGTCAGCTTATCAATCACCTCTATAATTTAGGGATCACAATGATGTGATAAGAAAGGTTCAACCGTGTAAGAAAGGGAATAGGCAAAAAAAAACTCCCACATAAATCAAACACTGTCATGCGATGTTCACATTCCCCACAATGTTCTCTAATAGGTTTCCAGGTCAGGACTTTACATTCAGAGGAGGTACAAAATGCAAAATAATAAGTGTGACCAGTGACATGCAAGTAGCCTATTAAAGGAACCGATCATTTTGTGGTCATGTGTGGCATTTGGAAGCCACAACAGAGCTTTAGGAGGAGTATCACCGTTGGCATATACTCTTTAATTGCAATTCTCACTCTCTTTACTCTGAATAGTTGGATCTCATTTTGGTTTGAAGTTTCTACACACAGCATTTTCTCATGCTATACCTAGTCAACAAACAAACCTGCAGCACAGAATAGTCATCTGGTAGTCTCCAGGGGACATCAGCTCAACCCACTAGAACACAAGCACCATGCAGA